>CM050515.1:104813570-105413570 GCA_027563665.1 Antrozous pallidus
GCGGCTCAGCCCTGGGAAACGGGACCGCGCCAGCAGCTCCTGGCCCCAAATAGAGGCAGGAGGGACGGCGGCACTGGGAGCCGGGCTATTTCTGGTTTCTGAAAAAGGCTGCTGGTGCTCACTTGTCTTTATTTCTGGACGGGAGCGGGAGGGAGGCTGTTTTTGGTGAGATGTGGGCTGTGTTCCCTTCAGAGCAGACACTTCAGCCCCTGGGAAACAAACACGCCCGTCTTCCCTCCCCGCCCCCAGAGAGGGCGAAGCTGGAGGCCCTGAAGATGGGCAAGTTCCAACCGCGTCCCCGAGCCCCGAGGGGAAGAGGACAGCTCACGGTCACCCCCTGGGGCAGGGCCGGGAGCCGACCAGGAGTCGCAGCCACACCCCAGCCCCGTGCCCGCTCACCTGCCCGCTATGGGACTAGCGAGAAGCCAGTCAGGACAGACAGGCGGATCCCGAGGACAGGGGTGGGGCAGGGCAGATGGCACCGGAATGTGTCGCTCTGAACCTGGGCTCTCTCCTCATTAGCTGTGAGCTCGGAAATGACTGACCTCGGCGGGGCCTGTCAGCAGGAGCCAGGCCTCCCTCCTTAGAGCCCAGCAGGGCAAGGCCAGCTGGGGTCACCCACAGATCCTTGGCCGTGGCCACCGGTCCGTGTCGCTACCAACCTCCCCATCACTGGCCTCCTCCTTGTGCCCAGCACGGTGCCAGCGGGGCACGCTCTGCCTGTGGCTGTGAAGGGAGCCTCTGTGGGGCACCCGGCCCCCATGCCAGGCCTAGCCTGCCGCACGCCCTCACGCCCCAGTCTACCATTCCCCCGCTCCCCCGGGCCTGCCCCGCCCGGGGTTTTCCAGTGGAAGAAGACACGGCGGTCACCCCCATCCCCTCCGCTGGCCTGTCCCTTCTCCAGAGAACGTCCCCGGCACAAGCACCCCGTGTGTCTGCTCTGCCGGGACCGCAGCCGAACTTTCCTTTTCTCACTCTTGCTGGACGTGCCATCACTGCTTTCCCGACTCTGCACGCCCTGTCGCCCGACTGGCGACACTTCCTCTGCTCAGTCGTTCACATTTGTGCCGATTTTCTTCCCCCTCATACGGGACTCGGACGCTCAAGCCTTGTGCTGGGGATACGTCATTTCCACAGACCAGGCTCCCAGGGGGGGGGGGGGGGGGTGGAGTCCGTGGGAGCCGACAATTCTATGGTTCTTGCCACACAGTGTCGTGCTGTTTCCCAAAAGGACTGAGTGCCTAACTGGCGCACCAGCAATGAGGGGTCCCCCTGCAGAAACCAGGCCGCAGCTGTGAGAGGGAGGATGGCAGGCGACATGAATGACCCAGGTCATTCGGCACTGGTCACTCTGCCAGCGGGCCTCCAGCAGAGTGAGCCGAGGCAGGAAGACACCGAGGCTGCCTGTGGTGGGGGTGGGGGGGGGCTGGGGGGGGGCTGGGGGAAAGGCAATGCGTGAGCTGAAGCCCTGCACTTGGCTCAGGACCAGCCTGCAGTTGCTGCAGCAGCTTCCAGGCCATCCGGTGGCTGTGCAGGTCTGCGGCTCCTGACGAGGAGAACAGGGGTCCCAATGGGCCAGTCCTGTCCACCTGCTGGAGCGGCAGTGAGAATCAGGGATGAGGAAAAGTGACGCCGAGTCTGCAAAATGCCAGGTGAAGAAGCCAGCCGCTCCCTGGGGTGTGGGCAGGGGCCTGGTGCTGCCCTCTGCTCACGCTCCCCTCACAAGGGCAAGGGGGGCTCTGGGTGCAGGTGCCACCACAAGCCAGGCAGTGGCAAGGGGCCCTTTACCACCCCAGCTCCCACAGGGGAGAACAGAGACAAGGGCTGGGCAGAGCATGTGGCTCGGATTTCCACCAGCAGATGGGACTCCCACCCCCAGGAGAGCTGGGATGGCGGTGGCAGCAGCCCAGCCTGGCACTAGGGAGCGTGCGGCTCAGAGGGCAGACTTCTGACTGGTCCAGGGAGGGCTCCTCGGGAGGAGGCGACATCCCAGAGGGCCTTGCTGGAGGGGAATTTCAATCCACTCAAACCCTCCGCCTGTGCCAGAGCTGCCCACGCGGGACACCCTTCTTCGAGGCAGAGTGTGGGCCTGTGAAGCAGGGAGCATGCTCACAGTGAATCTCCACAAATGAGTAACCCCAGGGCACCAGACGCTGCCTCTCAGGGCTGGGCTGGGTCTGGCTTTCCTGGGCTCCTCCCTGTTCCCAAGGCCCCACGCTGTATGGCAGGAACAGCCTCTGCAGGAGGCCGAGGAGGGCCATTGTGTCACTGAACGGGGCGGGACAGCAGGCTCTCACTCCATGTCTGAGGTGGGGAAAGACAAGTGCCCATGCTGGTCGCTCAGGGCCTGGGGACCCCGCCTCTGGTCAAGGGGCCTCCTCTGAGCACCCCCTGCCCGCACATCCAGAAGGCCCCTCCCTCCGGGCTCGCCAGGGCCTACGCCCTCATCTCAGTGGCTAACGACGGCCCCTCACTCAGGCGGGGCCCCTGGAGGTTCTGCGGGCCTGGGGCTGCGGAGGCTTGGACCCCAGCTCCACCCCAGCGGCTGCGTGACCCTGGCCGGGCTCTTCACCTGCCTCCGTGTCCTCGCTGGAAAATGAGGACAACAGTAGTTACTTCATGGAAAATGAATTTTAAAATTAAGTAGTTCCTAAACACAGCTCCCCCGGGCTCTGGGCAGCTCCGGGGCAGGACAGGCGCCACCCAACCTCCTCAGTTTAAGCAAACAATCCCCTTTTTGGCATCCTCAGCCCCACCAGCTTCTCTCCCACAAACCAGACTCCTGGCGTCGTGCCCACCACCCCGACCACCAAGCCCAGGTGACACACGGCGGCTGGGTCCTGGCCTCTAAAGCGCCGCCTCTATAATGAGGCCCGAGAGCTGTCGCTGGCTGCTGAGTGACAGCTTTCCCAGGCCCCTGCCACTGACCCCGCTCACCTTCCTGCTGTGGGCTGCACTAGAGTCCCCCAAATTCGAATGCTGAAGCCCTGAACCCGTCCCTCACACTGTGACTGTGTGTGGAGGCGGGGCCTTTTACAGTGGTGATTAAGTTAACATGAGGCTTCAGGGCGGACCCTAACCCAATCTGACTGGGGTCCTTATGAGAGGAGATTAGAACAGACACAGAGGGTGACGTGAGGATGCAGGGAGGGGACAGCCACCTACCAGTCAAGGAGTCTTTAAAAGGAACAAGCTTTGCCTTGATTTTGACCTTGACCTTCTTAACGTCTATTGTTTAAGCCACCGATCAGATGAATACACTTCCTAGCTCTAGGTGAACCAAGTTCCAGCCTGACAGAAGCTCTGAAAAAAGTCCCACTGGCTTTTTGGCTCACAATGATGGCAGCCACCCAGTAAGTCAGAATAGTCAAGTACAGCTGGGAAAGCAGCCACAGGCCGGGGCCAGGAGAGGCGGCCAGGAAGGACCTGGATGACAGGCCCACAGAGGAGAGGAAACGCAGTTGGGCCTGAGACCGTGGAGGGCACCCTTCCCCCGCCCCGCCCCCCCACCCGTCCCTCCACAATGACCTGCTCCTACTGTCCAGTGTCATGTCCCACCTACGGGCCTGGCCAGGAAGGGCCCCAGCACCCCGTCACAGCAACCACACGTGAGGCCCCAAGTGATACCCCACCCTCTCCTGGGACACCCTCACTGCCCAGAACTCAATCCCCATCCCTCCTCCCCACCCCCTGCCTGCTTCCTCCAGATACATCAGAACAGCTGCTCTTGGTGTCAATTCCCCCAGTTACACGCAGAAATTGTCCCTTGCTCCGTCCCCACGTCCCCTGATACCCACTTCCACATTTTGCGTCCCCTTTACAGAGAAGACTCGGCTCCCCACAGCCCAAGGGCCCTGCAGGCCAGGTGCTGAATTGGGGGAAGGAAGAGGAGAGTCTTCGGGCTTTAAAAGGTGAGGACGATTGGACGACAGGTAGAATGTATCTTCATGCCCATTCGAAGCCCCAGATGAGAAACACAGAAGTTCCGGCCCTGCAGCCAGCATGCCCTGGGGAGCCTGCCTCACGGGAACCACTTGGAAATCGGCCAGGGCTCTGGGTCAGGCCCAGGGAAGCAGGTTCCCCCTCCTCCTCTTTCTCCCTGCTCCTCACCCCTCGTAGCTACGGGCATGCGAGGCAGTGGACTAAGGGCCTGGATTCTGAGCCTAGGTCCACGCCTCACCCTGACTGCCTGCCTCTCTGTGCCCAAGGCCCACCTCTGTAATGTGGGGACAACAGGCTCCCCACCACCCAGCGGCCGTGTGTCCCTGCATGCTGGCCGTGTGCACGGCTGCACTAACGAGCACTAGGCAAGACTGTGCTGCTGTGAGCTGGGCCTGCTCCCCTATTCACTGGGGTCCAGTCAACACCAGGGATGTGGAACCTACAAGGCGGCACTCTCAGGAGCGGGCACTGTCTCATGTCAGGTGCCCCCGAGGGTGAGGAGAGGCGATCCGCCTGGCGTCGCGGCACTGAGGGGCTCAGACAGACCAACAAGGTGGCCGCGGGAACTGGGCTCGGAAAGGCAGCCTGGGGAAGCTGGATTTACAGGGGGGGGGCTGGGGCTGCTCGCCCATGGAGGAATCTGAGGCCCAGGAAGTTAAGTTCTTCTTCAAGGTCAAAAGCAGGATGTGGCAGAGTGGGCGTCCCGGGCAGGCAGCCTGCTCCACAGCCATGCCCTTCCCCATGCCCTTCCTCCCTTCTCCCCACCCGCCTAGTCCCCTGGAGACTCGGGCCTGGAAGGGGTTAGGGACGATGCTGCTCCTGCCTCAGAGCCCAGGAGACAAGGCCATCAAGCTGGCTGTGTCGCCGGCACTGGTGGCCAGACCTGCTGGGCTGCCGGACTCTGTGTGACCTTGAGAAAGTGCCTTCGCCTCTTGGTGCCTCAGTTTCCTGATCTGTGAAATGGGAGAGCAGTCCTGCCAGGAAGGACCGAATGAGTCACCGCACAAAACACAACAGGAACCGGCGGAGCAGGCGCCAGCTGGCAGACTCCAGTTCCCTCCATCGTCATCGTCCCTGGTGTCATTACCTGAGGGTCCGCTCTTTCTAAAAGCCCAGGATCACCTCAGAGAGCCCAGCTGCTCTGCCCAGAGACAGCGCTCTTTCATCAGGCTTTGGAGGGAGAGCGAGCCGGAGTCCGCCCGTCTGCCGGGCCATCTCTCACTCACCGGCGGGGCATGACCTTGAGGAGCACCTGTGCTTAGCATACAAAGCTGGATCTGGCTGCTGGTCCCCAGCAGGGCCAGAGAACCGGAGAAGGCAATGAGGGGTGAGCAAACATGACAGGCACAGGCTGGCCTGACAGTGTGAGTGGCCCGGGTCTGGGCTCTGGGGCGCAGGGTGAGGACTCCACAGCAGTCTCCTCCCGGAGCTCAAGAGGAGGGGAGGGGAGAGGACGGGCTGGGGGGGGGGGGATGGAAACAGAGGGGGGAGAGGGGGCTCCAGACACCCAATGTGGCAGCGGGCCTGGAGAGAGGGTGAGAGGGGCCGGCCCGGCCCTGCGGCCAGCCTGCTCTCTTACCTGCCTGGCCTTGGCCTCCTGACCCTGCCCCAGGAGCCTTCCTCCCAGGAACCACACCTCCTCTGCCGAACGGGAATCCTTGCTGCTGAGGCTTATTAACCACACGCCCCCCCCTCGGCTTTCTCGGCACCCACCGAGGCGTCCGCCCTGCTCCCAGCTGGTGTGCGCGCCACGGCTGTGGCGTGTACCGTTTCCTTCTCCTTTCCGCACCCCTGGCCCGCCCTGAACAATGCCTGTCACCAACGCCTGACAATGCCACCCCTCCAGTATCTCTGGGCTGGCCCCTCCACTCCTGCCCACTGCCACCCGCTCACCCCCACCAGGTCCTAGCCTCTCTCCCCGGCTCTGCAGCAGCCTCCTGCCTCCAACCACCGGCCGCCCAAACCGCATCGGGCCGCTGGGACTCGGCCGGCGGGTGACCCCTCCAGCAGCACAGACAGTCCGTTTGTCCGACCACCCCGCTCGCTCTCCGGAATGGCAGCCCCCCTTTCTCCGGCCAGGCCCGCAGTTTCAGACCCACTTCAAACATCACTCCTCAGCAGCTTGTTGCCACAGATGGCCAGGGACCCCAGCCCATCACCCCACCCGCCACAGGTCAGCTCCTCATGTGTCTGCTTCTCCTGAATTGGATTCCTGAAGACACCCTTCCTCTGTTTGCACATTTACTGAACACCTACTACGTTCCAGGCCCTGCTCTGGGGATCCCAGGTCCCCAAAGACACGCCGCCTGTCCTTAAGGCCTTCGGTTGGGCAGGAAGAGAGCTGAGAGAACAGAACTCGCAGTGGGATTGCTGCTGTGGCCGAGGGCAGCAAGGAGGGCTCCCTGGAGGAGGCCGCCTGAGCCAAATCCCGAAGCAAGAAAGAGGCAGGGCGTTCCAGAGGAGGAGACCAAGGACAAAGAGCAAAGGCCAAGAGGGGCTGCTGAGAAGTCTGGCATGGCTGCAGAGGGGAGGGAGGGCCCATGTGGCAAGGGACGTCACGGGGACGGGGTGCGCAGGACCCACGTGCACTGGCCACAGAGACAGAGACTTCATGTCGAGTAAATTCAGCTTAACTTAGACGTGTGCAAGGAAAACCCTCTGTGTGCTCAGGGTGACGGCAGAACCCTAAAGTGGCCCCCAGACTCTGTCCCCTGCTGTGCACGCCCCGTCCGACATTTCCCGGTCAGACGCTGAACAGCGCTCCTCCGTCTGACAAGTCAGTGACCGGTTTCATCTGGGGGGGGGGGGGGGGGAGCGGGGAGTACCAGAGTGCCGCAGCGGGGCCAGACACGGCCCAGGTGGAGGCACGAGGCTCCCGAGCCCGCTCCAGCCGTGGGGCGGCTCCGCGGCAGCTGCTCCCGGAGATTCACGGTCCCTTCGGGCCCAGGCAGCCGCTGGCCGGCCCCACTCAGCCCGGCTCCCACCCGCAGCAGCCTTCTTTCCAGGCGTTTTTAGAACAGCGTTTGAAGTGCTCCCTCTGGCAGCGCTTATTTTAAAGCAGAGCCGAAAACGTGAGCCGGGCCCCAGCGCAAAGAGCAAGCTCCCATCAACGAAACGGCCCGTGTTCTGGAACAGCGAGACGGCTTCCTTCATCCGAACGGGGCTCTGAGCACTCAGTAAGAAAACACCGAAAACCCAACAGGAAAACGGGCAAACGACGTGCAAGGTTCACGCAGAGAAGGCCAACGGCTGATGACACACGTGAAGCGCTGCTCGGGGTCGCCGTAGGGGAGCAACGCCAGCGGAGCGGGGCACCGTTCCCCGCGGGCAGGCGAGCCTGTCCGACCGTTCTGAAGAGCCATCGGGCAAGCGCTGCCAACCTGGGGAATGTTTATGACAGTCTTCGATGGAAAAATTCCACTGCTAGGGATTAATTCTAGAAGTATGCAACGATCTATGTTTACTGCAGTTTGTTTTCTCAAAAACCCAAATCGAGCTGGAATGAGCTACCGAGCCCAATATAGCCGAGTGAGTTACGAGGCGCTCACCCTCACGCTGAACTACTGCCGACAAGAAGGGCGGGCAGACCCGACTCCATCATCCTTACGGGCTGCCGTGGGAAGGAGCCAAAATATCTGTTTGGTGAGGAAAAAACAAGTCTTACGAGAACAGATGTAACACGACACTTCCTATTTTTCTAAAAGCACAAATAGTACTTATTTGTGCAGGAGAAGGGTCTAGAGAGCTGGGTTTCACATTGTTAGAATGTATCTGGGAAGCGAGGCTGAGGCTGAAGAGGTTTGAGTTCCGGGGAACAGGGCCCGGCCCACTGGCAGGGGCTCCAGGTCGGATCTGTGCCCGTGGGGCTGCAGGTGAGCGCCCTCGGGGGCCCGCAGCGGGCACTCCTGTGTGTGCTGGGTGAGCTGCACCCCCCCCCCCCGCCACCCCCAGAAGCCCAGGGGCTCCAGGTCGGATCTGTGCCCTCGGGGTCCTATAGCTGCAGGTGAGCGCCCTCGGGGGCCCGCAGCGGGCACTCCTGTGTGTACTGGGTGAGCTGCCCGCCCCCCCGCCACCCCCAGAAGCCCAGGGGCTCCAGGTCGGATCTGTGCCCTCAGGGGCCTATAGCTGCAGGTGAGCGCTCTCGGGGGCTGCGGCTGGGCACTCCTGAGTGTGCTGGGTGAGCTGCCCCCCCCCCCCCCGCCCCCAGAAGCCCTGCAGAAAGCTGGGCTCTATTCCACTGATTCTCAGACATGTGTTGAGTTGTGTTTTCTCTGCCCGTCACTGAGTGGAAATGTGTCACTCTCGCTGGCTGTCACGATGTAGCCAGCAGTGCTTCCCCAGGGCGGGCTGGATCAGACCCGTAAGCCTCCTGATGTGGAGGAGGCCCCCACCGGGGCTGGGCCCACAGCCGGTGCTCAACCTGCCCTGGTGTGTGTGTTGGGGGCGGGGCGCCGTAGGGCCCTCCACCTTCACCTGAATGGGGGTCTCTGCCTGGGTGGCTGCCGGCAGCAACAATTTCTCTCTGGGAGAGGAACCAGAAGCCAAGTGCCCACCCAAAGCCCCCCCTCCCCATCAGCTTAGGGGACCCATGCCGCTTCCATGACCCAGAGCTTGGCCTGGCCTGGCGCCCTGTGCTCCCTCACACCGGATCCCCTGATGGGGGGCAGTCAGTATCTTCTTAGCTTTGCCAGGCATGTCAGGGGGCCAGCTCCTCAGAAACCCACGTGAGGTGTGAGGCATTTTCCTAGTGGCTGATTCAAAACTCCAGCCTCCTGCACAAAGCCAGGGCTAGAAGCCGGCCCTGAGCCAGGAACGCAGTCTACGGGGGCACACCCCCATCCTGCTGGTCCTCCTCGACGCCAGCCCTCAACTACCCACCACCCACTTCGCCGCATCTCCCACCCCAAACCACGAGGACTGGGAGTCCGGTCCAACAGCATCGAACTCCGAGCGCATGCCGCAGGGACTGGGCCCGGACCTCCCGCACCTCCCCACGGCGGTGCTCACAACCTCGCAGACGCGCCAACAGCTCAGACGGCAGTCACGGCCCGGCCACGCGAGGGGCTGAGATGGGAGCCAGGCCTGGGAGCACACAGCCTGCTCTTTCCCGTTCCGTATGTGCTGCTGCCCTCAAACACCGGCAGGATTCCTGTTCCCCCAACGCACAGGGCAGAGCTGCTGGGGGACACCAACGGCTTTCTCTGGCCAGTGCCATTGCCTGGACACCAGAGGGCGCCCGGGAGCCATGCGAGCTGCCCATGTGGAAGGCTCTGGAGGCCCTGGGGCTCGCTGGCCCTCGCTGGCCCTGTATCTACTATAACCAAGGCCTCGCTCCCTCCCCTCCTCTCCCCCGCCAGGCTCATGGAGGAAGCAGTACCCACGCGGACCAGGAGTCCCATTCAGGAACACTGGCTAAGAGCACAGCCAGAGACGTGGGTTCGAATCCCAGCTCTGCCCCCTCGCAGCTCTGCGGCCTCAACCAGCATAAGCTCATGCACTCGTGTCCTCGCCACTATGGGGAGACAGAAGCACCTCTCACGGGTCACGGGGATGATTCAGTTGGCTGATCCATGTAAGGCGATTCTCACCGTGCCTGCCTGTGCAGACACACAGGCTCAGAGGAAAGGTGGCCTGCACAGCCAGCCACACATGCAGAGGACACGGGGACCTGAGCTCAGGCCTCGACTCCAAGCCCCCTGCCCCCCACACCTCTCCCACCCAGAGCACCTTGCAGCTTGCCACGGGTGGGCAGGACAGCCAGCCCCCATCTCCGAATGAAAGCGCTCAACTCCACACACACACACACACACACACACACACACACACACACGGCAGACGCTCTGTGGGAATTACTTCTGGGCTGTGGGGAATGTTGTTTTCTCTCACTTGGTGTGTGGATTACTCCGTTTCAACCCCGCCCTGATTAAATTCCCATAAAACACAGGCAGCGCCGCCAGGCTGTGTGCACAGCCCTCCCCAGAGAGGCCGCGGCCAGTGGCCACCTGTCACCTCCAGCCCGTGTGGGAGGCTCGGGGAAAGGAGACCAGGAAAGGGACCCTTGGCCAGCAGCTGCCAGCAGCTGGCAACAGCCTCTGGCACCCTTTGCCCTGTGGTCTGAGGCAGGTCCCCAGCGGCCACCCCAGGACCAGGGGGACACACTTGTATCATCCAAGCACAGCCCAGGAGCTTTCTCACAGGCAGGACCGGGAGCTGGCGACAGTCTGGCCCAGCATGGCCGGGCGTGGGGTGGCAGAGCCCATCTCAAAGTCGCAGGCCTGAGAGGCAGCGCGGGTGGCACTGAGAAAAAGACGTGGCAGGTTAGTCTCGGGGAGGCTCCTGCCCTTGGCTTGAACTGGATCAGTTTCAGCGCCATCTGTGCCTCTGGCTAAGGGGTGCGGGTGCAGCCCCCCCAGAAGCAGTGGGCTCCGAGGGAAACCCATGGTCCGGGAGCTCTGGGTGAGCCACTCTGCGCCTACTGACCTCTTTGGAGAAGGACTTAGTGCTGAGGTCACAGGCTGGGGCCACGCCTCCCGGCCCCCAGCAGGGAAAAGGGTCATTCCAGGTCACTCGAGCCCGGGCAGGGACCCATGTTAGCATTTCAGCTGGGCACACAGCCGCCCAGGATAAAGACCGCATTCCCCAGCGTCCTGAGGCTCAGGTAGCTCAGGGTGCGCCTTAACGTTCTGGCCGGTGGCGTGTGAAGCGAGCATCGTGCTGTAGCTTCCAGACCTTTCCTAAAGGAGCCAGGGCTGCTTCCCTTTGCGTCCTTGTTCCTACCCCCCCCCCCCCCCCGCCCGGTCTAAATCAGGTGATGGCTGGGCTTAAGCAGCACCTTGGACGGGGAGGCCACGCCACGAGCTGAAGAAGCCTCAGTCCTTGCTGACCCACACAGCACCCACCAGTGGCCTTCCTCTGGGCTCAACACGAGACCCAACGGGGGTGGGGGGACGGGGGTAGTCGGAGACTGACAGCTCTGACTCAGAGAAAGGACCCTGCTTCCCCTCCAGACTCGGAATGACAAGAGCTCGGGAACGTGAAACAGACGGCACCACCCGAGGCTGCTCGTCCGGACAGGTGCGGCCAGAGCGCCGCATGGGGAGAGCGGGCTGAGCGGGACCCCTGTGCTCCGCTGTCCCCCTGGAGCAGTCTCCCCTGGGCCATGGCCCAGCGGCCACTGCAGAGCCTGCCACCCACCAGTCTTCCCTGCAGCGGCCCCAGGGGCTGGAGGTCTCAGGGAGCCCCTGCCCCCAACACAAAAGCGGGGATTTAAAGGGTGATTACAGCCCTTCCCAGCTCGCCTGAGGGCGGGGTCCCTCCAGGAGTCTGGCAGTGGGGAGGAGCAGGAGCCAGAGATCGGCTTCTCAGAGAAGGCTCTCATCTGCAGAGAAGCTATCGTGGGGGCGGGGGGAGAGGGGGAGCCAGTGTCTTCCCCATGATCAGCCCTGGTGGAGAGGTGGAGCCAGCCCCTTCCCCAGGAACAGCCCTGGGGGAGAGGGGAGTAGGGGGAGCCAGGCCTTCCCCATGATCAGCCCTGGGGGAGAAGGGAGTAGGGGGAGCCAGGCCTTCCCCATGATCAGCCCTGGGGGAGAGGGGAGTAGGGGGAGCCAGGCCTTCCCCAGGAACAGCCCTGGGGGAGAGAGGAGTAGGGGGAGCCAGGCCTTCCCCAGGAACAGCCCTGGGGGAGAGGGGAGTAGGGGGAGTCAGGCCTTCCCCATGATCAGCCCTGGGGGAGAGGGGAGTTGGGGGAGCCAGGCCTTCCCCAGGAACAGCCCTGGGGGAGAGGGGAGTAGGGGGAGCCAGGCCTTCCCCAGGAACAGCCCTGGGGGAGAGAGGAGTAGGGGGAGCCAGGCCTTCCCCAGGAACAGCCCTGGGGGAGAGGGGAGTAGGGGGAGTCAGGCCTTCCCCATGATCAGCCCTGGGGGAGAGGTGGGGAGGGGGAGCCAGGCCTTCCCCATGAACAGCCCCGGGGGAGAGGTGGGGAGGGGGAGCCAGGCCTTTCCCTGAAGAGCCTCAAGGCTGGGGTGGGGGTGGGGGTGGCGGGGCAGGAAAAGGCTCTATAGGAAGTCTCAGCCGCGGACTGCCCTCCTGGAATAATACCAGCCGGACTTGGCATTCGCGATAAGGAAAACCCAGGGTGTAGCGGCCACGGCCCACCCACCCACACAGTTCCTGCTGGCTTCAGACCAAGGCTGTATTTAGGGTTCCCCCACCAGTTCTTGCTAGGCCTGGAGGTGGGGTGCCCCCAGCAGGCGGCTCCTAAGCTAAGGACATCCAGGTTTGAGGTTTCCCGGACCTAGCAGAGTGGTCTGCTTCCCCACGGGGAGCCGGTCACCAGGCCCCCTGGGCCTGTGGCTGGCGAAGGTCCCCCCACAACAGGACACAGGTAATGGCCATTAGGACCTATCTCCAGGCCACGTCCGCACCCATCTGTCTGAGATGCATTCCGGCCTTGGCTGGTGTGGCTCAGTGGGTGGAGTGCCATCGGGATACCAAAAGGAGGCGGGCTCCATCCCCAGGCGGGATGTGTGCAGGAGGAAACCGATCAACGTTTCTCTCACACTGATGTCTCTCTCTACAAAACAAACCAACCAACATCTCCTCAGGTGAGAATGACTTTCTTAATTAAAAGAAAAGAATGCATTCTCACGCACCAGCTCACATGCCTTCAATGACTGTCCTCCACCCCGCCCTGCATGAGGTGCTTCAAGCCTCCACTCCGAGTTGATGGTCTGCAAGTCCCTCACAGGCACCCCACACCACTTTGCTCATGTCCCTGCCCTGCCGGGGAGACCAGGCTGCCACGCCTTCTGCACCTGCCGGCCAGGGCGGCCCTGCATCATGTGCACCCTGTGGTCCAGCCCCCACCCCTCCACCCTACTAGCCCCCTGCCCCCGAGTCTGTACATGCTCATACTCCAAGCCCAGGCTCACCTCTGACCCTCAGCCCCGATGGCTTCAAGATCCAATCCAGATGCCCGGCCCCCTTCCATCATAAGAGAGCAGCAACAGCAGCTGCCATTCCCGTGACCCCAGTGGGCTGGCACCCATGCTACCTGTTGTCAGACATCCTCCCAGGTACCCCAACCCGGCAGCCTGTGGATAAACCCCTTGTCACCTCCGCCTCACAGGAAACCAGCAGGGACCTGGCCCCCACCGCACAGCAGCAAAGTGCGGATTCGGGCCGGCTCAGTGGCTGGGCGTCGCCCCGGGAGCCGGGAGGTCACGGTTTGATTCTCGGTCAGGGCACAGGCCTGGGTTGCAGACTCCATCCCGTGTGGGGAGTGCAGGAGGCAGCCAATCAACGATCCTCTCTCATCATTGATGTTTTTATCTCTCTCCCATCCCTTCCTCCCTGAAATCAATTAAAATATGTATATATATATATATTTTAGATATATTTTATTGATTTTATAGAGAGTAAGGGAGAAGGATAGAAAGAGAGAAACATCGACCAGCTGCCTCTTGCACACCCCGTCTTGCGGGAATCTGCCCGCAACCAAGGTACATGACCTTGACCGGAATCAAACCCGGGACCTTTCAGTCCGCAGGCCGACGCTCTATCCACTGAGCCACGCCGGTTTTGGCAATATACATATATTTTTTAAAAGCCCAGATTCAGATACAATCTATCTGTCCCCTCCAAGAGCGGGGAATGCCCCTTTTGCTCTGAGAAAGCCTCCTTCGAGGCACCCCCCCAATCCCACCGGGCCCGGAACGGCGCTCTTCGGGGGGGCTTGTCGAGGACAGGAGCCGTGCTCCACCTGCCTCTCCTCCCACTCATCGGACTTCTCACCTGTCAGCCTCTCCCGCCCCCCACACAGTCCATGTCCAACACACACACCTTGTGGGAAGAGACGATTTTCTCTCCAGAACCAACGTTCACCCAAAACGTCACTCTCGCTCTTCCCTCCCACCTGGGCGCTGGCTGGACCAGGAAAGGAACACGGGAGCAGGGAGGCTGACATCGTCACTGGCCACTCCAGGCCAACGGAGGAAAGGGTGCTGGTGTACCCACTTGCCCCCACCCCCTGGAAGTCAGCTCCACGAGTTACCCCACCAGATGAATGCCAGGCACCCAGGGAGTCAGGCCTCGAGACCCCCTACAGGACGACCAGGTCAGGCACCCAGCTCTCTCACAGGGCGTGTTCCTTAAAGATACAAGAACTCACCAACTCCCCTAGCCAGGGTCTGTGGCTGCACCTATGCCAGGTGCTTTCTTAGATGCAGGGCCTCTGGCCATGGGCATGGCAGTCAAGCTCAGGGCTCAGGAGCTAGGGAGCCTGGGGAGAGACCTGGCTATGACGCCACTTACGGGCTATGATGCCAGTGTGTCTGCTGACTTCTCCGAGCCTCCGCATTGTCTGCAAAATCAGGGAGCAGACCATGGCCTCCCTCATGGGCGCATGGGGAGAGAGTATAAGGTGAAGGCTTAACCCAGTGCCAAGCACCTGGCACCCCAATAAATGCTGCTCTCTATTCCCATCACGGTCCTGTGAGCCAAGCTGCCCACTGGCCCCACCATCACACAGAACAACGCCTGAGGCAGGTCACCAGGTCCGGGGTCCAGGCCGGGTGCGTAGGCCACACGCACGGTCTGGACGCAGAGCAGGGCTGCCTTTCCAACCCGGTGCATTCCTACACGCCCGAGGCGCAGGCAAAGCGCGTCTCCGTACAATTAAACGAGAGCTCTCCTCTCGCCGGGACGCCTGGCCTGGCAGAGAACCAGCGCGTGACGGTAACAAGAATCTTTCCAAAAAGCATAAACAAACACCTTGGAAAGGCAGTCCGACTCCTCAGAGCCGCCCTGCCCGGGAGGTGGGGACGGGGGTCCCCAGGGACAGGCCACAGCTGGCAGCAGAAGCTCCTGCCTCGAGAACACGGCGTACCCGCGAGGTCTAGCAGCCACGTTACACAGCTCTGCGTGTTTGATTAAGGGCCCTTTAATGTCTCTGTTTGTCTCCTTCACCCAGTTACATAACGGCACTCCCCGCCCGCCCCGCACGCTCACACACACACACACACACACACACACACACACACGCCTGCTCTCTAACTGCTGTTCCGGCGACACTCCACGGCCACTCTGCAGCTTCAGGACAACGAAGCCAGGCCGGGCTGAAGTGGCTGCAGCCACTCTCCAGGGAGCACTCTGGGCTTTCACGCCCCAACTCTGCTGGTCACAGAGGGAGGACAGGCCTCCCCACGGCGTGTGGCCCCTGGGATTCCAGAGTGCTCAGAAAGCCCAGAGCCCCCACCCCCTCAGGCAGTGGCCACAGGTGGGCCCCCAGCCGAGCCGCCCGAGGCCGTACCTTCCATGTAGGCCTCAATCTTCCGGATGAGCTCGTAGGACTTGGAGCGGTCGAGCAGCGTCCTGATGGCAGGAAGGGGGTCCAGGACAATGGTCTCGGGGTGGGCATCGATGTATTCCTGAAAGGAGAGCACGCCCCTTCCGGTGAGAGGAGAGGCTGAACAGTGGATAACTAGCAAGACTTCGCCCCACCCCATCTTCTCATTCTCCCATCAGCCCCCACAGTCCACCCTCTGGCACCTCCACCCACTGGACCCCTTGGTCCTAGGGCTGTGGTGAGACCAATCAGGGCATTCTGCCCCTGGGGCCACTGGCTCATGGGAGGTCATGTGACCCGAGTTGGTCCAATCAGAGGCAGGCCCAGAGCTCCTGCTGAGAATTCTGGGAAAAGAGCACTCTCCTCACTGAGAAGCTGGGAGCAGTTTCCAGGGGATCTGAGGGAGAGGCCTGATAGAGCCCAAATTCAGGATGGAACCCAAACTGAGTAAACGCCCAAGAAAAGTAGAGCAGTGCTGAAACCCCGACACCAGTGCTGCTCCCCGGACAACTGCACCCGGGGCTGCACGCAGGGGCCCGGCACCCACTCCAATAAGGGCTCTAAGGCAGGGCTGGGGCAGTGAGGTGCCAGGCTCATTAGAGGGACTGTGGGAAGGCCTGGCAATGAGTCACTGGCCACGGGGACCAGCTGGCCCTCAAGTGCTCACTCCAACAAGTGCTGCTCTCATCCCACTGGCTTCACGACGATGGAGATGCAAGAGGAGAGAAACGGCCTTTAAGGAAGGCGCAGTCTTCCCGGGGAAAGAACACGAGTGCGCAGGTGGAACCAGAAACTACTACCTGTAACAAGTCAACAAGACAGGCAGCAAGTTTCTACGAAAAGAACCCGGGGATTCTGGCCCTGCCACCATCACCTCTGTGACGGCCGAGCCCCAAGCCACGTGCATGGGCGAGAGCAAGCGTGAGGCCAACAGAGCAATGAGACCGTCCCCCTGGCTCCAAAACAGACAGCTCAAGCTGTGGAATGCTGGGGTCACGAGACGAGCCCAGTGAGAAGACCGGGGTAAGGCAGTAGGGCAGGCCTGTCAGCAGCTGCTGTTACTGTGGGTTGAAATGTGTCCCCACCCCTACCCCCAGCAGATCCGTTCAAGTCCTAAACCCCAGGTCCTTTGAATGTGACCTTATTTGGAAACAGTGTCTTCAGATATGTAATCGAGTTGAGTTCACAGTGGACTAGCACGGGTCCTAATCCACTGACTGGTGTCTTGAAGATGAAGATTTGGACACAGAGACACACGGGAAGGAGGCCGTTGTGCACACAGCAATGGAAGTCATGCAGCTACAAGACCAGGCACGGACCACTGGCCCCACAGAGGCTGCAAGCGAGGCACGGGGCAGATGCTCGCTCTCCGAGCGCCCCCGAAGGAACCCACCCTGCAGACACCTTGATTTTAGACTTCCAGCCGCCTTAACGGTGAGAGCTTACATTTCTACCGTTTTAGGGCACTCGGTAATGGCCACCCCCAGAAACGAGGATATAAGCTTCATTCACCCGCCTCCCTCCCGGTCTACTAGATCAGCCTGTGAGGTCAGCAAAGGCCAGGGAAAAAGCCGTCCTGCTTCTTTTCTAGTAACCTTATCAGCAAAAATAGAGCTCCCTTCAGAATTACTCTTGTTTCCAGTGAGCCTATTCTGGTTCCTAGCAATCATTTTTAAGAGCTCTGCAACACAAAAGCCAGAGATTCCTATCTGCTTCTCTGAAAGCGGCTCCCCACTGAGTTTCATAGCAGAGGGTCTGGTTAGGGGCTCATTGTGTCCTTTTCCCTGAGTGTTTAGAACAATGTCTGTCCCTAAACACTAGCAGTGCACACACATGGGAGGCCTGCTTCCCACCCCACACCCCTGAACTCCATTGGGCCTATACACCCTCACCCTCAGTAGGTCCTCTCCCCGCATTCTGTAGGTCTGAATGCAGAAATCAAGGCCACCTTCACGGCCTGTTCCTCCCCCTCCTCCTCCTCCTGAGAGAGGTGACTGTTGGCAAGTGAGCTCAGGGCCGGGCTCACTGCCCTGGTTCGGCAGAATAAGCCAGCAGCCGATGGTAGGCACTGCCACCCACAGGGGTCGTGGCGCGAAGCTATGAGGTGTCCTTAAGAAAGGTTTATCCTTCAGGTCAAGGGGCCATGCCCGTTCCTCTCTCTGATCCACACCTTGGCCTCTCTCTGATCCACACCTTGGCCTCACCTGAGTGCCTGCACCTCCCCACGTGGGCTCCCCATGGGCAACTACCCAGCATTCCTTCATCAGACCCCATCCTCCGATCCTTCGAACCAGGATCCTTCAAACCAGGATCCTCCGAATGAGGTCAACAGCCGCCAGGATTCACACGTAGGTATGAAATCCCATCAGTGTCCTCATGTTGAAAGGCCATCGGCTCACCGAACCCCACTCCATCTATAGCCATCGGGACTGTTGGTACTGTTTTCTCACGCCTGACTCAAGTCTACACTGCAGAAAAGAAAGGACCCGTGTTTACAAAGGCCGACTTCAAGGCCACACGGGCTGCTCCAGAACAGGACGGACAGGCGCGCGAGAGGCCTCACAGGCGAGGGCAGGGACACCCCCTCCTGTCTTCTAATAAGGAGGCCAGAGCAGAGGCTCGTGTTGATGGGCTGGCCCCACCCTCCCCCAACTACTGACTCACACAAAATGTGGCCCTCCTGCTGCAGCCCCCTCAAACTTGACCCTTCCCAGGAAGAGCAGGGAGTAGCTGTCGCTTCTGGTTCCACTTTGATGCCTCGGGGGCAGTGACCTTTGAAGAGGGAACTCAGGGCCATTAAGACGGGAATTTAAGCCGAACTCATGAGGGGAAGAAGCTAGAAGAAAAGGGAAAATATGTGACAAGCAGGCGCCAAACAGCTTTTGACCCAGGATGAAAGCATCCACATTCACAGAGGAATTATCCCTAAACTTGATCTCTTTTGGGACGAGGACAGAGAAGGCAAAGAAAGGGCTTTTCCGATCACCCTACTATCCACAAGCGGATTTTCTCGCAGGCATTTCAGCGTATCGATTGTATCCCAGGCCGCATGCGATTTTCACAAGTCTCTTAGAGTCACCGAACACACTGCTGGTGATGGCCCTGAGCCATTTCAGTTTCATCAGCACGCAAGCCGTCTCCATGGCGAGTGGCAAACACGGTCTCTGCCAGGGCCTGCGGACGCCTCGGGAGGGATCCCAGCGGTTAACGGGGAGAGCCTGGCTTTGAGCAGACTGCATAGAGTTTAGAAACAGACAGCGTGGGTCAGCAGGGCCGGGAGGAGGTCCAGAGAATGCCGACTGTTGGTTGAGGGGTGCAGCGAGCAGCAGGTGCACCCCCGAGCCCACGCCCGTAGGGCACCATAGGATGCTGGTGCCAAGAGGCGCGCCAGGCCCTCTGCAGCATTAGAGCGAGTCAAGGTCACCCCGCGGAGAATCTGAGCCAGAAGAGAGGACCGGGATGAGCATCAGACAGTTTCCTCTGCAGTTCCATTTATGGGCACGAAATGAGCAGGGATTGAGATGCAAGGATTTGCTCTCATCCAATAGGAAATGCAGGTAGAAGTTCCGAATTCAAATCCTGCCTCCACCATTTACTCCATGTTTGTGAAAAAGAAAACTACAAGTAATGTCCAAGATTGTTTCCGAGAACATAAAATAATAAAAACTATCTCAGGGTGCTGGGTGGGCAACATAGATCATGTACATGAAAGGATTCTCATGATTCTGTAACCCAGAGTCTGACCTCATCCTGCCCAGGTCCACCCAGCAGGCAGAGGGCATGCCACCTCGGGCACGTCAGATGGGCCGACCCTCCTGCTGGTGCCTGGTGCAGGACACAGCCCCCACCCCACAGCAGCAGGGGTTCCAGAGAGCACGCCTCTGCGAACAGCCCAGGTCCTTACAGTCCCCAATGCCGCTGCAGCCGGCCAACCTGCTCCTCACACAGCAAAGGCGGGACGCCCACTCACAGTTCCTGCCCTTGGATTCCTGGGCGGTAACAGGGGCTCTGGCCCACTCCCACAAAACACTTCGGTCCCTTTCTAGAAAGCAGCGATTCCCTTTTAGAGGTGCACACAGAAACCACATACAGACAACACGATGTCCGGTACTTGTTCCCAAAGAAACGGGTGCGGCACAGACGGAGCGCGGGGTCAGTTTGCTAATGTGTGACCCTGGGTGACGGTACTCAGGAGGGCACTGCAGCATTCTCCTCAACTAGTTTCAAATGTCCTATAAGGACAAGTTTCGGGGGAAATGGGGGCAACGGGCTCGGTAATCAGATTCTCCCTTTCTTCAACACCCTGGTTGTGCCAGAAGCAGGCTCAGACATCAACACTGTCTTTCAGGAAGGAACAAGACTCATCCTACCCAGATGGGAATCCTGATCACAGAAAAAAAATAATAAAAATAAGCATAATCGATAACAGCATAATAATAAAAAGCCAAGAGGTGTCCCGACCAAACGACCAGTCACTATGAAGTGCACGGAGCACCTCTGGTCCCAGTACCCCGCAGGGCGCCTCCTCGCAGCGGTGGGAAGTGGGGTGCCTCCTGATGGTAGCACCTAGTCCCCTCAGCCCCGCTGGGGCAGCAATAAAAATATATATTTTTTAATTGATTTCTGAGAAAGGGAGAGAGAAAAGGAGACAGAAACATCAGTGATGAGAGAGAATCTTTGCCCCGCCATCTCCACACACCCCACACTGGGGATCCAGCCAGCAACCTGGGCAGTGACCGGGAATGGAACCATGACCTCCTGGACACTGGTTCGCAGGTCGACGCTCAACCACTGAGCCATGCCAACTGGGCTAACCGGCCCCTTCTGTCTGGGCCTTGGCCTCCTCCTCTGTCAGGGAAAAGGTTAAGTGCACTGGAGCCGGAGGCCGCCAGACCCGGGGTAAACTCCGGGAGCGTCACAGAAATGACGGGCCTCATAACCTCAGTCCTCATCTGTACTCGCTCAGTCAGGCAGGTCTGGCGTGGGGGGAGAGGACTGAAGCTGGGAACCACTGGTGGGAGACGCATGATGAGGCCAGGAACTGCCCAGACCCCCGGAACAAGCAGCCCGCACTGGGTCTGTGTGGTGGCTTCCTGGGTGGTCGAGTCTCAGCAGTCAGGGGCGGAGCCACTCCTATGCAAGCACAACCACGACAGCGAGCCTGTCACGCCGTTCGCGGGGCCCCATTCCCCCGTGTCAGACGTCAGCACTCGGTGCGGCAAGAGAAAGTGGGACAGAGTTTGCAATTCCCTCTCCCAGAGGCGGGCTCACATGGTCAGACCTTGCACGACCTAAGGGTTCCTTCTCAGAAAGGAGAAGGAAGAGGAAACCAGCCCAAGGGCGCACCGTGCAGTGGCAGAGCTGAGACTGCGCCCCCATCTGCTCCTCTTCCACCGCAAGGAGCACACGCTGGGCCGGAGTCCCGGCATCTGGTCCCAGCCCTGGACCCGGAGGCAGACTCCTCTCGGCAGAGTGAACTAATGGCACCACCGGACGTCCAAGTCCACAGTGACCTCTGGGGTGGGATCCACGTGGCAGCAAGGGGAGGACGTGCAGGACCCCCTTCCCCCCCCCCCAGGCTGGCACGTGCTGGATCCGTGGGGGGTCACAGTGGACCCCGCTGACTGAAGCCCAACGAGAGGACCGGGATGAACATCAGAGACAGTTTCCTCTGCAGTTCCATTTATGGGCAGGAAATGAGCAGGGATTGAGATGCAAGGATTTGCTCTCATCCAATAGCAAATGCAGGTAGAAGTTCTGAGGCAGGTAGAAATCCTGCCTCCACCATTTACTCCATGTTTGTGAAAAAGAAACTGCAGCTACACAGTGCGATGACTGCCCAGGACCCAATCTTGGCAGGGCAGGGAGACATGTGCCCACAGGACAGGCACGCATGTGACACAGGCAATGGCTCCATGTCAGGGACTATGCTGTCCTCCTGTGCAGCCTAAGGTGGTCCTACGTGTCTTGCAGGCTCCGCCTGGCATGCAGAGGGCATCTCCTCACACGTTGCTCCTCTAACTTTCCTGAAATCGCTCCTTGGGGAGTTGGCTTCCCCAACAGCTGACACTCGGTCTGGACCCACACCTTCCTTTGCATTCCAGAGCGGTGCCCAGCGTCTGAGCTCTCCGCCTGAGGCCTCCTGGAGGAGACCGGGAAGAATGAGAGCCCCGAGAAGTGTGTGTGTGTGTGGGGGGTGGGGGGCATCTCCTCCTCAGCTGCAGAGCAGCCCCACTCTGCCCACCCTCACTGGGGGCTCCGGGGTGGGGAAACGTGGGTGCCTGGTAGTAACAGAGTTAGCACGTAGGAATGCTGCCACAGGGGAATGCACATGGGTGCCAGGGCCGGGAGACAGAGGGTTTCGGAGGGCGGAGGAGGAAAGGCATTGCAAGTAGAAGGAACAGCAGCGGGGAGCCCTCTGGAGTGGCTCGGTGGGTGAGCGCCGACCTGTGAACCAGGAGGTCACAGTTTGATTCCCGGTCAGGGCACATGCCCAGGTGGCGGGCTGGATCCCCAGTGTGGGGCGTGCAGGAGGCAGCCAATCAGTGATTCTCTCTCATCACTGATGTTTCTCTCTCTCCCTCTCCCCTCCTCTCTGGAATCAATAAAAATGTGTGTGTTTTTTAAAGGCAGGGGGGACAGGGCCCAGCATGGCTAGGTGGACGGGGGTCTCACGGGTAAGTTACACAAGGCAGAGGGCAGGAGAGATAGCTGGAGACAGACCAGCCAGGGAGATGGGATCTGACCCTAAAGCAACAGGGTCCCGAGCAGGGGGCGAAGGGCCAGCGCTGAGTTTTGCAGTGACCCATTAGCCGTGCGCGAGCCCAAGGCCTGGCGTTGGAAGGCGAGGCCAGAGCATCTCGTCCCAGGCAGCGCTGGCCTGGGGGCACGGCCCAGGGCTGCCCCTTCGGAGGACGGGGGCTGCCAGGCCTTTGGCACGATGCCATTGCTGTGGCTCTCGGGGCCGGCTTGAGGCAATGGCGGTGCAACCTTCCCATCGCCCTGTTTGCTTTTCGGAACCGCTGTTCAACCCACAAGTTCAGGGCCTCGTAGCAGGAACCAGAGCAGACAAATGGGAAGTGTGAGCACCCGAGCATCAGACAGAGGCGGCGTAGCCAGGTTCAAGGTCCAAACAGGCTGGGTGCACCTGGCGCAGATGCCGCCCCTCCCAGGGCCCTGACGCTCTCCCACGCTCGGCGCCTCCGGCCGGATGGAATGATCAGCGGTGGAACATGGACCAGCACTCGGTGGACCCTCCCCTCCGCCCTCAGCCACCGCTTCTGGCTGCGTGAGAACAGAGAGGGCTCCTGCTGTCAGGGCAACCCTGGCCATGACCCTGATGCCACAGACCTCTGCCTGACTTCTTGCCACATACCTCAGCCTCCTCTCCCGGAGGCCATTGAGCATGCTAAGTTTGCACACGCTCCCCGGCCACTGTGCTCCAGCTGTACCAGCTTATTCCACGCACTTGGCCTTGGTCCTCTGTGCCCGTCATGCCCAGCGGCCTGGACAGATGCTGTCCCAGAGGCCTGCTCCTCAATCTACCCTGGCTTTCCAAGAACTTTCAGCTCCTGAGCTGGTATCTATTCCTCAGAAGGCTGTAGAATCCTATCTAATAAAGAGGGAACATGCTAATTGACCATCACACCCTCACAAAAGACAGAGGCACCCAAAGCCAATAAGGAGGGAATATGCTAATTGCCCAGAGCCACAAGATGGTGGCACCCATTTCCCTTAACCCTCCCCCCCCAGCCACCTAGGGTCGGCCCGAGGCACAGGCAAGCCTCAGATGGCAGCTGCCCAGCCGCCCATGGCCAGCCCAAAGCACAGGCAAGCCTCAGATCGTGGCTGCCGAGCTGCCCAGAGCGTCTGCCCAGCCACCCAGAGCCACCTGAGGCTCAGGGAACCAGGGCCAGCTGAGGCTTGCGCTGCCGGCAGTGGCAGCAGCACAGGTGTGATGGGGCGTTGCCCTTCCCTGATCACCAGGTCACCTCCCACCCATGAGGGCTCCCAGACTGTGAGAGAGGGCAGGCTGGGTTGAGGAACGCGCCCCCCCCCCCACTCCAGTGCATAAATTTTCATGCATCAGGCCTCTAGTAAGGTAATAAGAACTCCCTATTGATTCATAATCCTTAAATGGTGACCTTTCTTTTCCTCAGGTGACCCTGAATCACAGGGTCCCTACCCCCGAGGACTGTTAGCTGCTGGCCAAAGCCCTGGGAGGCATTATTTGAAAAAAAGCTCCAGCAGAGTTTTAACTGAGCAAATCCAGGCAAGTGCCTTAATATCCCGGGGCCTCCGTTTCCTCACCCAAAAAGTGGGGAAGGGATTCCATTTCCCCAGATTTTTCTTCTTCCTAAAGCTTAACAACATAATCAGAGAATGTATTACTTTTCCCTCCATTTGCTTGTGTTCTGTTAGTATCACCCCTGCCCCCTCCCCCCACTGAAAACACACACACACACACACACACACACACACACACTCATGGGGCGGGGGCGGGGTCTACCCGGTCTCTAATTCATTGCATCTACAATGTCGTTTATGAATCCTGGAACGTAGTAAGTTAAGACTTGCTGAATGGATGACGTAACAGTTAACCTGATGAACGATCTACCAGATCAATGGAGAGACGTGGACAGGTCAGGGCTGGAACCAGAGGTGTGGGGGCTGAGGCAGGCGGGGGCACAGCCCCACGAGTATGAACTGTGCAGGGAGGGGCTCAGGAGTCCTCAGGCCTGGCTGTGTCCGGCGCAGGAGGACCTGGGTTAGCAGAGGCCGAGCATGTATCCCACATGCACAGCTTCTGGGCCGGAGTGAAATTTCTTGAGTTACTACCTGAGGTCAAAGGAGACCATGCTGGGCTTGACCGTGGGCACGCAGCCCACAGAGGCAGCGAGGAAGCAAACAGGAAGCCGTGGATCCAACTCAGGAAAGGAGGAGAGAGGCAGAGGGCGGCCTCTCGGCTGCAGCCGTCCCTGAAGTGCAGAACCCACGAGAACACAGACCTCTCGGTCAGAGGCCCGGTTCTCCAAACCCAGGCCCTGTGCCCAGGGAGGGTGGCTTTCCTGACGGTGAGGCCCTCAGAGCTGGGGTGCTCTGGGAAACGCAGGGGTGCAACCAGGAGAACCTTCCCCCACCCCAGGGACAGTCAGCAATGTCCAGAGAGGCTTGGGGCTGTTACAATTGGGGGTGGTGTTACTGGCACCTAGTGGGTGGAGACCAGGGATGCTGCTAAACATCCTACTATGCACAGGACAGTTCCCCACAATCTAGATCGATCCTGCCCAATATGTCAACAGTGCCAAGGATAAAGATCCCTAAAATAATGCGTATACAAGTTCTTTCCACAATTTTGGGAAAGTCAGAAACTCTGTGCCGCAGAACTCTGACCACACACACTCACACACACACACACACACACACACACACACACACACACACGGGCTCAGCTTCCATGGAGGCCACCCACTCCCCCAACCCCCTCCTCACCACCCAGTGCTGTACAAAGTCCAGCTCTGCCCCAGGCTGGTGACAGGGTCATAAAGTCGTGGTCTTCTCTCCACACAGGAAAGGCCTGCAGCTGGCTAATGGCTCTAAGCGGCCCCAACCTCCCGGGCAGAGAGAAGGCTCAGAGCCACCGCCGGCCGCCCGGGACAATGGACGTCTGTGCACTGACCCTCCACGGGAGGAGGGGCCTTGGGACCCAGGGCAGCATCCCGGGAGGCTGCCCTCATGGCCACCCCAGGACAGGGTCTGCCCTCGGGGGCCAGGACCAGCACATGCCCAGCTCTGTGTCCCTGGCATTTGCCAGCCAGTGTTACCTCATGTGGCACCAGCTATCCCAGACGGTGAGCTCCACCTCAGCTGACCCGGCATCACTGGCCCTCACTGTCCAGCGGTCCTCTGAGGCGTATTTGGAAAAAACACAAGTGTGGCTCTGAGTGAGCCTGGGCAACTGACTTAACCTCCCAGGGCCTCTGTGTCCTCCTGGGAAAAATGGGAAGTGATTCCCTTTCCAGGGATGGATATAAGCAACGAGGGAGGTAAGAGACGGAAGTGTCCAAAGCAGAGAGGGCCACCTGGGATGTGCTTGGACAACAGTGGCCTCTCCCTGGCTCCATGGTAACCGCCTGGTGCCTGGAGTTCTTACTCTGACTCCACCCGCCAAGAGGCCCCCAAGAGACCGAAACTCACAATTTTGATGGCTTTAGATGTTATCTTCCTAATCAGATTAGGAGACCCAGAACAAGAAAACTTGTCTCTCCTCCTCCCACTCCACCTCTACAACATCCTACCTGTGCTGCTGGCTGCTGCACAGACACCTGAGGTTGACAGGGCTTCAGTCGGCACCGCTGAGCCCTAGGGGTCAGGAGCAAACGAGCTGTGACCTTGAAGGTGATCCCCACTGCTCCCAGCAACTGCCTTCTAATTTGGATATCACAGCCCCCAATGCCATCCCGGCACGTTCCCTGTGTGGCAGGTGGGCAAGCAAGGCCCAGGTGAGGGATTCCCAGCACCCCTGACACCTGCCCAGCCTCTTAAGCTAAAATCAGGCCCCATTTCCGCTCCCCTGTCGCAGAGCACACTACCATTTGGGGACACGTACTCCAACTACGACTAAGAACTCTCAAGTTGGCGGAGCCGCCAGCCACAGATAAGGCGGCCAGAGCAGCACTTACTGCGCTGGCCTCATCAAAATAATGATAATGGCCGTCAGACTGAGTGCCACTAAGTGTGCCACCTGGCTGAGAGCTTTCCGTATGTCATCGCAGGCAGGCACCAGCGGAGTGGTGAGGGCGTACGCTCCTACAGGCATGTTCTGAGGGCACCGTGCACGGGCCACGCATTTAATCCTCACAGTAACCCTCTGGGGCAGCTTCACTTAGAAGAAAAGAATGCTGAGGGGCTGCTTTATTATTCACGTCTGGCTGCCTGGCCTGCAGGGGAATCCCACATCCCTGGCTCCCTGCAGTCAGCCATGGCCTTGAGGATTGGTGCAGCCGCTAAAATGTACCAGTCCAGGGCACATGCCACCCTGGGGCAGAAACAAGAGCTTCGCTAAGTTCTCTTCCCTTTGACACGATGACCTGTCACTGCTGCCCCATCACCCCAGGTCCCAGACACGCCTCGGAGCCCAGGCCACCTTCCGACGGGGTGTGTCCCCAGAGAGAAATAAGCCTGGGCTGGGCTCCAGGGGCCGCTTGACAGACGGGGCAGGAAGGGCCTTGAAAGTCTCCCCTCCACCATCCCCAAGAGGCAATGGAGCCCACAGCTCACTTCCATGGAGAGACAGGCCACCTGAGGCCAGGTCTGCTCCAGGACCATCAGCCCCGAGTGCTTCTGGGTACCTGACATGCTGACATGCTCAGTCCTCCCACAGCACTCACAGGTAGGGAGTGCAGGTGTCCACATTTTATAGACGAGGGAACTGAAATCCAGGCCAGCCAGCAAGATGTGGTGGGAGAACTTCGAACCCGGGCCAAGGGCTCCAGTCCGGGTTCCTAAGGATCTGCTATGGGGAGCAGCCATAGGAGGAAAAGGCCAATCGGTGGGCTCTCGACATGCACAGAGTCTAAGGAGGGCGCGAGGAAGATAAACAGGCGGCTAATAAGCACAAGAGAAGTGCTGGACGTCACTAGCCGCGGGGGACCTGAGGTCTACACCGCTGGTGGGGGTGTAAAGTGATGCAGCTGCTGGGACAAGTCTGGTGGTTCCGAACCGACCACATGACCCACCGTTTCGGCTCCCGGGCACATACTAAAGAGAACAACACACATAAATGCAAAATACGTACATGATTGTTTACCGCAGTGTTATATGTAACAGCCAAACCAGGACAACCACCAGCTGTCCATCAGCGATGACTGGACCACACGGGACGAATGTGCACAGAGGGGTATCACTCAGTCAGACAGAGCCATGAAGCACTGATTCATGCTCCGACATGGATGAACCTTGCAAGCAACCACTGAAAAGAGCCAGACACAAAAGACCACGTATTGTGGTTCCATCATGTGAAAGTTCGAACAGGGCAATCTGTAGCCAGAAAGCGGTGGTTGCTCGGACTGGGAGCGGGGTGACAGCTAAAGGGGACGGGTCCGTTTCCGAGGTGATGAACATGTGCTAAAACTGACTGTGGTGGCGGCTGCGAGTGACTGTAAATGCACTAACCACCACTGATGGTACACTTCTTCAGAGAACTGGGCAGTGCGTCATTATACCCGTTTTTAAATAAGGGGTGGGGGTGAGGAACTGGGCAAGGAAAGAGCCCTCGGTGCCGGGCCTTTTTGGGTCAGACGCTGACAAAGGACCAGCTGGCAAAGTGCACTCCCGACTGCACCCGCCACGGCCCGAAAGTGCTCCCCACCCAGACCCATTTTACATAACCTAACAGCTGACAGGTACATCTGACACCCACTCACCCATCACCCCGAGGGTCCCTGCTCAACCGGTCACAGCTGGTGGGTGGGGCACCTGGGACCACGGGGCCTGAGGTGAGGGGAATTCTGGGGTGAGGAGCGGGCACTGCAGAGCCTCCAATGACAGGAGTTCCCTCTTCATCTCACAATCCGCCAGGCTCCAATGACTACTGTCCCCACCGCTCAGAGTGCTTTTGGCACTGGCAACCATTCCCCCTCCCTCACTCCAATTTCATCTGATCTTATCACCCCCACCCTGAGCCTGCAGGACAAAGTCCAGGCTCCACAGCCTGCAGTGAACAAAGCCCCGTCTCCCATCTTAGCGGCCCGCCCCGAAGCGCGCCGTGTGCACCCATAGGGCAGAGCTGTGGCCTCAGGACCCCTCTGGGCCTCCTCCCTCTGGTGCCTGCCCCCAGCTGCTCCCTGGAACCGCGTGCTCCCTCCGCTGACCCGCCAGGGCTCCCTGCACAAGCCAGCCCTCACGATATTCTTCCGCTCCACACACACGGAAGCCCGTGTGCGGCAACAGGGACACCAGATGCGCGTGAAGCAGACGCAATCCCCTCCCCTGCGGGGGCAAACTCCAAATGGAGAGACGGGCAGTGGCAACTGATAAAGAATTACAACCTTCTGGAAAGAAAGAAAAAGAATTACAGCCTCTGCCCGGCCGATGTGGCTCAGCGGTCGGGCACTGACCTACGAACAAGGTCACGGGGGGTTCGAATACTAGTGAGAGCACACGCCCCGGTCGCCGGCTCCATCCCGTGTGGGGCGTGCAGGAGGCAGCCGATCAATGACTCTCATTACGGATGTTTTCATCTCGCTTCCTCTCCTTTCCTCTCTGAGATCCATAAAAATACTTTTTAAAAAAAGAAAAGAATTATGCCGAAACCGGTTTGGCTCAGTGGACAGAGCCTTCAGCCTGCGGACTGAACGGTCCCAGGTTCGATTCGGGTCAGGGGCATGTACCTTGGTTGCGGACACATCCCCAGTAGGGAGTGTGCAAGAGGAAGCTGATCGATGTCTCTCTCTCATCGATGTTTCTGACTTTCTATCCCCCTCCCTTCCTCTCTGTAAAAATAAATAAATAAATAAAATAAATAAATAAATAAATAAAAAACATATTTAAAATAATAATAATAAAAGAAAAGAATTAGAACTTTCCAAAAGGGGGGAAGGAAAGTGTGGAGTTATGAGGGCAGGGTCTAGGACGGACAGGTCCTAATCAGGGGCCATCCCTGAGGAAGGGGCCCCTGAGCTCAGAGCCGGGTGGGAATGAATCCCAAGCAAGGGAACGGCTGTGCAAAGGCACGGGCGTGGGCAAGAGCACGGCGCTTGAGCGGCTGCTGTGGCCAGCCAGCCCGGCGTGAAGGGGCAGGTGGGGCGAGAAGAGACTGGGGAGGAGGGAGGGGCAGACTAGACAGCCCCACGGGCCATGTTAGAGATTTCAGGCCTTATCATCACTCGGTGAGGGGGGGCCAGGTAGAGCAGTGCCCAGTCCGCCTGTCTCCCAGCTCCTCGCTCTGGGGCTGTGAGGCACATCCTGGTGTCCGCTCCCCCCACCTCTGGCCCCCTCCAGGCTGGGAGCTCAACCAACAGTGTGCCACTGCAGAGGAAGCTGTCCTGGTGTTCAGACATGGGACCCAGGGGCCATATCCTTCCGGCTAATCAGGAGGGGGAGAAGAGGTGACGGTTTAGACTCAAACCTTCCCTTCTGGGCTCACACAGGGAAACTGTCACAGAGGCCCCGAGACCACCGCACATGCCCCTTGGAAGGCAATCCCCGACACCTTCTGGACAAGTGTGAGGTGGAGCAGGAGGGCACGGCCACACCTCACAGGGAGCCCTGCGTGCCAGTGAGAAGAAAGTTCTCTTTGCTCCCCTACGACCTGGGGCAAGGGCCCCCCACTGCTCCAGCCCCACTGGCCGCACGGTGAACCCCCAAGAGACCTTTGGCCAGCCTGCTCACTGAGAACTGCATCCCCGGCAGAGCGCTGGCGGCACCAGGCTGCTGGCTCCACATGAACTTGGCACAGAAAAACAACTGACTCATCCCCTTGGTTCTGCAACCAAGCCCTCGAGGCCAGCTTTTTCTTAAAGCTTACGGTGGTTTCCATGGCAACTGGCTTCAGGGATCTGCACTAAGCCCCAGGCCCACACTCCGACCTGTGCACAGGCAGCCAGGAAAAGAGCACAGCTGGGCCTGCAGGCTGAATGGGGGCACCCCACAGACAGAATGCTTTAGGGCTGCCAGGACATCTCAGAAACTCGTCCATCTCCCCCCCAACCCCAGCCACCTCCCCAGGGACCTGAACAGCACCTCTGAAAAGGGCCCTTTGAGAGGAGCCCGCCTGAAACAAACCATCTTACTGTTTTCTTACAGCGAAACATGGAAAGACCGGCTTTGCAAACCCAAGGCCTGGGCTCGGCTCCCCCCGCCTCTGAAACGGACTGCCCGCTGCCTCTGTGGACCGGGCGCCCCTCCTCCCACCCAAACCCAGGCCTCTTCGCTGATGTCTCAAAGTATTGAAACAGGAATCTGAAGACATGTGATCAAGGTCAAGTGTCAGTCTACGTGGTATGGCACTGGACTTGACTCTCCTATGGCCTGCAGAGTGGGACGACAGGTCACCACTGCCAGCACCGTGCCTGGTGGCAGGAAGGCCTTTGAGCCCCTGAGCCCGCCTCTTCCCCACCCCTCTCCCGGTGCCTCTGGGTCCTTCTCTATGTCAGCCTCCGCCTGGTCCCCCTCTTCTTGGGGACTCTGGAAAGTGCAGCCTGTCACCCTTTTCCCCAAAGGATTGTTCCCTTCACAAAGGAGGAAACGTCCTGTCCTTATCAGATATCCGGCTCACGCAAAACAGACTGCAGTGAAAATGTATCCCAGAAATCGAAAGGCTGGGAGGTTATCCTGCGGTCACCACAGTCAACTAGGCTGCTGGGGGGAGCGTGAGGGGGGAGAGGGTCCTGGGTGAGACAGACTCCAGGGACCCGGCCAGACCTCCCTGAGAAACACGCCCGGCGGCTGAAGCCCTCAAACTACACGTCCCCACATCCCCTGACATGCTCTCTCTAACCTTGTTTTCTATGAAGACCAGAACACAGGGTCCCTGTTCTTCACTCTCAGTGGCCACCTGCCCCGGGCTGTGGGCTGTGTGTTTGGGGGAAACGAGATGTGAGCCCCCAGGTGTGGTTGCTCTCTAGCTGGCAGGGCTTGGGCAGGCTGGGGTTGAAAAGTCCGCTGTCTTGGAGGAAGCAGAAACACCCTACAATGGAAGCACTCAGCAAACATTAGGCTCTCTAAGGTAATGAACATTACTCATCGCAGCAACCAGCCCACCTTGAGCAATAGGACTGATCAGCATTCCCATTTTACAAAAGAGGAAAGTAGGGCTTAGGGAGGTAAAAGCATCACCTGCACTCGCTGGGGCCTGAGCACTGTGTGAAGCACTTTCTGTGCATTGTGTCACCTGCTGCTCCCACACTGAGGGAGGTTTCCTGATATTAACACCATCCATAGACATAAAAGCCTAATATGCAAATTGTCCCTGTGGGAGTTCGACCAGGAGACCGATCACTCGCTATATGTGTACTGACCACCAGGGGGCAGTGCCGAACAAAGGAAGGCAGCCAGCAGTCAGAGAAGGGAGGCCCCGGCTGGCAGCTGGAAGGTCCCAATTGGCCCTGACTGCTGGCCCAGCCTGGGGACCTTACCCGTGCAAAAATGTCATGCACTGGGCCTCTAGTTTTACAAGAAACCAGGCTCAGCCAGGCCACAGGGGAGCCTGAACATGCCCTTCCCTGTGACCTCCAGCCCCCGGGAAACATTTCCGGCCACTGGCAAGGCAAAGGCCCCAGAGGGCACCCCCCACCCTGTGGAACGGGCCACCAGCTGGGCCACAAACAGGCCACAGCTGCATCTGGCTTGCACAGAGGAAGAAGGAATCTGTGGCAGAGTCAGCTGGGAGGGCCGCGAGCCATGGGAAGTAGGCAGGGAGGCAGAGGTCACCGACCCCGAACACAGGGGAGGAAGAAAACGCTGTCAGCAGAGGGCTACTGTGTGGCAATGAGAGTCCCCTTTGTCCTATAAAGACAGACAGGAGGTCAGCCTCCAATTCACACTGAAAAGTGCGAGCCCAGCGTCCCCTCCCCCTGGGGAGGCCCTGCTTCAGCGGCCTTTCCACTGATAACACGACCTTGTCTTTCATGACCCCCGAGTCGCTTTCCGGAGGAATGAGTCGAGTTCTTGTCCACAACAGAGCAAACACAGGGCAAGTCCGTGGGGGTGAAGGCAACACCTCCCGAGGTGGTGGGCAGGTCACCACAGGGTCGGGACCTGGAGAAATGGGGCAGGGAGGCGGGAACGGCCAGGAGGGTGTGGTCTGTGCCGAGACAAGGACCCAGTGTCTAGGTAATGAGCACAGAGGGGGAGGGGGGGTCTCCACCAAGGTAGTTCCAACCCTAAGACCTCGAGGACCCCCCTTTCTTCAAGCATGGCAAGAGATTCCAACTCCTGTGCCAACTCAGAACCACTGGCTGGCTGGCTGGCTGGCTGTGTGTGTGTGTGTGTGTGTGTGTGTGTGCGTGCGCGTGTGTGTGTGTGTGTGTGCGTGTGCGCGCGCAGCCGCACCTGGGCTCAGCAGGACTCTGATCAGTAAATCATGTCCACACAGACAAGGGCCGAGGAAATGCCAACCATACCCTGGTTCAATCCCATTTTACACCCGACCGCATGCAGGCCCTGGCAAGGAAGTGCCTGACCACAGGCCACGTCTTGGCCAGGGCAGCGCCACGGGGGGCACACACACAGCCAGGCGAGACAGAAACGCACGAGCCATTCGCAGGCTCCCCTCCTCCCGCCCCCACGCACCTGGAACCTGTGCACCAGCTCCAGGGACTGGCTGTCGTTCTGGTCGGCTTCCAGGATGACGTCGGTCAGCTTGTGGATGATGACGTCCAGTGGGCCCTGCTCCTCGATCGGCCGGCTGAGGTTCAGCTGCGCGGGGGAGACACAGAGAAGACCTTTAGGACCTGAGCCCACTGCCCTACTGTCCCCACCTCCGCACGCCCCTGCAGCATGGAGGGCGGGGTTGGGGGGGGTGGCACTCGTGGGAAACAGACAGGCAAAGGGGATCTTAGAGCCGCACCGGGGCAGGCCCCGTGTTTGCCGAGCCCCATGCTACCCGGGGGCAGAAGACACACAAGGACTCAAGGTGACCGAGAACCTAAAGGCCGAGTGAACCACCACCGTGAAATCGCTTTAGAGAGAGAATTCACCGAACACGCCCCTCCGTCTGACAGCTGGGATTTGTTTCAGGAAGAGCTCAGCGAGGTGACGTCTCACAGCCAGACGTGCACCGAGGTCCAAGAGGACACTCCACAAAACGACCCAAACTCTTAGCAAAGCAGCATCTCCATCACTCTGAGCGCTGCTGCTTGAGAGGCCAGCTGCCTGCACGCCACACTGCAACCGGGCTGACCACGGCAAGGCGAGGGGACAAGGCCCGCCCCGCTCCCCTGGCCACCCCTGCTGCCACTGGCACGTGTTTATTGTTTCAAGAGCACCAGGGCCCCCGGGGACCAGAGCTGCTGGCTGACAAGCCAGTTGGCACCACCTGACCCCAAGGCAGGAGCACCTGCCAGCAGCCAGGGCAGCCTGACCCGCCAGATGTCTGCCGCCCGCACGCGGACACCACCACCTGCAAGGCCAGGCCAGGCCTTCGGAGGCACCTGGCTGGCCCCCCGGTGGCCTCGGGAGAAGCCGGATGAGGCACCAGCCCCACCCCTGCCCTCAGCCGCACCCTCCCAGTGGGACTCCCTCCGGGATTCCAGGCTGTCTGTTTCAAAGTCATTAGTTCAGTCACAAGGACAGCCACCAATGACGGCTGTAGGAGGCACCGTGCTAAAAACTCAGCGTGCATTCAGTGCATTCCCAACCACATGGTGAGAAGCGATTTCACAGATGGGTGGAGAACAGGCTTCTGGAGCCTGTCTGGGATTGCAGTGAGGAAGTGGGGAGCCGGGACGAAAACAGATCTGAGCCTCCGCTTGGCATTCAGCGCCCCCACCCCTACGCCCTGGGAAGCTGTCCTCTGGAGCCACAAGCCCCCCGGCTGCCTTGTCCACCAACTCCAGGCAATTGGAAGCATCAACGGGAGATGGGAAGGGGGGGGGGTGTGCCTGGGTGTTTAACTGTCCACGCCCCCACCGTATTTCTGGCAGCCACTCCCAAAGACCACTGCTATTTTAGGGCTCCTGTGCCACCCTCCTTCCCTGTGTCCCCTCAGGCTTGGGGTGGTGACAGCTCTCCCTCCCGGGGTGCCCCCTGTGGCCCTGCCCGGATTTAAACCGTTTCGGCTAAACCTTCTGATTGTGCCAGCTCATTCCTGCTGATACCCTTGACTCCTCTTTTTTGCTGCCTGCCAGGAAAGACATTAAGGGATTTCCCCTATTTAAAAAAAGAAAAAGAAAAGAATGAAGACTCCCCTTCCCATGGTGACTAGTCTGTGCATGAAACAAAACAGAAAGCAGACCAGTGGAGAGGCCGACCCTCTCCCCGGAGGCTCCCGGGCGGGAAAGAGGTGCTGGTCCTCACAGCAAGCCCGGGGCTGGGGCTGATGCTCCCGCCTTCACGCGCCAGGACACCGAGAGCTCGGAGGAAAAATGACCTCGAAGGCCACGCAGTTGGGAAGTGGCCCAGCCGAGCCGCCAGGCGCCCTGGGCCTGTGTGCGAAAGCCCAGCTCAGCATCCCCTGGGCCTCAGTTTCTCCTTCAACCAAAACAGGAAACTGCTGGGGCCTTCCCGGTGCTGCCCGCAGATTCTGTGTGACGGTCTTTCCCAGAGAGAAGGCCGAAAGTGAAAGGAGACAGAAGTCAGTGGGAAGTGGCAACGTGGGAAAAGAACAGCAGGTCCTCAGAAGATGCCACGGCCACAGACACACTGTAGCCGTATCCAGTGGCTCTGCCAAGCAGGCCCCACAGTAAGAGGCCAGTATTTTCAGACCAAGACAGCCACACCCCGAAGAGAACCGGGTCCCATGAGAGATGCTGGGCAGTGCACCCCGGGGCCCAGTCAGAAACCCCATCCCCTCGAGAACTCTGCGGGTCTCCTGTGCAGCACAAAGGATGGAAATCAGCCCGAGGAGCAGGGTCCCAGGTGGCAGAGCAGACGCCCTGTCTCACCCTCGCCGGCATCAGCCGGGGCCCGTAGACCTGACAACCACGGGCTGTTTGGAAAATAAGCTCTCCGCGTTCCCGGCTGCTCCGCTGAAGGTAAACAGTCGAGCTCTGGACGCCGGCCACCTTCCTTTGTGTATTTTCCAAGCGTTTTAATGCCAGGATAACCCCTTCAGGATAAAGCGAGTGGGACACACATCAGCCTGTCTGGTCCCTGCTCGGCCCCCCTCCCTCCCTGCAGGGTCTTTGCTGAGGCCTAAGCCAGCCTCGAACAGGCTGTCCGTACGGCTTTGCTCGGCTGGTCGGGGAGGCTCGATGGGGCTTCAGCCTACCCCACGGGCTGGGGAGGAAGGGACAGGCTGCTTCCTCAGGAGGGGCCCCCAGAGGACAGGGTGTGCCAGACGAGGGGACCCTCAGAGGAAGGCACCCCCACTCAGAAGGGGACCCACCTCTGTTTCTTTCCCAGAAGGGGTGAGGGTAGGGGCTCAGGCAGACGTGAACTCATTTCCGCTGTGTCGCTGTCTTTCTGGCCTCGCTCTGTCCCCAGAAAACACTGTGCAGGGGACTCGTTCTTTTCCACAGGGGCTCGAGCGGTCTCCCTCTGTGAGCAACAAGGCTTCTCAGTGGAAGGGCCGCCCTGAGGCCGGAGGAGGTCTGCGGGCACCGCGCTTCCAAGTCACGCCATCCTGGGCGGCCAATGCTGGATGCGGCCTGCCGCTCAGCCCAGGAACAAGGGCCCACTGTTCGCGCAGCGCGAGGCGGGCCGGCAGGGGGGAGGGCTGCGAGGAGCAACAAAGGCCTGCAAACCCCAGTGGCTGGAAAGTCACCTCCAACTTCATACAGGCGCCCAGTCCTGCCAGCGGCAGCCGAGGCAGCGCGTCCCCGCTCCCCACCGCGGGTCGGGAGGAGGACGGCCACCGCAGCGGGGGACCCAGCGAGGCCCAGTGCTCCGAGGCTGCAGCGGGGGGCCGACCTGACCCGTGCCTCGGTTTCTCCGTTCACAAAATAGGGAGGCGACTATGTTCCCTCTACACCACTCAGGGCTGCTTAGATGGGTTAGAACAGTGGTCAGCAAACTCATTAGTCAACAGAACCAAATATCAACAGTACAAGTGAAATTTCTTCTGAGAGCCGAAAACTGACTTCTGCGAACAGGCCACGAAGTTTCAATCGCACTGTCCGTGCGCGCCCGCACGTGGTGTTTTGTGGAAGAGCCACAGTCAAGGGGTCAAAGAGCCACATGGAGCTCACGAGCCGAGGTTTGCCCACCACTGGATTAGAACACGAGGGTGGTGTTGAGCCCATGCAGGCCGCTACCCCCACTCCGAGTGCTCAGGACAACGCTTCTGCTCGCTTCTTCCACAGGCATTTCCTGGGCACCTGCTGTGTGCCAGGCCCCTGCCCTCTCCTGCCGGGCAGAGCCCAGGTTTTCTCGGGAGGCAGACTCGGGCGAGGGAGACAGCCACATGCAGCTCCGTATCCCACGGGGAGACATGGCCTCTGCCTGGAATGTCCGCCTGCCCCCAGAGCCCCTTGTCCACACAGTGAGCTCTTCCTTGCGCTCCAAGTCCCAGCTCAAAAGTTCATCTTCTTCAAACGACTCACCCTCCCCAGGCAAGATGGATGGCTCACTGGGTGCTGAACGCAAACCACGCTTCAAAGAAAAACTGAACATCAGAGACCAACTAGAAGGGATGTTCCATGAAGCAGGGGGGACCCCTTCCCTGCTCTGGGAGTTAGAAGCAGATTCCTAGAGGAGCAGGTGTGTAGGCCAACCCATGGAGGAGGGAGAAGGTGGGGAAGAAAGGTGAGACCCAGGGAGGAGGCAGCGACAGGAGACAGAACTCTGCCCTAAACACTCCTTAATTTGTCCATTCCAAACGCGTCAGTGCCCAGGTACCACCTCTGCTAAAAAGGGGGTGTCCTACAGCACCGACCTCTGAAGGACACCTTGGGAGGGGGGCCCACGACCCCCTCTCATGCCCCCTCTGCAGGCAGGAAGCAGAGGATCCCATAGAAGCTGCCAAGGCCCAGAGGGCCAGGCGCCTCCCATGAGCAGGACCCCGCTGTGGTATAGACTAATAAAGATTCAGCACGGTAAGCCAAAATTTGGGGCGGTATATGCACTAGCCTATCTAATACAATCCCCAACAGGAGAACGTGGGGGGCTGCAGGGGGTTAGGAAGAAATCAAAGACGGGGGGTTCTCAGTTGTATTCCCAGCTCTCCCTTCTCCCCCCAAATTCCCCACCTGCTTCGCCGACGTGATCAAGAAGCAGGTAAACATGAAAGAAACAGAAAACCATCCCTGGGACTCATCAGGGAGGCTGGGGACTCGGGAAACCCGGCTCTGACCCCCCACCTGCAGGCTGCTCCTCTGTGGATGCAAAACGCAATGTGCTCTGTGACCTGAAAACACTCTGCAGGTCTGAGCAGCACAAACAGGCTGCGTCGGGCCTCCCCGAGAGGGCCCCAGTGAAGCCAGTGGGAGCCGGGCGGTGAAGGCCTGGCCTGTGCGCTCTCCCCTCGGGGAACCTCAATGTAGATCCTGACATTGATGCGCAGCTCTCCCGGGCTCTGCTCTAAACACTCCACACACTAACCCATCGAGTGCTCACAGCAGCCTGGGACGGGGACCAGGAGGGAGGCAGAGTGGTTAACAACCTGCCAAGGTCTCCATGCTCACGTCACCCTCAGCAAGCCCTGGCCAGGGCGACTAGTGAGAAAGAGGCACCCGTGAATGTCCTGGATGACAGGAGATCTTCTGTTCTAGGGAAGCAAAGCCTGGTGGGTTCCGGGGTGAGGGCTGGTCATCAGAAAGACCAAGTCATAACTAGAAGCTTCAGTCCCATCCCCCGTTCCCCAGGAAAGGGGGAAGAGGCTGAGAAGTAAGCTGACTGATGGGTCATGCCCACGTGACGGAGCTTCCATGAAAATCCCAAGGGTGTGTGTCCGGGAATCCTGGCTGCTAAACTCGCGGAGGGGCCAGCAGGTGGCTCCCTCCAGGAAACCATGGGAGCCGCGTCCCTTTCCACATACCGTGCCCGACGCACCTCTCCCACCTGTACGTTCAACTATGTCCTTTCTCATATCCGGTTACAGCAAGCCGGTAAACAGTATGTGACCTGGATTCTTTAGTTCTGTGAGCCATTCTAGCAAGTCAATCATACCAAGGATGGGGCGGTGGGAACCTCCATTTTTTAGCCAACTGGTCAGGAGCACAAGTAACTACCTGAACTTGAGATTGGCATCCGAAGGGGGCAGGGGAGGGGAGGCAGTCCTGTGGCCTTTTAACCTGTGGGATCTGCTGTTACCTCGAGGTGGGCAGTGTCAGAACCGGGTCACAATGCAGGACACCGGCTGGTGCTGCAGACGGCTTGCTCTGAGAACTCCCGCCGCCTGGTGTGGCGGCGCTGACGCGTATGAGAGAGTGGGGGAGAAACACGGGTGTGTGTCTTTCACGCCCTCGATAAATGTCAGCTATTCTGTGTCCCTACTCTTACATCCGCCTTATTACTGACCAGTGGACATCTTCCTGACTTTCTGTCAAGAGCTTGAGTACAGGCCAGATTTTGAATTTTGCAAAGCTAGGTCACTCGTACTAACATTAGACTCCGCAAAAGTACTTGTTGCTACAATAAGATGTATCATCGGTGTTAAGGACGATTAACATTTTAAAACTCTCTCGAGTCCGGGCCACGTAGAACTCTAATAAGCACCTGCGTGCAGATGAGGACACGGAGTCGCAGAGGATAGAACTTGCCCCGGTCAGCGGGAGTCACAGCTGCCCAGGGACCAGGTCTCTCTCCAGCCACAGCCAGATAATTAACCTCCAAACCAAACGCTGTCGCGGGCGCCGGGGCTCTCTTTCCACCCCTGCTCCCTCAATTCACACCCGCAGAGTGGTGTGTGCTCAGCTGTGACTTAAGTGCAAGTCGCCAGATCAAAAGTGTTGTCTCAACCACGGTCCAGACAAAATGGCCCGGATGAAAGGCGAGGGTGTAGGTCTGATTGATTTCTTTCGCGCTCTCTAAGGATCTGAGGATGGGGACAGGACTGCCACCTCCAATGTTTAAAGGCCCATCAAGCAGGAGCTGGTGCCTCTTGGACAGACTGGGTGGACGCAGCACCCCGTGTGCTCCACAGCGGCTGGCTGTGAGCCACAGCTCGGGGAGAGGGGGCACAGGCTTTTCCCTGGCCAGAGCCGCTCGCATGCCCAAAGGACTCGAAGGTGGGCCTCAGAGAGGTCAGGAGCTGAAGGGTCACAGGAGGCCGCTGCCCAGCAGCCTCTGACCCAGGCTGGGAGGGAAAGCTGTAGCCTCTGCTCCCTCACCCAATTCCCCCATTTCTCAGTAGCTGGTGTCTAATTACTGGGCCAAGGAGAGTAAACAGCCGTCTGTTTAAGGCAGAAGAGTAGATAACCTTTCTCCCATAGAGAAGGAGGAGCCCGGTCGACGAAATGGCCTCATGATGAGGTCCCTTGCAGCTCCAACGTTCTGGCAATTTGCCAGCTGACTTTACTTCGGAGAGCCAGAAAAGTTACCCCGGCTCAGCAAGCCCGGCTCCTGCAGAACAGGGTTCAGATTCTCAGGAGCTAAGAAAACCCTGGGCGGCATCAATGCTCGGGAGCCAGGCTCAAGAGTCGATTAAAAGGAGACCCCAGCCGGCGTGGATCAATGGTTGAGCGTCAACCTGTGAACCCCGAGGTCACAGTCCGATTCTGGATCCGGCTGCAGGCTCGATCCCCAATAAGGGGCGTGCAAGGGGCGTGCAAGGGGCAGCCGGTCAGTGACTCTCTCTCATCACTGATGTTTCTCTCTCCCCTCCCCCTTCCTCTCGGAAATCAATAAAAAATATTTCTGAAAAAGGACAGGGCCACACCCTTTGACCCAGCAAGCCCACTCCTGGGATGCGGGTCTGAGGGAAAGAAAATCAGCAGGCTACCACCGCTCCCGGCCCGGAGAGATTCACTGAGGCCAATGGACAAGAGAAGAGACACAGAACACGTGTCCCAAAACAGGGGACTGGCTACACAGGGGACATGAAAGGGCTACTGGGATGACAAGGAAGAAGTCCAGCAGAGACAAGCGTGGCGTGTGTATCACAACCACATGGAACCACGTTTGCTGTGGGTGATGCTGGGAAGGACACAGACCTGAGACTGGGAGGATTCTGGCCACAGGAGTCACTATGGGTGAGCAGTGCCTTTCAGGACACAGGGCAGGACTGTTCTTCCCGATTCCCTTGTAACTGGGTGTCATCACATGACCACCGCTGGCCAATGAGCTGTGAGGAACAGTGAAACAGGTCACTTCCGAGGCAGAGCATCTACCTCCACGGGCCCGATGGAGACCAGTCAGTGAGACCCCAGCTGACCCCGCTGGGCATGTGGCATGAGACATAACAGCACACAGTTCTCAGCTACTATGACTTGGGGGGTGTTTGTTAACACAGCACAACACAGCACAGCCTCCCTAACAGTGTCCCTGCAGGTTTCTTCTTCCACGTGTTCACACAATGGAAGTGAGGGGGTGGGAGGGGGAAGTAAATGGAAGCAGATGGGCCCCATCAGGAAACTAACCAGGTAAGGCTGGGCCTGTTAGGATTGTTTAAGTTAGACGTTAGTACCTGGGGGAGATACGCAACAGGGATTTATCCTGTGAGGGGAAAGTTACGTGTCCAATCCCTTAAGATCAGAAGGCCGAAACCTTGAACAGGGAGCCACACCACCAACGCGGCGGCTCCCAGGGAAGCAGGGAAGCCCACTCCTCACTCTGCCGGAGGAGCCCCTGGACCTGTGTGGCTCGGCCCCGGGGCCACTTCCACCAGTTCCTGTTCACGGAGGTGCCTGCAGCCCGGGCCCCGGTCTGGCCCTGTCCGCAGGGAGACACAAAGCCACAGACTCGGGAAAATGAAAAAAGAGGAACGTGGAAACGACCGGCAGATCCAGACCCACGTGGAGGAGCCCAAGGCCACAGGCTGGCCGTCCCGTGCGCATTAACGTCCTGCCCCAGGCCCGAGGGAGCCCTCCGAGTGCTGCCCTCAGCAGTCCCCTCTCCCCGGGCCCCCCCCAGCACGGCACCCCTCCCGGGCAGCTCGGTGCAAAGGGCAGCGCAGTCTCCAGCCCCCGGAGGGCACGGGCCTCACCTCCCTAAGCCTGTCTCCTCACCTGCAGCGGGAGGGCAATGACATCCTTCCTACAGTCACCTCCAGCACGAGGGGACAGGCACCGGGTCCCAGTGGGCAGAGCCACCCGCTGCAGAGGTCACAGTCCAGATTTTCTTCCCATGGAGGCTGACCTCTCCAGCGTCACTGCAAGCCTCGCCGCCCTGTGTGGCTCCGTGCCAGTGTGATCCTAACCCTCACCCCCACCAGGACAGCCAAGATGGGGAGGAAGTCCCCGGGCACCGTGCTGGGCACATTACATACCTCACTTCACCTAATCCTCATAACGTCCCTGGGAGGCAGCGGCAACGAGGGTTCAAGGAGGGAAGATACGGGGGCCATGACCAGTATGGCTGTTGGTTGGGGCGTTGGCCCATGCACCGAACGGTCTCTGGTTCCATTCCAAGTCAGGGCACACACCCAGGTGCAGGGTGGATCCCAGGTAGGGGGGTGTGAAAGATGTTTCTTGCACATCAATGTTTCTTCTCTCTTTCTCTCTCTCTCCCCCCTCCCTCCCTCTCCTTCTCCCCCTAAAATCAATGGAAACATACCCTCCATGAGGCGTAAAAACAAACAAGCAATAGGGAGGTGTGGGGGTGGTGGTATAGACAGTTAGCTGGAGAGGCCACCAGACTCCATCAGAATGCGACAGGAACAGAGATAAAGCTTCACTGTGACAGCCTGTGGGCACGGGGTCGTTGGTTACAGTGGCTTGGCTTAGCCGGTGCTGAGGGGCACGGCCAGGCAGGAAACTCTCTGCCCACACCAGGCCTCCAGGACTGGACCAGATGGAGGAAGAGAGAGTTGTGGCTAGAGCCTGGGCCTTCAGTCACAGCCTCCAACCCCTGAGCCTCTGTTTCCCTCATCTGCGAAATGGAGCCACAGACACCTGCCTCCAGCCCCTGACGAGATGTTGGTAACGCCTCGGCTCCCACCAGGCCCGAGGCAGGCCCTCCCACGGTCATTCGGGGAGCAGGGCACCCGCTCTCCCTTCCTGGAGCCTTCTCTACTCGTGGTCCCTCCGCCTCCGATGCTACTGGCAGTGGCTGCTCGGGTTCAGACGGGACTTTTCTGAGCACCTGGGTCCCCAGCACGATGCTTACTGCCCTGGTGAGTTGCCGAAGAGTTCTCCTTGTCCTGGACCCCCTCGCCGAGGTCAGTGATCCTGCCCTGTTCCTCCCTGTGACCCATGCAAGGCCTGGCAGTGCCCAGCTGGGCCAGGAACCAGCAAACATGCACTGAATTCACTCCCCAAAGCTGGAGACGCAGACATACATCCGCCCACCCACTCACACAGTACTCACTGACCATTACACAGTGACCCCTCATGTAAACGTTACCCTCCATTAAGAAAATGAAGACAGGTAACTGGGCCAAAGTCACTGCCAGTAAGAGGCAGGCCCAAGGGATTTCTGACCAAACTCTTACTGCTCCTACCCCCACAACCACCACCTCACTGACTTCCCAAACTGCCCTCACCCCCCACCCGAGGCCTAGCCTGGACCCCCGAGGACCCCAGGCCTGATGCACGGATGTTGGGCTGGGAGTGGGAGGACGCCACAGGCCCCCTGGAGACGCTCCCAGCCAGACTTCTGCAGAAGTCCCAGCTGTACGAACGTCACCAGACCGGGGGACTAACACAACGCCTCCCTAAGAAAGCAGCGTCTGAGCTGAGACCGGAAGGACCCCGGCCAACCAGTCTCGGGAAGGAGAAATGCCAGCCTGGGGCCCCGAGCAGTGGCTGCACTTGGTGGGTCTCATTTAGCTCGAGGGGGACACGGGATGGGCAGGTTGTGCAGAACCTCCAGGGCCGTCCAAAGGTGGGAGTGTGTCCCTCCAGCCCCTGGCGGGCTCAGCAGGGAGTTGTGCCTCCCTTCCCTTTGAAGAGCCACTCCAGAAGCTCACACATGTGCGGCCTCAACACCCTGCCTCGTCCGCCCGGAAGCACTTAGCGCCCAGCGGCTGTCATTTTTATGGCCCACAGAACAGGGGCCTTAGGTAAGAACTTCAGTGGAAGGCGCTTTGAAGAGTAGGGGGCCATGATGCCCTATGATGCCAGGCCATCGTTTTCCTTGTCTGTGACCTGGGTGTCTAATTTTCAACGAGGACTACAGACCCCTCTGAGGCCCTCCGGGTCTGGCGCCGAGAGCTCCTGGTATGAGAACAGAACCCCCCCCCCCCCCCCCCGCTCGCAACTGGTCATGTCCCAAACCAGCTTCCTTCTCCCCTGCTCCACCCCAGCTCCTGGCCTAGGATGGCTTTTTCTGCTGACAACGGAAAACACATCTCAACGTTTCCTTTCTCTCCGTGTTGCTCCCGGAAAGGCAACTGGCAGCCCAGGGCACAGGTGCTGAGAGTTCCCCACGCCAAAAACACCCACTCTGGGGCAGCCTCCTTAACAGTAAGGGAAACTTGTGAGTCAAATGTCTACTAAGCCTGCAGAGACTAATGTTTAAGCCCCAAAGAATACGCTTTCTATATTCATTTCTTTCCAGTCCAAAGACAGCAGTCCTTCGGGCAGTTTCCAAACTGGCGTTTGATACAAAGTTAATGGAGGAATTCTTTACAGCATCCATCACATTCCGGGAAAAAGGCGGACTCAAATCCCTCTGGGGCGCTGGGGTGTCAGGTTCAATAGGCGGGTCGGGCAGGGCTTTCTCAGGTGCTTCAAGGCGCTCCCGTACGCGCTGGACAATGCCAACAGCATTAGCAACGGGCGCTGAAACTCCCGCCTAGACTGGGAGAAATCTAGAGAAGCATGCCAGGGCTCAGGAATCTGGAGACCTGGCAGAATCAGCACAGGTGCCCCTAGAAAAGGCGTGACCCACTTTTGCCTGCAATTGGGAGTCCCCAGGTGTCATGTGCACGCCACACCCGGAAGGGGCAGCCTGATGCCCGTGGATAAGGCCGGGTTAGCGGCCTCCTGGAGAAGCACATGGCGACCCTGGGGAGCTGCTGAGCCTTGTGACGGGGAGAGCGTATTCTGTGGACGTAACGCACCCCACGCCTCCGAGCAGCTGCCTTTAAGCTCAGCTTTGAAGCCAGGCAGCAGGTGACAATGCAAGCTAGCTCATGTACCCTGCGAAGCCAGCCCCTCTCTCCGGGGGGAGCAGGGGTGAGGAGGGCCCTGGGCTTTCTGCTAAACCGAGTCGGTTTCCTGACGCCAGGGCAGCAGCTGCTCAGGAGCCGCTGAGAAGCCTGGACACAGAGACGCCAGGAGACTCGGAGCGAAAGCAGACCCGTGACAGCAATGCCCGGCGCAAGCGGGCTGCGTCCCAAAGCAGGCGGCGGAGGGAGGCCAGGCACAGGTCTTACCTGGGTCCACAAACTACATCAGCGAATTCAAACTTGCTGTCTCAGACTCTTCTGAGGCCTTGACTAAGCCTAGCTCGTGCGTTCCTGCAATCCTATAGGTGAGGAGCACCAGGGTGAAGGGCAGCCTCCTGAAGCGGGTGATGCCAAGTTTAAGCTCACTGGGCCTGAGCGCTCGCACCTCAGGACTCAAAGAAGCAGTCACGTCCTGACTGGTGTGGCTGAACTGGTTGGAGTGTAGGCCTGAGCATCGAGGGGTGACCAGTTCCATTCCCAGGTTGTGGGTTGGATCCCCAGTGGGAGGCATGCAGGAGGCAGGCGATCGATCTTGTCTCGCATCAATGTTTCTCTCTCTCTTCCTCTCTCTAAAAATCAATTTTACAAAATCTTTAAGCAGCAGCCATATGTCAGCTGGCAGGGCGACATTGCCTAGAAGTTACCTTCTGCCATCTCAGCAGGAACCATGATAATGTCCCATGGAGATGGCCAACCTTACTCTGTCCCGTCCAACATTCCCAGCACCTCCTTCGGGCCAGGCTCAGTGCTGGGCCCAGGCATAAGAACCAGGCTGGACCAGAGAGAATCAACCAGTAATCAGCAAGCAGCAACCACTGGGGGCGGGGCAGGGGCCCACAGGTAAAGAGGCCGAGTCAGACAAGAGGTGGGAGCCTGCAGGGCAGGGGAGTGGCGGAGGAAATGCTGGAAGGGGGTCACAGTGGGCCCAGGGGCCTCAGGAACCAGGGAGGGTTTGTGATGGGAGAGAATGGCCCAGTGTGTGTAGCAGGAGGAGGGTTTGTGATGGGAGAGAATGGCCCAGTGTGTGGGCACGGGAGGGGGTAAACAGAAAGGTCTAGAACTAGGGCAGTAATGGCGGAGGTGAGGGAAGCAGCAGGTACACAGCGAGAGTAGCAGCGGCCAAGGAGAAGTGGGCTACACACACAGGGCAGAATCCCATCAGGAACGTAGGTGGGGGTGCTCCAAAGCTGGGAATGGGGAGAAGAGTGCCTGAGGCAGGTTAATGTTCTCCCCTGTGCCATCACCTTCCTCCGAGGGGCCCCCTCAGCATCCTGTCCCAGCACAGTCCCCACAGGCTGGCTGATTTAGGAGGTAGTTTCCCCTCACATAGGCGCTTGCATAGGTTCCTATGGCAACTACCCCTCCCCCTCTGCAGGAGGGCCGCCCGGGAAAGCCCACCCCAACCAAAGGCAAAGCCTGTGCTACTGGAATGCAGAGGCCCTCCTTGGTTCTGATCCAGAAAACCCCTTCCCTCTGGGGACCCGACAGGGCTCCTCCGGAGGGGACTCCAGTTCCTCAACCCAGTTCTGCCTCTACTCATTTGTGTTGTTCTAGAACCTCCCACAAGGAACTGAAGTGGGAGGTGGGCTCTGACCAGCTGGGTTGGGACGGTCTGCCAGCTGTGCTTCCCCAGCCAGAGGAGGGCGTGTCCTCGTCAGCTGGGTACCCGAGACCCTGACCCTGTGGGAGGTGGGGACTCAGTGAATGTCTGTGGCTGGGTGCAGTCAGAAGCCGAGCCGAGAACTGCAGAGGTGAACTCAGTGTGGGCAGAGAGCACCTGACATGGTTTGGGCACATGGGGTCGGTACTGCCACCCGGGGCCCAGGCCTGAGGGGCTCCCTCCACCTCGATGTCCCGCCCGCCCACGGTCCCCCTCACCCTCCAGCCTGGCAGCACTGTGGCAGCCTTCTCCTCCCCACCCCACTCCAAGCAGCATGATTGCTCGCACTGCGGGCACCCACCGCCTACATGCCAGCCCCTGGCGAGCGCACACTTCTCCGGGGTCCGCCCTCTCCCCACAGGGCTTCGCTGTCTCCCAGGTCAGTAATGCCCTGTCCTGCTCACCTTTCAAACAGACACCTCGACTCTGCTGCTGATGGCCTCCGGGATCCGGTTACCCCACTTCACAGGCATTCGTTCAAGGCACAGAAACCAAGCCTCGTGTGCACCTAACCCCCCGTCCCTCCGAGGGCCGAGGGGAGGCCCTCTGCGGGCAGACATGCCCCGTGGAATGAGGCCAGGAGAACAGAAAGGCCCAGAGGGCGCCGTGGGAACGAAGGGTGGCCGCTCAGGCTGGGTCAGGAAGTGGATTCGAGGCAGTGGCTGGCGAGCCGGGCTGGGAAGGCGGCGGTGTGCTGTCTGCAAACATTTACCGGGCTGCCTCAGTGAACCTCGGAGATTCTGCCTCTTAAGGTGGGAGGTCAGCAGATGGCCTAAGATGCAGGGTTCCCTTGGAAACAAGGTTTGAGGAGCAGGACTACTGGAAGGGGGGTGACTTAGGGCAGCAAAACCCCGCAGGGCTGGTCCCCCACTGACAAGTGGGAAGCACTGGCCTACAGGGCACTGCTGTGCCATCCGGGGCGGCAATCACACTGCTGAGCAGTGAGTGACTGGTGCCCTGGCAGCACCTGCCCACATTTCAGCACCAGGGGAGAGCAAAGCCAGGATTCAACCCACCCAGGTCGCCCTGGGGCCTGGAAGCCAGGACTCTGCGAGTGGCTTGGCCAGGGTTCCAGAAAGGTCTGAGGCCCAGGCTTTGGACTGTGGGCCTGGACAGTCGGACAAGACTTGGCAGGAGGGGTGTGTGTGGCCAGGCAGCCCCCTCCCCAGCCTAACTTGAGCACTCTGAGGAGCAAGGCGTGCTTTTCTTATTCCTAAGGAGCATCCTTAGCGAGATGGGAACAGGTGGAAGGGTGTTCAAGGCCACTCTTCCCCAAGACACACGGGGCTTGGCAAAAAGTGTCCATTGTGTGGTCAGCGAACCCTGCCCCCTCCCCAAGGAGCCTGGCAACCTGGAGGGCCAGGGAGAGAGGAGAGTCAGATGAACGCTGTCCCTGCCCTACTGGGTGCTCTCCTTGTAGCATCGGGCAGGCCTTAGGGGGCCCACAGGGGTGCAAGGAGCTAAAATGGCCAAAGGACACACGGTCAGGGCCATGATGGCCAGCCTCTATGTCAGCATGAGAAACACTGCAAACGTCTTGGTGAGGTTTAAGATAAAACCAAAGACACTGAGAGAACATGCAGAACTGTGACTTAAGCCCCTCGATATACACAGCTGACTTCACGTTCTGCTGACGTCTCCAACAATGAATGAGTGTGGCTCCTCTGAGCATTAGCGGGGATCCACGGGCCACGGGATCCTCCAGGGTCCCACCTCCCCACTGCGCCCCACAAGTCTCGGCAGCTCTCTGAACCCCACCCGCCGGGAGGGGAGGAGTGGGTCTCACTGGTTTCAGCTCCTGGGCCAGGAGGGGTGTCCCCCAATCTGGCCGCGATAATGACTTTCCGAGGCCCAGACCCAGAGCCTGCCCGGGAACACTGACCCTATTCTCTCGGCTCCGGGACCACGACCAAAACCACCCGCTGCCTCCTCTGCCCTTCATCTCAAAACCCAGGCGGAGGGTGGAGGATGGGGGGCCCCCCCGACAGGGGAAATGCTAAGAAAAGTCTTGCAGAAACAGAACCAAGAGGGGCTGGAAGAGACTGGCAGCTGCCACAGGAAAGGTGTCCATGGAGGAAGAATAAGGACCCACCTGTAGGGGGTGCAGCCCCCAGACCACGTGCCTGGTGGCCACTGGAGAGTGGGTGGACCACGGAACAGCCTCCCTGCAGCGAGGGCCCTGCTGTCCCCCCACCCCCACCCCCACCCCCACCCACTCGACAGTGCCCCTTTCTTCTCGCACACTGACCCACTTGTCAGGGCTGTTTTGAACAAGGCCGGCCTGAGGGCTGTTCCCTGCTCCCTGGGTGAACTCCTGGTCAGGGACATGGCCCAGCGGGGCAACCTCAATCCCTGGGGCGCCAACAGGAACCCCCTGGCCTGAGCAAGCCTCCCTGACATTCCCCTGACCCCAGGACAAAGCCACTTCTGGGCCCTCCCATGGTCACCAGGAAGGAGAGCATGTCCTCCCAGAGGAGTCAGACCCCACCTGCCTGCTCGGCCAGGGGAGGGGAGGGGGTTCTGCCTGGCCACGCGTCAAATTCACACTAACTTCTAACAAAATTTCAAATTTTAATAAGGATCGTTAGATAGTTCCAGAAACGTGAGGGGCGGGTCTCACTGCTGGAACGAATTGGCTACCACAAGTGAAGGCCAGCCAGGCTTCCATCTACCTCCAGATGTGCCCCCAGCTCAGAGCAGCCTGAACTGACCGGCCAGCTGCAGGCTTGCTTCACCACGGGGAGCCGGGCCTGCACTCAAGAACATCCGACTGAAGACTGCGAGGCTGGGGCAAAACCCGGCTTGCAGAGGGTGCGGTCTGAGAGCCTGAGGCACAGCAAAATTCCACTTGACGCTCTGCGAACCCCGAATGGGACAGGGGCTGCCTTTGCTCACCTGGAGCTAAGGTCTAGTGTCCCACAGTGGAGACAGTGGCAACCAGGCAGGTTGGAAAGATACCAGATGTGCTTATACAGTAACGAGGCTTTAAAAAGTCCTAATCAAATTAACACCTGCTCGTTCATTGTAAAAGGTGCTTTAAATCCAAGTTACTTGTGTGCAGCAGACAGTTCTCCCTTGGCCGCAGAGAGCCAATGACACATTGCTGGACAGAACCTCCCATGCTGACATACTTTTCCCAAAGTTGGAACCATACTAAACAGGTTTGGATCCTACTTTTTCATTAAATATGCTATATGTTTTCATTAAACGTATGCAAATTCCTACAGCACTATAGATTCTTCTAAGCCACTGTTATTGAAAGATCAACGAAGCATAACTCATTAACCAACTCCCTCCATTTAACATTTGACTGTTTCTAACTGTACAATAACATAAAAAGGGATTAAGCTGCATCCCATAGACTCTTTTTTAAAGAGAAAGAAGCCGGCTGGTGTGGCCCCGCTGGCTGAGCGCCGTCCTGTGCACCAGGCTGCCGCTGGTTCGATTCCTGGTCAGGGCACAGCCTGGGCGGCAGGCTCCATCCCCAGGAGGGGGAGTGGAGGAAGCAGAGGACCAATGTTTCTTTCTTTCCTTCCCTCTCCCTGCCCTCCTCTCTCTGAAATAAAAAAATACGTATTAGGAAATAAAAATTAAAAAACAAAAAGGAAAGAAGGGGGGGATAAATGGTGACAGGAGACTCCACTTTGGGTGGTAAAAACAATATAATATACAGATGATAACATTATTAACCAATGTCAGCTCAATAAATTCAATAAAAGTTAAAAATAAAAGGGAAAGAAGGGTAGGATCTGTTTAAACCTGAACAGTGATCTTTCTGAAGACAAAGAGGAAAGTTCCAAACAACTACCGAAAAACGCATTAAGTGAAAGACCTAATTTCCTAGTGCTGCCAGAAAATAAGACGTTCAATAACTATTTCCAAATACCTTTGACCGAGTTCTTGCTCATTTCCTCTCTGAACCCCGACACGCAGCCAGCTTGCTGGAGCGTTGGCCTGAGGCTGCCGCCCCACCTGTTTGAGGGTGCCGACCAAAGCCTCCCACCACAGAAAGTGTCCATTGTGTGGTCAGTTGGGACCAGGCTGGGGCCGGGACCAGGGCTGCGCCGGGCCCTTTTCCAACTTGGGGAAAAGGTCTGAAACTCGGCCTGTGCTCTGTCTGCATTTCTGGGGGACCTGGGGTTGCTGGGTGACCCAGGTACTGGCGTCGGGACGCTTGGCTGGGGCTCAGAAACAGAGGGACATGCTAATGGCCGGAGAAAGGGAGAGAAGCCACAGCAAAGAAGACTGAAGTTTTAAACCTATCCCTATATTGACTTGAAGTCCAAATCCTTTTTTGCCCAGCTACTGCCAGGATAAGAAAACCAGGCTGCCCACCAAGGCTCACACCTTGAGGACAAAGTCCGAGAAGTGTCTTAGCATCGCCACAAAATACTGACCCGAGTGGCCACAGGTGGGCTCACGGCCACAGACATAAAGCTGGGGCTCAGACAGGGAGACCGGCTTGCCAGCAGTCACACAGCTGAGGGAGGCCAGGATTCAAGTGCACCCGTGTGTCTAGTAGAGAAGCGAGTAAGGGCTCCCTGGGGGAGGTGGGTGCAAAGGCGAGCCGGTGGATTTCTGAAAGCAGGAGTGAAAGGAGGAAAGCAAAAGGTAAGCGGGGATAGGAATTGCAAAAGCCCGCCTGCTCTCTGGGGCCGTTGCAATAGCACAGGCATGGGCCAATCCACTAGCCATTATTTCCTTTGGGGCTGTTACCAACAGGAAATTCCATGCGACCCCATCATGTGGCGAAATGCCAGGCTGGGTCCACACTAGCAGGGCAGCCTCACCCACCCAGCCCACCCGCCTGCAGGAGCAGAGTCCGCCTGTCAGCAGAGTGCCCCGGCCTCGGCCAGCCCGGGCCTGGCTGGGAGGAAGCAAATTCTTATCTAAGGCCTGATTAGAGCCAGAGTCGATCACCACGGCTGCAGGTGTAACCCGGTACCTGTTACTGGAGCACATCGGGGTCCCAGAGGTCATGCTCAAACCACACTCTCTTCCTGACCTGTCAGCAACAGGCCTGGCGTCCTGCCCAAGGCCCCCCAGGGAGCTGCCCCAGCCCTGCCCTCACCACGCACCCTGGCCCCGACAGCCCACCCACACCTTTCTGCAACTCTGGTTTCGACTTTGTCCTTGGGACCTTCACAGCCTCAAAGTCCGCTTTCGGGCACCATCCCTCCCTTCCCCTTTTCCCAGAACTCTCAACATTTCTTGTCATTCTGGAATCCAGCCTGTGAATGACCAGCCTCTGGCCTCTCTCCTCTTCTGCCTGCCTGTCACCCAGGGGGGCCAGAGACTGCAGTGGCTGCAAAGGAGTTCGGGGGTGGGTGGAGGAGGGAGAAAGTGGGGAGACAAATAAGAGAAGCACAGAAGAAACGCCCACAGAGGAAATGTAAGCAGGGTGGAGGCTGGTGTGTGGCAGCAGGAATGGCGGGAACATGGGCAACTGGTTTAAACATGGCAGCTAACTCAAAGGAAAGAGTGTGTGGGCCAAGCCCAGCACCTGCAGCCAGACACTGCCCAAGTACCTCAGGCCCACGACCCTCTGCACAGAGTGGGCAGCTGAGGCCCAGACACAAGGAAATGGGAACATGACGGAAGTCTCACTGGTTAACTACTAAGCCCAGGACAAAACTGAGCCCACACTTAGGCCAGGACTAATTAACCCTTTTCCGGCTCCGAAGCCGAGGCCCTGCTGCGTGCTGCGGCATGAGGCGATGGCCGATGACCGCTCAGCCGTGCCTGATCCACCGCAGGGCCCTCCAGACTAAGGACAGAGTTGTCCACACAAGAGTCTGGGGTGATTCACAGGCAACAACTGACCAATGCTGACCACCCCCAACTCTGGGAGTCTCAGATCCTGGAGAAGTGGTCACAGCACTGTGAGCTGGAGAGAGGGGTGTGGTCTCCATGTTCAGGCCCTGTTGGAGGGGCCACCTCAAGCACCCGGGTTGGTTAGGAGGAAGCAGCAAGAAAATCCAATGACACTATGACCAACCAGGGACACGGCATGCTCCAGGGCCAGGGGACTAGGAGGGAGGGGAGATGTGCATTTAAGACCCCCAACCCTGTAAGATGTAGCTTAAAGAACCATAACCCTGACTTCGGCCCTTTCAGCCTGAAACGAAAACCTGCATCTCAAGTTCTACACGCACAGCTTTGCAAGCCTCACTTCTCAGAAACAGGCAGAGCGGCCCGTGGCCTCTCGGGGGGCCGGCAGCCTCCCATGCAACTCAGCCTCGCTGCCTGGGCACCACCTGGCCGGCCGGGCCGCTGCAGGGCGGTCAGTGCAGCCTTTCAGCCCAGCTCCTCTCATGGCCCCAGAGAGCCTGGCTGCAGACCCTGGGCCTCAAGGGCACTTGCCTCCCCCAGAACTAAGGCTCTCCGGTGGGGGGGGTTCAGAGGGAGGAGATGGTGTGCCTACTTAGAAGACGTTACAGCTCTTAGAAGCCGACCGGAGCCCAGCCAGTGTGGTGCAGTGGTGAGCATCACCCATGAGGCACCAGGTCACCGTCTGATGCTCAGTCAGCGCACACGCCCAAGTTGCGGGGCCCATCCCCAGTGGGGGGCATGCAGGAGGCAGCCGAGCAAAGATTCTCTCTCATCATTGATGTTTCCCTCTTCATCTCTGAAATCAATAAAAAAATATATATATATATTCCTTTTTCAAAAAAGAAGCCAATTAGAAACTTTGGTTTACATGTAAATCAAAGAAGTGATGAACAAGAACCAGTAATGAAAATTAAACTGTATTTTTATTACTTGAAACTCTCTCACTCAGACTTTTTACTGCTTCGGAGTTAATTTCCAAGTCCAGTCTCTAGCTTGGGTGAAACCCGGTCCACCCTGAACCAGAACTGCCAGAGCACCTTTCCTAAAAGTGCTCTCCTCACCCACTGAAAAACCTTCCATGGCCCCCCATTACTCCTAACCAAGGACACCCACTGTCTCCAGCTTGCTCTCCACTCACCGGCCACCCACCGCCTCGCAGTGCAGCCGCTACTCTGGTTGAGCTGGTCCACTCTTGGCCCCCCACCTCCACCCCGTGCACACACAGAGCCCTCCCCTCTGCCCTTCCCCCACCCCCCACCAGGCTCTTTTCTTCTGCAGATGCTGTGTGTGTGGTCTGAAGCACAGCCACACTCTGTATCAACTCTCAGAGCACCCTGACTTCACCTCCCAGCCCCACGTAAAGCTCAACTTAGGACATCTTTGGGGGCTGTGCTCAGGGTCTCAGACACACACACACTTGCTTACGGGAAGTCACGTACAGGGAAGACACCCTATCAGGCAGGCCACGGGCTAGTTCCACTTTCTATTTTGTAGAGGAGGAAACCAGGGCTCAGAGAATAGTGCTAACCCAGGGCCCTGAGGTCTGTCCTGGAGCTCTGGCTACACCTCCTGTGCCACGTGTCCCCACGTGCTCTAGACTGAAGAAAACCCTGAGCCATGTCCCTGCCACAGCAGAGACAAGGCCAGCACACAGGAAATGGGGAGCCGCGGGGCCAGTTCGCCCTCACAGACGCCCAGACTCTGGGCTTCAGAGGCCGCGGGGAAGGGCCAGGGAGGGAGGGAAGGCACAATGGGCTGCAGTGGGGTGTGGAGAGGAACAGTGCAAACAAAGCAATCTCCAAATGAGTGGTCACCTGGAAAGCAAGGGGCAGAATCAGAGAACTGGTATTTTTCCATTTCTCTACGGACTGAGACGGCCAACAAGCTTCCTGCCACCATGACAATTATTACTCCTCCCACAGCAGCTGAGAACTTCTCCAAGGAGCAAACCGTAAACAGATCGTTCATTATCCCCGGAGCTCGGTTACTAAATAACCGGCCCAGGCTGCGTCCCCACCTCAGTTGCTCTTGTCAATGGAACCACCTGAAGGATCAATGGGCCAGGGCGGTCCCTACCGCCCGGCGTCAAGTCCATTGTCAGCCTCGGCCCAGCGTGAGCAGCGAGCCGGTAAACCACAAAGGCCTACGTGCTGTGACTTGCCTTTGTTTCTCCATCCACCTCCCAGCTGAGCCAGCTGCCCTTCCCCAGCACCACAGAATGAGTGCGGAAGTGGGGGCTGAGCTGCGAAGAACCGTAAGCCGAAAAGCCGGGGCCTTGCCGTGAGTGAGGCTGCTGGTGACCATCATCACCAGTTTGTGCCAGCTCTGCACCCGAGGCCTGCACTTTAAGACACCTAATTCCGAGGGGGCATGTGACTCAGGCCTGGCCAATGAGAACACCGCGTCATCCAGACCTAAGTGACTCGTGTAGGAATAGGTGCTATGGGTTGAATTGTGAGCCCCCTAGTAAGACAGGCTAAAGTCCTAACACCCCTACCTGTGAATGTGGCCTGATTTGGAATCAAGCTGAGATGTAAGGTCATTAGAGTATGACCGGTGCTCTTATAAGAGAGAAAACGCCATAAAAGACAGACACAGAGGAAGAGGGTGGCCATGTGAACATGAAGGCCGAGACCAGAGGGATGCTGCCACAGCCCGGGGACGCCTGGGGCCCCCGAAGCCAGGAGGATCAGAGGGAGCATGGCCCTGCCTTGATTTCCAACTTCCAGCCACCAGAACCGGAAATAAGTTCTGTTGTTTTGCTCTGTTGTGGTGGCATAGAAAACTAAAGTAATGGGGATGTAACCCAGCCCAGACCAATCAGAACACCGGACACCAGCCCTGGGACTGTTGCTGGACAGGCCTCTGGGCAAACACTCTCACTGGCTTCCTATGAGGTTGCTGGGCTGGTGGGATGGTGGTGCAGGCAACCATTCCCACGTGACGTGGCAAAGCCGGCCCCAACACAACCTAGGCAAGGAGCCTGGAAAGCCTCTGAAGACATACAGCTGAGTGCTTGGTGGCCTGACACTGTCACCCCTGCCTCTGGACTTTTCCTGACTTAACCTGCTCACAAGTTCTATCTCTTCATATTTCCTAGGTCCTTTTTCTCATGTTGAAAATCTTGCTTACAATCTGAGCAGCCTTTAGGTTTTATCACACACAAGGTACAATTTGTTATTTGAATGTAACGTAAGTCCAAATGAACATGATCCCCAACAGCCATTCCCGTGGGCACGTGAACTTTCAATACCAACCATCACAACACTCAGCACACTGGCACAAGCCTCTCGGGCACATGCCTTCAGCCTTCAAAGTTCTGATTCAATGATGGCCAGTCCGGGTCCCAAAGGTGAACTTGATCTTTAATAAAAACAGTTCAACCGGGCTCAGAACAGCAAAGACGTGTTTGATTGTAAGGAATTCTGACCGAAAATGCTTCAATCACAAAGACAGAAAGGGTGGAGAGGTGGGGATCCCTACGGTGTTTCAACATCTTAAGAGTCAGCAAGAACCCAGGCTCTTTCCAAGCTTTTGTTCTCCTGCGCCCCATCACCTCACGGTCAAAATACAGCTGCCACAGGCGCAGGTGCCATGCAGGACAGAGGACCGGGCAAACAGCTGCTCTTGGTGACAGAGGAAACTCTGCTTCCTGACGTGTCACTGATCAGAACTGCTCAACCTGGTTGCCCTGGCCACAGGCAGCCTTGGGGCAAGTCTCCGTTTGCGTGACGGGCCTGGGTCAGTCACCACTGCCACACAGAGCCACACCGGTCTGCCTGGAAGATGGAGTGAAGGTACACTGAGAAAGCGGCTTTCCCAGATATGGATCCCATGTGGCCCTGAAGGTCTGTGGCTTATAAGCTGACTTTCAAGGTAAATTCAACAAATATGGACAAATTATTTGTCAAGGGCCTCGCGTGTGCCAGGTCCTTTGCTACGTTCTGAGACGAGAGCCCTCGGGACCTCAGAGGTAAGGATCGGGAAGGGAGAACAGTCACTGAGACGGCTGAGAATCCGGGGAGCCAGGAGCCCGGCACAACTGGCAGCACCGAGGGAGGGTTTCCTCGGAGCCGAGGGGCAAAGGGGGAGTGAGGACGCTTCCCCCACGAAGTCACACCTGACCCGTGTCTGAGGAAGAAAGCAGGAGCGCCAGGGTGGGTCACAAAGGCTGTGTGCAGGGCACGGAGATGGAGTAGCTAGTGTCTGACTTGGGGAGGGGCGGGGGCAAGGTGGCCGGGGTGGCAGGATGAGCGTGGTCACCATCTGAAGAGCTGACACTCGCCCGAAGACACGGGAAGCCAGGAAGGTTAAGCCGGGGGAGTGACTCGGGTAGCGCTGCTTGCGGCACAACCACTCCACCAGGAGGGCGTGGGGCACGAGGCAGGGACGCCAGCCAGAGGATCGGCAATGCTGGGTGAGGGAGGACAGGGGACCTATGACCAAAAGGCGCAGGTGGGAACTGTCAGGGCAACTTCCAAAGGGAGAGTCAGAGGACCCGAAACCGATGAGCTGTGGGGGTTGGAGGGACGGAGGCTCCCGAGCCGGCCGGTTGGCTGAAGACGGGCAGCACCTTCATTCCGATCCAAGAAATCCTGGGCAGAGCGGTCTGACAGGGAGCTGGTGAGTCAAGTCACAGGAGACGGTGCTTCCCGAACACTTAGGCCGCTTGGGGTGGGAGGGGGCAGGCGACCCTGCTGGGAAGGGCACCCCCTGCTCTGTTCCACCAGCTGCAAAAGACGGACGAGTGAAGAGCAGCCTTGCTGGGCAAGCCAAAGGCAGGGCAAGAGCCCTTCCCGCCCACTGCCGTGCTGGGAGGCCCGCACGAGCTCACACGGGGAGGGAGGGGTTCCGGCCGGCGAAACAAAGCCCGGCAGTTCCGCTCATTCCCACATCTGGGCCGAGTCTAAAATCAGAACTGAGTTTCCATTTGTAAAGTCTTGTCTTCCAAGAGCCTCAAATAGGCAGAACGCAGCCCCCCTGACTTATCTCGACCACCTCGCGCAGAGCGGGGAGGAGGCCGGTACTTTCACGCCCGCTGCGGGCGTCCCAGTCCTGGGCAGGACTGCCCTGCGCTTTTGGGCTCCATGCCTTCCACGTGGCTCTCCGAGAGCCCCAAGGAGCAACTGCAGCCCTCTCCACCGCACGAGAGAAAGACACGAAGTCTGACAGCTGAGGTCAGGGGGTGCAAGCGGGGGTCCCTGCAGCTGGCCTTTGAAAGCACATCACCTGCACTTAGAGGCCCTACCTGGCTCCTCGGTCCTCCGCATGAGTAACATTCCCCCTTTCTTAGAATTTTACTTAGAACGTTCACCCACTTAGAAAGGTGCCAAGTGAAGTCCTGGAGGCAAGAGGTTCCCGAGCCTAATTCTTGAAGGATGGGGTCAGATGGGGACAGTTAGAGACCCAGGGAGCCACAGGGACCTGCCGCAGAGCCCGCCATGATGGGCAGTGTCCAGTAGGGTGGCACACCCTCCAGGACTTGGGAGGAAGTGAGTGATGTGACCAGTCGGCGGAAATGAGACCTGCAGAGGCACCTGTGCAGACTAACCTGCTCATAGGCTCCAACGACCGTGCCCAGAAGGTGCGGAAAGAGACTCAAAGTCAATGGAAGCCAGAGAGTGTCTCCCCAGCAAGGACTGGGTCTGTTCTGCTCTGGGCAGCCCAGCACACAGCCCAATGCCTGATGGACAGGCAATGATTCAGCCAAGCCAAGGACAGCGGGGCTCACTCCCCAGGGCCGCCCTGCTCCCCAGAGCTCACCAGCACTCTACACACGCTGTACCTCAATGACCCAGGCCCGGGGACCGGGGGAGCAGCCCAAGCTCCAGGGCCCGGGCTCTGCCCCCATGCCAGTGGTTTCCAAACATTCTCTGACCTCTAGTGTCTTGCTTGAAATAAAATCTAACAAGAAGATCCCTAAAATAAAATAAAAAGATACAAGTTTGTTGCTATAGTTGAGGGGAGTCGGCAACCCCCCAACAAGAAAAAGACACCCCCACCATCCCTCAGTACCGCCTGGGCTCCTCATGGAGCCCCATCTGGACACCTGTGCTGGCCCTTCTGGCCAGCGCCCAGCCAATGAGCTTGGAAAGCACCCTGTGCCTCAGCATGGGACCGGGCAGGCACAGATGGCGATGTCTTTCAGTCTGGAAACTGAGCAGAATGTCAGAAAACCACCACCCATTTCAAGAGCAAGCCTGTGATGAGAAATCCCAGCACATTCCACTGCCGAGAGCACCGGCCAGAGCTTGCCGGGAGGAGCCACAACCCCTGCTGGGGGCTGCCACGGGGGTGGACGGTTGAGAGCAGAACGCACCCCGGGTTCAAATCCCAGCCCTGCCATTAGAGCTCTGTGCCCCTCAAGTTTGCACACTAAAAGGCAGAATAATTCATCATCCCGACAGCTCATAGCACTGTCTCGGGATTTATCTGAGGGATCTCTTTAAGTGCTTTTTAAACCGCTCCAAAAATTAGCTGTATTTACACAGATTTTATTACTGCCTTTCTAGAAGGCCAAACACAGCAGACCAGCTTCCACTGAAGGTCTCTTATTACAGATGCCAGCATCGAGGGCAGCCTGCTTCTCCCACCAGGATCCCGTGAGGAGCAAGGACCTCGCTGGGGTGCCCGCTCCCCACCAGGCTGGCCTCTCTGTGGCTGGACCCCCCCATGACAAGGGGAGCCTCAGCCCAGAGGGGACTCCCTGTCCCCACAGGCACTGCTGCTTGAGCACCAACGTTCTAGAGAGAATCCGAGGGTCCCTGTTACCGGAAACAGCACACCCTCTGCCTCCCTCGGCTTTCTTTCCCTTTGTTTATTTTATAAGCCTTTTACTGGAGTGTAACATATAAGAAGAGAAAAAGCATGCATCCTAAGTGAGCAACTTGATGAATATTCACAAACTGACACCCAAGAGCAAGACAGAGAATAGAAGGCTGCAGGACCCCCGCAGGCTCCATCACAGCCCCACCCAGCAACCTCCCCAGAGGCCACCTGCCCCCTTAGGTCCCAGAGCAGTTCTGCCTGAGCCGGAACTCCACGTTAACGGGAGGGATGCTGAGTGCTCTTCTGGGTCTGGTTCGTTCCGAGTGCTGTACAGGATCCCATCACGTGACAACACCACCACGTACGTGTCCGCCAGCGCTGATGGGCACCTGGGCTGTCTCCACTTTGAAGCTATTGTGAATACGGCTGCTTTGACATCCTATGCCTGCCTTTCGGTGGACATGAGCACTCCTTTCTCTTGGGCATATACCCAGGGGGTGCACTGGGATTAAAGGGCACTCAGTTTTAACCATGAGATGTTCCAAAATCCCAGCACATCAGTCGCCCTGCTGTATTTTCCTCCCTGTCCCCCTCCGCCACCTACTTCACTTCATACATTTACCTGTTTGCTCTCTCTCACCCTTATAGATGTGGACGCTCTAAGGGTGGAATTCCCACAGCAGATACTCAATGAACACCTGCAGGCTAGGTGAGCGTCTGCATTCTCACCTGCACACAGGAGCTCAGGCGTCCTCTCGGCGTCCCCTCCGGTCCCTTCCTCCCCAGATGCCTTCCCAAAGCCGGAGGCCACATCCTCATCCAGTCCCGAGCCCAGCTGCCTGTCAGGCCTCGACTTGAGACTAAGAGTTCCTGGCGATTCCTGCCGTGCCTACCGAACAATGTCCCTCCCACGGGATGGAGAGTCCAGGCTTCTGGGGAAAGTCCAGCCTCCAGTCTTGGCCCTGTGGAGACTGGCTGGCTGGAGTGGCATTCCAGAGTGCCAAGGCCCCCATGGAAGAAGGGACAGTCAGAGACCCAGTGAGCTCACAATCAGTGGAGAGAGCCAGTGCAGTGGGTCAAAAAGCCCCATGGGGCGGAGGCAGGTGAGGCTTTGGGGCCGCAAGGGAACTCTGATGAAGTGGACCTCACCCGGTCAGGGAAATCAAAGACGGCTTCAAAGAGGTGTCTCCGGAACTGCCTCTTGTGAGATGACTATATTTCTCGAGAGAGAGAGAAGGCTGGGCAGTGCACGCCGAGTCTGGCATGCGTAAGACAGGGGGACAGGCTGAATTAGGCAGGGTTGTGGGGTGATGCCCACTGCTGGCAAGGCAGAGGGGAGTGAGGGAGACTGAGTGATAAAGATCCCAGGGCAGGGTGGTAGCGGGGACAAAGAATCACCACACCAAGGTTTCTAGGCTGTCCTGAGGGTGCCGGAGCTCATGGGTGTTCCGCGTCGTCTGAGGGCGTGTGGCGGGCACAGGCGAGAGAGAAGGCACCTGCCTTCTTTTGGAACCGGAGACTCCGACCCAGCGGGTCTGGGAAAGTGTGTGCATTCCCCCCAGGTGCAGTCGCTGCTTGTTCCCAGACCACACTAGGAGCAGCAAGGGATTGTGGGAGCACTACAGAGCAGAACTGCTCAGTGGTTAGAGCGCCTGCCTGCGCACGGGAGGGTCACAGGTTCGATTCCCAGTCAAGGACATGTATCTGGGTGTCAGGTTCAACCCCTGGTGCTGGTCGGGACACATGCAGGAGGCAACCAATCAATGTTTCTCTCTCCCTCTTCCTCCCACCCTCCCTTCCACTCTCTAAAAATCAATGGAAAAAATATCCTCAGGTGAGGATTAAGAAACAAACAAAAAAAGAGCAGAATGGAGGAAAGAGGGGCCAACCAGATGCAGTAAAGCTGAACTGGAATCCAGTCTTCAACAGCTTGCCAGGGCCAGACTTCAGTGCAGCTCTACTTCACACCACCAGCCTGTTCCAGAACCTTCCATAGCACCTCGGAGTGGGGCCTCTCCTCCAGAGCTTTAGCCCCCTGCATCACCGTGGCAACAGCCCACAAACACGGAGCCCGGGCCTCAGTGCCATAAACAACCCTGACAGATTCAATAAATAACAAATGTACTACAGCAATTTGTGGGGAATTTATGAGAAATAAAAATTTCAACTTGGACAATAAACAAACCCATTTCAGAATCTGCCCCGCTTAAAGTTAAATAAACCGCATGCAAGCATTTTTTCAGCATGATGCTGCAAGGCTACAAACTGGGCTGCCCGGAATGCTTCCTGAGCCTCGAAGCTGGTGCTGCTAGGGTGTGCTCTCCCCATGTCTGCTCTCCTCACAGGGCGCTTCACACTCTACAAGGCACCTGCACCTGTTCTCCCGCCCGGTCCCCATAAATGCTTTCTGGGAGTTGGAGAGGCAAGTATGATGAACACTGCTATGACGATGAGCCTTGTTGTTAGACTGCAGCACAGGGACTTGCCCCAGGTCACGCAGCTGGTCAAAGTCAGAGACAGGACGCAAACCCAGGGTGATTCGATTCCAAAAACACTGGGTACCACTGTGCACACACAAGCAGCCACGGGTGCATTTGCTCTACACACAAAAATTACACCCAAGTGAAGTAGCATGTGGGGAGCTGCCTGACTTCTGTAGAAATCTGCCCTACTTAAAAAGCATCAAAGGGGCTTCCTTCAAACAGATCGACAAATCCTCATGCTCGCACACACTCACTCACCACCCACGGGGACGGGAGGGCTCAGACCCCGGCTCATCAGTGCAAGCGTGGTGACTTCACCGGGCTGCTTCCAAGATGAAAGGCGAAGAAGTAAGGGGACAGCGATGGAGAGAACACTGGGAGGTTTCCCACCTCTGCTTTCCGGAGAGTCAGAGATTCGCAGGAGGGGAGAGTAAGATGGAACCCTGAGATCCCATCAGGGCCACCAGCCTATTATTTCAGAGAAGGAACTGGAGCCGGGCCCAGATATGGGGGAGGGGACCCCTGCTGCCCAGTGGGGCCTCCAGCGCCAGCAGCCTTGATTTACTGCCTCTCCTCCCACGAGTGGCCCACAACGTGGGGCATTCTCTCCAGGCTTGCAGGTTCTATGACCCAAGTTTCCACTTGAGCAATACATGGTCTGCCGAGTGACTACAAGCAGGTGGCAGAGAGGCACCAGCTGGGCACATGGCGTCGGCAGCAGCCCTCCCCTGCTTCCAGGTGGACAGCCCCTCGCCCCTGCTCTTCTGATGCGGCCCAGAGCTGTCTAAGACATGGGCACCAATGTGGCTGGAGGCTTGGTCATGTCAGTGGTCCCAGAGGGTGGAAGTCCAGTTCCGGGGGGAATGAAGGGACCAGCCCATTGGGCCCAGTCCTGTGAATATATCAGCTTCCTCCAAGAATCTATCACAACCAGAAAATGGGCCCGTGGGATGAAGGCCGCAGGGCCATCTGGAAGGGCTGGGCCGGAAAGTCAGGGCTGGGGTGCCATGCTGGAGTCTGGGTACGGACAGAGAACCCTCCGACTGCTCAAGGATGGCACCTCGTGGGGCACAAGACACAATGCTGCTCTGCCCTGAGGTCACAAAGCAGAGCGGAGAGGGGTGCTGGTCGCTCCCTGCTGACCCCACCCCTCCTCCACCGTGCTGTTTTGGCAGCCGACCTCTAAGGACTGAAGCACTCGGGACCCCGGGCTTCCGGCTCCGCTAGGCCTAAAGGGCCACCAGGATGAGGTCAGGCGCAGCAGGAGAGAGGAGTGGGGTCTGCGCTCCCCTCCCCCTGCTTCAACCACTCTCCTGGGGCCGGGGTTTGGAGCAGCCCTGCATGCCCCTGCCCCCTGGCCCGAGGAGCAGTCACAGCTCCCACAGCGAGGCTCTGGGTGCCACTCCAGCCCCATCTGGCCCTTCACACTGCCCACACCTCTGCGGGCAGGCCCCACTTTCAAGTCTCTATCTCCCGGGTCTTCCTGACCCGAGAGGTAGGTGCCATGTCGACCTTTTCCAGGTGAGGAGGCAGTAGCCCACAGGGCAAGTAACTCGCTGGTAAGCAGGCCATGGGATGAGGCTGGTCGTGTGGGCACTACATGGATAAGGCTGGTCGTGTGGGCACTACATGGATAAGGCTGGTCGTGTGGGCACTATGTGATGCTTGCCACCTCTGAGGGAGATGGGGGGGGGGGGCGGTTCCCCAGTCCCCCAGGTTTCTCGTGCAGTCTGAATTTCCCCTGACTCACAGACGCAGAGGAGCAAAGCACCACAGAGGGACCTCCTGAAGGACCCCGCACAGACAGCCCCACCCAGCCCAGGAAGCAGCCTGCAGCCTGGCAGTGCTGGGAAGAGGGCCTCGGGGAGCACCTGGGACAACCAGTCCACACTCCTGGTCCCCGACCCTGTGCCGGGAACAAAGGCAGGGCAAAACGCCCACGGGCCGGGCTACAGCCAGGCCCCAGTGCCCAGCAGCAAGAAGCAGAGGGAGAGGGTCTGGAGCCTGAATCAGAAAGAAAGGAGGGGAGAGGGGACACAGGAAGGAGAAACAGATGCCACTTACATGATGCACTCAAAGTCCAGAAGGTAAAACTTCGAAGTCATGGTCCCTTCCCACAATTCCCTATAATGCTGGGGGGAAGGGGGTTCCCCCAAGAAGCACATATCCTCCTAATATAAGAGTAATACGCAAATTGACTGTCACTCCAAGACACAAACTGGCCACCCCCATGTGGTCAAAGATGGCCGACCCTGTGTGGACACAAGATGGCCACCACAAGATGGCCTGCAGGGAGGGCAGTTGTGGGCAGCTAAGGGTGAGCAGGCCAGCAGAGGGCAGTTGGGGATGACCAGGCTGGCAGATGAGGACAGTTGGGGGAGACCAGGCCAGCAAGGGAGGGCAGTAGGGGGCAACCAGGCCTGCAGGGGAAGACAACTTGGGGGGACCAGGCCTGCAGGGGAGGACAGTTAGGGGCAACCAGACTGGCAGGAGAGAACAGTTAGGGGCAATCAGGCCAGCCAGGGAGCAGTTAGGCATTGATCAGGCTGGCAGGGGAGTGGTTAGGGGGTGATCAGGCTGGCAGGCAGAATGGTTATGGGCAATCGGGCAGAGGCAGACGAGTGGTTGGGAGCCATCAGTCCTGGATTGTGAGAGGGGTGTCTGACCGCCCATTTAGGGTGGTCAGACATCCTTCAAGAGGTCCCAGATTGGAGAGGGTCCAGGCTGGGCTGAGGGACACCCCGCAACCTGCCCTGTGCACGAATTTTGTACACCAACCCTCTATTTATTTTTATAAACTGCCAAAACAACATGCATGCTTTATTTACATGGCTCAAAGAGATCACCACTGGCTGGCCCCAATGACAGCAGAGCCAGAGTCACTATTTACAACAGTGACAAACAGATTGCTGCCAGCATCCTCCAAGAGAACCTGCCAACTTCAGCTGCAGAGGGAATACTACACAGCCATTAAGAAAACAAGTCTAAGTAGAACGTTTAACAGGAGCGGAAATGCTAAGTGTGTTTGTGGGGAGATTACAAAAGAATAATAATTTTGTTTAAAATCTATAAATGCATGTTCTATTTCTTCACACAGAGAAAATCTCAAAGGACATGGTGCGGGGTGCCTGCTGAGTACCTCTGGGCTGCAGGTAAACACAAGTGGCTCCCACCAGCTACCTTGGAGCCTCTCCTGGACCTTCTGCAAAGACATTTCCAAACCCCTCAGGAGAGTCAGAGATCTCCAGGCCTGAGGTGAGCTCTTGCCGGCGGCCTGGCTCCTGAGCAGCTCCATCCTGTTTGTGGCAGCACATAAACGGGTCCATAAAGGCCCAGCTGGGGTCTCTGGCGGGTGCGGGGAGCAGACTGGCTCACGGCCTTGGCAGAGCCTGGCTGGCCAAGTCATAACTCAGGGATTTTTATTTTCTCCCTGTCTGGGGTCAGGGGTCATTGTCCCCATCGGACAATTGAGGGCACAGAGACCTCGGACAGCAAAGCCAGGTTACAGAGGCCAGAACTGGCCTGGGGACGCCCCCGTTTCTAATGAAGTGAGAGCCTGAAACAGTCACTCAGGGAATATTCAGTCAGCACACACCCTTATCATGCCTTGGGCTGAAGGGAGGGCCAGGCCTCCCTTTCTAAACTTCAATAGCTGGGCCCCTCCTCCCCCTACCAGGTATGCCCCTGTTTTCTGTGTCAGGTTGCCCTGCCCCCAGCCTAGGCCATTAGCTCAGTCCCAAAGGCATCCTTTACCCTCCAGGCTTCTGATGAACCTGTCAAAACACTGCATGTAACATATCCACTTGGCAGGGCCTGCAGCGAGAATATTGCCCAGGCAGGGAGAAGGGCGTGAGCCAAGGACTGCTCCATGCCAGGAAACCCACCCTCCAGCCCAGGGACCCGGCAGCCCCACCCATCAAGGATGGGAGAGGCTCAGAGGCCAAATTAGACACGTGACCTCAGGAGCAAGAGAACCAGAGAGCTGCTGAGAGGGCATTACCCCACCTCCGAACCTGCCCCCAGGGAGGCCTCCTCTCCTGCTCATCTCAACTCACTCACCAACCCCACCACTTTCTGGAAGATGAGCCCAGAGAGGTTGTGCCACTTGCCCAGGGTTGCACAGCTACACAGGGGCCAGCTCACCAGAGCCAGTCCTGGGAGGCAGCCTCCTGAGCAGAGAGGCGCTGGCTTTGCCACTGCGCGCCCAGGAGTCCAACCCCAGCTCTGCAGCTCGCTCCCAGGGTGGCCCAGGGCCAAGACACCCACTTGTCTGAACCCCAGCACTCTCACCTGACAAGTGGGGGTGCAGACTAGGCACAAGCAGGAGTTACCTGGGCTGGTTCACAGGCCAGCCCGAAGACAGCAAAGCCTGTGGAACAGTCACGTGGTATTTCAGAGCCTGACACAATCTTACCGGGTGATGCCTGCCCCCACACAGTCATCTTTGAGAACCCAGGAGCCCTAAATGTTCCCCCAGGGCACCTGACCAGAGCCCCCATTCCCATCAGACCGCCGAGCGCCTCCCACATGGCTTCTGTGGAAGTGATGACAGCCCTGCCCCACGGCCAAGTTCTCGGACACAGTGCGAGCCGGGATCTCCTTATAGGGTATGCTCTGAGGCCATTACAGAAAGTTCAAAGAGAAATGCTCAAACTGACGGTCGTGCGTGGAAGGGGAGCTAGTGGGCCCCCGAAAGGGCTGCCCCTGCTGCCACTTGCGCAGGACACCAGAGAACTCGGGAGAAGATGGGGCCCCGGTGGTTCCCAGGGGGGCACTCAATGTGAGGGTGGCTGAGTGGGCAGAAAGATGGAGCCAAGGGTTCCACAAGCTTCTGGGAAAGCCATGAAATCTCAGCCAATGGTGAGCTAGCTCGCAGGGTGTGGGAGAGCCAGGAGCCTTTTGCGACCAGGGTCGAGGGTCGGCACCCCTCAGAGATGAGGTCTTCACCCGATCCTGGCTGGTCCCAGGGAGACCCAGAAAGAGGGAGGAAGAAACTCAGCCTGAGGCCTCAATGGCACCCAGCCAGGGCACACTGGCACTGTGGGCACTGTGACCAGCCATCCCTGCACCCAGGAGAAGGCCTCAGGGTGCCAAGTTCAGCAGACACCCAAGGACACCCAAGCTGGGACCTCCCTGCACCACAGCAGGACAAGCAGCCCTGCAGCCATGCTCTAAGCAAACTGGATGATGAATCTGTACTGCAGACAGTTCTGGCTTCTCAACAACCAATCAAACAAGAGAGACCCTTTCATTCTGGCTCACCTAACCACAGTCAGTCCCTACACAGCACCCACTTAGACTCATGTAACTGTCCGATGCCAAGTCCAGAGCCCAAGTGTGTCGGACCTGCTGGCTGCAGCCCAACACTGTTCCTCATCCTCTTCTTCAGTAACAGAACCCCAGGTTCACATGAGGCGACAGTGTGTCCAGCTAGCTGGCCCCTAGATGTTAGGATGCTTGGTCCTAATGTAGACAGCAGTGTAACGTGGGACTTCTAAGGAGGCCACCCAATGAGAGCAGATGTGGGGGTGCACGACGCCTTCCCCCTACCTGGAATGAAAGCGTGATGGCCAGAGCCTCAGCAGCCATCTTCAGGAAGGGGGTGGCCCTGAGCCTAGAGGCCAGTGTGGAGGGCGATGTGGCACAAGCAGAGAGGAAAGGCTCTATGTGACTTTACAGAGCTTCCTAGGCTGCCCGCATCCAGCTTCTTCGACACAAACAGAAATAAATGTACCATTTTATTCAAGCCGTTGTTAGTTCCTCAGCTACTGGCAGTGGAATGCAGATCCTGGTGGCTCCACCTGCAGCCACAGGCGGGTGGACAAGGTGTTGGAGAACGGCAACTGGCGAGGCAGACGGGGGTGGCGGGTGGGGTCCAGGAGAGGCCCCTTGCAAAGTGCAATGTCCTTACATGAGACTCATGGCCGCCATTCTTCTGCTTCTATAGTTCTCCGTTTACGTCCAGGTCCAGGCAGAGACTTCCTATTCGTGACACTGGCAAGGTCCTTCTACATTTCGGAACGAAGGTCCAGTCCTCTCCACGTTTTCACTCCCCGTCGTAAGGACTTAGAGCTCTTCTCTGAGGGAGCCAATCCCATTTCCCCACACACTCCCCCTGGCTACCAGGAAGCTCAGAAGCACCTCGGCATCCTCCCAGCAGCAGGCCCAGCAGGTAACGCTACATCCTCCTCTGTCACCCGGGTTTGATGTACTTCTATTTTACTAGCCTCTCCGTGAGGAAAGAGAGTAAAAGAGGATGCACACAGAACACTAACAGCCAGGAACATGCCTAGACTATAAAGTCAATGAAAGCAACGAATTTGTCTCTTCTGAGAATAGTTAAAATGGCCAATTATCTAATAAATTAGCACTTCCGTAAGAGAGAGAAAACTCCAGTTCGTGTATACTTTCTGACCTTTTAAAACGGTGCTACATGATAAATCAACCTGCTGCTGGGAGAGGAAAAAAAATGCCTAGACCCCCACCTCGCCCCAGCCTTCACACATCAAGAGCAGGTTAAGAACCTTCCATGATATTCAGATGTTTCTATTCTATTTCCTACGTCCAAAGGCGCCACCAGTCAGAACTGTCACACTAAATGTTCTCATCTCAATTTCAAAAGTATTAAAAGGTTTTTAAATACGTGTCAGAGAACTGGGTGGCGGCTGTAGAGGCACAAGGGAAAAAGTAAGTTAGCAGTTACTGCTGAAGAAGGAGATGATGAGAACTTTTCCAATTCATGTTATTTCTGTAACATTTCATTACTTTCCACTGGCTTCCAAAGACTTCTTGATAAGCTACACCGATAAGCCAGGATGTAAAGCAGGTGGGCATGGCCCCCAGAAGAACGAGACGTGACCCATGGCCCTGAGGAGGCTGGGGAGAAAGGGAGGCCCCCACAGAAGGAAGCTAACCATGAACTGGCAGCTTCTGTGCCTACAAGGCTGGAGGCCCAGACAAGGGAGGGGCTCTCTGGGACACGTGGCCGCGAGCGTGGTCAGACAGGTCGATGAGTATCCAGATGGGACAGGAAGAGGGGCTGACGGCTGCAGGACAGGCTGTGTGGCGCATCGGAGGGTGTGGCTCGGGCAGAGCTCTCCAGAGCAGGAACCAACTGTCGGGGGCCTCACGGACCCTCCAAGGAATGGGTCTCACCCTGCACCCTCGGCTGAGCCAAGCGGGGCCGGGGGCTGTTTGCGAAAGGCGCTCTGGCAGCAGAGGGGCCCGGTGCGGGAGGCACACCCAGGCGCCCCAGGCACAGGAACTGCCGGGGAGCACTGGTTTCAGAAAAGACACACAAAAAAGGCAGCAGTGGGTGTGGAGGTCAAGGCATGGACCTTGGGGCCAGCATGCTGGGCTGAGCGCCTGCCCCACCTTCTGCTGCTAGCAGAGGGACGAAGGTGAGTTCTCTCTGACTCAGTTTCCTCATCTGCAAAGTGGGGATAATAAAAGTCTATTAAATAGAGCCAGTAACAGTGCTGATAACAGTACTTCCTGGATTATGGTGAGGATTAAATTAGTGGCCACACGAACGTGCTTAGAGAAGTCTCCAAACTCAATGAAGCTGAGTTTGCGTTCCTTTGATCTCCCCAACACCCTCATGCTGGCCACTCGGAAGGGGCCCCAATATGAACAATTCCCCAGGACCCAATCAATTCATGCATGTCCCGGCAGACAGGATGCCAGCTGGGGCCTCGAGGACCTCTCCCCGCCCCTTCCCCCACCCCTTCCCCCACCTCCTACAGTGGCGGGCAGACCCGGGAGGCGGCCCCATCACCTGGTGGACCGCACCCCCACCCCAAAGACCCGTCCGGAAGTCAGGAACAAGGACGAACCCTCACTTGGCAGAGGCGCACACTGCAGCATTGGCAGAGGAACTGGCAGCACGGACACCTGCCCGGACACTGCCCAGGGAGCAGGGCCTCCAGGAAACCACACTGGCCACGCGCTGACGGGCCTCACACTCGGACGGGCACGAAGGGACTCGGCAAACCACCTTCTCTACTTTGGTGTGTCGTGTGACTGTTTCCGTAATAGAAAGTAAAACTAGTAATAATTAAGCCTTCTGGAACCAAGCTGCCTCGATTTGGACCTCAGCTCCTCCACTCGGTAACTGCAACCCTGGCAAACTACTTAACCTTTCTTTGTTTCCGTTTCCTCGTTTATAACACGGGCACAACACTACACACCTCACAGGACAGTTGTATGGAATAAATGAGTTAATACATGTAAATCCTATGACCTTGTCGGGCACAAAGCAAATGCTCGATCAACATTAGCCATTATAATCGCAAGCCAATTGGCAGAGTGACGGCCATACCAACATCCTTACAGAGGCGTTGGCAGCTGCCAACATCGCTTGGACATCCCAGGGTTCCCCAACCCCCTGCATCTAGCACAGGCCCAGGCATGGGGACACTGCATTAAGCAGCCACTAAGTCACTGGTCTGGGACACTCCCACGTACGCACAGCAGGTGGGGATGAGAGAGGGCCTAAAGCCATGGGCACTGCCACACCAAGAAGTGATGCCTGAGACCCAGTGTCGTCACTTCTAGAAGCCAATCCAAAGAGAGAGCCTGAGATGTGCACAAACACTGAGGTCCAGTGACGCCCAGAGCAGCCCTGTTCCCAACAGCAAGCCAGACCTTCCAAAGCTTGGGGAGCAGAGATGCCGAGACACAGGGACAGTGGGAAGCGACCGCTGCTGGGATAGTCATGTCAGCGGCAATTAAATCGCATGAGCAGATGACCACCAGCCCCCTAAATGCAGGTCGCAAAACTATGGGCACAGAGAGCCAACCTGGATTCACACAAAATGTAACAAATAGCCTGTTTTTGGTAAAATCATGAAAAAATCATATCAAAATAATTGTTTTAATGATTAGCTCTGGGTTTTCATTTTCAGGCCTGTCTTTATTTCCCAAGATTTCAACATATTAGCTGAGGATAGTCCAGGGGTTTTTTTTTTCCCCCACAAACACAGACCCTCAGGGCCTGCCCTGTCCTGCATGAAACAGCTCTGGGCTCAGTTTGCGCATGCAGCAGAGAGCACGCAGCAGAGAGCACGCAGCAGAGAGCACCCAGCAGAGAGCACCCAGCAGAGAGCACGCAGCAGAGAGCACGCAGCAGAGAGCACGCAGCAGAGAGCACCCAGCAGAGAGCACCCAGCAGAGAGCACGCAGCAGAGAGCACGCAGCAGAGAGCACGCAGCTGAGAGCAGCCAGCAGAGAGCAGCCAGCAGAGAGCACCCAGCAGAGAGCACGCAGCAGAGAGCACCCAGCAGAGAGCACCCAGCAGAGAGCACGCAGCAGAGAGCACCCAGCAGAGAGCACGCAGCAGAGAGCACGCAGCAGAGAGCACGCAGCAGAGAGCACGCAGCAGAGAGCACGCAGCAGAGAGCACGCAGCAGAGAGCACGCAGCAGAGAGCACGCAGCAGAGAGCACGCAGCAGAGCACCCAGCAGAGAGCACGCAGCAGAGAGCACGCAGCAGAGAGCACCCAGCAGAGAGCACGCAGCAGAGAGCATGCAGCAGAGAGCACGCAGCAGAGAGCACGCAGCAGAGAGCACCCAGCAGAGAGCACGCAGCAGAGAGCACGCAGCAGAGAGCACGCAGCAGAGAGCACCCAGCAGAGAGCACGCAGCAGAGAGCACGCAGCAGAGAGCACGCAGCAGAGAGCACCCAGCAGAGAGCACGCAGCAGAGAGCACCCAGCAGAGAGCACGCAGCAGAGAGCACCCAGCAGAGAGCATGCAGCAGAGAGCATGCAGCAGAGAGCACCCAGCAGAGAGCACGCAGCAGAGAGCACTCAGCAGAGACCACCCAGCAGAGACCACGCAGCAGAGCCCGTTCCTGCACACCTCAGACACAGGAATGTCCGGGCCCAGGGGGACAGCCAACAGGCAGCCTGAGCTTGGGGGTTGGGGCCTGCTGGAGGAGCAGGGAAGGTGCCAGGCAAGGCGGCATTTGAGCGGCTCTAACAGCACAAGAAACATGAGCATGGGGAAGGGGCTGGAGAGGGAGATGTCAACTTCTTAGCCAACGGAAAGATTCAAGGAGGTTTCATGGTCTGTAACACTGAGCTGAAGACAGCGCCAGCTGTGCGCCCAGCTGGGCCCCGAATATGGTCCAGGCCCTTCCCATCCATTCACCATAGCAGTCACAGTCTCAGACCCTGGGCCTGAGCAGGCTCCAGGAAGTGGCCCCCAACAATGACCACCCACTGTTTGTACCGGAACCTCGTGCTGCTCTACTGTGCATCAGCTTAGTTGGGGGTCTGGATCCAGTGGCTCTGGGCTGGCCCTCTAATCAGCACCCGGTGAGAGCAATGGCAATGCTGACATGGGCAGACCACCCTGGACTTCACCCCAGCACAACCTCCAAAGAGGAGGCTAATTTCAAAGCAGAACCTTCGCTTCTGGCTCACTCAGTTTGCTCTGGCCCTTCCCATCCCATCCTCTTCACCCATGCCCTCCTTCCGTCCCTTGGCTTTTAAGTGAGGTGCTTACTTGCTACACTCCAATGAGGCCGCCGAAATCAGGCGGCCGGGGTCAGCCTCGTGGGGCATGGTGTGCAATCAGAACATGCCCGGGAGCTTCAGCCTCCCTGGCAGGAGCGCTTTTTGTCTGAAGGACTTGCTCAAGTTGACTCAGCGAGTCAAAGGTGGGAAATAACGCTCAGAAATGAGAACCACAGCCCCCTACGCATGCAGAGCTGCGCGGACGCCAGTCAGTAGTGTCTGTGGGTGACAGCCAGCCGACAAAGCTCAGAATAAAAATAAAGCTGACAGAACTGAAACCATCCAGTAGACATCGACAGCACTTACCGTCACCTCAGGAGCATGTTCCCATGTTTGTCCTCCAAAGATCTCTTCTAATGGCTCCTGTAAGCATTTGAATGAGCACACCCTAATTTATATAACTCCTCAGCCTCCTGTGTTATTATTACATATGCATAAAAACACTATGATGCCCATGCTTATAAATTTCTCTATCTCTACTTGTTAAATATATACCCTAAGTAAATGACTGAGAATGAAAATAATTTTCAATGTTTCACTTAAAAATATGCATTTCAAATTTTAAACAATGAAAAAATAAAATCTATCATCAAAAAATGAATTAAGCTAAAAATCACAATAGAAACCAAGCGGCAGCATGGGGCCGTGGGGGAACCACATTCCTTACGCTGACAACAATTTTTCTCAGCAGCAGATTCATCCACTGCTTACCTGCTCCACCCGCCCCCCCCCGCCCAATAAGCCACACTGTTTATAACAAAGGATGAGGAAATTAACTCATTCCGTAAGCTTCTAGAAAATGCCTGAGGTCCTGTGTGGTGTCATCGCACTTTAAAGATGAGGAAAGTGAAATCACACACAGTCAGAGACCAGAATGACTAAGACTCAAGCAGGCCCAGAGCTCAGGGCTCCACAGGAAAGCTGAGTACCCTGCCAAGAACAACCTGTATTTCAATAATGGCCCCAGCCCTCGCTGGTGTGGCTCTCAGTTGGTTGTGTTTTATTCTCCGTCCTGTAAGTTCACTGGTTCAATTCCCAGCTAGGGCAAATACCCAGGCTACAGATTTGGGATGTATTTGGGAGGCAACCAATCTATGTTTCTCTCTCATAGCAATATTTTTTAAAATATATTTTACTGATTTTTTACAGAGAGGAAGGGAGGAGGATAGAAAGCCAGAAACATCGATGAGAGAGAAACATCGATCAGCTGCCTCTTGCACACTCCCTACTGGAGATGTGCCCGCAGCCAAGGTACATGCCTTGACCGGAATCGAACCTGGGACATTTCAGTCCGCAGGCCGACGCTCGATCCACTGAGCCAAACCAGTCTCGGCTCATAGCGATATTTTTTAAAAAATCAGCCCCAGCTGGTTTGGCCCAGTGGATAGAGTGTCAGCCTGCGGATGAAGGGTCCCGGATTTGATTCCGGTCAAGGGCATGTACCTCAGCTGCAGGTTCCCCAACCCTATTCTGGGCACGTGCAAGAAGCAACCAATTGATGTGTCTCTCTCACATTGATATTTCTCTCTCTCCCTCTCCCTTCCACTCTCTAAAAACCAATGAAAACATATCTTTGGCTGAGAATTAACAATGTACGCGCACACACACACACATACACACACACACACACACACTAGAGGCCCAGTGCACGAAATTTGTGCATGGGGGGGGGGTCCCCTCAGCCCAGCCAGCACCCTCTCCAATCTGGGACGCCTTGGCTCCCACTCACAATCTGAGACCACTGGCTCCTAACTGCTCACCTGCCTCCTGCCTGATCGCCCCTAACTGCCCGCCCCAGCCGGCCTGGACACCCCACACAACCTGATGTTCAGTCGTTTGGTCATCCCTCACTAACAGCCCTGCTGGCTTGTCACCCAGGCAGCCTGCTGGTCATTACTGTGACTGTGACAGTGTCCCAGACAATTTGCATATTCATCTATTAGATACATCCTAATATATAAAAAGCTGTCACAAACTAGATGACCCAACAGCAGGCTGCGTGGGGCGACCAGACCGGCAGGGGGGTTAGTGAGGGATGACCAAATAACTAAAGAACAGGTTGCATGGGGCAACCAGGCCAGCAGAGGGGGGCATTTGGGGGCGACCAGCCAGCAGGGGAGCAGTAAGGGGCAATCAGGCTGGCAGGTAGAGGTGATTGAGGGTGATCGAGCTGGCAGGGGCTGTGGGGTGAAGGGGGAGACGGACAGTTAGAGGCAATCAGGCCGGCAGGCAGGTGAGCAGTGAGGAGCCAGCAGTCCTGGATTGTGAGAGAAATATCCGACTGCTGGATATTTAGGCCCAATCCTAAGGATTGGGCCTAAACCGGCAGTCAGACATCCCCTGAGAGGTCCCAGATTGGAGAGGATGCAGGCTGGGCTGAAGGGACCGCGCCCCCCTCCCCCCCGCACAAATTTTGTGCACCGGGCCTCTAGTATATACCACTTCCCCATCCTATAGTCACCCTCCCTGGAGGTGCTGGGTCTGCTGACAGGGGTCAGGATGAACTTCGGGAGCCCGTGCCCATGAGGTAGCCCAATGATTAACATGGGCTCATTCAGTGGCAAGGATGTCAGGCCCGCAATAAACACCAATGCAACTAATAATCCCAAAGCCCCTTACACCTGGCTCCCGAGCACCTGGAGGGAGCAGGTGGAAGGAAGAAATGTTTACAGGTGCCCAGCTCCACCTGGACTTCTATCCCTGGAAATAAAATCCAGTGAGGGCATCCTGGAGAGAGTACGGGTGGCAGAGGGAACCCAGCTGGGAATTAATCATTTGACACCTTTAACTGCATATCTTGAACCACGTGAAAATATCACCTAAATAACAAATTTATTTTTTAAAGCTAACAGAGAATTTGGCTCTATAATCCCTCACTCTAGGTAGGATGAAGGCAACTACTACAGTTACCTACCAGCATTCAACACACCTACCAGAACCAGCTTTCTCTCCCCTCTGCTCCTCCTCCTGCACCCCAGCTCTGGGAACTGACCCTTCAGCCTCCCTCACCCCCCACATTCACGCAGGTACCACACCCTGCCATCTGCCCTCCTCTACTTCCTCAATTCCTGCCAAACCCCGTCACCCCCACTCAGCTGTGTCCCAGTCTCCAATAATCCAGCTCCCCACCTCCAGTCACCTCCTCTGTGCCCTCCCAGTGGGACTTTGCCACTGCCCCTAACTGAAGCCAGCACTCTTCCCCACAGAAGCCCCTCAATGCCCCCTTGTCTCCGGGGCCCATGAACAGCTCACTGGACATTCTTATGGTCCAGCCCTGCACCCACTCTGGCCTGGTCGCTTGCCAACTCCCTCGTGGCCAAGGCCCAGACCTCCAAACCACTCTGGGTCAACATAGCCCTTGCCATTCTCTGGGTCCTTGATCACATGGCACTCCCTGCCTGAAAGACATTCAAACACCTCCCCACCCACACCTGCACCCAGTTTACTCCCCACCAAGAGGCATCAATTTCCCCGTGAGGCTTTCTCCACCCTCTGTCCACTCCCCCCTCTAAGTGCTGGCCCCAGGTCCTTGAAGGCCCCTGCCACAGCATAGACAAGCCCTCCCAGCCCTCTGGGCATGCCCAGGAGCCGGGTAGTCATCACCGAGTGTCCACCTCCAGGTGCCCAGCACCCAGTCCGTCAGCCCTGGGCCCATGGCCGCTCCCAGTGTCTCTCTTTGTTGGCGTTTCCTTTCCTGCTTGAACATCCACCACCCAACTCCCTTTTCTGAGTAGTTTATGCAGAAAGGGGGCAAAGACAGAGACAAAGAACTCCAACTTCTCAAGCAAGCAGCAACTTTGGGGAGACCCTGAGCATGGCCGATGCCCACCTGCGCGCTCTGGCAAGTGGGGAAATCTGCTTTCTCACGCCCCCCCCGTCCCCCCGGAGAAACAGCAGCTGCTCCAAAGGCTGCGTTTCACAGTCTGAATTCCCCAGGAATTTGGAAGGAGGGCAGTGAATCTATAATCAGTGCATCTATAATCAGCAACAGAACTTCTCACACTTGCGGCTTGCTCATTTGCATTTTAAAGTAAAATAGCAACCCCTCACACGCTAAGAGACATCTCCGCCCCCTGCGCTTAGAAAACAGCTGGGGTAGGAGATGGGGGTGGGCAGGGCAGTGAGTATCTTGTTCTTTCGGGGTCTCCTTCCACCCAATGCTGGGCTGTTCTAAAAGGGGCGGTGGAGACCAGAGATGAGGAAACCACAGGACTCCCCAGCCAGCCTTCCCCACAGGTGGGTCAGAGAGGGTCAGAGTGGAAAAGGCTTCTTGCACGTGCCCAGAATAGGGCTGGGGAACCTGCAGCTGAGGTACATGCCCTTGACCGGAATCAAATCCGGGACCCTTCATCCGCAGGCTGACACTCTATCCACTGGGCCAAACCGGCTGGGGCTGATTTTTTTTAAAAAAAGGCATGCCCAGAGGGCTGGGAGGGCTTGTCTATGCTGTGGCAGGGGCCTTCAAGGACTCTGCGTGGCGTGGCCGACACAGGCCTCCTCCCAGCCCTCAGCAGAGCCCCGCCTCACTGTCCCCCTAGGCCACAGGTGACCCAAATGGCCAAAGAATGTCTCCTCCTTCCAACAAAGGCTCACTGGGTGCAGGGGCAGTGATGGCTGGGCCATGCCGGGCGCTAGGCATCTTAGCAACCAGCTGTTTCCGGGACAGGAGAAGCAGAGGGCCTGGAGTGGAATCAGCCCTGGCCGGGGCTGTGGGCTTGGACCTGCCTCCTGGTCTGTCAGGTGGATGAGGCTCACCACCATCAGCCAGCTCTCCCTGCTTTCCCTCAGGAAGCCTTCCTGGCTCACCATGATGGGTCAGGACCCTCCTTTGGGCTTATGCCAGTGATCCCCACCCAACCGGGCCTCTGGCTATCCACTGCGGACTGTAGAGCTGAAGGAATCTCACCTTGACCCATATGAATCCTGCACCTGCAGCTTGGTGCACAGCAGGCACCCAGGAAAGACCGCCTGGTGCACAGCAGGCACCCAGGAAACACCCCCGAATGTTGCTGCAAGGCGAGGCCGGCTGCCCAGGCCACACCGGCCAGCTGGGAGGGGCTCTCATCCCAAAGGCTGAGTGAAGCCAACTGTTAACACCCAAAATGGCAGAGTCGGGAGGGCCTGTGCAGCCAGCATCCTCATTACAGTCATACAGAGGAGGAAACTGAGGCAGAATACCTGCAGACCATCACCTTCAACACAGGTGCCTGAAACCATCGTCATGACAGGCACCTGTGAGCATCTCCTTTAAGACAGGTACCTGAAACCATCACCGTCACCACAGGCAGTCAGCCCCTCAGAACATGGGGTGAGGGGCATCTTGTCCCACACCCCTTGCCCCACTCTCTCCGGCACGCTTGCCTGAGCCCAACACTAACCAGCACAGAGCAGGGCTTCCCCTGCTCCCAGCCTCGGCCTCACCTGGGGCTTCTCACACTACGTGAGCAGAGAATGGCAGGTTTTCCTTATTATCAAGCCTCCCTAACAGACCCAGGTGAGGAAGGCAAGCGACTGGCACACAGCCCACTGCAGAGGCCTTTCTGGTGCTTTCTGGGGCGGCCCGGCGGCGGAGTGGTCCAGCCTGGCCGGGCCTCTGCACCATCCCTCTCTGCAGCGGTACCTGCCGAAGGGCCTGATTTTTTTAGAAGTAAACAGGGTAATGTTGGAAAGCAGTGTCCTTCAAACCCCCAAAATAAATGTTTAAAACTATGTTTCTATTTGCACATTTTCAAGTTGACATCTAAAATTTCTCATCATAAGTTTAAATACTTGTAGAGGATGTAATTTCCAACATATTGTAAATATTAACATTTCAAAATAAAACTGTTACTGTTTCTCTTTTAAATGGATCCAACGGAATCTAAATATCATAGCGATTTGAGAGCAACCACCATCCATCTTAAAATTACAGAATCAGATTCTTAAACACCTGGGAAGTTGGCAATGTTCCCTATGCCTCCTCCAATTTTCCAATCCACATCCCTCAGATGTTTCCATCTCAATGTGTTTTATGTTTGAAGGTCTTTTATTGAATATTAGTGGCCTGGTACATGAAATTCGTGCACAGAGGGGGGGTTCCCTCAGCCCAGTCTGCACCCTCTCCGATCAGGGATCCTTTGGGGGATGTCCGGCTGACGGCTTAGCACTACCACAAAGGCAGGAGAGGTTCCCACTACTGCCATTTTGCTGGCCAGCCGTGAGCCTGGCTTCTGGTGCACTGACCACCAGGGGACAGCGCCTGCATTGAGCATCTGTCCCCTGGTGAACAGTGCACATCATAGCAACCTGTCCTTCTGCCATTCAGTCTATTTGCATATTAGCTTTTTATTATATAGGACTAGAGGCCTGATGCATGAAGATCTGTGCTAGAAGGGGCCTTCCTTTCCCTGGCTGCAGGCACCAGAGCCGCCTCTTTCTACTCCGGCCCTGCCTTCCCACGCTGCCCAGAGACCCTGCAACTGAGGTTGGGTGAAACACCTGTGTCCCGCCCACCCTCGGTCGCTAGGAGCCTGTCCGTGTATGCAGATTAACTGCCATCTTTGTTGGGTTAATTTGCATAACACTCCTGATTGGCTGGTGGGTGTAGTGGAATATAGTCAATTTACATGTTTGTCTATTATTAGATAAGGAGATTACTACTAGTACATAATTAATAGAACAGAAATATATTACAAATTTGTATTAACAATAAGCACAAAAAGTTAAAACATTGCTAGAAATACGTCTCAGAAGACATGAATGGACATTTAATTGCTTCCTGTAGCCACAGAATGGATAATACCTATTGCTAGAATAAAACTGAGTTTATTACCAATTCTATCTCCATTTTTCAATTTGTACAGCTATAAGTGCTGAGACCACTCATTCAAATAAATAAGATGAAATGGAAAGAGATTTACCAAAGCACACTCTCTGCATTCCTTCAGAATTATATGCTACGAATTACAGTAATTTATTCTCAAAAATCAGTGTTAATATTCTATCAGCTGACAACTCAATCAAGTCCTCTTTCAGTTTCACTGCACGCATAGAAAGGAAGTCCCTCATTCGCCCCAGGATCACAATGACCAGCCTCCTGAGGCCCCCTCCTCCCACCTCTCCCCGTCACACACCAGATTCAGATCTGATGAGGGTGCGGTTCTCCTCTAGATAATCAGCTTCCCGCGGGCCAGGTTCCGTACCTCCTGCTTCACCCAAATTAACTGCACCCTGACCTACAACGTTCCCAGGGGACAGGCACCATTACTGTTCCATCTAACAGACGGGCCAACTGAGAAGCCGAGCAGTTAACTACAGGCCTGAGGTCACACAGCCGGAACCATGAACCCAAGTGTTTTGCTCCCCACTCGGAGCTCTGCCTCCGTGGAGATGGGAGGGAGGCTGATTCGAAGGGGTGGCCGGGAAGGACAGTTTACAAGCTCCTTCCCCAGCAGGTCAGCTGCAGGAACGAGCATGAGGGAGCCGGGGAGCTGCAAAATGGACTTCTTAAATGTGCTCCCGTCGCTACCCTGGAGAGGTTACACACACATGCTTACTCAAAGTAAATGCTGTCGATGCCCAGAACCCCAAAGAACCAAGTGAATGTGAACCCCTTACCGTTACTGCTGCCATTAACAGCAAGAAGAGAATAACGCCCCCGACAGGGGCAAACACTGCAGATCTAACCAGCGTTTTAGTCTTCATTCCTGACCACAGGCCCAACATCCTTCATTAAACAGTAGCCAATCCCCAGATAGTAAGAGGCCGGTGAGCCTTTAGTAAATGGACAGACAGCCTATTAGCATGCGGGCGTTAGAGACAGACCTGCATTCAACTCGGCTCTGCCCATTTACCAGCCGAGTCCCTCAAGCGAAGTCACAACATCTGAGTCTGTTTCCTCATCTCTAGACAGACAGGAGAACTCCACCCACATCACTAGATGCTGCACAGAACGGAGCGTTTCCATCAGGGCACCTGACACAGGCAGTGCTGGCACCTCTTCAGTCACGGACACCTAAGTGACTGGCCAGTCAGCTCCAGCAGCCACAGCCTGGAGACCTGGCACACAGAAGCCTGGCTGGTATTTAAAAACCAGCTAAATGGGTTCCCTTCCCATTTTTGCAACGAGGGTTTCTTTGTGTCTTGAATTTCTAGTTCTCCAAACACCCAGGGGCGCCGGGAAGAGGTGAACAGAGAAGCGCTGAGGTGGCTTTTATTTTTAGATGCCGGTGTGGAAAGCATCCAGTTTGGCTTCATTCTGGTCGCCAGCCGCCACTTCCTCCCCAAGGCATCACCAAAGTGAACAGCAGATACATCCAGAAAGATTTCATAACTTTCTGCCTGGTACTTAATTCTAAAATAATGGCTCCAGTCTCCAGCTCCAGCCACAGACTAAGTGGATTAAAGGTTTTAGTCTAAATCCTCCTGGGGAAGCCACGTAAATGGAACACACTGAGCCCTGGTTGTCCCTCACCCCCTGAGGTTCCGAGGCCTCCCCCTCGAGTGGTGGGGGTGGCACCCACTGGGGCCCATCTGGAGTCTGCGTGGACAGGGATCAGGTGTTGGGGGACATGCACATTTCTTCCAAGCAGCGTAACTGCTGGTGGGCACTTAAAGTCACTTCCTCTAAACACGGCTCCCGGAGCCTGAGGAGAGGCTGGAGCTAACCTCGGGGAGGCGCTTGGTCCTTCGCACACTGACCGGGCTGGGGTGGTGGTGCAGCCATCAGAAAGGGCTACGAGACAAAAGCAGGCCGAAGCATCCTGGAGCAGGAAGGAGCTGAGTCACCCAGCCCAGAAAGGCAAACTCACAACCTCGTCCTTGCCTCTGCCCACCGCAGGACCACCCGCCCCCAAAGGCACTGTCAATCAACCCCTCCCTTCAGCCAGTTAGATTTAGAATCCTCCAGGCACCCACAGTCAATCATCAGAAATGCCCTGAAGGCAAACTCCTTAGCCATTCCTGAATTCTGACTTCCTCCTTTTGAGGTACAGAAAGTAAGGGCCACAGAAAAGCTCACAGCAAACCCAGTACCTCTGAGACGAGAGCCTGGAGGAAAATGCTAGCGCCAAGATGAGACTTCCAGGAATTGCCTCCTCCCTCAAAACCAACCTCAGCCTCCGGGTGACAAGTTCAAAGGGAGGTCAAGAGGAAGAACGCCCCAAGGCTGCCAGACAGCTCGCCCCACTTCACCACCACCCTCAGGGCAGGCTGGCACGTTTATCTCTGGGCCACAGTTAGCTCCAGGCCCTGGGAGAGCTTCTCTGTCCATCCTTCCCTCTGCCTCCAGCCATGCACACCTAACCCAAGCCCACCCTAGCGTGAGGCAACATGGGAGTCAGCCCCACACTGATTCAGTCCACCCAGGAGCCAGGGGCCCATCGGGAAGGTCAGGTGTGGCCTGACAGCAGAAAAGGGGTGCAGGGGGAAGGTATACACACTGACTTGGGGAGTGGGGGAACAGGAGTGGTCTTGGAGATGACACCACTCACAAGAAGGGCTGATACAGGATGAGCCCTCTCCCCAGCAAGAGCAGGGGGCTCATGCTCCCTCAGCAGAGCCTGAGGACAGGCACAGACAAACTGGGGGGGCATCAGGACCACAGACATCTGGCTGGGTGGCTATGGCCCCCTCACCCTGCCAACCCTTTCCCCCAAGAGCCTCATCTCTTCCCCCCGCCAGCTCTGTCCACAGACAAAGCCACAGCAACTCCATAAACCTGGCAGGCCAGCAGCCCAGCCCAAGCCCTGCTCAAGAGGGAATCACAGAGGTTGGTGGGGAGAAGTTCAAGGACTGATGCTCCTGAAGAGGCGAGAGGCAGGTGCCCAGACCCCAGGAGGAAGAAGGTGAGGCTGAAAGGCCCCAGGCTGAAGGTGGGGGAGGCAGGGCTGTACTCACCTGCACCACTTCTATCCCTCGCTTCCTGTGGAGGAAAACAAAGAAAACAAAGGTTATTGGACAGGCAGGCAGTGTCCTTCCAGAATGTTCTCTACAGCCCGCTGAAGGCAGGAGGGGAGGAGAGCTGGTGGCTGCACCTCTCAGGCCATGCTCCCCAGAATGGCCTCACCTTCAAGGGGAAGGCCTATGGACTTCCAGGCAGTCCTCAAAGCCACCTTCTGGCAGGAAGACAGGGCTGTTCCCCAGAAGGACTTGGCCAGAGTCCACAGAGACCCCAGTTTTCCTCAGAGCCAGCATCTCCCCTTCAACCCCCGGCCAGGCCTTTGTCAGGGCAGCTCCAGCCTGCACTGCCCGAGGCCCCTCCCACCCCCACATTCACTCCCCTATTCACCCCCAACACTGGTCACACATCTTGGCCTGGTTCCCAGGTCTGGCCCAGCCTGTCCCACTCCAGCCCATCCACTCTCCCTCATGCAGGAGCCCCCAAACCTTCAGTCCTTCAGCCATCTCTGGCCCCCTACTGACACCCTGCCCATCCTCTGACCCTCTTCAACCATCTCAGCCTCCCCGATTTCCCCCCCGGGATTGGGCCTCATCTCCGTCTCTCTCTCCCACAATCCCAGGGCCTCTGATCTCCAATACCAGTGCCCTGACTCACCTGCCCCATTACAGAGCGGGGGTGGGAGTCTCCCCAGAGCAACAAAGGCTCCCTGACGATTCACTCACTCACTCACCTTGGCCTTCCCCGCCCCACACTCTCACTGCAAGCCGGACTACAGGGCTGGACCGCATCTCCAGGCCTTGGTCTTGACCTTCCACCTTAGCCTTGAGGATTGGGCTCGCACAAAAATGCCCCAGGAAGCCAGCCCTACCCACCTTCACCCCTACCCCGCCCTCTGTCCCTGCGGGGAGTGCTGGAGAAGCACAGGAGTCAGAAGATGGCATGCCAACTGCCATGCCTATGCGCATTTCCCTGGAAAGAAGCCTAGGGCTCCTGTAGATACTGGGCAAGGTCAAGTATGGAGTTTCCTGGCCCACATCCCTTCCTTAGAGCAGGGAGCGTGGCAGATTCAGTGACTGTGTGTCCCAGCCTCGCCATGGTGTCCGCCTAGCATACAGATGCTCCGTAAATCTAAGTATTAATCCGTTCCTGTGCCCAGCCTGGCCGGGCCTGGCACTCAGGGGGCACAACAAATGCAATAGCCACAGTTCAGGCCCTGAGGGGCTCACAGCCTAAGGGAGGAGCCAGCCCAGCCTCCCTTGGGACCAGGCCCTGCCACTGCACATGGCGTAGCTGAGGGGACACCTACCAACCTTGTATTTGTTGGCTCGCCCCTGCGACAAGTGGCCCCAGAGCCCCTGAGAGCCCGGCCAGGAGCGGAACCTCACAAGGAAGCCGCTACGTGAGTCAGCAAGATTGAACAGAGATGGCTCGCCAGGCCACACTGCGTGCCCCCCGACCCCAACACCTCCACAGAACCCCCAGCCCAAACCCAATTTGAAAACCAGGGGGTTGATCCAGGGGCCCACATTGTCACACAGCTTCTTCGCAGTTCTGGAAGGAATGGTGGCCAATACCCATTCCCCATCCACTCCATGAGGGGACAGAGTGGACACAACAGCACAGCCCTGGCCATGAGAGCTCGGCAGGGGGACAGCCAGCATCGCAGGACCTGGGCCACACCCGGTCACCAGCTCACAACCCCCGCTATTTCGGGGCCCGGCCTCATTCCCAAGTTGTCCTGGCCCCATGAGCATCAGTGACAGTAAACTGCCACCACCGTCACTCGGCACTCAACTGGAACTGGCCAGGTTGGGTTCAGTGTATCCCCCCCCCCCCCCGCCGCCTCCCCCTCGCCCCTGCTTCTGGACAGATATCTTAAACAGCTGAGGGAGCAGTCCCCAGGGAAGTGCCAAATGACAGGAGTGGGGCCGCACGACAGGGACGCCGAGGAGCCAGAGGGCGTGTGGACGTGACCCACACCAGGTGCAGGGCCGCCCTGTGCCGGCCGGGCCCGAGTCTCCCTCCGAGTTCATCTCTGCGGCATCCAGCTGACCCGCGTGCGCCTGTCACTCTCCTGAGGAAGCCGTCATTCCACTGTGCGTGTGACATCTTCCCAGACCGCTCCCTCCCCCGTCCCACAAACAAACAGGTCTCTAACTCTGAAAACAGATGGAACCCAAACATAAAAGAAACACAGTAATGCCGAGAACCCACAGGCTGAAACCCTGAAGTGGGGTTGATTCCCAGGAGAGCACAGTTCCTGGGGAGCTCCGGGCTCCAAGAACAGGAGAAACTGCGACTCTGGCAGAAAAGAGGGGGCTGAGTTCCTGTCAGTCCAGGCCCTGCCACGTGCACCACACCCCCTAGTCGGTGTGGGGGCTGAGGCACCCCCAGTGTTCACCGCACAGATGCCCCCGCCGCCCCCCCAGCACCAAGGAAGGGGCAGTGATGGCCCATTACTCGGATGAGCAAGCTGAGGCCTGAGCCGGCAAGCCTGGCCTGCACACTCCAGGCCCGGCTGTAACCGGGGACGGGAGGGGCAGGTGAAAGACGGACAGCAAGGCAGCCGCTCAGGAAAACACAATGAGAACATGCTGGGCTCCCTTCCTCGTGGGGAATTCCGCAGGACAGAGGTACCCAAACCTCCGTTCCCAGCAGCAGGCTCCGGAAACCAGGCATGACCAGAAAGTCCAGAAGCTGAATCCTAACGCCAAAGGTGAAGGGGCGAGGAAGGGAGAGAGGGAGGGAGGGAGGGAGGCAGGAGGGAGGAGAGAAGGAAAGAGAAACCGGAGAGCTGGTTATCAAGTGATTAGCTGCTCCGCATGGAAACCCCAACTCCAGGAACCCACCCACAGACGTGCAGACACGCCCGTGCTCCAGGCTGTGGTGGCCAGCCCCTCGGGGGCACACACATCAGGGAACACCAGGCGGCAGTTAAAGAGACCGAGGGCCGCCCTGGCCGGGTTGGCTCAGGGCTACAGGTTTGATTCTGGTCGGGGCATGTGCCTTGGTTATGGGCACATCCCCTGTGGGGGGCGGGGGGTGAAGGAGAGGACTGATGGATGTTTCTCTCTCATCGTTTCTCTCTCATCGATGTTTCTAACTCTCTGCCCCTCCCCCTTCCTCTCTGTAGAGGGTCAATGGAATATATTATTAAAAAAAAAAAAAAAAGAATGAGGGCCCCAACCGGTTTGGCTCAGTGGCAAGAGCGCTGGCCCGAAGACTGAAGGGTCCGGGGGTCCATTCCCAGTCCATGGCATGTACTTTGGTCGGGGTGCCTGAGAGAAGCAACCAATCAGTGTGTCTCTCTCACACTGATGTTTCTCTCTCAGTCCCCCCCCCTTCCCTCTGAAAAGAATGCGGAAGTGCTCCAGGCACACATGGGGCATGCTCTCTGAGACAGGCTAGGTGGCATGTAGGTGTAAACCGTACGCCAGCAGACATCCTCTGGGTTAAGCACAACAACCAGCACACAGAAGGAATCCAAAAGCACTACAACAGAATGGCCGCCTAGCATACAGATGCTAGGCTGGGAGCGGGGGGCCTTCCTTTCCACTGTGCATGCCCCTGCATCTCTTGCATTTTGTGCCATGTGCCTCTAATATAATCTCAAAAACTAGAGAAGTAACGTTTTTAAAACTACCTTTCAAACGCTAGGCATCACTAAGTACCAGCATTCCCAGTGCCTGGCATGCAGCAGATGCCTGACAAGGACATGAGTCAATCCACTGACTGCAGTGAGAGAGCGAGCTCAGGATTCACCGGGAGAGCTTCCAAATTCGCAAAGAGCAGCTGCAGCCACACCACTCCGGGCCAGGGACTGCCACGCGTGGGAACATTCCATTTGGAGGGTAAGCCCATTTAAAGACTCGGAACCTGGAAAACAGCCCGGAGTTTGTCAGGCACCCAAGTGTCGCTGGGGGCGGCCAGGTGTGGGAGCGGCTGCTGGCCCCCCTGAAGCAGCTCCTCGAGCTGCGGGTAGCAGGACCCGATGTGCCCAAGGGGGAGGGGAGCAGGTTTCATTCCAGGGCAGCCCCGCCAGATCTTGGGACAGGAAGAGAGGGCACAAAAGAACCAGAGGGGCTGTGATGCTCACACGCTGGGCACAGGTGCAGGCCGCGGGCAGCCCCAGGAAAGGACAGCAAAATGGATCTCACGAAGCTGGACACATTTCCATCTTTGCAACCATGGTGGTGCCAGGAGGTGGTGAGACTCCCAGGAATCAGCTGACCAGACAGTTCAGGAGCTGTCTATCAAAATGGAAGAGGTGGGGTACGTCCCCAAAGGAGGGCATGGAACCAGACCCAACTCTACCTGTGCCTCAGTTTCCTCGTCTGTGCTTGGCTTCACGTCTGTTAAATGGGTGCAACCTTTTGGTCCAATAGGACTTTTCTGGGCAGGTATGAGACCTGAGGGCTACAAGCAGGTGAAGCCTGTGAAATGGTGCGTCAGCAGGGGAGAGAAATGCAGGCTGGGATACAGAGGTCCCCTCTGACCAACGAGGAGAGACAGTCCAGTAACAGCTGGAAGAATTCCAGGAGCTCAATAAGGGCACAGCAGTGACCAACGAGTGAAGCTTGAAAAAAATGGGGCCCCTCATCAAGAACCGCTTCCCCACAATGTGCAAGGTCACAGCCACTTGCAGGCCGCCCCTGAAGAGAGGGCCCCCAGGATCAGCCGGCTGTGGAGGGAGACCAGGCCTCCAAGGAATAATGTCACAGGAGAGGGAGCGACCCAGAATCGCAGGCTCCCCACCAACGGGCGAGGAGAAAGCAGCTGCACCTGCGCAGAGCTGACACCCACTTAGAGCCGAAGTGTGTGATTGTGCCGTGCTAAGCCAGGCACACACTCATCTCATCCAAGCTGTTCAGAGCACACTTTGATAATCACCAGATTTCAAAAGCCCCAATACGAAGTCCCTTTATACCCACAAGGCCTGCAGGCAACCTCCTCCCGCTCTCCCTGCCCTGCCAAGGACCCGGGGTTCCCTGAACAGGTGCTGGGCCTCCTCTCACCCGTGCCTGCCGAGGACATGCTGTTCCCGCTGCCTCAGAAGCCGCTTCAGCACCAACACCTAGCCCACCCTCCTTGGCTCCCCCTCTTCGCAGCCCCCCGCCCCCGGGCTTCTGCACCCCAGCACTGAGCACAGATGTGGAGGCAGCCTCGCAAAAAGCTCCGTGGCAGACATTAGTGGAGACATTTCCTGTCCTCTCCTCTAGGAATTCTGCGGTGCAGCCCCACCCCAGGTTAGGCAGAGCTATGTGCCTTGCTTTGGCCAATACCACATCCAAGGAGAAGCATTCAACTGCCAGTGCCCAGCTCCTGGCCAGTCCTCCTAGACCTCAGCGACTGTGGGAGCACGAGGACACCGACAACTCCCAAAGCCGGTCCAAACCCATTCCTGGAAAGAAACTGGGCTGGTGGCAATGAAGCCAGGCCGGAAAACGGAGAGAAACCATTCGGCTAGCAGTGGTTCTCAACGAGGGCAGTTCTGCCCCAGGGGACATTTAATAACCTGAAGGCATTTCTTTGTCATCACAAGGCAAAATTCTACTGGCACCCAGAAAGTAAAGGCCCTACAACGCACAGGACAGCCCCTTAAAACAAAGAACTATCCGGCCTGAACTGCCCACGCTGCAGAGGTTAAGAATGTGGGACACAGAAGACCAGCACTGAGCCACCACAGGGAGGACACCAGCCCCGGAGAGTCACACCACTCCGGAGCAAACACTGAATAGGCTCTATACCTTTGTTGCAAACCTCCCAAGGTTGCTTGTTATTGCAGCCTAACCTGGCCTATCCTGACTGAGGGAACAAGGCTTGTGTCCCCTGTCTGCATCCCAAATTCTTACAGTACCTGGCAGGTGGCACTTGGAAGTACAGCATATAAGGTATTGGGGGTGGGGGTGAGGGTGCGGGGAAATAGTGCCCGTCCCTCCTCTCATCAAAGCCTCCCAGGACGGACCTTGCTCTCTAAAACACCCAGGCCAGCCACAACTGAGTACATCTGCACCAGCTGCCCCCTCTGCCAGAGGCTGTTCCCTCTGCTAGAATTCCTTTCCTCCCTGGCAAACTCCTGCTCACCCCCAAAACCAGCTCACACGTCATCCTCACAGCGAGGCCGTTGCCTGGCCCTTCGCTGGGCAGCAATGATGGCTCTTTAGGCATTCAATCCTCTGGCACTTAAGACTGCTCTGTGCTTGGCTTCCGATGGTAGGCCCGAGGCCAGAGGCTGTGCTCTTCATTCAGCACCCTGTGCCCACGGCAGGCGCCCCTGGCTGGTGCTCTCAGGTACTTGCCGAATGAGCATCCCAGCCTCCCAGTGCCAGGGCTCCAGTCCAGAGCCAGCCCTGCCTTTTGCTTCCTGGGCAGCCTGGTTTACTTGCTGATAGTTTCATAATGTGGATTTTTCTCCTATTGATAGTTCCAGAAACTGAAATGCCCCAATATAAAGGCAGCATATGAACAGAATGGTAAAGCCAGCACAAACATTTGAATTGTTTGGACAGCTCCAGAAAAGAACCAGATAAACTGGAAGCTGGTGTGTGTGTGTGTGTGTGTGTGTGTGTGTGTGTGATGTGTGTGTGTGTGTGTGTGTGTGTATGTCTGGTGTTTTTTTTAGCAGGCTGGGGTGACACCCTTCCCCTGATTGGGGTCTAAAACCTCCCCTTACACTAGGTGCCCCACCTGGAGGAGGCAGGGGAGGGCAGGCCACGGGCACCCAAGCGCACCCCGGCGTGAGTCTGTGTTCCTGCAGAACCAAACCAATCAAGCGCGGGGTTGGGAAGCGGGAAGCAGAAGCACGCTCTTCAGGAACCCAGGATGTGGGAGGAAGGCAGAGGCAGTGACTCACCTTCCCGGGAAAGCAGAACCCTCAGGGCAGAGAGGCCTTTGGATGGGTTCTGCTTCATCCACAGAGTCACCCTTTCAGACTGGAAATCACCCCAAATTTTTCATCTGAAAACTAATGTTGAAATTCCCTTAATGGTGCTGGACACACCCCTACCTTTTAATATAAATATTATCTATTTTGATGACTTTTTACGATTTTTACTACCCCTTGCAAGTACTGTAATTTTTCTTTCTCCTAAAGAGAGGGGCCCCAAATTGCAGGGGGAGGTTATAAGAGCAGGAGAGGCTGCAGGAAGAGCCGTTCCAGACTCCCACCACCGCCGCCTCCAGCTGTTAGCCTCCTGCCTCAGGGCTAATGACTCAGAGGCTCCGAATGAATCTTCGCAGCAGTGGCTCATTCCCAAGAATGCTAAGTCATTTGTCATCAGTCTAAAAAGCAAGGTAAGCTACAGAGGAAGAGAGAGCGATGACAGGCACTCCCTCCTTGGCATCCATGGGGGAGGGAGCAGCCTGCCCGCGGCCTGAATCGTTTCTTCTGCACCTACCCTCCAGTACCACAAGCTCTTAAAGTAACGCTCCGGCCCAGCGGCGTGGCTCAGTGACTGAGCACTGGCCTGTGGCTTACGTTTGGCCCTCTCAGATAACCCAGGACCATCTCCCGCCTCCAGACCCTTAACCTTAACGCAACCGCAAAGTCCCTCTCCCTGTGTAAGGTACCATAGTCAGGTTCTGGCGACACACTGCAAGGGGGAGAGTAGCATCTTCCTGTCTACCTAAAAACCAGGGCTCTCACCACTCTGCCACCCCACGAATCTCAGGCGTTCCATGTGTCTGTGTGTGACCTGTGGGCACATGAGGATTTGTCCAGAGGTTTGTTGGGGGCCTTAACAGTCAACAAGGAAAAGGCTGGTGCTCAGCCCCCACAGTGCCTGCAGGGTTCCAAAGGTATTCTGAGCATAACCAACACAGACATTGGGGTCCCTGATGGGAAGAGGCACCCAGGGCCAGGGAGGAAGGGGCCTGAGTGGTGGAGACCTGGAGCCCCAGGCCTGGAAGACTTGACTGTAAGAGGTGAGGGGGTGATGACTCCTGACCCTTAGGTCTACCTGGAGACCCACGAGAGAGACCCAGACCAGCTACACCTTCCCACCTCCCCCCCGCCCCCGCCAACATATACACATTCTCTCTCTCTCTCTCTCTCTCTCTCTCTCTCTCTCTCTCTCTCTCTCTCTCTCTCCAAGATCACCTGGCTCCACGGAAGGCCATGTCCCTCAGACCCTGCCAAGTGGCTCCAAGCAGCTACAGACACTCCCCAAATGCAGAGGCGTCTGAGCCGGAGCCAGCATCCAGGCACACTAGCATCAACAGAGCCCGCTCGGCCCCCATTAACAGGCCCAGGTGCCAGGCCCTAGTCCCAGCCCCCTTTCCAGATGCACTGATCTAAGGATTCTAGAGTCAGGCAGCGACTTTTTCTGGTGCCCGAGACCCTCAAATTTCAGGGAGGATTCCAAAGGCCTAGGCACAACTCAAAAAAATGGGAGACGCTACCAGTAATTCCTGGGCATGCTCCCCACACCGGCCTGCTCTCCCCACGCAAGGGAGAGAGGGAACAGAGGAGGGGGGCTGCAGGGCCTAGGAGCTGGCACTCTGATGGTCAGTGTATCTTTAATTCCACAGCTGCATTAGAGAGGGTGGCTGGCCTATGTTTTCAAGTGAGGAAATTCAGGGAAATTAAGAAACTTGCCTAAACATTATGCTAAGTGAAATAAGCCAGACACAGAAACACACACACGGCATGGTAATGCTTACATGTGGAATCTTAAAAAAAGAAAGAAGAGGGGAAAAAAGAGCTGAACTCCTAGGAACAGAGTAGAATGGTGGTTGCCGGGGCTGGGGGCTGGGAGTGGGAAAACGGGGGGGGGGGGGGGGGGGGGTGTGTGCAGGGATTGTAAAGGGTACAAACTTTTAGCGGGAAGGTGAGTAAGGCCGTAGGATCCACTGATGTACATAGTGACCTAGTTGATAACTCTGTGTTATTTGGTTGAAATTTGCTGAGAGAAGTGTTTCACAAAGAAAAAAAAATTTTTTTAATTAAAAAGGTAAATATACGAGGTGATGGGTGTTTTAATTATCTCAACGGTAGAAGTCCTTCCATGATTTATACATGTATCATGCGGTACACTTTAACTAGCTTACTTTACTTGCCAGTTACACTTCCATAAAACTGGAATACACACCCAAAGACTCCCAGCACGTAAGCGCTGCAGAACCACAACCTAAAGTCAGGTCTTCCTGTCAGCAAAGACCGCCCTCATCACCTGACCCTCTGTGACCCCCACCTGTGGGGGTGGGGGTCCGGCCAGGCCTACGGGGGTGAGGCTTTCTGGGGAGAAACTGCTCTGGACAGAGTTGCTGCCCCTCCCCGCTCATCCATTGCCCCAATGGGGACTAGACTCAGACCTTTGACCCCTGGGTGGCCTGCAGAAGGCACTTCCTGAGAAGCTGTGACTGGCCTTGTGGGGAGGGGGGGATGGGCGCTGGCCGGGCCCAGGGTTACTTAAGGCCCAGCAGCAGGAGGGACCAGCATGCCTGTCTCCTCCCCACGGGCTGACAGCGCCTTCGGAGGACAATGGCCTCGACTGCACACTCCCCACGCAGAGGGCACCTTTCCATAAAGCAGAGGACAGGAAGCAGGTCTCAGCTCGGCCTCGGAGGAGGATGCGGCTCCACAGGAAGGAAGATGCCTGAGGCCTTGGTGGGAGGGATCCGAGCTGAGGCGGGATGCCCACAGCACGGAGGCAGATAGGACGTGGGCAGGCGTGAGAGCTCGGGCCTCAGGAGTCCCTCCCATCGCTGAAGCTTTCTGCACCTGCCAAGCAGAGCAACGGGCTGGCCACAGGACGCAGGCCCAGGAAAGCCGAGGAGCTGCAACACATAGGCCGGCTGGGCCTCCCGGGGAGCAAAGAATGAGCCCGGGCCTCGAGGGCCCCAGAGCCTGCTCCCCGCGGGCGGGCACCTACCCCCACCTCCTTCCTCCTAGCCTCATGCCCTATCTGGCTCTGCAGCTGGGAGCCATGGCAACAGGCCCCAAACAGCTCAAGAAATGGCTGGGAGAGTCCCACGCAGGGTGTCACAGCTGCCACCAACCAAAGCCAGGAACCAGTGAGACACCAAAGAGGAAGCCCTGGTTCCAGCCAGAGGAGAACGCTTGAGCATGGCAAAGGGCAGCTCCCCGCCACGAGACTCGGCCCCTCCTGAAGGCCACCAGGCCACCCTCCTGCTGTCCCTGCGCACTCCCCTCAGCCTGTGACCCTCTACACCTAAGACACGACTCATAACCTCATTGCCCCCAAAGTCTTTCTGAGGCCTCCCTCGTCCACCCTATCATCAGGCCTCTGCGACACCCGTCTGCCCACCTCCTTTCCTTGTCCAGCAATCTTCACCCCAACTGCTCCTTCCACACCCCGACAGGCTGGTTCTTCCACACTTCCAAACACCTGCCCCCCTGCTGGCACCTCGTCTGGGACACCACACCCCTTGTCCACTGTCCACAACACTGGCAGGCTCCTCCTTGCATGACCCTGCTGAAGGGCAGCAGAGAAGATGGCCACTGGGGAGCCCAAGGACCAGCAAACGATGCCTCCTCCTCCACACAGTCCCTCCTCCACACAGTCCCTCCTCCACAGTCCCTCCTCCACAGTCCCTCCTCCACACAGTCCCTCCTCCACAGTCCCTCCTCCACAGTCCCTCCTCCACACAGTCCCTCCTCCACACAGTCCCTCCTCCACAGAGTCCCTCCTCCACACAGTCCCTCCTCCACAGTCCCTCCTCCACACAGTTCCTCCTCCACACAGTCCCTCCTCCACACAGTCCCTCCTCCACAGTCCCTCCTCCACACAGTCCCTCCTCCACAGTCCCTCCTCCACAGTCCCTCCTCCACACAGTCCCTCCTCCACACAGTTCCTCCTCCACAGTCCCTCCTCCACACAGTTCCTCCTCCACAGTCCCTCCTCCACAGTCCCTCCTCCACACAGTCCCTCCTCCACACAGTCCCTCCTCCACACAATTCCAGAAGGACAGGGCACACAGCCCGCTCCGTTCCCATTCTGTGTGTTGGGGGCAGGGGTCTCTAAAAGTCCAGGCACACTTCCCTGATGCAGGACATTAATCTGTTCCACAACTCTCCCGGAAGGATCCCAGTCGCCACAATAGGGGGGTGGGTAGAGGGCGCTTTTTTTGTTGTGCCAAGTTTTTTTAAACTAAATTTCTCCTAGTGACTCACACTCTTGTGAACCTCCTTTCTATCCAAGGTGGTATTCTATCGATTCCATGACCTCATGCAAACTTCTTGAGCACCTACTACGTGCCCAGCGCGGTTTCACTGCCGAGACAAACAGTGAACACGAGGAAAGGGTACCTGTCCTTAGCAGAGACAGGAGGGTGAGCACACCCATGGCTGAAACAAGTGTGTGGGGGTGTTCGGAAAGGAACACTCGGGCGGTTGAGACAGAAAAGGGGCACTGGGTGCTGAGATCTAAAGCTATGGGGGAGAAAGAATCTAGCAGACAGCAGCAACAGCACATGCAAAGGTCCTGAGGCAGGAGAGAACAGCGGAAGAACCGAGAGAAGACCGTGTGGCAGAGCCCCAGGGGGGAGTGAGGGGGGCCGCTCTTGTGCTATTTAAACCTGGGCCAAGAAGTTTTCTCTCTGCTTAAGCTCATCTGATCTGGCTCTCCTCTTACTTGCAGCCACAAGAACCCTGGCTACTACAATGTCCAAACCAAAACATCGCGTTCTCCCGCCTTCTCCACCAACCTGTGCCTCAACCTCTTACGTTTTAAAATACGGTTTTATTGATTTTTTTGTTTTGTTTTTTTGTTGTTGTTTAGAGAGGACGGGACAGGGAGAGGGAGAAACATTAGTCAGCTGCTCTTCTGCATTCCCTACTGGGGACAGAGCCACGCAACCCAGGCAAGTGCCCTGACCGAAAATGGGAACCTAGTGCAGGCAAACCCACCAGGGCTGCACCTCAGTCTCGGGAGCAGCCACCACCACCCAGCCAGAGGCCTAGCGTCACCCTCCACTTCTCTCCCTGTCCCTACGCCAGTCGCACAGGAGGGTTTCATCTGGACCTCTAAGCAGCCAGGGGCTGGTGCCCCTCCACCAGGGAGGTGGCCTGCCGCATGCTGAGTAGAGACCAGGGAGAGAAAAGCAGATGGCCACTCGGCTGAGGGAAAATGAGACTCCCCCTTAACACAGGCTGGCTGATTGCATATAATTATGAAGGGGAAACGTTCTTTAAAATTAGCTTCTCAAACGCAGACATAATTTCAAGTGTACCCTGCAGTGTGATTACAGCGACTGCCCCACAAATGTTTTATCCTTCAGAGGTCAAAGGCTTCCCATTGCCCAGGGAAAGCACCAGCCCAAAAACCCAGCTCAGAACCAGCCTGGCTGCCCTCCACAGCGAGCTCAGGATTCTGCCCAAGGGCATCTGGTGTTCAAACTCAAGTCCCAAGAACAGCCAGTTCGTAACAACAAGCACAGCTTCACTGATTGCATGCCTCCCAAGGCCAGGTCTGTACTCTGTGCCTGTTTCCCCGCCTGTAACGTGGGTGTGGCAATGGCATTCCACTCCCCACATTCTGGGGGGCTGAATGATGGCAGGCACGTTGTGAGCATCCGCTCAGTATCGGTCACCACGCTCCTCCTCTCCTTTGACCCTCAGGTCAGCACTGGCCCCGCTGCACAGATGTGGAACCTGAAGTTCAGAGAGGAACATGAGCCATTCAGCTAGAGCAAGGGTGGGGAACCTTTCTTCTGCCAAGGGCCATTTTGATATTTATAACATCATTCACTTAATATAATTTGCTTAATATAAATACTGCTATTAAAAAAAAAAAAGCTCCTAGATTTATTGAATTTCAAGTCCTGCCTGCGGTTGCCTTGGCAGGGCCAGACTGAATGATTTCTCAGGCCTTATACGGCCTGGCCAGACACTCCCCACCCCTGAGCTAGAGGGTGAGGAGCAGGATGCAAACCTACCTCTGCCCTAGTCTAAACTCCGTCCTCTTGTCACTCTGGATCCCTGCGGGCTCGGGGGCGGTGGGAAGGCGCCACTCGGAGCTTCTCAGGATGCCACTGCTGGCCGGGCCCACAGGCCTCTGTGCACCGGCCTCAGCGAGCAGCCGGCCGGCCCTCCCGGCCTTGGCACACCCCCTCTTCAGCTCTCTAGGTTTTGAAGTGTCACAGGCTCTGGCTGGGTGGCTGACCTCCATCACTCCCCTCTGCCCACAATGGGTGCCTTCTAGCCCTGGGGCCTCCACCTCCCAGTGCCCCCCATTTTATATGCAACAGAGCCAAGGCCCAGACAGAGAGGGACTGAGGTCAACAGGAGATAACACACCGTCACCAGGCACCTGTGATGAGGCCAACAGGAGCCATAACCAATCTGCACATGATCACTTTTCAGCACAGGCTTTGTGCTGGTTTCCCCAAGTCAGATGTGCTCCAGAGACCACAGAATGGCATGCACACAGGATGCCGGCCCTTGGCAGCCTGGTGTTTGGTGTCACCTGCTCTGTTCTTACCAGTTGGCAAACTGACTGACCCCTCCTCGGAACCTCACATAACGCACCTCAGCAACCTGACAACTGGGGTCCTAATGGCAGTCCACCCGCTAAACCAGAAGCAGCGGCTTACAAATCTGCTCCCCAGGGCTTCAGAGCTGGGGACTCTGAGGAAGCCCGCACAGTTAGACAGCAGAGCAAGGCCTGAGCTCCCAAGCCCCACTTTCCCCACCAGGGACAGCCTCAAGAGGCCCCAGGAAGCTACAGTGCTTCGGGGCTGACACAGGTCAGGCCAGCCTGCGTGTCCATGGCGGGCACGGCAGAAAGGCGGCCCAGGGGAGCCCTCTCTCCCGCTGCTTCCCCACCAGCACTGCCTCTACTTGTGTCCAAAGGCCACAGCACTGAAAAGAGCCGCTGACCTATGAGAACGCTGAGACACCAGGCAGAGGCACACGGCAGCGGGGCCAGGCTCTGGGCAGGGCAGAGCAGGCCCCGCTCCTCAAAGCTCCTCTCTTCCCCACGGGATCCAGAAACGAGCTCCCCACTGGCCCCAGCGCCCTGGGCCCTCTTCCCGATGCCAGCCCTCAGGTCCGCAGGGCCGGGTGTGTGGCCACCGGCCCTCACCATGCACTCCCTCCCGCCCCAACACCCAGTCCCACAGCGCCCCGGCCAGCTCTGATGGGAGGGAGGGCCAGGACAGGCTGCCGAGCGCCCTGCCCACAGGCTCCCTGCCGGCTCATAACCCCAATCAAACAGTCCACAGCGGCCAAGTCCTCCAGGCTCCCAGAGGAAGACACCTTCTGCAGGCTCCCACACGGGACAGAAACAGAGCGAGAAGCGATGGTGACACAGACTGTTTCACCCAAAACACTGTCAAACAACGAGGTTCCGCACAGCACAGGGCAGAGAGCCGTCAGGCTCTCCCCTGGGTCTCAGGCAGCCCTCCCCCAAGGTCCCAGAACCCAACCTGTCCCCGTCCCCGAGACAGGATTACAGGAGCCCTTTATCCAGGATGCCCACAGCCTAGGGCCCTCACATCTGCCTGCAGCCAGCTGGCGGTGGGCATGAACCAGGCTCAGATTCACCTGAGGAGACTGTCGGCACAAGGGACCCAGCCTGGGGCTCCGGCTTGTTGAGGGCACTTCACTCCCCTCTGGGGAACGGTGCCCAGGCCCTGGAGACTGTGGGCAATCCCTCAGGCTGGCAGAAAGCACCCACCTCCCCTGGCTGCCCAACAGCCACCCCACTGTCTTCAGGGAACCACCCCAACTTCCTGCATGGGGATCCCTTTGCCCACACCGACCCTGTGGCAGGGAACAGGCACTCCCAGCCCTCGCCACTGGTTCAGGGCCAGGCGTGTGGTTCGGGCTGATCAATCAGGGACAATCAGAATGCATCCCGGGCCCCGGGGGCCTGCGCCTGAGATGGAGCCAATCTGCCGAGGTCTGACTCCCAGCCGGGCCAACCACTACATGTGTGGCCCTTGGGGGCAAGTTACCTGACCCCTCTGTGCCTCCTTCAGGTAGTGCCCCACCCCGACAGACTGTAACGCTCATCCAATGAGATAAACGCAGGAACTCCTCGGCGTGGGTCTGGCTCGGGGTAAAGGTCAGCTGTGAGAGCTCACCTTGCACCACGTGGGCCTGAAATGAAACCAACTCAAGAGGCCAGGAAGGCAGGCAGCCCAGGTCCTGAGGACATCGACTGGGCCCTGAATCCTCCTATACCTGGAGCCTGAATCTCCTCTTTCAGGAGCCCCTTTACTACTGAGCCCGTGGGCCCTGAGTTTCTGTCGGAACCAATAGAGCCTGCGACTTGTAGGAATCAGCCTTACATTGCTTTTCTACTCAGGTCATTAAGTTCAGCCTGACAACTCTCCACATCGGTCAGCTGACAGAGTAAGAGAACCAGAGGACATGGTGCCCCAGGGTGGCCTCCCCTCCAGCAATGGAGACAGATTTGGCAGCACATGGCCCGTCCACAGGTCTCACTCTCAGGGGAGTTCAAGCACATTGCTGCTGCAGAGGCACCCATAGAACTAACTGCCCATGTTCCCAATGGCTGCCCACCCCGCCCAACCCTTCCCAGGGGAGCATCCCGAATGCAAGGAGTCTGCCCCTCCAGCACTCCCAGAAAGGCTGGAGGAGAGACAAGACAGACCACCTGAGCCCCCGGACCAAAGTTGCTCATCCTGGCCAGCCAGGGGCAGGGTCTGCCAACCATGGCCCAGAACAGGACAGAACAGACCCTGGCCTCTTATGTGATCTGAGGTTCCCTGGAGGCCAAAGGCAGAGCACCTGTGGGCTTGGGGGCTGAGGCCCAGCCCGGGGGGCCGCGTGCTGGGAGCACAAGCCGCAAGGCCAGCTGCTCTGAGCTGGGAACCCTTGTCAGCTCGGAGCCCTTCCGCTCGCAGATCGTGGACCTCTGCACCTCAGCGGGGGGCTTTATTCTGCCACCACCTGTGGGCAGGGCTCTGTGACCACAGACTGGAGCAGCGAGGGACAGCCCCCCTGCTCCCATCAGAAAAGGAGGCTGTCTGCATGCTGAGCCCTTCCGATGCACAAGCAGGGGCCCGACTCTCACCAACGAGGAAATCGAAGCCCTGTCACCCATCCAGTCCGAGGTCGAGTCAGGGTCCAAATCCCACCACTGACCAAGCCACACCCTGTCCATGGGGACATCCCACAGTACCAGCACTGCCCTGCCCGGGAGGTTTCTGGGACGACGGTCCTCGCCTGCCCATCTTCTTCCCAGACTGAGGGATACTCAAACACAAGCTCCTGGAAACAGCTCCACGGCCGATCCCAGACATGAATTACACAGCTACCGTTTCCTGAGCGCTCGGCAAGGGCCAGCTCTGTGCTGAGGACGCAAGCCGCCGCAGCCCACCCAATCTGCAACGGAGACATGGCCGCCTCTCACTCGGCCTGGGCGGGTATGGACTGAGTCAGCGCCTGCATTTCCCGACTGCAGGCAGGAAAGGCATCCAAATGAAACGGAAAAGGAAAGTTCACAAGAAACTCCGAAGACGGGCTGCTGGAGAAGAACTAAAGGAAAGCCATCCTCGTGTCCTCTGCCTTCACTTACAAAAGATAGAACACTGTCATGGTCCCGGTTCAGCTTGAGCAGACTGTGTTCAAATCCCTTCAAGGAACCGACCTTGAACCCGGGGAAGGTCACTCCCTCTGAGCCTCGGTTTCCACGTACGGACTGAGAGCCTCCCAGCACCGAGTCAGGCCGGTAGGTGAACTCGAGGAACAGGTATTTCCAGGGCTGAGCTGTGCTCGTACCACTAAATAATGCCTCCCAGGAATGGCTCTGCCATCGCAGCCAAAGGCTGGAATGTGTTTTTGAGGGGGATCTCTGCCCCCTCCACGCCAGAGCAGCCACGTCGGCTCCGCACGGGAACAAAGCTCAGACTCCCAGGGAAGCCTCTGTGAGCCGCGGCGCAGGCCTGGACTTCCCTCCCGTCCCTCAGCAGCACAGAACCGAGTGCCCCAGACTTCTTAAGCACAGGCCCTGGCATGGCTGCGCGGTCAGGGTGAGAGCCGGTCGAGGTGAGGGCCGGGGGCTTGGGCGCCAATTTCACGGGAAACAGAACTCCTTCCCAACAGGATCCTGAAGCTCCTGCCCAGACATGCCCACAGGGAGGTGGAAACATCTGCAGGAACAGCCAGAATTCCTTTCTTTTCAAGAATCCCATAACGAACGTTAGGACTTTAATAAGATGTTGTCCTGGCGGGGCAGCTCAGTTGGCTAGAGCATCGCTGCAGGTTCAGGGCACATACAAGAATCAATTAACGGCCCTGACCAGTTTGGCTCAGTGGACAGACCATCAGCCTGTGGACTGAAGGGTCCCGGTTTCTATTCCAGTCAAGGGCACATGCCTGGGCTGCAGGCTCCTCTCCAGTAGGGGGCGTGCAGGAGGCAGCCAATCAATGATTCTCTCATCATTGATGTTTCTCTCTCTCTCCCTTCCTCTCTGAAATCAATAAAAGCATACTTTTTTAAAAGAATCAACCAATTAATGCATAAACAGGTGAAACAACAAACTGATGTTTCTTTCTCTCTCCCCTCCCTCCTCTCTAAAATCAATCAATTTTATTTTTTTTTAAATGATGGGTCGGGGGTGTGGTAGAAGGGGTCAATGGGGAAAAGGGAGAGATATGTGACACTTTCAACAATAAAGGTTTTTTTTTTAAAGAATCTTAGAATCTTAAAGCAAAGAAGCTTTAGTGTCAAATCCAAGTTGTTCTGCCTATTCGCCCTACAACATGGACTAACTGCATCTTTTTTCTGGGCCTTTGATTTCCACCTGTGACACAGACTGGGAGGTGAAAAAGAAATTCCATCCAGAGAGAAACCAACAGCCCCACAGCAATGACGTTCTGCACGGAGACGCCCACGAGCCGGGGTCCCAGGGGGCAGGAGCTGCCCTTCCAGAACCAGCATCCAGAGACTCACAAACACCCGCACTCGTGCCAACGTGCCCCCTGCTCTCCTCTCCAAATGCCCCCCAACCCCCGCTGGGAGAACACCCACATTGCCTGCACCCTATGCACTGCAGGGTGGAGCCTTCATGGCCTCAGGTGTTTCTGGGGCTGGAGGGGACCCTGCAGTGTTCACTGGGCCCCCACAACCCAGCGTGAATGGCATGCAGCAGTCACTGAATAACAGGTCGTGAGACCGCACCAGGGAACACGAGGGGGTTTTTTACAGGAGAGGGCTCCAGACACTGTGGGGGTATGAAGTGGGGGCCGGGGGGTCAGTAACCTGCACTAGGACCGGTGCCCCAGGGTGGGGACCGGATGTTTCCTCGCCTCCACACCCCAGCCCTCCACTGCAGGACAGAAACAGGGTGAGCAGAAATGAAAGTGAAACTCCCACAAGGGCGTCCTCCCTGTACCCACCTACCTCCTCTCCATCCTCCCAGGAGCAGTGAGCTGGGATGCCGGCCATGTCCTGCACACCCCTGCTGGAGGACCCCCACACCAGGAAAGGACAGAAGGAGGAGGCAGGGAGGCCGGCCACCAGTCTGTGCGGACTGGGGCTCCCAGCAAACCATGTCCAAGTCCCAGCCCCCAGCTTGGCAGGCAGGGCCTGGGAGACGGCCCTCTGGAGGAGGGAAAGCCTACCACTGACTAAGACCTGCCACACTCACTGCCCCAGAGGTGAGGGTACTTCCCTCACTTTACAGATGGAGGGGCAGCCACCCACAGACAGCTAGGCAAGTCCTGTGCTCCAAGTTTACTGCCATGCCACCACCCACCACCCCTCTGGGCCCAGAACTGCGTGCAGAGGAGGCTCAGAAAAAAAATGCCTGATTTTCTTCTGAAACTGGGTATCAAGGCAATAGTGCCCAGATGTTAAGTTCAGGAGGCACCTGGCAGGGTGGAAACGGCCTGGTTTCAGCATCTACAGGCCCCGAGGGTGAGTCCCAGCTCTGCTGCTCACGCCGTGTGGCCAGTGAGTCCTCTCTCCCTCCCTGAGGCGGTGTTCTCACCCAGCTTGGAGGACAGGCTCCCATCTGCACAGCGCCTGGCCTTCACTGCGCCCTAGGGCCCGGTGGACCGCTGACCTCGGAGTGAGCAGAGGTCCCAGCACAGCCCTGCCGAATGCAGGGCCGCCCGGTTCCATGGCCTGGTTCACAGGTCAGTACTCCAGGCCGTGCCCACGCCCTGCTTCACGGCTCAGGCTCCAAACCAAGCCCGCAGGCGCTGCCGGGAGCCGCTGGGTCTGCAGAGCAAGCTGCACAGGTCCCCCTCGCCAGCAGCGCCTGACAACCCCGCACCAGGCCAGTCCCCAGGAATTCTCCTGTGCAAACCCCAGCTCCTGTCCAGACTCCAATCCGCCTTTATACGCACCCAGTGCAAACCAGCAGCAGAGGCAACACCTTCCAAAGGGGACAGAGGACTGCCACAAGGTAGCGAGCACGGCAGAGCCCCCTGGGCCTCCTGCCCTGCCTCACTCTGTGACGGGGCGGCGGGGGGGAGCGGGCAGAGCCGGCGAGTGCTCTGGGAACTGGAGGACCCTCATCCCGCACAAAGGGCTCCCACAGACAGACGGCGGGAACAACCAGCCTGGGAGCGGCTCTGCCCAGTGCCCTCTGGGTGCCAGGTCCTCCCTGGGGGAGGGGGGGCGCGCTGCGGCGCCCTAGAAGAGTCCACCTGGTTGGGCTCCGGGAACCCCAGCTCCGGAGAAACGAGTCCACTTCAGCCTGTTGAACGTGGTGCCAGGCACGCCTGCCAGCGCTGCGTGAGGCCTGGCAATGACAGTTCGGCTCCCGGAGGAGTCCTGGGGGCAGGTATTAAAGGGAGACTCCCAGCCCAGCCAGCTGGTGCGGCTCAGTGGTGGAGTACTGACCTGTGAACCAGGCCATGGAACCCAGTCAGGGCACACGCCCAGGTTGCAGGCAAGATCTCCCGTAGGGGGCACGCAGGAGGCAGCCCAGCAATGATCCTCTCTTATCAATGATCTCCCCCCACCTCTCTCTGAAATCAATAAAAACTATTTTTTTTAAAAAAGAGAGAGACTCCCAGACCCCTGCCCGGAGAGTTGGGGGGAAGAGGAGACACAGGGATGCTGGTTTTCATGGTGCCCAGGTGCTTCCTTTGTTGAACAAGCTGGGCATAAACTGGCCAAGAAAAAGGTGAATGACTATTAGAGCAAGCATTGGTGTGGCTTCCATCCGTCCCTTGGGCACCTGAGCCTAACCTGAGCCCTGGGAAAACTCATGGCCTGGGGACTCCCAGAGCCAGAGGATCCCACCCCCTCCCCTGCCCCAGGCCTTCAAGGCCCAGAACTGCTCATTCCTGCCACAAAGGCTGGACTGCACCAGACCCGAGTGGAGCACGTGGCCTCCTGTTCTGGACCCCACGGTACAGCTGCAACCTCCCCTGGAGGACCATCCCAGGGCCCCCCACACGGCCCCTCACACTGTCAGGGAACAAGGCTACGAGGACACCCTGCTGCCCCTCGGACCACATGTCTGACATGGAGACCAGTCGCCTTCCCAAGAGGGCTGCCCTATCCCACAGAGCCCAGGGCCGTATCAGAGCAGGCCAGGCCACGTGGCCTCTAAGCAGCTGACACCACCCGCCCACCCTGTTGCTCCTCAGCCTCTAGAGGATGGACACTCAGACTCTCTCCGTAAAATGACACCCTGCAGAGAGGCCGCAGCCACCCCGCCTCCCTGCTCTCCTGTTTGCAGGCTTCCTTGCAGCATTTTAAATGCATTTGTCCGGGTCTACCTTCATCTCCTGACCATGCACCTGGGAGCACAAGGCGAACCCAGCACTAGACCGAGCTGTCAGGGTGGACGGTCAGGGTTTACTGAGTGAATAAAACAATAAAGGAATAAAGCCTCTGAGCTACTTCCTGCCCTGGGACACAGCACCTCACCCCCATCCATTCCCCCTCAGCCCCCCCATCCATCTCCCCTCACTCCCATCCATCTCCCCTCACTCCCCATCCATCCCCCTCACTCCCATCCATCTCCCCTCACTCCCCATCCATCCCCCTCACTCCCATCCATCTCCCCACACACCCGCATCCATCTCCCCTCATCCCCCATCAATCTCCCCCCAACCTCCATCTCCCCTCACACCATCCAACTCCCCTCACTTCCAGCCATCTCCCCTCACCCCCATCCATCTCCCCTCACTCCCATCCATCTCCCCACACCCCCCATCCAACTCCCCTCACCCCAATCCATCTCCCCTCACTCCCATCCATCTCCCCTCACCACCCATCCATCTCCCCTCACTCCCATCCATCTCCCCTCACTCCCATCCATCTCCCCTCAGCCCCCCATCCATCTCCCCTCACTCCCATCCATCTCCCCACCCCCCACATCCATCCCCCCTCACTCCCATCCATCTCCCCACATCCCCCCATCCATCTCCCCTCACTCCCCATCCATCCCCTCTCACTCCCATCCATCTCCCCTCAGCCCCCCATCCATCTCCCCTCACTCCCATCCATCTCCCCACACCCCCACATCCATCCCCCCTCACTCCCATCCATCTCCCCACATCCCCCCATCCATCTCCCCTCACTCCCCATCCATCTCCCCTCACTCCCATCCATCTCCCCTCACTCCCCATCCATCTCCCCTCACTCCCATCCATCTCCCCTCACCCCCATCCATCTCAACACACACCCCCATCAATCTCCCCCCAACCCCCATCTCCCCTCACTCCCATCCATCCCCCCTCACTCCCATCCATCTCCCCACATCCCCCCATCCATTTCCCCTCACTCCCACCCATCTCCCCTCACCCCATCCATCTCCCCCAACCCCCATCCATCTCCCCTCACTCCCATCCATCTCCCCTCAGCCCCCCATCCAACTCCCCTCACTCCCATCCATCTCCCCTCACTCCCACCCATCTCCCATCACCCCATCCATCTCCCCCCACCCCCATCCATCTCCCCTCACTCCCATCCATCTCCCCTCACTCCCACCCATCTCCCCTTATCCCCCATCTCCCCTCACTCCCATCCATCTCCCCACACCTCCCCATCCATCCCCCTCACTCCCATCAATCTCCCCACACCTCCCCATCCATCTCCCCTCACCTTCCATCCATCTCCCCTCACTCCCATCCATCTCCCCTCATTCCATCCATCTCCTCTCACTCCCATCTCCCCACACCCCCCATCAATCTCCCCCCAACCCCCATCTCCTCTCACACCCATCCAACTCCCCTCACTCCCATCCATCTCCCCTCACTCCCATCCATCTCCCCACACCCCCCATCCAACTCCCCTCACCCCCATCTATCTCCCCCCACTCCCATCCATCTCCCTTCACCCCCATCCATCTCCCCTCACTCCCATCCATCTCCCCTCACTCCCATCCATCTCCCCTCATCCCCATCTATCTCCCCTCAATCCCCATCCATCTCCCCTCACCCCCATCCATCTCCCCTCACCCCCATCCATCTCCCCTCACCCCCATCCATCTCCCCTCACCCCCATCCATCTCCCCTCACTCCCATCCATCTCCCCTCATCCCCATCCATCTCCCCTCAATCCCCATCCATCTCCCCTCACTCCCATATCCCCGCACCCCCCATCCATCTCCCCTCACTCCCATCTCCCCGCATCCCCCATCCCTTCCATCTCCTCACCCCTGGGGTTTCCGCCCTGGCACAGAGCACTCCAGAGTCACAAGAGGCTTTCTGCTGAGCCACCGGGACAATGAAAAGGCTCCCAAACCTCACAGTCAGCTCCTTCATTCACTGAGAGGAAGTCTCTTGAGCTGCTGCTATGTCACTGGCACAGGCACTGGGGTTTCAGCAGCAAATAAAACTGCTGAAGTCCCTACCTTCACGGAGCCAACTTTTCAAAGACGAGACAGACCGGGACGCACCGTGAGCAAGTCCAATGGAGAGAAAGGACCAGCCAGCAGCTGGGGCCCCGAGAGCTGAGGGTTCTGAGAGAGGGGGGGAAAGGCGTCTCCCAGAAGCCACTTTGGGAGGGGCGTTGCCCTGTGTGTCTAGATTCTCGCTCCTGGTTGGGCTCCAGGAACACCAAGAGCAGTTAACAGGGTGGGGCAGTTTCTGGCCACCCAGAGGGGGCACCCAGCACCCAAAGACAGGAGTCTAGGGGTCCCTCATGGGAGTGTTACTCAAATCTCCACAGCCCATGACATGTCTACCCCCTGAGCCCTAAAAGTAGAGGTGGACCCCCAGGAGCTGTCATAATCCTCGGCCTGGCACCATGACCGGCCCACAGGATCCACCCACGAGGCCCAACCAGGGAGGACAGACCACAGGGCAGCTGCTTTCTGAGGGTGGCACGGTGCAGGCAAGACAAAGCACCAGGTGGGATTCAAACACCCCAATGGGAGGGAATGGCCTAGCAGCTCCAACAGGCACCCTGTTCACAGTCCCGGGAGCTGGGGGCGGGGGGGGGGGGGGGCGCGTATTTGAAAGGAGGCTTCAGCAGGCAGCGGGAGGGGGCACTGATCTTGGAGCTGCCACACCCACTGTGTGACCTTGGACAAGACACCCCACCCTGTTGAGCCTGGATTTCCCTATCGGGAATCCAACCATCACCCTCTCTCGGCAGCCAGGCCACACACACCCAGGCAGGCTTTCCCACCAGCAGAAGGGGAAAGATTGGGAGGGGGAACTCGTGCACTAAGGGGGAAGGTGTTTAAGACCGTGCCTTTGCCAGGGAAGGAATAGGTACACAATTCCAGAATGATTTGCTTTCTAAAATGAATCTTACTTTTTCAAAGGAGGTACTAGAACGTTCCTTTAAAAAAAAGCTAGTGTACCGGCTGAATTCAAAATACGAGTAGGAACAAAAGCCCTATTTACAACCAGCTGTTCAGGCGTTACTCCCATGAGGCACCTCACTGAGCATTTACTGAGTGCCCCAACCTGCTTACTCATGGGAGAAACAGCCAGTGGGGCGGGATGGCCGGGGAGCCCAGCTCTGCCCAGTGCCTGCCTAAGGCACGGCCCCACAATGTGAACTCAATCTCACCATCAAGAAAAATGCAAATCAAAAGTATCCTTCCTCACCTGGCTGGTGTGGCTTAGTTGGCTGGGCATCGTCCAAGGCACCAAAAGGTTACTGGTTTGATTCCCAGACAGGGCACATGCCAAGTTGCAGGCTCAATCCCCAGTGAGGAGCATGAAAAAGGCAAGGCAGCCAACTGATGTTCTTCTCTCATCAATGTTTCTTTTTCTTTTTTAATATATTTTATTCATTTTTCACAGAGAGGAAGGGAGAGGGAGAGTCAGAAACATCGGTCAGCTGCCTCCTGCACACCCCTCACTGGGGATGTGCTCACAACCAAGGTACATGCCCCTGACCGGAATCAAACCTGGGACCTTTCAGTCCGCAGGCTGACGCTCTATCCACTGAGCCGAACCCATTAGGGCATCCTCAATGTTTCCGTCTCTCTTGCCCGCTCCCTTTCTCTAAAATAATAAAACAAAAACATGGTCCAGCCCTAGCTCAGTGATCAGAGCATCGGCCCCTACATGAAAGGTCATTGGTTCGATTCCCAGTCAAGAGTGCAGAAACCGGTTTGGCTCAGTGGATGGAGCGTCGGCCTGCGGGCTGAAGGGTCCTGGGTTCAATTCCGGTCAAGGTCATGTACCTTGGTTGCGGGAATAGAGGATCCACAGGCAGAAGCCCATTTACTCTCCCCCCCGGGGTCACCAACAACAGAAAGGAGAGCAGCAAGCGCCGTTTATGTTTACGGAGGTCCAGGCATTCCACCTGCCCGCACTGACTCCTTTAATGCACACGACATCCCCCAGACTGAGCACTGTCACCATCCTCACTTTACAGAAAGGAAACTGAGGCACCAAGGGGTTAAGCCACATGCCAGGGGTTGCAGGTGGAGCCAGGCCTGGGGCCCAGGCAGTCTCAGTCAACAGACAACAGTGTCTCCCCGGCCGTGTCTCCAGACGTGGTAAGTCTGGTTTACTGCGGGAGCTCGCGGAGTGTTTATCTGCAAGGCTGGGTTAGGACAGTCCCCATGCATCACTGCAGAGGAAACCTAAGTCCTCCTCCCACCCCACACACCCCCACGATGATGCCAAGGCCAGACAGTAAGACAAACAGACCAGCATCATTTAATCCTGGAAAAGGCCCGCTTTCCTCCCCCTAAGAGTCTCCCGGAAGCATGCCAGCTAAGAACAGACGGGCAGCCTCCCTGCAGAAAGGGACCTTGGGACAACCCCTTGTGAAGGAATGTAGGCCCTGAGGGGAAGGGACACTGGCACCTCAAGCTCCCTGGGGTGTCTGCCAGGCCAGGTTACTGTTAGCACCACACTCAGGGCTCTGGGAGGGCAGGGGCTCCATCCCACCGCCCCCCCCCCCCACTGCCTCCATGAACTGGAGCCACAGTAGAGTGCCGGCCACATTCCTTCTGGGAAACTGTCCGAGGGGCCGGTCCCCGTGGGAAAGCGGCATCGATAACGTGGTCTGAAGTGCACCAGAAACGTATCATTTCCTGCGAGTAGTCAGCCCAGCTGGCCTCCAAGCTCCTCAAGGACGAGGACCTCACAGCCGGCTGCTTTTGGAGCCTCCAGGAAGCCCCAGGCTCACCTGGGCAGAGATCACACCACGAAGCCACGTTCCCACGTACAGTGGCCTCAGGACTGGGCTCAGGGAAGCCCAACTGGTCGTACAAGTCCCTGACACTCCCCGAGGCTCGTGTCCTCACCCCTCCATCCCCAGGCTGCTGGGACTCGGGCGGAGTGAGATAAGGACGCTGGAAGGACCACATTAAAGTCGGCGAATATTACAGCATGGAGGGACCAAGGTTCACCCACATTTTATATCCCAATGCTCCATAAAGTCATGTGCCCTTTCACCACTCCCTGCCACACAGCTCCCGCCACGTGACACAGAAGGGTGGGAAGGCAAGAAGGCGCTGGAGGAGACAGAAAACACGGGAGCTAGCACTTCCAAACGGGGCACTGTGGAGATCTACAACAAAAATCACCCAGCAATTCCAACCAACAGCTCTCCCTCTTTGCTGTCCCTCTGAAGTCCCTCTGCGCATGCTGAAAAGGCCACAAAGTGGGTGGGAGAAGCAGCAAGCTGCTCCTGCGTTAGGGGAAAGGGGGTGGGAGAGAACAAGCCGGGTCCCCAGGGAGAGGGAAAGTCACAGGAACACACAGCCTCCCTGAAAACACGCTGAGTCAAAGGCCCACCTGCTGACTTGTCAGAGGGCCCACCTATCAAGGGGCACCGAGAGTGGGTCCCTGTGTTTCCCTAAGGTGTCCCCGCAGGACCAGGCTCCAAACACCTGCTGATGTTCCCCATGTGCAATGCCCCCTCGGAGAGCAGGCATTACACCTGCCAAGGGCACGCAGTGTCCCCTCGACGAGATGGCAATCACTGATCGCCTGTGAAAGTAACAAGGACAGCAACTCCTCCTTACTGTCAGAGTTGCTCAGAGAGAAAGGGCAGGCTTTCCGTATGGGCCTCAAGGTCACCAGACTGGATCCACTCTAGAAGTTAAAGACGAGGAAGAAAGCTATGGAACCGGGGCCCTCTCATGCCTGTTCCCCCATCTGTAAAACAAAGGGCTGGATGAGACACCCGCCAACACCCCTTTCTGCTCAGAGATTTTTTCAAGGCCTGACATTCAACTAAACAACCCGTCCCGGCCTGTTCGGGTCAGCCTCTCCCGCGCTGACACTGCCCCAAACATTCAGAGCAGCCCCCCCCCCCCCCCCCTTTTCAAAGATCTCTGGACTTCTTCATCGGGAAACTCATAGACAATTCATCATCCATAAACAGGAGCGCTGTACCCCCAGATCATGAATGTCAAAAACATGGCACTGTCCATCCACATCACTGGTGGGACCACTAAATTCCTACCAGCACCCCACCAAACACAACAGCAGCCAAGAACTCCACCACCCTCTCTGGGGTGGGAGCACTCTGCACCCAGTTTAGAAACATAGCCACTAGGGGGTGCTGCTCTGAAAATAATAAAGGCGAGAACAGGGGGAAACATTATTTTTGATGTTTTTTTTTCCTTCTTAAGCTTCAGTGACAAAATATCTAAAGGGTCGCTAATGAAAACACAAAGCAGCCTGAGATTCTAAAATGGCCTAGACCAGTGGTCAGCAAACTCATTAGTCAACAGAGCGGCAAACCACAGCGGCTCGTAAGCCGCAGTTTGCCGACCACTGGCCTAGACACTTGCTTTCTTCTCTCCAGAGACATTATTTTGGACAAAAGGCAACTCAACTTTAAGGGCAACAACTCTTTCAGAGAAATTAACACTCCACAATGGATTTCCCCAGAAGGGTTGACATCATAGCTTGCCCTGAACCTCCTGTTTAAAGGCAGGGGGTCCACGGGAAGGAAACGCCAATCCGCATGTCTAGAAGGAGGACCTAGCCGTGGGTCTCGGCTAGACCCGTTTTATGAGAGCCTCCTAATTACCGAGCAAAAGACAGCAACCAGAGGACAAGCCTCCTGCTTTAGCTGCAGACACGGCAGGACACAGACAGCCAAACCTCAGGCAAACGGGTACAAGGTCTTAACTGGGGTTTCCCAAGCTTCAGATGACTGCAGGGGGAGCTCCGGCATCTCACACCAGAACTAGACTTCAAAACCACATCAACAGGGCTTCTCCACATTTCCTCAGCGTCTGCAGCACATTTCCCACAAGCACAACGCTCAAGCGCCCTTTTGTAACATTCCTGAAGTCCTCAGACCCATTTTCAAAACTCTGACTTCCAGTTCCTCCTGATTTCCTTATGTGTTCAGCATGCCCTACTGACCCTGGAAAGCATGCTCTCTCCTGGGGAAGCGGGCCTGAATGAAGGAAGCCAACTCCATCCCCAGAGCGAGGATGCAGCCCCAGGAGCTGCTAGTTCCACGCCAAGGGCGCCCCTCTGGCTGCTGGGAGAAGAACGCCTGCCTGCCGGTGGGGCACTTGCCTGGGGCAAAGTAGCACCAGGCCCTTGTGGGGGGCAGGAGGGGCACAGAGGTGCTGCCCCCCCTCCCCCATACCTCTGACTGGCCACTCGCTCCTATCAGGAGATAAGAAATCATACTTGTTCAATTCTTCATGATGTCTGGGGACCCAGCAGGGATGAAAATGCAAGTAGGGCCCATTTTCAAGAATCAGCTCTATCAACTGGAGACACTGTGTAACAAAAGGTTTCCACCTAGAGTTGGCAAAAGGCTGGTGGAGCCGAATCATCTTAGGCTTTCCCGGAGAACGGGATTCCCCTCGCGGCTTCTCCAAGGCAAAGCTACCAATGTGCGGCAAGGAGAGGCATCCCTGACCTGACACCGGATGCTTCTGTGAGGGACTGAGAATGCCATCTTATATTAAAACACTGGAGACTCTACCATGGAGCACCAGCATAGGGGAGGGGGGGAGGAGAAATAGAGAAGGGCCACCCTGTACCACATGCATTTACCCAGCACCTCAGCACCAGCCACTCCCTAGTTCTGGGACCCTTGGCCTGGTACTATGTCCCCCACCCCTCTGCGGATGGATCCCGCTTCTCAGACACGTGGCCCGGAATCTCCACCCGGCCAATTCTCCAGGCTGGTGCGAGGCTCTATTAATATAGAGGCAGCAAATCGCCCCATGCAAGCCGAGCAAGGCTGCTCGCTGCACATCGGCTTATCCCGTGGCCGTGCAATGTCAGCTCCAAGAGCTGCGCTCGCGGGGCACAGGGTAGGTGGTCCGCAGATGTACGAACACGGGTGCTCTTCTCCACGAAGAGGAGGGAACGGAACGACAGGAGGAAAACACTCCAGTCGAAAGTAACCTCCAGCCACAGGCAGGGCTTGGATCCCGATCTCCCAGGTGCCTCTGCCGCCTTCAGCGGCGCTCTCACCGCGCCCCGGACGGCTGGAGGCGTCCCCGCCCGGGTCACTGTGCACCTGAGAGTCCGGTCGGTGCCACACCGCTCACCCTTGGCCACCGCCTCCCTCGCACACGGCCGGCGGCCGCCACCGCCACCGGCCTCCTCGGACTCGGCGTCCCCGTGCGCTGCTCCCTGCGTTTGGCTCTCACCTCCCCAAGAGCCGCCGGGGCTGAGCCGGGCTCCGGCCAGGGGTCCCCCCGGGCGCCGGAACCCCGTTCCCCTCCTTACCTGCACAGCTCGGCGAAGGCCTGGAAATTGAGCTTCTTGATTTTCTTCTCGCTCAGCCAGTAGCCAACTCTCTTCCCTTTCAGAAAGGTCTGCATCTTCCTCCTCGGGCGGGGAGCTCGGGTCCGGAGGAAATCGCCCACAGGCCGGGTCAGGCGGCCAGCGCGCGCCGCGAGCGTGCGGGCACCTCCTCCCGGCGGCGGGGACGCGGAACGCGGCTCCGGGCGCGCAGTCCTGCCGGGAGGGGCGGGCCGGGGCGGGGCGGGCGCCCGGCCGGGGAGCGGCGCTCAGCGCGGCCTGCCATTGGCTGCCGCCGCGCCGGGCCCGCCCCCGCCTCCTCCCCGCGGGGCTCGCCGGGCGCGCAAGTTCGCGAGCGCTGCAGCGGGGCCGGCCCGGAGGAGCGAGGGGAGGCCCTGCGCACCGGCGCCGCCCCGCCCGCCGCCCTCCAGCCACCGAGGGCCGAGCCACCCGCCCTCCGGCCACGGCCCGCGGAGAGCCGCCCCGCGCTCGGGCTTCCCGCCGCCCCGAGGCTCTCCTCCCGCCCGCCTCTCCAGCGGGCCCACCCTCAGGGCTCGGGCGGCGCAGACTGCCGCTCCGAGCCGGGCGCTCTGGGACCCGGCGGGGCACGCGGCCGCCCGCGACCTCCCGCGGCCTCGCCCCGTCCCGCCCAGCCCTGCCCTCGGTCCTCACCCGCCGCCGCCACTCCCTGCTCGTCTTGGTCCTCCTCGTCTTCGCGAGCACCCGCCGAGCCCGGCCCCGCCGCCGCCGCCGCCGCGCTGACCCGGCCGGCCGGGCCGCTGGACCCGCGGGCGGAGGAAGCGCGGCCGCGCCGGCCACCAGGGGGCAGCGCCGCCCGCCACCTCTTAAAGGCGCCGCGCCTTCCCGCCTGGGACCGGGGTGCTAGTTGGGTCCCGGCTCTGGCTGTGGAGGTTGGAGACGTAGAACGCGGGACTGGATTTGGGGTGGCCCTTGCCAGGCGGTTTTACTTTTGAAAGCGGCGATGTGGGCATGTTCTGCTTGTCATTGGCATCGAGTTTCATTCATCCAAAGCATTTCTGTACCCCCCCGGGCAGCATTCAGCCCCTCCCCCAGCGCAATTCATCGGGACCGCGGCGGGCTTTGCAGGCATTCAGTGAGATCATGTCTTCCCTGGAGGACAGACAGCTCCAGGCCCTGGATGGTGACCCTGCAGCGGGCACAGGAACACCCACGGGCCTTCCTAGGCTTAGGATGTTGACTCACACTCTGGGTGTCCCCCTTCAACTGAGGGGGGAGGGACGGGACTAGAAGCATCAAGGGCAAAGGGCAGAACACTCAGTAGACCCTTTCCTTTTGGGGTGCAAGTCAGCGGCAGCCTCAGCGCCCTTGAGGCACAGCCCCAGCCACCCTGCCCAAGCCCTGGAGACCTGCCTTCTTCCCCCCGCCCCGGTTTCCCAAGTTAAAACGAGGTGAGGCTTCCCACTCGGGGAGTGAAGGAGGAATCAGACCTGTCCTCTGCCTCCACCTCTCAGCTGGACCGCACACTTGCTGGGTGACCTTGCAGGCCACTCAGCCCCTCTGAACATCAGGTCCTCCCAATGGGCCCTGCCTCGTGAGAATACTCCCAACTGCCACAGCAAACACACAATAGAAAAAGGAAAAAAAGGATAATTATAAAACAAATTAGAAAAGAAAGCTGCAACAGAGCTTCAGCTATGAGGTCTAAACGGCATGGTGTCATGGGGGTGTGGTGGGGACGGGGAAAGCAGGGTAGCACTGTGTCTCCTAATGGTGCCCCTGGCAGGTGGAAGTGCTCGATAAAAGTGACTGAATGAATGAATGTCAGGTAAGCCCCCCAGCTGGTCCCTGACCTCTGAGACCCAAGAGACGTAAAGGTGGCCCTGGACAGGTTTCCGCAGGGGTGAGAGCGTCAGTCTGTGAAGTGTGGCAGGACCCATTCCGGACTGGGACACTTACCTTCGCTGCAGGTGGGGCGGCCGGTGAGGATGCATGCGGAAGGCAACCAATTGATGTGTCTCTCACATTGATGTTTCTCTCTGTGTGCATCCTCCCCCCTCCCCCATTCTCAAAAAAAAAAAAATCAATGGAAAAATAAAACATTTAAACCTCAATGAGAAAAAAAAATCCTCTGTTGAGGATTAACAAACAAATAAACAAAAAAAGATGCAAAAGTGGGAAACTCCAGAATAGGAACCTGAAGAAGGGACGTCCACATTCCCTCCGGGAGGCGGGTGACCCCGGGGAGGAAGGACTTTGCCAAGGAGCAGAAGGGGGCCACCCAGAAAGCCCCCTAACCCTAGTCCTCCTCCTGGGAGAGAAGGAGGCGTTGGCTGGTGAGACAATGTAATGATGGAGAATCCAGACCTCAGATTCAGCTGATGGACTTGAATTCTTGCTGAGTGACTTTGGACAAGTGCCTTAACCTCTCTGGACCTTACTTGCCTCGTCTGTGACCCACAGGATAGTGTCTGTTCGAGGAGAAAACGGAAGTAAGTTGTGAGGTCCCTGTTCTGTGCCAAGCAGTTAAATGTGCCAGTTCAGGATGTAGCCAGACGGGTCTGTCCCGTTACCTGAGAGGCTCTGGGGGAGGTTATAAGATGCCTGAACCTTGGTTTCGTAACCTATTAAATGGAAGTGACTCTCAAGCCTAGTTCATAAGATTGTTCTGAAGTTTACATGAGTATAAATTCATAAAGGACTTTGAACTTGTAAAGGAATATAAATGTGTAAAGGAACTAAATTCATAAAGGGCTATATCAGACATGCCTTAGGACGCCACTTAGTGGCCACAGGTAGCCACTCCTGTGCTGTTACATCATCCATACAATGGACCCACCTTTAAAATAATATCTATTCATTCACTCACTAAATATTTATGAAGCTCCTACTATGTGCCAGGCACTGGGATACAGCAATGATGAAAACTGCAAAATCTCTGTCCTCCTGGAACTTACATTCTCATGGAACAGTGGCTAAAAAGTGGGGTTTTATGGAAAGTAATCTCAAGGTTGATCTGATCATAAATTCCTACCTGGGCAGGTCATGGTAGGTAGTCATATCCCAGGTGTATAACTGTAGCGAAAGGTTAATCCCTATCTTATGGAAGCCCTGTCCATTGTTGCTGAGCACCTAGGTTGACACACCTTTGAAATTAATCTTATCAGGCCCCTCCTTCTAAAGCCTGACCCCCTAGAAGGGAGCACAGAATCTTAACTACCCTATGACCCGACCCTGCCTTGCTTCCTCCCACCTTCATTCCAAATGCCTACAAGAAGCTCCAAACTAATTTCTTGAAAGCATTTTGCTCATTCTGTTGAGACCTTGCTTCCAGATGTGTCCCTCTGTTTAACTAGTCCTTCACCAAGCTGAGATTTTCAAATTCATCTTTTTAAAATAGCATTTTCCAGCATCACTCTTTAAAACATTAAAAACAGCCTTAGCTGGTTTGGTTGGGTGGATAGAGGGTCGGCAGACTGAAGGGTCCCAGGTTGCAGGCTCAATCCCCAGTGGGGGGGAGAGGGGAGGGGAGGGTGCAGGAGGCAGCTAATCGATGATTCTCTCTCATCATTGATGTTTCTATCTCTCCCTCTTCCTTCCTCTATGAAATCAATAAAAATATATTTAAATTTTTTTAAAAAAACATTAAAAACAGCTTCGTACTGTCATCTAAACATCCATATTTACATACCCAAATTGCCTCTAAAACTTTACACATGGTTTGTCCAAACCAGGATCCAAACAGAGACCTTGCACTGCTCCTGGCTGTGCCTCTTGGGCCTGTCAGACCCGGTTCCCCCAGGAGAGAGACCAGGCGATTATCTTACAGAAGGGCTAGCCTTCTGGGTTGCTCTGGTTGCTTCCTCATGGTGCCGTGAAGCTGGTTCCTCTTTCCCTACATTTCTTGGAAACTAGAAGTTAGATCTAAAGTCTTGATTAGGTTCAACTTGAAAGTTTTTGGCTGAAGGATGTTATAGCTAGTGTTATGTGTCCGGGAACACACCTCAGGTCTGGCTGTGCTAAGATTTGTACATATGTACCCACCCACATGACCACAGCCTGTATCCAGACAGAGGATGTTCTTAGCTTCCTAGCTCCCAGCTGGCTCCTCCACCCATATAGTAACCCAGTCCAAAGGAAGCCTCTATTCTGACTTTGATCACACAGGCGAGTTTTGCCTGTTTCTATACTTCATAGAGCTGGAATTTTTTAAGAAGAACTTTCTGGCCCTACCTGGTTTGGCTCAGTGGATAGAGCGTCCGCCTGTAGACTCAAGGGTCCCAGGTTCAATTCCAGTCAAGGGTGTGTACCTTGGTTGCAGACACATCCCCAGTAGGGGGTATGCAGGAGGCAGCTGACCAATGTTTCTCTCTGGTCAATGTTTCTAACTCTCTCCATCTCCCTTCCTTTCTGTAAAAAATCAATAAAATATATTTTTTAAAAATAAAAACTGAAAAGTTTTCCCTTGGAGGAGGAGGAGGAGGAGGAGGAGGAGGAGGAGGAGGAGGAATAAGAAGAAGAAGAAGAAGAAGAAGAAGAAGAAGAAGAAGAAGAAGAAGAAGAAGAAGAGGAGGAGGAGGAGGAGGAGGAGGAGGAAGAGGAAGAAGAGGAGGAGGAAGAGGGGGAGGAAGAGAACTCTTTGACTCAGTATTATCAGTGAGATTGTTAGGGGCAGAAATAGAGTAGTAGAAACTAGCTATAGTTATAAGAAATATTAATCATGCTCTGTTAACCCACGATGGTTTTGTTCTGATTAAAGAAAGCATATTCTGGTCTGGCGGGAATTGTATGCCCCAGGACCTGGGAGTTAACCTTGGAATTCCGTCCATTCTCCTTATCCAAGAACTGCCTATCTTCATGGAAGGACTGGAGTCTACCTTTACAAACCACCTCCCCACTCCCACAACCTATAATCAACCTGTATAGATTACATCCCGTAATCTATAATCATTTTACCCATTTTTATTCCTTTCGCCCCCTTCCCCGTGGAATCTTTGTCCTTCTAGCCAATATGAGCGGCAGGTTTATTGGGGGAGGAGGCCTGCAGGGCAGATTTTCTTGGTTGACCTGCTCTTCCATGCTGCCGGCAGTTTTGGAATAAATGCTCTCTGATGACTCAACCCCTTCTCTCTTACTTGGCTCAGGTAGTGACAGACAGACAGACAGTCCAGGTCCATCGGTTGTCTGGTTTTCAGATGCAAACATATCGCTTGCTGTGTGTGTCAGGGTTTTTGCCCATTATTGTCTTAGTTCATTCGATGAATATGCCTGACCTCCTTTGGTTTTAACACCAATTGATAATCTTGCCTGAATTCATTATTTCCCTGGAGGTTGTGAAACTGATCTAAAGTGGCTGTCACCGCTAAAAGAAGTGGGATAGAAGTGGTTTGCCTCACTAATAGAGAGAGGTGGTCAGGGAATCTGGAAGGCTGGCCAACCTTAATTGCTCTGAAAGGTCAGAGCTAATCACTCACTGTTAAGTTGAGATATTGGTAGTTAAAGCAGCCTCCACCTGTTAGTCTTATGTAAATTCTTGCTGATTGACTATTTTTTTAAAAAAATATTTTATTGATTTTTTACAGAGAGAAAGGGAGAGGGATAGAAAGTCAGAAACACTGATGAGAGAGAAACACCTATCAGCTGCCTCTTGCACATCTCCCACTGGGGATGTGCCCGCAACCACGGTACATGCCCTTGACCGAATCGAACCCGGGACCTCCCAGTCCGCAGGCCGACACTCTATCCACTGAGCCAAACCGGTCTCGGACTGTTTGACTATTATTGGAATTTCCTGACCTAAAGGATATGGGTGTATCTCAAAGCTTAATAAAAGGGGATATAGTAAGGCCAGAGCTGGTGGTAGTCCTCCCCCTAGAGGTGGGCTCCCGCCTGGCTCCCGATATTCCCAAATTAATATTTTTCTAGTCTTTCATTTGTGTGTGGCCTTCTCCAGAACCCGAACCCTGACCTTGGAACCCTGGACCACGCAGGACGTGAAAGGGGTTCCCACATAGAAGAGATTTTTAAAAGTATTTTTAATTGATTTTTTTAGAAAGAGAGGAAGGGAGAGGGAGAGAGAGAGAGAAACATGGATGTGAGAGCAACATAGGTTGGCTGCTTCCTGCAAGCCCCTATTTGGGATGGATCCTGCAACCCAGGTGTGTGCCCTGACCTGGAATAGAACCAGCAACCTTAATTCATGGCCATTAGAACTTCTGCAGCCATCCTTCAAGGAAGGGCGTGTGCTCCCCGTTTGACCAGCTGAGGACACCAGTGGGTAAAATGCCCAGCTGGAGGTCACGGGGCGATGGCCATGTACCACCTGACCCCTCAGGCTGGCTCCCCCCGCCCCCATTCCGTTTCTGTGAGCAGACAAAGAAGGGTTGAGGACAGGAACGCTCTTCTTGAGACCTCCAGAGGAAAGAAGGAAGGAAGTGCTCAGAAGAGGCAGTGCAATCGCGTTTCGAAATGCAGCTCGCTGCAGCAACAGGCCCTCTGCACAGGCCAGCACACCAAGGCAGAGGGCAGGGCTCGGCAGCTGCAGTTCTGAGCAAGACCAAGCTCCCAGGACAAGACCTGAGCCTCTGTGAGGGGGGTTGGCGCTCTGCTCACTCCGCCGCCTCCATTCCCAAGGCAGAAGCAGTGAAAAAGCACGGACCAGGCCTGTGCGTGGGGATTTGCCTATATCCGTCCTCCTTCGGAAGCCTGGGAAACGTCCTTCCCAAAGCCTCCGTCCCCCCTCCCCCCGGCCAGACATTTAGCCGCATTCCTTCAGTCCTCTGTGGCACTCCGAAAACACAGCCATGGACTAACTATATTAAGAAATGCCACCCACAGCCCGCCCCTGGCAGCCCATGGGCCCCAGGGACCTTCACCCTCCGGGGTCATGGGGAAGGAGGCCCCTGGCGGCCTCTCCGGTCCTCAGTTGATTTTCTTGGCGCAGCCTGACCCTCTGTGCTGCGCCAGACAAGAAGTGCAGAGGGACTCGCTTTATGAGAACCCTAAATTTAAAACGAAAAGAAAAACCCAGCTCCCAGCACATGTGCCTTCGCACCCTTGCGTCTCCAAGATTCCAAGCGCACACACTGCGCCTCTGCAGCTTACAGGGGCGCACATGCCACTGGGAGCCCAGGCTCTGCTGCAGGGGGCTGGGCGCTGCATTTCGCCACTTTGAGCCCAGAGAGGCTCAGAACTCCAGTAACACTCTAGATCAGTGGTTCCCTGGCTGAACATTAGAATCACTGAAGAGCTTTTTTTTTTTTTTTTTTTTTTTTTTTTTGCCTTTTTTTCTTTAATTCTCACCCAGGGATAATTTTCCATTGATTTTTTAAAAATATATTTTATTGCCGAAACCGGTTTGGCTCAGTGGATAGAGCAACGGCCTGCAGACTGAGAGGTCCCGGGTTCAATTCCGGTCAAGGGCATGTACCTTGGTTGCGGGCACATCCCCAGTAGGAGGTGTGCAGGAGGCAGCTGATCGATGTTTCTCTCTCATTAATGTTTCTAACTCTCTATCCCTCTCCCTTCCTCTCTGTAAAAAAATCAATAAGATATATATATATATATTATTGATTTCAGAGAGGAAGGGAGATGTGAGAGAATCATTGATTGGCTGCCTCTTGCACGCCCCACACTGGGGATCGAGCCTGCAACCTAGACATGTGCTCTTGGTCGGAATTGAACCTGAGACCTTTCAGTCCACAGGCCGAGGCTCTATCCACTGAGCCAAACCAGTTAGGACTCCATTGATTTTTAGAGAGAGTGGAAACGGCAAAGACAGAAAGAAATATTGATCTGAGAGAAACACATCTATCGGTTGCTTCCTGCAGGAGCCCTGACCGGGACCCGGGACCCGGGCTGGGGAGGAGCCTGCCATCAAGATACACGCCGTTGATCATATTCGAGGACCCTTCAGTTTGCAGGCCGGTGTGCTACCCACTAAGCCGAACTGGCTAAGGCTCACTGAAGAGCTTTTGAAGACAATACCTCTGTTGGTGCCCCAACTCATACCACTGGATGAGGACTCTTAGGAGGAAGGAGGAAATACTGGACTAAAAAAATAAAACAAGAGTGGCCCTTCGCACACACCAATGATGGTAATGAGCAGTGAAAGGCAGTACAATTTTTAAATTCCTCTTCCGCGAAGGTCAACATAAATAAATGCAAGAAACACATCAGTCTTCCCCGCCCTGGCTTGTGTGGCTCAGTGGGTTGAGAGTTGTCCCGTCCACAGAAAGGTCTCCGGTTCGCTTCCCGTATGCCCAGGTTGGAAGTTCGGGTCCTGGTAGGGGGCGTGTAGGAGGCAGCCAATCAATGATTCTCATCTTTCTAATGGATATTTCTATCTTTCTCTCCCTCTCCCTTCCTCTCTGTCTAAAATCAATAAAAACATTAAAAAAAAAAAAGATGTTGTGACTCGAAGACCCTGGAGGGCTGGCTCTATGTATTTCTCAACCCCATATCCCAACTGCTCAGATTTTTTTAATTGATGAGAGAGAGAGAGAGAGAGAGAGAGGTGTTTTCCACTTATTTATGCATTCGTTGATGTGCCCTGGTTGCGTCTTACATGGGCCCTGCCTGGGGATCGAACCCACAACTTGGTTGTACCGGACGGCGCTCTCACCAACTGAGCCACCTAGCCAGGGCCAAGAGGCACTTGTTAAATATTATTTTCATACCTGGGCAGAAAGTGAAGGTTCTGGGTGATTTTTCCATTTGTTTTGTGTTTTCAAGATAAAATGAACAACACACCCATTAAAGGATCTTTAGAAAAAAAGAAACTAGGCAAGAAAAAATTACCTGACAATCACAGTATGCATTTTCTTCCAGTGTCTGTCCTATAAATAGGTAACACGTTTTCATTTTAATGTCACATCCCGCTTTCCCCCGTCTCATCATCAGGCCTCACGTACGCTGTGTTGTAAGAGTCTTAATAATCGTTAGTTTTAATGACAGCCGGCCATCTTCCCTGCTGATGGGCCATCAGCTCACGTAACTAGTCCCCTGAGACCAGAGTTGTTCCCCGATACTGAATTTTATGGTGAGGACTCAGCAATTCGCTTCCCGCACTGCCATCTAAGTATTAGCAATTGTCCCAGATACGGCTGCCTACGTCTGACCAGAGAGACAGCAGCCATCCCTATTCCAGGTAGTGCTGACTGAGGTTTTTATCCCTGCAGCTTACTTAGAGTTTTGTTCTTGCAAATGACTCCTCAGAGAGGAATCGTGGCGGGAGCGGTGTCCAACTCCTTCAGCAACAGAATCCCAGAGGTATTTCCCAGGGGCTGAGCCTGACTTACACCTCCTCCAACTTTTCCAATGATGAGGCCCACGCGCAGCAGCCATTTCGGTTTTGCTTGTTTTTAGGACCCACGGGGCTGAGTGTTCATGGGTAAATGACATAGTAAGAAGCCCCGTTCTTCCTTGACAATTGCATAAGTACAGGAAGCCAGTTCGATTGGAATCTCTGATAAACAGTGACTAATTTTTTTTTTTTTTTAGTTTAAGTACATCCCAACTGAGCTGTGGAATATACTTAAACTTTTTATTTTTAAATCTTTTCTTAAAGTATCACTATGTTGTTTTTATTGGTTCTAGAGAAAGGAAGGAAGGAGAGAGAGAGAGAGAGAGAGAGAGAGAAACATTGATGTGAGAATGTGAGTGAGATGTGAGGACCATCCATCGGTTGCCTCCCTCACGACCAGAGATGGAACCTGAAACCTGGGTTTGTGCCCCGACCGGGAACCGAGCCCATGACCTTTCAGTGTGCTGGACGATGCTCCAATCCACTGAGCCACACCAGCCAGGGCTATGCTTAAACTCTTAAAAAAGTATTCGTTGTTTGTGGGAGCCAGTGCCTGAATCCACCATGTGAAGCCACGTCAGTGTGAATGTGACCTTTATCTGCCACCTGGGGTCAATCCGTCCTCCTTTCTCCAGGGAGTGGGGCCTGGGTGCCAAGGTATATTCCATTAGGAAAGCTGGGAATGTCCTAGAGTAGCCAGGGTTGCTTGTTTTGTCGGGTAAAGATTTTGCCTGATTACATTATCGGGTAAAGGTTTGTTTTCTTTTGGGAGAGCCAGAAATATCCAGCCGCCCTGGCCCCGGGGTGGTTGGTGGGATAGGTCAGAGCAGCTCCCTCCATGTCATCCCCTGAGGAAAGCCCTCCAAGGATTTTCAGTGGGAAAAGAAACGCATCTTAGCCTTAAGGAAGGGACCGTAGGGGGCCATGGGGTGGCGGTGGGCCAAGCTGAAAGTGCCATCGGGGCCGTCTGGCATGTTGGTGTGGAAGGACAGACCCAAGACCTGCTGGAAGCCCCCTGGACCAGGTTCCTGACCGGTGTCTGCTCATCAGAGACAGCTCGCCTGGCACCCACAGCCTGACCTCCAGAACGTTCTTCTGTCTTTTGTGCTCAATCTCCCGTTCCCTTGGGGTAGGATCAGACCCTTTTGACTCCTTTCTAAAAAAAAAAAAAAAAAAATTAATGTATTTTATAGATTTTTCACAGAGAGGAAGGGAGAGGGACAGAAAGTCAGAAACGTCAATCAGCTGCCTCTTGCACACAACACTGGGTGCACACCCCCAAACTGGGGATTTGCCTGCAACCAAGATACATGCCCCTGACCGGAACCGAATGGTACCCTTCAGTCCACAGGCCGACGCTCTATCCACTGAGCCAAATTGGTTTCGGCTTCACTCCTTTTTTAAAAAAAATAAATATATTTTATTGATTTTTCACAGAGAGGAAGGGAGAGGAAAAGTCAGAAACATCGATGAGAGAGAAACATCCATCAGCTGCCTCCCCTCCTCCCCCCCCCCACTGGGGATATGTCCACAACCAAGGTACATACTCCTGACCGGAACCGAACCTGGGACCCCTCAGTCCGCAGGCCGACGCTCCATCCACTGAGCCAGACCAGTTTCGGCTTAACTCCTTCTTTTTAAAAATATATTTTTATTTATTTCAGAGAGGAAGGGAGAGGGAGAAGGAGACAGAGATAGAAACATCAACGATGAGAAAGAATCATTGATCTGCTGCCTCCTACTGGGAATCAAGCCCACAACCCGGCATGTGTCCTTGGCCAGAATCAAACCCAGGACCCTTCAGTCCACGGACTGACGTTCTATCCACTGAGCCGAACAGGCGAGGGCGAATTCTCTTCTCTTGAAGTAGACAGCAGTATGTGTGCAGGCAGCAATATGTCTATTTATGTGGCCCTTGCTCAAATGAGCTCTTTTGGCTGGTTCTGAGCCTTCATTTCATAGATCGAGAGGCTGAGGCTGAGGGGCCGCTCAGTGTTACACAGCAGACGGTACTGAGGCCCAGGTCTCTGGCTCCTGGGGCGTCAGGAGGGGCGTGTAGGCCGGTGGACAGTGAGTGTCTGGTAGTCAAAGCCCAGACCCTATAGTTGGTGTGAGCCTGACACTGGGAATATTTCTGAGCCTCTCCGCTGAGCCTCAGTTTCCTCATCTGTAAAATGGGGATTATGATATCACCTCACTCACTCAAGAGATTCTGCGGAGGATCAAAAGAGATGATCCTTAAGCACTCCTTGTCCCAGTGCTGGGCATGCCTCGTGAATGTCACCAACTATTATTATTGTAGGAGTTGCTTAATATGTGATTTGGTCGAAACCGGTTGGCTCAGTGGATAGAGCGTCGGCCTGTGGACTGGAAGGTCCCCGGTTCGATTCCGGTGAAGGGCATGTACCTTGGATGCGGGTACATCCCCAGTGGGGGGGGGGGGTGTGTGCAAGAGGCAGCTGATCGATGTTTCTGACTTTCTATCCCTCTCTCTTCCTCTCTGTGAAAAATCAATAAGATATATATTTTTTAAAATGTGATTTGAGCAAAAAGCAAAACAAAATAAACAAAAAAAACCCGATGGTGGTGGTCACCCTGGTCAAAAATCTCAACGTTGTACAAAGTTGGGAGTTGGCTGTGAGTCAACTTTGACTTTCAAACCTTGCATCCTCTTCGAGATGATTCTGAACACACTGTGGAGTTGGGCCCAGGGACATAAAAGAGGGCAGTCCTGGCCGCCACTCATTCATCCCCTCCCTCACCCAGGGCCCACACGTCCCAGGCCCGGGTTGAGGATGCATCATGGAACCCTCGAGCTCTGCCCCCCTGCAGCTCACACCAGTCTGAACACAAGCACCACACAACAAAAAATGTATTGTTGGGAGTGCGCGGTGCTGAGAAGAAAAATAAACCGAGGGCTCTGCTACATTTTTGCCCTGGGTGTGAGCGCCACCTGGAGGACACGTCTGAAATTTTCGGGGCCCTTTTCCAGTTGCATTGATTTGGGGCACACCAAACTGAGTAGCGAGGTGTCACAGACACGGGACGTCCTGCAATACACAAGACAGACGAAGGGATGGCGGTCTGAAGATTGACACCCCACCTGCAGTCTGGAATGTCCCAGAAGACATCCATGTAGGTGGAAAAGCTGCTTATAATTACATGAGCCTGGAACCTAACTTGGTTTTATAATCAAACACAAGGTATTTTGTACACAGATTTATCTCTTATCTCTCACTGCATTCTCAGGAATTCAAGAGCTATGTACACAGAAAGAAAGTTACATTTTGTTTGCTTTGGGACTGCACCAAGCGTTGTTTACTCTTTTAGGGAATGACACCTTTGAGAAATTTGAGTCAAAACAGCCTATCTTTGTTACTGCCACATTTGTAGTAACTCTAGGTATAAATGCAGACAGCTGCCAGAACATTTATATGTTAAAATATGTACTAAATTACTAAGCATTAATTTACTTTTCTCTTTTTATATTGATTTCAGAGAAGAAGGAGAGGGAGAGAGAGAGAGAAAAACGTCATTGATGGGAGAGAATCACCAACTGGCTGCCTCCTACACAACCCATTTGGGGATCAAGCCCGAAGCCCTGGCCTGTGCCCTGACCAGGAATTGAAACTGTGACTTCCTGGTTCATAGGTCGATACTCAATCACTGAGCCCCGCCGGCTGGCTATTTCTCTCTTAAATTTCCTAAGTATCTGTTATCTGATTCGTCCTCTGCCAGATCTTTGGAGCAGGGAGGTGGAATAGGACCTTGCTCTATTCCACACGTGGACCCAGCTTGCAGTGCTTCTGAGATAGTGCACCTCACTTTCTGGGGGAAGGGAGGAAGGAAGGAATGAATGAATCAAATGCAATACACCCTCTTGGTTTTTTAAAAGTGTGAGCCGAGGAGAACCAAGATGGCAGCATAGAAACACCTATTGTTCTGCCCCACGCAACGATTTAAAAACTACAACATAACAACAAAACAAACATCGCCCAGAATCGCCAGAAAGCTGGCTGAGTGAAAACTCCACAAATAAGAGTAAAGGTGGGACACTGAGACTCAGAGGAGCGGCGGGAGCGCAGCCTTGAAGACGGAAACAGGTTAGGAGCCGTCCTGGTCGCGCGCGCGGGCTGTAGGGCTGGAGCAGCAACCCCGGCTGGGTTTTGCCAACGGGGAGGGCAGAGACGTCCCTCTACACGGATTCCCCAGAGCCAGGCGAGGTCCGAGATCCGGGGTACGTGGAGACGTCCCACTGCACAGATTCCCCAGAGCCAGGCGAGGTCCGAGGTCCGGGGGACGCACCCTGGAAGCGGGGCGCGGCAGAGGTCTCCTAGTCTGCAGAGAAACCCGGAGGCTGGGAAAAGAAGTTTGCGCGCAAGTGTCCACAAACCCGCAACTTGCCCCCTGGAAACTTGTCTCCTGGTCCCGGAAACCATCTATTTTACAACCCTGGGCTAGACTTTGGGTGTGCAGACTCATTTGGGGAGAGGCAGAGTTGTCTGACAAGGGGAAGAGACTAGCGGCTTTCTCTTGGAGGTGTCTGCAGCCATCCCCATCCAACAGAGACCCGCGCATGCGAGCGCCGCATAGGACGTAGCTGACACTGAGGCTGCCTGCGCAGCTCAGAGACTCCGCCCATCCAACCTGAACACAGTCTCCCTTCACAGCCATTTGGCCTGGAGGTCAAACCCTCCTAGAGCTAACAACAACAAGCTGGGTTTAAATTAAAAAATACTGTACAACCCATAAAGGATTGCAGTAAGAGTACCCATCTCAAATAATTGGGGAGGCTGTGCCACTGACCCTTAGAGGATATCTACCACATAAAGCAGCCACCATGCAGAGATATGGAAAGAAATCAGGTGTGAAAGAAATGGAGGAGAAAAGATGACAAGACATAGAGTTCAAAACCACAGTTATAAGGCTTTTCAAGAGGCTCCTAGAAAAGGCCGATCAACTTAATGAGAACTACGAGGAAATAAACAAGACCAACCAGGAAATGAATGAGACCCTCAAGGAAATGAACAAGACCTCTGAGGATATGAACCAGACCCTCACGGATATGAAAAAGGACCAACTAGAAATCAAGCATACACAGACTGAAATAAAAAATATTACACAAAGTCCTAAAAGCAGTCCAGAGGGCCACAAGAACCAAGTCAAAGATTTGAAATACAAAGAAGCAAAATCCACTCGGCTGGAAAAGCAAGAAACAAAAAGAATTCAGATCATTGAAGATAGTGTAAGGGGCCTCTGGGACAACCTCAAGCATGCCAACATCCGAATTATTGGGGTGCCAGAAAAAGAGAGAGAGCAAGTTAATGAAAACCTACTTGAAGAAATAGTGACTGAAAACTTCCCCCACCTGGTGAAAGAAACTGACTTAAAAGCCCAAGAAGTACACAGAACCCCAAAATATAGGAATCTAAAGAGGACCACACCAAGACATATCATAATTAAAATGCCAAGAGCAAAAGATAAAGAGAGAATATTAAAAGCAGCAAGAGAAAAACAGTTGGTTACCTACAGGGTGCACCCATACGATTGTCAGCGGATTTCTCAACAGAAACGATGCAGGCCAGACGGGAGTGGCAAGAAATATTCAAAATAATGAATAGCAAGAATCTACAACCAAGATTACTCTATCCAGCAAAGCTATCATTCAGAATTGAAGATCAGATAAAGTGCTTCGCAGATAAGAAAAAGCTAAAGGAGTTCATCACCACCAAACCAACATTATATGAAATGCTGAAAGATATTCTTTAAGAAAAGGAAGAAGAAAAAGGTAAAAATATAAATTAGGAACAACAAATACACATCTATCAACAAATGAACATAAAAATCAAGTGAATTGATAGGCTGATGAACAAGATAAACTGGTGAATATAACAGAAACATGGACAGAGAGAGGGAATGGACTGACAATTCTTGGAGAGAAAAGGGGTGTGGGAAGTACAGCAAGAGATTGGACAAAAATCTTGCAACAATGGGAGAGGACATTGGGGAGGGGAGGTGAGGGTGGAGGGAGGGATAGGTGCAGGGTGGAGGGGAGATATAGGGGGATAAAAAAGGGGAAACAATGTAATTAATAAACTGAACAATAAAGATAAAAAAAAATAAAAGTGTGAGCCTAGGTAGCGTGTGTTGTCTGTCAATTTATGTCATGCTTGTAAAGTTTCACAAAAGGGGGCACTTGGGCCCTGGCCTGTGCAGCTCAGTGGGTAGAATGTCAGCCTACAGACTGAAGGGTCCGGCATTCTATTCTGGTCAAAGGCCACCTCCCTCAGTTGCAGGCTCCCTCCCCGGCCCTGGTCAGGGCTTGTGTGGGAGGCAACCAATCGGTGTGTGTCCCTCACATTGATGTTTCTCTCTCTGTCTCTCCCCTCCCTTCCACTCTCTATGAGAAAATGACAAGGAAAATATCCTCAGGTGAGAATTAACAACAAAAAAAGGGGGCGGCAGGGGCATTTGGGCAAATGTGCTAATGATCAGAGGTCCCACGGGAGGAAGGAAGGAGCCAAGGACATGTGTAGGGCAGAGGGACAGGGAGGGTAAAGATATCAATGAAGAGGGAGACGAGGGAGAGGAGCCCGGGGCCTTGCCAGCCTGGCAAACACCACAGCGGACTCTGGCCCGGCCCGGGTCTGAGCTGAGGATGGGGGCTGAGCCAGCAGGACAGCAGGGAGGAGCGGAATCTGACCTCCTCCCCCCTTTTAACCTCCCTGTGGCTTCCTGAAGGAGAGCAGCGGGGAGTCCCTGCGGTGGTCCCGCCCTGACAGCGGCTCAGGCAAGAGCTGTCAGATCTGGGATGGATTTTGAAGGTGAAACCCATGGGTTTGCTGGTGTAAGTCTGATTAAAGCAACACACAAAGCAGGGACTTGACCCTCAGAGAAAAGGTGACAGCGGGAGACAACTGGGATATCCACGTGGGATAGTCAGGTTTCAAGTTAGACTAAATCTGAGAAAGGCTTCAACTGGAAGACATAACGAATCTCTACAAACATAAAAGATGAAGCCTAACTTTAAAAAAAAAAAGTGTTAGTGCATTTTTAAAAAATACATTTTACTAATTTTCTACAGAAAGGAAGGGAGAGGGTTAGGAAGCCAGAAACATCGGTCAGCTGCCTCCTGCACACCCCTTCCTGGAGATGTGCCCGCAGCCAAGGTACATGCCTTGACTGGAATCGAACCTGGGACCTTTCAGTCCGTAGACTGACGCTCTATCCACTGAGCCAAACCGGTTTTGGCCTGTTAGTGCATTTTCCAGTTGGGAGGCATGGGTGTTGTTTCATTATACTTAGTAAACAGCAGGTGTATGTTAGCTGGTTTCCTTTTAGGGGTGAAATACCACCTCCTAACGCTTTGTGGGAAAACCTGGCACTGGCATCTTTTGCGAGGCCGGGACTCCGTCCCTGGAGGAGCCAGGTGAGCCGCAGCCTGGGCAGCGCAGGCTGACAGGCGGAGCGGGCCGTGCAGCCAGCCGGCCAGGGCTGGAGCTCTGGCCGCGGTGCCCTCCTGTGACCTCGGGCCGGTTCGGTGGTCTTCAGTCTCCGAACCTCGCCTGTCAAGGGGGGGCAATCCTGCCTCGCTGATGGCTGTGAGGACTAAGAAAAGGACACGTGCAGAGCCTCTAGCGGCACCCAGGACAGAGGCTGTTTCTGCTGCTGCAGTTCGGTTGCCCTTGAGGGTGGTGCTGGGGCTGTGCGGGCCGCGGAGAGCCCCGCTCTGCGTTGTCCACCTGGGTCATCGTCTCGGTGGCACCTTCTCCCGTTAGCAGTGCAGGTGCCATGCCCAGGGACGCACCGGCGAGCTTAGGCAGCAGGCGGTGTCTGCGGCTACACCCTGATCTCGCGATCAGACCTTCGGCGTTGCACGGAAACCGGGTTGGCTCAGGTTCGATTCCGGTCTGGGGCATGTACCCTGGTTGCAGGCACATCCCCAGTAGGGGGTGTGCAAGAGGCATCTGATTGATGTTTCTCTCTCATCGATGCTTCTGACTTCCTATCCCTCTCCCTTCCTCTCTGTAAAAAATCAATTAAAAAATAGATTTAAAAAAAGAAAAGAACTTGGGCATTGGAATACAGCTCAGTCACTCCTGTGCTCAGGATAAGAACATACGATGTGCTTCCCCGGTCCCAGGTAGCAAAAGACTCAGAAATAGTCTGTGGCCATACCACCGGCCCCGCGCCCCCATCTTGTCTGATCTCCGGAGCTAAGCAGGGTCAAGCCTGGTTCCTACTTGGATGGGAGACTTGTCTGGGCATCCTGGGGGCTATAGGCTCAAAGCAGTGAAGACTCAAACATAAACAAATCCCAAAGTGCTGAAAGTGCTGAGGTAGAGTATGTTTGGGGTAAAGCAGAGGGCACACAGGATGTGGGAGTCAGGACAGGCTTCAGAGAGAAGAAAGTATCTGTTCCATGAATCTCCTGCAACAAGAAGCGAATGTTGGTATGTGGGTGCGTTTCCCCTAGGGCCATGGTCGGCAAACTGCAGCTCGAGAGCCACATGCGGCTCTTTGGCCCCTTGAGTGTGGCTCCTCCACAAAATACCACGGCCTGAGCAATTCTATTTTGAAGAAGTGGCATTAGAAGTTTAAGTTAAAAAAAATTGGGCTCTCAAAAGAAATTTCGATCGTTGTACTGTTGATATTTGGCTCTGTTGACTAATTAGTTTGCCGACCACTGACCGAGGGAGAAAGCCCATGACCTTTATCAGATTCTCCGGTGATTGACAGCTTCAGGGGTAGAGGCTCTAGGCTGGAGGTAGAGGAGACTCAGGGGTCAGGGTGTGAGGATGGGATGGGGAGGCAGGGCAGGAGAGGACCTGGCAGGAAAGAGCCTAAAGATGCAAGGAGGGCAAGGGCCCCTGCTCAGAGGGCCACCTGCCATGCCAAGGAGCCGGGGCTTCACTCCAGAGGCAACAGGCCGTCATTGCCTCATCGGGTGTCCGTTTTGCCCTTGACCTATGTCAGGTAAGCCTCAGAGCTCTGGGTTGTCTCATGGTGGCTCCTAGGCACTGTGAGTACACAGAAAGCCAGCTCCCCACAGACACCAGAGGAGGTTTCCCACAGCAGAGGCGCTGGGTTGTGAAGCATAAGTAGGTAGGTGTTTGCCTAGAGGCTTCAGTCTTGTAAGTGCTTAATAACCAGCTCTGGGTGCAGGACCCTGGTTTGCAGCGTTGGCCACTTTCTGTGGTGTAAATGCTGCCACCATGGCTGCTTTCAAGCTACCAATGTGATGTCATTCAGAAATACGTGTGCACAACTGGCTTTCGTGAACCAGTGTGAGCCAACTCCCTCACACCATTGCTTAACCTCCGTTTATTGTATATACAAAAAGTCCTTCACGGGGACCTAGCTGGACACACAGCTGGCTTTCAGATCATGCTGTTGCAGCCTGTCCTTCCTGTGCACTGAAGGGCCGTCGGTGTAGGTCCCAGTGAGGGCGTGTGACCAGGTTTTACAGGTTCCATCCCTGTCTGGGAGCATGCGGGAGGCAAGCACTCAGTGTTCTCTCTCACATCTGTGTTTCTCTCGCGTCGATGTTTCTCTCGCTCCCTCTCCCTTACTTTATCTCTAAAACATATAAAACATATTTTATATGATATTATTTTTAAAAGAAGAAGAAGAAAAGCAGTTAGGCTGAAGCTTGGCCTCTTAGTCCCAATCTCAGATTCCTGGAGAAGGCGTCCATCGGCTCCGTTTGGGTCGGGAGCCCAGTCCTGGTCCAATCAGCTGGGACGAGGGAATAGGATGTCGTTATACCAAGATGTCTAACAAGCTCTCTGATGCTATAACCACAGGATGGTGGGGAAGGAGAAGTAACCAAAAAAGGAAGCAAGATCTGAGCAACCAACTCCTCGGGTGTCTTCACCGGCAGAAAAGCATGGGAATTAACCACAGCAGTTCATGTGATCTCCTCCAGTGTTTTGAACTATCCACTGATCCACTGGATTAGATACTAATTCATCCTTGTATTTATCCATTCAATCATGCATTCAACGTTAATTTGACATATATTGAATATATAGTCTGTATTAGAAACAATATAGGGCTAAAAATGAAGGGAAAGAGGAATAAGATTTAGTCAGTACCGTCAGAGTTCATAATCTGGGGTAGAGGATCGGCCTGTGGACTGAAAGGTCCCAGGTTCGATTCCGGTCAAGGGCATGTACCTTGGCTGTGGGCACATCCCCAGTAGGGGGTGTGCAAGAGGCAGCTGATTGATGTTTCTCTCTCATCGATGTTTCTGACTTTCTGTCCCTCTCCCTTCCTTTCTGTAAAAAAACAAACAAAAAAAATCAATAAAATATATTTTTTAAAAAAGAACTATTACAGCCTCTCTTCCCTGAAGAAAGTCATAAACCAGCTGGAGAGATGGACATATACACTAAACATTAACTATAGGGCGTGAGTGCTGCAATCAAAGTTTGTTCAAGGCAGGGAGGTCGTGCAGAGAGAGATGAAGATAACAGGTGTAAAAGCGTTTCGAAAAGAAACACATGGTCTGTACATCCCCTAAAGCATACGCAGAAGACCGCGTTGCGTTTCCACTTTCAGTTTAATGGAACCTCATCTTCCACTGGTTGGAGCCAAGGCAGTTGAAAAGGAAAGCTTACCTCTTTGGAGGCACCTGTCCAGAAGCCTGGTCTAGGCAGCTTCAACCTTTGAACTTGCTTTTTCTGAGATAAACAGTAATTTATTTGTTTTGCTACATATTGTTCCAGATTTCTTAAAAGGGATAATAAAGCAGACCGTGGTGGGAGCATGTCAGGTGCGGGCTTAGTTCCTTCCGGAATGACCCTGGTTCACAAGGCAGGTGCGGTCCGTGACCGGCAGTGTGTCCACAATCCGGGGTCTCGTGCTCCGTCGGTCGCCATCTATGTTTGGAGAGCGGGTGGCTAAATCACAATACAATTTCCAAAGAACTGGGAAGCATCTGTCTTTTCTGCCCTTTCTGCGTGTCACAACTTACTGCCCTCTCTGCCCTGCCTCCACCGGCCTTTCCTTCACTCCATGACATTAAGAAGCTGTTGACTCAACTACAATGAAGTCTCACAAGTGAGTCACCCGTTGAGAATTTTGCTACGTTAACCACAGATGGTGACATTACGTCTGGAGAGAAGGTGTGACCGCTTCCACCTAAACAATCTTCCAAAGTCATCCTGTCCAAACGTTGAAGTCGTTTCTGAAAGATCAACCATACCTCGTTAAGAAGTCCCTCCACCCTCCTCGCAGACAGACATCTGCATATTCCTGCTGGATTCCCGATGGCACAAGCAGGAACAAAAGCGGGCTTTGGTGTCAAGCGGACCTGGCTTCCAATCCCAGCTCCACAGACGGCCAGCTGTGGGATCTGGGGAAAATTGCTTAACCTCTCTGAACCTCAGTTTCCTCATCTGTTGAAGGAAGTAAAGACACTGACCAAAGGTCAACTGTGGGGGCCGGGAGGAGAGTAAATAACAGAACCAGGTAGAGCTGTGAGGAGTCAACGAGAAAACCAAGTGGAGCTGGTTCTTCTCTGTATCCTGGGGCTTCCTGGGACAGACTGGCAGGGCAGGACTTCCTCCAGCAGAGCTGATCTGCTCCTAGGGGTCAGAATCTGATGGCACACATTTAAGGAGGAAGATGGGTTTCTAGAGACTTGCACCGTTTAAAACTCCATAACCCAGAGATAATTCCCCCAGTTTAGAACAACTCTAAAGCTGGGAGCCTGCTCCTCAGAGCCACAGACAAGCTCTGTAGTGCTCTCTGGACCTGTCGCTCCCAGCACCATCTCTGTTATTTTGCAGGAGGCTCGCACGTAAATTGATATCACTGCACCCTCTCTGTTATTTTGCGGGAGGCTTGCACGTAAATTAATATCACTGCACCATCTCTGTTATTTTGCAGGAGGCTCGCACGTAAATTGATATCACTGCACCCTCTCTGTTATTTTGCGGGAGGCTCGCACGTAAATTAATATCACTGCACCCTCTCTGTTATTTTGCGGGAGGCTTGCACGTAAATTAATATCACTGCACCCTCTCTGTTATTTTGCAGGAGGCTCGCACGTAAATTGATATCACTGCACCCTCTCTGTTATTTTGCGGGAGGCTCGCACGTAAATTGATATCACTGCACCCTCTCTGTTATTTTGCGGGAGGCTTGCACGTAAATTGATATCACTGCACCCTAGCTGTTTGCCTCGGGGGACAGAGCCTCGGCCGGCAGACTTAAGAATTCTGCGTCAGATTCCAGTCACAGGCATGTACCTCAGTTGCAGGCTCAATCCCCTGCTCTGCTTGGGGTGGGTGCTGGAGGCAACCAATTGATGTATCTCTCTCACATTGATATTTCTCTCCCTGTGTCTCCCCTCCTCCTTTCCACTCTCTCTGAAAATAAATGGAAAATACCCTCAGGGGAGGACTAACAACAAAACATTAGTATCGTCCCATTCATAGTGACTGCCTTCTTCTAGGGCTTTCTCTCAGCTAACCTTCCCACAAGGGTGACTAAGCCACACGGACATGTGTTTCAGGCCCAGCCCTTCCAAGACCACTGGGACTCAGAAGCCGGTCCAGACACCCAGGCAGGATGCGTAGTTTTTCAAACTGAGAAAGTGGCGCCACCCTGTGGCAACGCCATGAACAGTGTACCATCTCCTGCCCACCAGTTTGGGCATCGAGGGATTCTTGACTGACTTTTTTTTTTTTTTTAACAGGGTGGGGTTCTTTTATTAAATTATGGGGCATAACATGAGGTCTTACTCATGTTTTCACATTATTTCAAATTCCCACAATTCAAACTGACACCAAATGTAATTGCACTATACTCGCTTATTTTAAATCTTTGACCTCCAGATTCAGGAATTTCTATTAGTTTCGCCGATCAGAAAATGTTTAGGAGGGCTACTGAATTTTGAGATTAAAATAACGTGTGTGTGTGTGTGTGTATGTATGTGTGTGTATGTGTGTGTATGTATGTGTTTGTGTGTGTGTATGTGTGTGGCTGTGTGTGTGTATGTATGTATATGTGTCTCTCTGTGTGTGTATGTGTGTGTGTGTGTGTGTGTGTGTGTGTGTATGTGTGTGGCTGTGTGTGTATGTGTGTGTGGCTGTGTGTGTATGTGTGTATGTGTGTATGTGTGTGTGTGTGTGTTGTATATGTGTGTGTGTGAAGTGAACTTTTCTTTCTGTGGGAATTGTGTCTATGTTACAAATAGCCGGGGGGCAGGGAAGGGGCATTGCGGGTCAACCCCGTTTTACGAACTAGACTCCGAAGCTGTAGAAATTTAACAGTTTGCTCAATCTCGTATGGTTCATACCAGAAATAAGCCGGAATCTCTCCTAGTTACAAAAACAAATCCTCTGACAACACGGATGTTTAAACTTCCTGATGCTCCAAGTGTCATTTCTTAATATCTGGGTCCCACGGCTCCTTGCATCCTCAGTGAGGCAGGGAAGTGCAGGCTTCAAAGCAGACAGACCTGGGGTGCCGCTCAGATACGAAGCCAATCTGACCCTTAGGCTTCTCTACCTGCACCAATAACATTGAGGTCTCCACACATCCGCGTGCGTGAAAAGCTGGTGAGATCGATGGTGCCCAGGCCAGTGCCCAGGCTGTGATTTTGCACTGTGGTAACAGAAGCTGTCACCATTAAGGCAAGCCTGTTAACAGTGCCTGGGACTCTCTGTATTAAGTTTGCGACTTCCTGTGAGACTATTATTTTTTAGTCTTTTGTGAGGCTGATTATTAATTTTTTAATTTATTGATCTGAGGCGGGGGGAGAGAAATATCAATTGTTGTTCCACTTAACTATGCATCCATTGGTTGATTCACGTATGTGCTCTGACTGGGGGATCAAACTCACAACCTTGGCGAATTGGGAGGACACCCTAACCAGCCGAGCTACCCAGCCAGGGTGAGACTGATTTTTTTAAATGAAAATATTTTATTTTATTTTATTTTATTTTTAAGGGGAAGGGAATGGGAAAAGCAGGGGCTTGCTTCTAGAAGGGAGAGTGCCAAAGAAAATATTTTTTTAAATGAGGTAATGAATAAAGACAAAAATCTCCAAAATATCTTTTTTTTTTTTTTTTTAAAGATCCACTCTCCTGCCGAACCGGTTTGGCTCAGTGGATAGAGCGTCGGCCTGTGGACTGAGGGGTCCCAGGTTCGATTCCGGTCAGGGGCATGTCACTTGGCTGTGGGCACATCAATGTTTCTGACTTTCTATCTTTCTCCCTTCCCCTCTGTGAAAAATCAATAAAATATATTTTAAAAAAAAATAAAGATCCACTCTCCTAATTAGATGAGGTGCTTATTTATGGAACAAACCCATAATGATAACTAGGTCATTAAAATATGTTTACATTTACTGTAAATTCATTATCTCTTCCTTCTTAACAGTTGATTAGCATATGCCCTGGCCGGTGTTCAATGGTTAGAGCATTGTCTGGGATGCCAAGCCTGTGGGTTCGATCTCTGGCCTGGGCACATACAAGAATCAACCAGTGGATGCACAAATAAGTGGAACAGCAAGTCAATGAGGATCTCTCTCTCTTTCTCAAATGAATTGTTAAAAAAATTAATGGTGGGGAGGAAACCAAGATGGCGGCATAGGCTTTTGCCCCGCACAACAATTTCGAGAATACAACTAAAGGACAAAACAGATACTGTCCAGAACCACGGGAAGGCTGGCTGACTGAAAGTTCCGATGCTAGAGGGACACAGAAGTGCAAACGGATAATCAGAGCCTCTGCAAAGCCTAAGTAAGGTAGGAGACTTGCACGTGCAGAGCCAGAGAGGACGGGGTGTCTGAACGCCGGGCAGGGGTGCTCTAGCGGAAAGAAGACAAAAACTCCAGGCTTGCACTCAAAACCCAGGGGACTCAGGCCCTTATGGGGAGAATCTGGACTGTGGGCAGAATCCCAGGGGAAGAGCCAAAGGCAGAGCTCCGGTGGCGTATGCTCGAGTTCAGAGGAAGAGCTGGGCCGCTGGCGGTGTCTGGCAGGAGAAAGGAGCTCTGGGCAGTGCTGTGAGGCGGAATCTTGGGGGAACAGCCAGAGGCATATGCTGGGGCGTGCACGAGTGCTCACGGTGAGGGCGATCTGTTGATTGTGTGGCTGGCGTCTGGTGGAAGGGAGAAAGGAGTTCTCACTGCATGGAACCCAGGTGCCAGGCGAAAATCCGAGATTCCCGATTCATTGGGGACTGTATGGTCTGGTGGCAGGCAAACCTCGAGGGCGCCTTACTCGAAGAGGTGCTTATGGTGATTGCCCGCAGACGCTAGGACCCAGTGACCTCGTGGGGCGGGGCTGAATGGAAACTAAGGCTCCACCCTGAAACTCCGCCTCACCCAGAAAGTCCACCCCTTCCAAGCTGAGCACAGAGACTGGCAAATTTGCAAGTCTTGGGGCATAAGGCTGTCTCCCCCAGCTTAGACACACCTGATCCTCACAGTCAGTTGGCTGGATATCAATTCCTCCCAGAGATACCAACAACAATCAAGGCTTGTCTGCAACACGGCTGTACACACAGTCCACAAAGGGGTGCACCAAGACTGTACACCTCAGGTAACAGGAGAGGCCGAGATACCTAACACACAAAGCCACCCTACCAACTCAGGGAAGCAGTGAAAATGTGGAGAGAAAAAAACAGATCACAAATGAAAGAAATGGAGGAAAACAAATAACTGGATATAGAGTTCAAAACCACGGTTATTAGGTTTTTCAAGAGGCTCCTAGAAAAGGCCAATAAGTTTAGCGAGACCCTCGAGAATATGAGCAAGACCCTGGAGAATATGAAAAAGGACCAACTAGAAATTAAACATACACTGACTGAAATAAAAAAATATTATACAGAAACCCAACAGCAGACTAGAGGAATGCATGAATCAAGTCAAAGACTTGAAATACCAAGAGGCAAAAAAAAACAAAAAACCTCAACCAGAAAAGAAAAAGAAAAAAAAAATCCAAAAATTTGAGGATAGTGTAAGAAGCCTCTGGGACAACTTTAAGCATACCAACGTCAGAATGTGGTGCCAGAAGAAGAGAGAGAACAAGATACTGAAAACATATTTGAAGAAATAATGACTGAAAACTTCCCCCACCTGGTGAAAGAAATAGACTTACAATTCCAGGAAGTGCACAGAACCCCAAACAAAAGGAACCCAAAGAGGACCACCCCAAGACACATCATAATTAAAACGCCAAGAGCAAAAGACAAAGAGAGAATGTTAAAAGCAGCAAGAGAAAAAGTTAATTACCTACAAGGGAGCACCCATACAATTGTCAGCTGATTTCTCAACAGAAAACTATGCAGGCCAGACAGGAGTGGTAAGTGGTAAGAAATTTTCAAAGTGATGAATAGTAAGAACCTACAACCAAGATTACTCTACCCAGCAAAGCTACCATTCAGAATTGAAGGTCAGACAGATTAAGAGCTTCACAATAAGAAGCTAAAGGAGTTCATCACCACCAAACCAGTATTATATGAAATGCTGAAAGGTATTCTTCAAGAAGAAGAAAAAGAAGAAAGAGGTGGCTGCTTCAAACTAGAGCAGTGATGGGCAACCTTTTGAGTTTGGTGTGTCAAAATTCGCCAAAAAACCGAGCATAACTTGGGTGGTGTGTCACTTCGAGATAAAAAACATACTTCTCTGTATGTGACCGCATTCGGCCGCGTGTCATCGAAAATGGCTACGCGTGTCAGCGCTGACACGCGTGTCATAGGTTCGCCATCACGGAACTAGAGCATGGATGGAACTGGAAAGCATGATGCTTAGTGAAATAAGCCAGTCAAAGAAAGCTAAATACCACATGATCTCACTCATTTATGGAATACAATGAACAACATAAACTGATGAACAAAAATAGATCCAGAGACAGAGAAGCATTGACTGTCAAAGCTCAGAGGGATGGTAGGGGAGGGTGGGGGTAAGGGGAAAAAGATTCACCAAAGGACTTTTATGCATGCATATAAGCCTAATTAATGGACATGAACACCAGGGGGGTGAGGGCATGAGTGGGGAAGAGGGGAGGGGGGATTGGAAGTGGTAATGGGTGATGAGGACACATATGTGATACCTTAATAAAGAAATTTTTAAAAGTTAATGTCATAATGTTATCATTATTAATTTAAAAATTTTTATTTTTAAAAATTTATTCGATTTACTAGCGTGACATTGGTTAGTAAAATTATATAGGCTTCAAGTGTACAATTTATGACAAATCATCTGTACTAGCATATTGACTTGTAAGTCAAGTCTCCTCTCACCATATAATTGACTCCCTTTACTCTCTTTTACCTCCCCCCCTAACCCCCCCTGAAAAATATACATTCACCTGGTCTTTTTTTTTTAAAATATATTTTTATTGATTTCAGAGAAGGGAGAGGAAGAGATAGAAACATCAATGATCAGAGAATCATTGATTGGCTGCCTCCTGCACGCCCCCCACTGGGAATTGAGCCTGTAATCCGGGGGTGTGCCCCTGATCAGAATCAAACCTGGAATCTTTCAGTCCAGAGGCTGACGCTCTATCCACTGAGCCAAACCAGCCATTCACTGGCCTTGCCTGAATGATGGGGAAATGCTTATGTCCTAATGTTGCTTGAATAAGAAAAATCACTACTGAATTGTCCTCATGGCGTGCTTACAGCTGTATTCCAGGGAAGGAAATTTATCTCTCAAAGAAGAAGTAGGGAGAAATATTTCCAAAACTTAATGGTAAAAGTACATGATTGTCTAACCACTATCCTGTACACCGGAAACTAATACAGGAGAATCCTGAATGTAAACGGTAATTGAAAAGTTAAAAAATAAGAGGTATTAAATAGTCAAAGATCTACAGAGATTACAAACTTTGCATAGTTCCTGTGAAAACCACTTTAGGTACTAAGGCTGCTCTGTTTTATTCTCTGCCATTTGCGGTGACAGGGAATAACTAATTCTTTAAAAAACTCGATGGTGATTGTCTCTGAGCGGTGGGGATTTCTTTGGTTCTACTCCTTCTACTGTGTTTTCCGAATGTTCTGCGTTGAATCTGACACTTACGTCAGGAGACAGCACTTCACCAAAAGAACAGACTCTGGTTCTGAGCCCGAAAACCACAACGCGCTGCACTCGCTCCGGTGGCCTCCGAGCACCGGGCACGTCACTGCCTGACAACATGAATTCCCCCGTCAGTGAGGCATGCTGCGTTAGCACCCCACAAAGTGTGCGAGGGTGCAAAGGAAGCTCCTGACTACTTCCTTCCTGTTTCCAGGGTTAAGTATTGTCCGTTGTTATTGTTTCAGACTGTACTCATTTTTAACCTTCTTGAGAAGTTTGCAGCTTGCGTTGCAAGGACGCACAGAGGAAAGACAATTTCAGGCCGCTAGCTTCCAGAAGGAGCCCCACTGGAAGAGGCCACCTCTTCCTCAACTGTCTGAGGTGTCTACACTTGTCCCTGGAAGCTCACCCCTCCCTCCGCCCAGCTGCAGGCGTCTTCCCAAGCTGTTGCCGTAGGCCAGCGGCGCACACATCCATGCCCCGGGCCTGTGGCCACCCAGCAGCCTCCCGTCCTTTCTAATCCTCTCCCCAGGGTGGTTCAGATTGGGTGTGTGGGCACATTCCTGGGGGGTCTGTGAGTTCCATCAGAAGTCGTAAGTGTTCTGACTTCATTCCTGGACCATCTGGACGATTACCCCAGAGCCAAATGCCATTTCCCAATTTTCAAACCTGCTTTTCCATTGGGATTAAGGTCATGCTCACGGCAGATGGATCGGCGTGCAGTGTCATCAAAGGCAAACGCTGTACCAGAGGTCACGTGGAGCGCCATGGCAACAGAGCGTGTGGCCCTCAGGGAAGGGGGATCCGCAGCTCCCACTCCCTCCCAGCCGACTCTCGACAACGCGGACCAGCAGGAAGTGTGGTATAAACAGACAATAAAGAAGTCTCATTAACTTCCAATAATAAATATATATATATATTTTTAAATATATTTTTATTGATTTTTTACAGAGCGGAAGGGAGAGGGATAGAAAGTCAGAAACATTGATGAGGGAGAGACATCGATCAGCTGCCTCTTGCACGCCCCCTACTGGGGATGTGCCCGCAGCCAAGGTACATGCCCTTGCCGGAATCGAACCCAGGACCCTTCAGTCCGCAGTCCGACGCTCTATCCACTGAGCCAAACCGGTCTCGGCTATATTTTTTTTTTTTATAAAAGAAGAAGTTTTGTGAAATACTCTTTAAATGTCTTCTGTATTATATTTTGGGAATACATGATTAAATTATTTGGCTCATTAAAAAGTGGATAGGTACTTTAAAAGGAGTTTATTATTTTAAAAAATCTACAATCTACAAGGATAATGTCAGTGACTCAAATAATGGTCCATTATTAAAAAAAAAAAAAAAGTTGAGCCCTAACCGGTGTGGCTCAGTGGATAGAGCGCCAGCCTGCAGACTCAAGGGTTCCAGGTTCGATTCCAGTCAAGGGGCATGTATGTTGGTTGTGGGCACATCCCCAGTAGGGGGTGTGCAGGAGGCAGCTGATGGATGTTTCTCATCGATGTTTCTAACTCTCTATTCCTCTCTGTAAAAAATTAATAAAATATATTTTTTTAAAAGTTGAAAATACACCTTTCCCACATCAAACCACACACCAGTGACTCCGTTTCAGTGAAACATCATCCATCACACTGACTGGAGGTGGTTACTTTGAAGTACCTGACTTTCTGTTTGTCATTTTAAGTTTATTTCAGTTTAAAAGCTGAGGGAGCTCATGAGCCTTTTAAATATGGAAATTTGACAGCTTTATTTTTCTCTCTTTTTTTCCTGCCTTGGAAGGATTCAACCCAATCCAGGAAGGCTGTGCAAATATTCCCACATACTTCCCTTCCCTTTCCCCTGGCAGGTGGAGGATGAATCCTTCCAGCCCCGGAGCTGGGAACCAGCTGTTCAGTGGGTGGTGATGTGGGGTCCAGTTTTGTTGGCCCATCGGGGCCGCCAGGCCACAAAAGAGACTGAGGGCTTTAGTAAAAGATAGTTTGAGATAATCAGGGAAACGTGAATAAGAACTGGGATTGGATGATCTCAAGTCATTATTGACAACTTTACCAGGTGTGATATTGGCATTATAAGAACAGGGCTTTTTAAAATATACATATTTTAAAAAAAAGAAAGTAAAAAAAAACAAACCAGAAGGAAAGCGTAATAAATCTGCTTCTTTACTAATGTAGTAAAAAAAGAAAGAAAAAAGAACAGGGCTTTTTTTTTTTTAACCTTAATTTAAAAAATACTTTATTGCTGAAAACTGCTAAATATTACCGAAGCCTCAGGGAGTCATAATCTTTTGACTGGTAGAGGGTGTTACCTCGATGTTGATTGTGAACAGGGCTATTTTGTTGTTGTTGTTGTTGTTGTTAATCTTCACCAGGGATATAGTTTCCTTTTATATTTTGGAGAGAGTGGAAAGTGGAGGAGAGAGAGAAAAAGAGGAAGAGGAAGAGGAAGAGAAAGAAAGAGAAAGAGAAAGAGAAAGGGAAAGGGAAAGGGAAAGGGGACAGGGAAAGGGAAAGGGAAAGGGAAAGAGAAAGGGAAAGGGAAAGGGAAAGGGGAAGGGAAAGGGAAAGGGAAAGAGAAACAGAAAGAGGAAGAGGAAGAGGAAGAGAAAGAGGAAGGTAGAGAAACAAGGATGTAAGACAGGCATATCTATTGGGCGCCTCCTGAGTGCCCTGACCGGGGCCAGGAATCCAAACTGCAAACCAGGTCCCCGCCCGCCCTTGACCAGGAATTGAACCAGCGACCCTTCAGCTGACGCTCGCCATTGAGGGCAACAGGGGTGTTTTTAAGAGGCAGGTACAGAAGTAGGTACAGACAAATGCCATGTGTTTGGGATATGCTTTAAAAACACTACAGTGGTGGACTCGGATTTTGACCATTGCTTTTAGGTAAGCAGTGCAATTTCTATGGCATGCCTGCTTGCCCTTAGTGTGGGACTATTTTGAAAACATGCATAGAATATTGTAGTAATTGGAAGAAGCGATAAAGCTATTTGTGAAAATATTTAACACAGTGGAGAGATACTTGGTTAAACACGGTCTGTGAAACATACATGTTTATCTCTATTTCCACCTGAAACTCATCCAAAACGACAGTCAAGAACTGAAACAAGTGTGCGCTTACCAGTCGAGAAGGGAGTTGCACCAACCGTCGGAAGTAGAGGTGTCTTCGTCTGTTCGGGCAGCACAGCAACATGCCACGGACTGGGGGGCTGATAAACAACAGAAACTTGCTCCCCGAGTCTTGCTGCTGGAATTCCAAGACCAGGGTGTGAGTGTGATTGGGTGAGGAAGCTCTTCCAGGCAAAGACTTCCCAGAGCCTTACCTGGTGGGAGGGGCTAGGATCTCGCTGGGGTCCCTTTTACAAGAGCACTAATCCCACTCGTGAAGGCCTACCCTCAGGATCTGATTGGCTCCCCAAGGCAGCACCTCCTAATGCCACCAGCTTTCTGGGTTAGGACATCAACATGTATGCATGTTGTGGTGCGGGAAGATGCACAAGCTCTCCACACATTGTTGGTATGTGGAGAGGCTCTGAAGGAATGGCACTGCTCGCAGGGGAGTGGAGGGAGCTACACTGGAAGCCCTGGAAGCCGGGAAATTGAAAGCAAACCTGGCCCTACCCGGTGTGGCTCAGTGGATAGAGTGTTGCCTGCAGAATGAAGGGTCCTGGGTTTGATTCCGGTCAAGGGCATGTGCCTTGGTTTTGGGCACATCCCCAGTAGGTAGTGTGTAGAAGGCAGCTGAACTGATGTTTCTCTCTCATTGATGTTTCTAACTCGATCCCTCTCCTTCTCCATTCCTCTCTGTAAAAAAATCAATAAAATATATTTGAAAAAGAAAGAAAGAAAGAAAGCAAATCTGCACCCCTCGCAGAGCTTCTGAAAGGCATGCAAGGCACTAGAGTCAGGGCAGGCACAGCCAAAACCTGGGACTAAAAAGGAAAGGAGAGGTAGAGAGAGAGAAACATCAACCAGCTGAAACCGGTTTGGCTCAGGGAATAAAGCGTCGGCCTGTGGACTTAAGGGTTCCAGGTTTGATTCCAGTTAAGGGCATGTGCCTGAGCTGCGGGCACATCCCCAGTAGGGGGTTTGCAGGAGGCAGCTGATTGATGTCTCTATCTCATTGATGTTTCTTGCTTTCTGTCCCTCTTCCTTCCTCTCTGTGAAAAATCAATAAAACATATTACAAGAAGAAGAAGAGGAAGAAGAAGAAGAAGGAGAAGGAGAAGGAGAAGGAGAAGGAGAAGGAGAAGGAGAAGGAGAAGGAGAAGGAGAAGGAGAAGGAGAAGGAGAAGGAGAAGGAGAACCGAGGCAGAACGGGTGCTAGAGGGAAAAACAAGCCTCTAATGAGACACCCTGGGGAGTGTGTGCATTCCTGCATTTGCTCTGGTCTGACTGAAGCCGAACAGGCTCAGTCACTGAGAGGAGAGTCTGTCTTCGAGCAGCCCAGGCTGGGCCATTGTCCTCGTGCAGGATGGACCTCCTCCCGCTGGCCTGGCGCCTGGACGGGACACGGGCTCTGAAGCTGCTCAGCACCTGTCCTGTTTAATGAATCACAAATTACTCATAAAAAATAGGAGACTAGGGTGTGCCTCTTTGAATTTCTCTCTTATTGTTTGTTTTATTTTATTTAAGAATATGTAAATATTATGCCAATAGGAAGTATTCATTGGAGAAGAGCAGAAACTTCATAAAAAAAAAAAAGGATAAAATTGCTCACAGTCCTAGCACCAAAGATAACTATTTTTAACATTTCATGTACGCTTTTCCAGACTTTTTTCTTTACAAATATAATGATGGGCATTTGTCAACAGAAAAAATGAGATTATTCTATAAATACTGTGGTTCTTTGCTTTTTTCACTCAATAGTAGTTTGTAAACCTACTTAAATGCTTTCTATTAGATATCCTTCTATTAAGTTGAACCAAGTGAAATTACCAAAACACATCTAGTTTCAATCTACAAAAATGGCAATTTCACCCAATACAGTTTTGTTGTATTGGCTACCAAGTTTATAGCCCTTTGGGCATGGCATAATTTACTCAACCTATCACTTATTATTGGGAGTTGATAAAGTTCCCTTTTTTCCTCCCCCACAATGATAAATAGTATTGCAAGGAAGTCTTTTAGCCCACTCTCTGTGAATCCTTATTAGAATACATTTCTATGAATGGCATTCATTAGATAAAAGAAAGGCATACTTTATTATTTTCCCCATATTTATTTATTTTTAAAAATAATTCTCCACTGTTGAAAGTATTACGTATATCCTCCTTTCTCCCCCAACCCCCCAATTGGCGCACTCCAGCCCCCCCCCACCCCCACCTCAGGGGCTCACTGCCCTATTGTCTGTGTCCATGGCCCATGCAAATACTGTATGCATACAAGATTCTTGATTGATTACCTTCCACCCATCCAGCCTCCCGCCTCCTTCCCTCCAACACTCCGCACACTCTTCCATGCTTCCGTGTCTCTGGATCCACTCTGTTCATCAGATTATTTGGTTACTTAGATGAAGAAAGGCACTCTTTAAAAGCTTTGGTTGCAGAGAGGGTGGAACCTGCATTGCCACCCTATCTCCACCATCCAGATAGCATTGCTGACATGTACACATAAGGGACTATTTGACATAGAAACTCCACATTCAATATCCACAACAGTTGGATATTGAAACTGAGACTCAAACATTTTTTGTTCTCATACATTTACTCCAGTATGCAGATGCAAGATCTTTTTAAAGAAAAGAAACAGGGGGAAAAGATTGATAGAGAAGCATTAAACAGACTGTCAAACTGCTGGGGGAAGGCTGGGGAGGGCGGGCGGGGGCTTTAAGAGATCAATCGAAGGACTTGTATGCATGCATATGGGCATAACCAATGGATACAAGACACTGGGGGGGGGGGGCAGGTGAGGACATGTGCTGGAGGTTGCGGGGAGGACAATGGGGAGAAAAAAGGAAAACGTACTATTTGTAATACTTTAAAGAATTTAAAAAAATAAATTTAAAAAAATAAATAAAAGCTTTGGTTGCATATTGGAGGCATAGTTTCTCAGAAGCAAGAAGCTTGATGGTACAGGGCAAGTCTTCTCCCCACACCCAGGATGGGCATGTGAGGGACCTGTGGGTTATGCTTCGTAAAGGGCACGCAAATGGGAGGGAGGTGAGATCAGAAGGGAACCGGAAACTGGGAAGCAGCTGGGCATTTACTGCTTGGAGTAGAGGGAGACTGAGGAGGTGACTCTGCCTGGGCTCAAAAAAGCTGGGCACCTGCTAGTGGTAAAACCTGTGAGGGCCCAGGGCAGCCTGGAGCGCGGATGAAGCAACTGTGTGTTTATCACTCTGATACGTGAGTTAGTGACCAAGAATGTAATGAACGATTTTTTTCTTTTAACTTGGGTAGAGAGATTTTATTACTTAAACTAGAGACCCATTGCAGGAAGATTCCTGCAAGAATAGGGCTTCTTGCAGCCTTAGCAAAGTTCTCTCCCATCTCCTCTGCCTCACTCCCTCCCGTCTCCTCTGTCTTGCTCCGTCCTGTCTCTTCTGCTTTGCTCCATTATCTCCTCCCTCACTCATTTCTCTGCTGCCTCTGTCCCGTCTCCACTGCCTCACTCCCTCCAGTCTCCACTGCCTTGCACCCGCCCACCTCCTCTGCCCTGCTCCCTCCCTTCTCCTTGCCCTGCCTGCTTCCCTCCTTTCTTCCCTGCCCCACTTGCTTGCTTCTCTGCAACTTTGCTCCCTTCTGCAGTACTTGGCTTCCTTCTATGCTGTCTTTCTGCGCCTGGATATGCAAATTAACCACCATCTTGGTTGTGTTAATTTGCATACTTGCTCTGTGGCTGGTGGATATGGCTTGTGGGTGTAGCGGAGGTATGGTCAATTTGCATATTACTCTTTTATTAGATAGGATATCAAGTGGAAGTAACAAAACTATAGACTTGTTCTCTTTAAATGTTAAAAAAAAAAAAAGAAAAAAAGCTGGTCTGGGCAGCCTCTCAGCCCCCAAAGAGTCTCACCTCCTGAGGTCACACTCTGGTGTAATATCCTTCCCTTGACTTGCTCCTAATGAATAAAATATGACAGAAGTAATGGAGTGTCATTTATATATATAATTCATTTGAGAAAGGAAGGGAGGAGAGATAGAAATATCAATGATGAGAATCATTGATCAGCTGCCTCCTGCACACCCCCTGCTGGAGATCAAGTCTGCAACCAGGCATGTGCCCTGACCGGGAATCAAACCATGGCCTTCTGGTTCATAGGTCTACGCTCAACCACTGAGCCGCTCTGGCCTGTGAGATGCCACTTCTGAGATAAGATTATGAAAAGGCTGCGGCTGCCGCCCTGGGCCTTCTCTCGCCTTCTCTCGGATTGCTTGGTTCTGGTGGAACCGGCTCCCCGCCATGAGGCAGCCCGGTGGGGAGCCCCGTGGGTGAGCTTTGGGAGAAGGTCTCCAAAGGATGGCCACAGGCCTGGGCAACACCTCGGTCACGGTCTCGAGAGCCAGGCCTCCCGGTGAAGTCGCTCCCCGATTCCTGGTCCACAGAAACCGAGGGGTAACGACTGTTTTCGGTCACCAAGTTTTGGGGTAATTTGCTGTGCAGCTATAAAGAACAAACACAATAGATGTTTATTGACTACTCAGTAGAGAGCAGGTACAGTTCTCCACTCTTCACATTATTCATTCACTTGGTCTTCACAATGACCCTACAATGCAGAGCCGTTATTACCCCCATTTTCTGCTGAAGAAACCGAACCCCAGGAAGGGTTAATAACTTGCGGGAAGACACAGAGTTAGAATGGTGAGGCTGGAATCTGAATCGAGGCGTTCTGGCAGCAGAGCCACACATAAATAAAGATTAAAAACGGCAGCTCATATTTCACTGGCTAGAATTGTGTAATTTGCCCATGCCTCCAACAAGTGACTTGGCAAAGGGTTCAGAATCATCTTAAACTAATTAAGATTTACCACCCCCACTTCCGGCGGGGGCTGGGGAAGGCTGGGTTTCCCCTGAAATTCACAGTTCTGTAAAGTGGGTGAGAAAATCTGGCTTTCGATATGAAGGAGGAAGAGGGATATGGTTGCTGGGTGGGGGCCGACAGTGTGGTCGGGCTGTGATAGTCTATTTTTGGAGGGAGAGAGTGGGCAGTGGGGATGCATAGGATCACAGGTGATACGGCCAGAAACTGGCAGACCCTCTGTTGAAGTGGTTTGGTTCAGAGCCAATGCACTCTTGGAGGCTGTGTTGCTCAGTGGTTAAGGCACTGGCTTTGGAACCAGACAGCTCTTTGTCGCTTCTAGCTGTGTGACTCTGGGCAGGCCACCTTACCTATCCAAAGGTCTGCTTCCTTATGTGAAATCAGGAATAGTAATATAGGCACAAGGGCCTGCAGTTAAAGTTAAATGAGGTAAAATAGGTAAAGCATTTAGCAACATGCCTGGCACATAGGAAGAGTTTAACAAATGATAGCCATGCTGGTTATTATATACTAGAGGCCTGGTGCACAAAATTTGTGCACAGGGCGGGGGAGTGTCCCTCAGCCCAGCCTGCACCCTCTCCAATCTGGGATCCCTTGCTCCTACCGCCCACCTGCTTGCTCCTTACCACCTGGGATCCCTCACATCTACCGTCCACCTGCTTGGTCCTAACTTGCCGCCTGCTCATCACTTACCGCTTGGCTTACTGCTCAGTGCTGCTGTGGAGGCGAGAGAGACTCCCACCACCGCTGTTGCGTTCGCCAGTAGTGAGCCCAGCTTCCGGCTGAGTGGTGCTCCTGCTGTGGGAGTGCACTGACCACCAGGGGCAGCTCCTGCATTGAGTGTCTACCCCCTGGTGGTCACTGCATGCCATAGTTATCGGTCGGTCTGGTCATTCTGCTGTAACAGTTGCTGGGCTTTTATAAGAAACATCAGAGCTACTACTAATAAGTTAAGAAATATTATCTTTCAAATGTAGGCCATGCTGGGCTTATATGGGTATACATAATACATAGGTTATATATTATAGCAATATATATGAAGGGAAACTGAATCTACTTAGGGAGTTAGAAAGCACATACATTAAAGGATATCCTGATGCCCTGGCCCAGTGGTCAGCAAACTCATTAGTCAACAGAGCCACATATCAACAGTACAGTGATTGAAGTTTCTTTTGAGAGTCAAATTTTTTATTTTTATTTATTTTTTATTTTTTAAAAATATTTTATTGATTTTTTTTACAGAGCGGAAGGGAGAAGGATAGAAAGAAACATTGATGAGAGAGAAACATCGATAAGCTGCCTCTTGCACGCCCCCTACTGGGGATGTGCCACAGCCAAGGTACATGCCCTTAACCAGAATCGAACCGAGGACCTTTCAGTCCACAGTCTGACGCTCTATCCACTGAGCCAAACCGGTCTCGGCGAGAGAGAGAGAGTCAAATTTTTTAAACTTAAACTTCTAAAGCCACTTCTTCAAAATAGACTCGCCCAGGCCGTGGTATTTTGTGAAAAAGCCACACTGAAGGGGCCAAAGAGCCACATGTGGCTCGTGATTGTGGTTTCACGACCACTGCCTTCGCTGGTTTGGCCTGGTGGATAGTGTCAGCCTGTGGCCTGAAGGGTCCCAGGTTCAACTCCGGTCAAGGGCACATGCCTGGGTTGCAGGCTCGATCCCCAGCAGGGGGCCCCCAGGAGGCAGCCGATCAATAATTCTCATCATTGATGTTACTATCTCTCTTTACCTCTCCCTTCCTCTCTGAAATCAATAAAAATAATTTAAAAAAATGAAAATAAAAGATATCCTGGTAATATTTGGGAACACATGTTAAGTGACAAATAGTAGGCATGTTAAAAACTTAAGAGTCAGTTTTTATATTAAGGATCCTATATACCAAAAGTCTAATATGCTGTGTCCAACCATTTGACCTGTGCTGTGACACACACTGATCACGGGGCAGACACCCGACTGGTGGGTTAGCTTGCTGTGGGTCCGGCCAGTCAGGACCGGGAGAGACAGGCCGGACACACTCTGGAGCCTTCTCACAGTCCCTCCCCAGCCCTGAGCATGCACTGGTGGGGTCCTTGGCCTGGCCTGCACCCTCTCACAATCTGGGACCCCTCAGGGGATGTCAGAGAGCCAGTTTCAGCCCACTTCCTGCAGGCCAGGCCAAGGGACCCCACCAGTGCACGAATCTGTGTACTGGGCCTTTAGTATTCAAATCTATAATAATAAAAGCATAGTATTCTAATTAGACTAGACAGCTGAATGACCTTCTGGATGTCATTCTGGATGCATTCCAGACAAAGCCATGGCGGTGGGGGCTGAGGCAGAGGCAGGTAGGGGCGATGAGGCAGGCAGACAAGTGGTTAGGGGCAATCAGGCAGGCAGGTGAGCAGTTAGGGGCAATGAGGCAGGCAGAGTGGTTAAGGGCAATCAGGCAGACAGGCGAGTCGTTAGGAGCCAGTAGTCCCGGATTGTGAGAGGGATGTCCTACTGCCAGTTAGGCTCGATCCCTATGGAACATTTCCCGAGGGGTCCCGGATTGCGAGAGGGTGCAGGTTGGATTGAGGGATGTCCTCCTCCTGTGCACCAATTTTGTGCACTGGACCTCTAGTAAAGATAGATCTTTTGGTCACACAGTTTTAAAGCTAAAAGTGACCAAAGATTTTAGATTTTGTAGGTAAGTAAACTGAAGTCCAAGGAGAGGAAGTGCCGTTATTCAGGTCATAGAGCAAGCCAGAGACAGGTTCAGATTTGAGTTCAAGTTTGATCTGTCACTACTTAAGCTGTGTGTACTTGAGGAAGCTACTCACCTTCTCTGAGCCTCACTTGGCTCATCTGTGATATTCTGTTATTTTTAGATCACAGCCTTCTGACTCCAAACTTACCTCTCACTGAATTAAATTATTTAATAAACTGGTCCAGTTCATATGGTAATTCATGTATACATTAAAAAAATGAACACCTCTAAAATCAGAGTTACACTTGCTGGTAGCAGAGGCAGGAGTGGGAAACCCATAACAGCTACAGAGTATTTTTTAATTTTATTTTTTTATTATTTTTCAATTGTTTCAAGTATTACATATGTCTTTTTCCCCCAGACTGACCTCGCCTCCGCCACTCCAGGCCCCCTAAAAGAGTACTTTGACTTAAATGTCATTCTCTTTGGAATAACAGACTTTCAGAAGTTGAGCTTGGAAACAATTTGGTTTCCAGTGTTTGAAACGCTCTGGCTGGAAGTAGAACCATTAACAGTGCTCTCCCTTGGCCCAGCCAGCACGGCTCAGCGGTTGAGCATTGACCTCCGAATCAGGAGGTCAGGACTTGATTCTCGGTCAGGGCACAGGCCCAGGTTGCTTAATCCCCTGAGTGGGGTGTGCAGGAGGCAGCCGATCCATGGTTCTCTCTCATCATTGATGTTTCTATCTCTCTCCCAGTCCTTTCTGTGAAATCAATAAAAATATTAAAAACAACAACAACAAAAGGATGTTCTCACTTGTATAGACACATCAGTCCATTTACCAAGGCCAGGTTTCTGACAAGCTGATTAGAAGATTCTAAGTGTCAGGGACCTGAAGAGGAAGTCACCGTCCTACATCGAGCGAGTACCTCAGTATTTTTCCACATAAAGACTTGAGAAATTTTCCAGTCTTTGAGGAGGGGCAGGTATGATGCCACTTATGTAAGAAATAATCCTTTTCCCTGCTTCTTCTGGCGGAGGCCTAACCTGAGTGCTTACCGCCACCTAGTGGTGTTTAGATGAATAAGCATTTTTGTTTTTGTGTGTGTTTTTAATGAATAACCCATTTTTAGGAAAAAGGAGGCCCTCTAGTTTTTCACTCTATAGTCACTTATTTCACTGGCCGGCATCCCAAGTCATTTATTATTTGCTCGCATATGTATGTATGTAAGTGTCTATTATGTATTTCAATGAATATTTTATATTAGAATAGCTTTAGACTTACAGAAGTCATTCATTCATATAGCGTGAAGTTGTAGACTTTGTTTTATAATTTATATTAAAACACAATTTCAGTTATAATTCAATTTTGTTGCTAAAATAGTAGCTTCACCAGTGGGAGCTCTTTCAGGCTGGTTCCGGTGTCCTTTAAAATGCCAACTTCCTTCTTGAGCACCTCCTTCGCCTATTTGTTTAAAAACACACTTAGGGAACATCAAAAAACTATGTCAGCCTTAAAATCCCATCATCCCAACACAACTACAGTATTTTAGAGTTTTGTCATTCATGTTGGAACATAGTTTTTTTCTTTTTTAAAAAATATACTTTATTGACCTTCTACAGAGAGGAAGGGAGAGGAATAGAAAGTCAGAAATATCGAGAGAGAAACATTGATGAGCTGCCTCCTGCACACCCCTCACTGGGGATGTGCCCACAACCAAGGTACATGCCCTTGACCAGAATCGAACCCGGGGTCCTTCAGTCCACAAGCTGATGCTCTATCCACTGAGCCAAACCGGTTTCAACGAAACATAGCTTTCTAAAAAAATATACATATATATATATATATATACATACATACACACACACACACACACACACACAATTTATTTATTTATTTCAGAGCGGGAGAGGCAGAGATAGAAACATCAATGACGAGAAACATTGATCGTCTGCCTCCTGCACACGCGCCCCCCCCCCCCCCCCCCGCCCCCAACTGGGGACTGAGCTCACAAACCTGAATTGAACCATGACCTCCTGGTTCACAGGTCAACACTCAACCTCCGAGCCACACCAGCTGGGCAAAACATAGCTTTTAAAGAACATAGGTTTGTTGTTTTTTTCACTTCACATGACTTCATAAACACAACTGCCTTTTTGGTGTTTGACAATGAGGTAGTGTTCACCAAACGCACGTCAGGGCACCTTCAGAAAAGCTCTCAGGCCCTGGCGGGTGTGACTCAGTTGGCAGGGCGTTGTCCTGTGCACTGAAAGGTTGCGGGTTCCATTCCCCATCAGAGCACATGCCCAAGTTGTCAATCTGTTTCACCCTCACAGGTGCTACTGGCACATGGATGTTACCTCTCTCTCCTTTCTTCTCTCTCTAAAAAATCAAACAAAATACTTTTTAAAGATATTAAAAAAGAAAAAAAGCTCTTGGGAGTCAGATTATGTGCCCTTACCCTTAATTCTGAGGCTTTCTGAGCCTCAAGCCTTTCGCCTGTAAAACGAGGGCAATGTGCTCTGGCAGCATGCTCAGTGACCAGAGCATCAGGCCATGTACTAAAGGGTCTTGGGTTTGATTCCTGCAAGGGTCTGTATCTAGGTTGCAAGCAATCGAGTGATGTGTTTCTCTCACATTGGTTTCTCTCCCCCCCCCCCCCCCTTTCCATTCTCTCTAAAATCAATGGAAAAATATCCTTGGGTGAAGATTAACCAAAAAATTAAAGAAAACAGGGACAATGACGGTGTTTCTTACAGGCTTCTATGAATATTTTATCAGGCAGCATAGAATAGATTAAGAGCAAGGACTCTGGATAGATGGCTCAAATGTAAATCTTGTCCCTGCACTTATTAGCTGGGAAACCATTTAAACCAATGCACTGATGCATCAATGCACTTGCTTGCTATGTGCACTAATTTGTGTACTGTCCTGTTTCATTCCATGTGCTTCAGGAGCTCTCTCCAGCAATCCCACTTAGGGACTACGTGGTTTTCACATTCACACTTCTGAAATTTCGTTTGGAAACTCGATATAAACCAAACAGATAAAAGAGCTCATTTTATCAGCATTCCTTTATTTTATAAGTTCATACCTACAATTTTATAACACCTATTAGAATGACATTCACAACTAGGTATATGGTGAAGCACATCAGGAGCCTGAGGTTAGCGGTGGAAAAAGTTGACTTCAGCACTTAGGTCTGTCTCTTGTTTGACTGCACAGAATCAGTAAAATTCTGGTTCACATAGAAAATATCTTAACCACCGCTCATGATCATGATAAATGGAGGGCAACGGACACCCACAAGCTGATACACAATCACATTTGACATGCGACACGTGCACCTGCTACCACTCAAGCTGACATCCCCATCAGATCAGGTCAGCAGAGGTCCCGGACCCCTGCCTTCCTCTCAGAGCAGTGCACACATGCAGGAGCACAGAACTTTGTACAGTTTTGTGTGATAAAAAACCGGCGGGAATGAATTTAAATGTATAAATACCAGTGCAGAACTAGTCTTCCTAGTCAATGACACATTTAGGAGACCTTAAATAGGTACACAACGGACAACGGGTTTGTACTGAGAACTGTGCGAAAAGGAGTTACTGGGCATCACAAGGCAGGGCTTGGTTAATGTCTACCACTGTGGTATATGGGCTATTCTATCTCCATGCCCCGCTCACTGTCACTGTCCTTTTCCGGTTTCCTAAGATTCAGGTGAAATGTCCCTCTAGTAACTCTGCTTGGAGAAGGGCCTCCTCCTCCTCCGCCTCGCTGGCCTCTTCATCCTTGATCAGCTCCAGCAGCTCTAACAAGCCAGGGGCCGAGCCATCCTCTGGCAGAGCAAGCCGCCTGCGCAGCGTTTTGTCCCCGGCTCCAGCAAGGACCTGGTCGAGGCGGGCCTGATTCACCACTTCTCTCTCCACTGCTCCTCTCTCTACCAGTTTCTGTAATAAAGGCTCCAACCTTAGTACGTAAGCAGACAATTTTTCTTCGTCCTTCTGGTAAGTTCTCAGATATTTGACCTGCAACTCCCTCGGATTATCAATAACCCCAAAAACCTGCTCAAGAGCCTTCAGGCATTCAGGGACCGTGATTAAGGGATTGTTTATCTTGAGGACACGAATAACATCATATGCCGGGCTTCTAAGGCTCTCTAGCAATCGCCTTCTTTTCTCAGCATCTGACACCTGCCAGGTCTTCATCATCTGAGCGGTATGGAACAGCCAGGATTCAAAGTTTTCCTCTTCAGGCCCTGGAGGGTCGCTGCCCGAGAATACTCTCAGCTTTTTGTAGTTCACGTACTGAAGAGCGGGCTGAAGAGCCTCATCTAACGCCTGTGCCATCATGGGGGCCCGCACTTCTGGGATCATGTTCTGGTCTAGGTCAAAAGGGTCGTTTCCATACCCTAAAGCTCTGGTCAGCTCACTCAATGTCATGCCCTCTCCTTCTAAGAATGTAGTTAATCTGCTTAAAAATTCATCATCTGGGTCAGGGGGCTTAAAGATCACTCTCCAGCTACCCCCTTTTCCAGGTATCTCCTTCGGGACCAGCGCAAAACTAGTCTCCTCGGTAAGCCCTACTAGGACCACATTCCTGTTCTCATCCCTCCGGAACATCCTCCCGAGCAGTCTGTGCTCACCCAAGGGAGCTAGACCAGCGCGCAGAGCCTCCTCCATTTCCGCCACGTTACAGGTCTGGGGGATGCCGGCGATCAGCAGCGCCTTCCGAGGGTTCATGTCCATCCCCCTGCACCAGTCTTCTAAGAGCCTCAGCGTCATGGTGCCCCAGGCAACGTATTTCAATCCGCAATGCGTCGCGGGGAGAGTGATGCCGCCGCAGTTCCCAGTACTCCTCCGAAGTAGCCCCGTTTAAGTCCCGTCAACGTCCCGAGTTCCAGGTCCTGTGAGGACAAAGCAGCCAAGTCAGCTGAGGGTGTCAAGGACCCAGGGCCCGGAAAGCCCCGCGAACCCTAACTCGAGGGCGACGCCAGTCGGCCCCACTGCGGCAAGCAGCCATCTTACCCCTCCTCGGGCGCTCCGCCGTCATCTAGCGGTCCCTGCCTGCGTCCCGCGGCAAGGCGCTTCCCAGGAGGCCAGTCCCGAGGAGCGGAAGGACGGCCTCTCCTCCGCTCAAACGGGCACAGCAGAGGGGTTGTGCAGAGGCGCGACGCCAGGGGGGGGGGGGGGGGGGGGCGGGGAGGGATGGCGGACCTCCTGGACTCTGCGGTTCTCTCCGCGGCGAGGAGCGATGAGGCGACCAGAGTCGCGAGCGAGGCACCGGGACGAGGCCGAGACAGCCACCCACCTGAACAGACGCACTTCCCCGCCGTGGTCGCAGCCTCAGCCCGGGTCCCACAGGAGCTGTTTGGGGCGTGCCCGAGGAGGCGGCGCCGCGCAGGTGACGCACCCTGACGTCGCGAAGGGCGGGCCTTTCAAGGCGGGGCGTGCGCGCTTCCGGGACGAGCCGGAAGCCCCGACTGTGGCAGCATCCGGGACGGCAAGCGGGCGGGCCAACCCAGACAGGAAGGTGAGATCCGGCGCCTGCCCAGCTCTGCAGGCTCGGCCGCTGGCCGCTGCCCGGCACTGGGCTCCCGGCGCTGCCAGGCGGAGAGGCCCGGGCCTGACGCCGCCCGCGCAGCCCTGGTCGCGGCGACGGGCGCAGCAGCGTGCCGGGGGGCGGGGCCGGCCGGGGAGTCTCTGGCGGGGCCGGTGACAGCGCCGGGGGCTCGGGGGCCGGCCGCCGCGTGACCCGCGCAGTAGCGCCGAGCTTACTCACCAGCAGCTGGTGCTCCGGGCGGGTCGTGTTCCCCGTTCCCCAGCCGGTGACGCCGGGGATTTCTCTTATGGTGGCTTTCTCTGACATGCCAAAGCTACCCGAGTACTCAGAACTGAGTGACTCTTTAACGCTTGCCGCGGGAACAGCAAGATTCTCGGGACCCTTGTAAGTGTTGAAGAGTTACTGGCTTGACCAGGGGGCCCCCCCCGGCCTTGGTTTGACTTGTAGAACCAAGTGTTCGCTCTGAAGCAACACTATTAAGTCAGAAAGTATTTGCACCCTAAAAGTGAAATGTTCCTTAGAAAACCACTTTGATTCCAGTTTTTTTTTTTAATGGAAGGTGTGTTGCACCTATGTAAGCCATATGCAGTGAGTTATTCTGTGGGATTCACATATAAAACCAGACTCCCTAAACACGGAAACGTTTTGTACTTCCTCAGAACCATTGCATAAAACCACCTGTAGGTTATTTACATGTCTTCATAAATGCAATGTTCATTTATTTTAAACCGTAACTGTGGTTAATGGGGGATTTTAGAAGTCGTTGGAAATAAAGCAAGTACATTTGGAATAGTTGCCCTGACAGCATTACTAGACCCTAACTGTATTTTCTTTCTTTTTTTTTAATTTGAAGGCACAGAGCATGGAGAATGATGAATTTTCGCCAGCGGATGGGATGGATTGGAGTGGGATTGTATCTGTTGGCAAGTGCAGCAGCATTTTACTATGTGTTTGAAATCAATGAGACTTACAACAGGCTGGCCTTGGAACACATCCAGCAGCACCCAGAGGAGCCCCTTGAAGGAACCACATGGATGCACTCCCTGAAGGCTCGCTTCCTCTCCCTGCCATTTTGGTTTTGGACAGTTATTTTCCTGATACCTTACTTACAGATGTTTTTGTTCCTATATTCTTGTACAAGAGCTGACCCCAAAACGGTGGGCTACTGTATTATCCCCATATGCTTGGCGGTTATTTGCAATCGCCACCAGGCATTTGTCAAGGCTTCTAATCAGATCAGCAGACTGCAACTGATTGACACATAGACTCAGTCACCATTTTCCCCTGGTGATTACAGAACGGCCAGTGCTGGGCGGAACCTGGTCACCAGACTGCAGTTTTTTCACAGATCTCAGGAAGTTGTGGTGGGGCAGAGGCTTTTTAAAAAAAAATGTGACTAGGGGGCTATCTTTATCTGACTAATGAGTTTTTAGGTGAAGCCTGAGATAACAGTACTACAAAATAATGTTGATGACTTCAGATTTTGGAAGTAAAATCATGTCTGTTATTTGAATTCTTTAGAAACTTGAATAAGTTCCTCAACTCATATTCTTATTCTACTGTGCAACATAATGATGGTTCAAAGATTTTTCCTTTGGGGGAAAAAATGAACGTGAACATTTCCATTGTGTTTAATATGTAAAAAGGTCCAAACATGATCATAAAATTTAAATTTTATACAATTACTTGGCTTGCTTTAAATTTCTTCCAACTAAAACACCAACTCATTCTTTTTCTGAGTAAGCCAACTATTTATCAGCTTGTGAGAAATGGGTATAAAATTATTGAGATGATTGGTGTCCTGATATACAGAATTTGTTCCTCCTTTTGGTTAATGCTATTGGCATTCTTAATGCGACTGATTTAAAAAAAAACAAAAACTTGGAAGAGACTAAATGTTTGAATGCTGAGAAACCTAACTTATACATAGGAGATGGAAACAAGGTGTTCAGTGAAAATATTTGTTCCAGTGCCTGTCAGATTTGTGTGGTAGCTCTAAAAGATGCTATCAAGTCATCCTGGTACTCCTTCCTTGCCTAGGGGCTGGCCGTTAGGCAATAGGTTAGTTGCATGAAGATGTGATCCTTGTACTTCCTCCTGTGCTTTTGTACTTAACTACCTCATGTCTGGTACCAATACAAATATCTAAAAAATGGAAATATCAGATCTTAGGATTATTTTTTTTCTGGGTGAGATTACGATATATTTTTATACAGTTGTGTCATTAATACCAGGGAAATGTTTCACACTGATAGGTTTTAATAACGTCTCGGGTGCTGTTCTAAGAACTTTGCATGAGTTAACTCACTTAATGCAACAGCCTTTGAGCTGACAATTAGCTAGATTTTACAGATAAGGACGCTGAGGTGGAGCAGTTAAGTAACTTGCCAGAGGTCACACAGCTGGGGGGGGGGGGCACAGCCAGAGTTGTAACTAGGCATCTGATGCCTGTTCTCACCACAGCTACAGCGCTTCTCACAAGTGACAGCTGTTTCAGCACTGGGCACTGCGGGCCTCGCCATGCTCAGGAATGGAAATGGCGTGACTGAGGAAGGTTTTTCTCCATGTGTATGGGCTACTGGAAGTCTAAGTGTCTAGCAATCTCACCTTAAGTCTGATTTGACTAGAACGGAATGCTGTGCTTTCCACAGCAATCTTTTACTTGAAAGATAAAGCAGGTACTTTTGCAACTCAAAAGCAGCAAGATCAGATTCTTCTCTAATCAGTCCCATTTCTTTCTTTTACTGCCTCCATAGGTCTAGTTCCTGAAATGATTTATCTTCTGCTACAGTTCATAGCATCTTCCAAGTAAGCAGCAGTTGGAAGTATCTGCATCTCTGTGAAGAACAGATAACCCAATCACTTGTATCTTTTGAGTACTTCCTAATTACAGGCGGTCCCTGACTTACCGTGGTTTCACAAGATTTTTCCACTTTCTGATATTAAAGCAATATGCATTCAGTAGGAACTGTATCTGAACTCTGCTCTTTTCCCAGGCTAGTGATAATGCCGTCAGGGTCTCGGGATGCTGGGCAGCAGCGCGATGATCTTGCCCAACTGTCGGCTGATGTCAGTGTGCTGAGCATGCTTCAGGTAGGCTAGGCCAGTGGTCGGCAAACTGCGGCTCCCGAGCCGCATGCAGTTCTTTGGTCCCTTGAGTGTGGCTCTTCCACAAAATACCACGGCCTGGGCGAGTCTATCTTGAAGAAGTGGTGTTAGAAGAAGTTTAAAAAATTTGGCTCTCGAAAAAAATTTCAGTCGTACTGGTGATATTTGACTCTGTTGACTCATGAGTTTGCCGGCCACTGGGCTAGGCTGAGCTCAGAGGTCCAGTGTGTTAGGTGTGTAAATGCATTTTCAACTTATGTTTTTAACTCTTGATGGGTTTGAGAGTAACTATCGTAAGGTGCGGAGCGGTGTAGTATGCATGTTGTAGGCACTACGTTGAGTGATTTGCATTCATTTTTCCATGGCAGCCTTCTGAGGCTGGTGTGTGCTGGTATGAGAGCCATTTAGCGAAGAGTAAAATCAGGAAACCTGAAGCACACAGGAATTAATAACTTGCCCATGACCACACAGCAAGTAAATGGAAGAGCCAGGACATTGAACTGGGGATGTCTGGCTTCAGATCTCCAACTCTATCATTCCAATCTATTGCTTCTCAATAATTTTTCTTATATATATATTTTATTGATTTTTTACAGAGCGGAAGGGAGAGGGATAGAAAGTCAGAAACATCGATGAGAGGGACATCGATCAGCTGCCTCTTGCACGCCCCTTTACTGGGGATGTGCCCGCAGCCAAGGTACATGCCCTTGCCGGAATCGAACCCGGGACCCTTCAGTCCGCAGTCCGACGCTCTATCCACTGAGCCAAACCGGTCTCGGCTGCTTCTCAATAATTTGAGGAAAATCGTTGAGCAGTTTCTTGTTTTATTTGATTAGTCTTGAAGCAGTGATAGTTTGGAAATGATTTAAGAAAATTATTTGTTGCTTTTTGTTTGACAAATGTTTGGCATAATGCAAGATTTGTGAATTGGTCACTTATAAAGTGACTTCATTTTTATTGAAGTGCATTTTATCTCTTCGAATTCTAATACTGAGATTTGACATCTCAGTCTTTCAAGATAATATTTCCTTGGTAGTAGAAATGTTAATTATAGTAGGAGTGATGCAGTATTTCTAAATGTTTGAGATTGTAAGAATCTGTTTTTGATTACTTCGGAATTAATTATCCAGGTTGGATTATTACAGTTTTGTCTATGACCATTTAAGAGTTCAAAGCACTCTTTAGAGGGAAAGGTGAAATTTGTTTCCTACCTCTATTAGACTGAGAAGGTTAAAATTGATGGGTTGGAGACTATTATTATAGCAGGTCATCATTTACTTTATATTCTCCGAAAATGTAAAAAATCAGTGACTACAAAAAAGCAGTGACTACAGGATTAGGTAGAGAGTTAAATGGCAAATAAGGGAAGTGAGTCAGAGGTTTCAGGAAAGAGACAAGCATCTTAGGATCCCTAACCAGTCTTAGACCTGCTTCCAGGTGTGAGGAAAATAGAGGGGTAACACAAAGCTTTTCTTCGGGGAAGAGGAGTGGTAGGTAGAGTACACCCGAGAGGATAACTGTTCCCATAATATAACCAAACTGGTATATTTCATTTACCATGGGTATTGTTAAAGTCTGTATTGAGGTTATCTAATGTGGATTTTTTGGATGGGTTTAACATTTTCAATCTAAAAAATACTGGCAGAAAAGCTTGCTACAATACCACACGACTCATGTTTGCGTTAAACATTTGCTGTCATAAATTCTGCAACATATTTTTTAAGTGCCATGTAATTCTAGACCATGATTGGGATTCATTATGTATCAGTATTTTTGTTTTGGGCTAAGGCAGAGAGTGGGGTCTTGAGCTGTGGTTGTATATTAGAATCACCCAAAGAAATAAAAATAGCAAAGCTCATCTGAACTATGTTGGGATCCCTTATCAATTATGTCAATTTCTGTGGGCATAGCCCAGGCATCCTGTTTTGAGAGGCAGGTCTTCCAGTGCTTCTGTCAGGGTTTTCTGCACCATAAAGACTCAGTTGTTAGTCATGAGATCTGTGTTTGTTTTTGAAATAGCCTCAAAAGTATTTTGTGGTAACTTCACCCTAGCTGTTTGAATTGTAAATATTTTTTTAATTTTTGTATTTTATTATTATTTTTTATTTATTCACTCATTCACTTAGTCTCTGGCCTGAATTACAAATCTTTAAAAGAGGTGTTAATATTTTCTCTCCCTCCTCCCCCACCAGGTTTAAATACTTGATTATTACACTAGAGGCCTGGTGCACGAAATTCATGCACAGGGGGTTGTGCCCCTCAGCCCAGCCTGCATCCTCTCCAGTCTGAATCCAGGACTGGTAGCTCCTAACTGCTTGCCTGTCTATCTTCCTGATTGCCCCTAACCACTCCCCTGCCAACCTGATTGATGCCTAACTGCTCCCCTGCCAGCCTGTTTGCCCCTAACTGCCCTCCCTTGCAGGCTTGATCGCCTCCAACTGCCCTCCCTTGCAGGCCTGGTCCCTCCCAATCTCCCTCCCCTGCTGGTCTGATCACCCACTACTGCCCTCCCTTTCAGGCCTGGTCCTCCCAACTGCCCTCCCCTGCCGGCCGTCTTGTGGTGGCCATCTTGTGTCCACATGGAGGCAGTCATCTTTGACCACATGGGGGCAGCCATCTTGTGTTGGAGTGATGGTCAATTTGCATATTACTCTTTTATTAGATAGGAAAGGGGAGGCCTACTGACCAGAGCCTTATAACAGATATATGTTGTTCTAGTGTGTCACCAAGGAGAAATCAGAGGTAATGATTACAGAGGAAGTTACTGACTAAAGGCCAGGATCCAGGAGAGTCAGCCAGGAATGCAGCAGACAATCAGGACAGGCTTGGGTGGTCAGGTGGCAGGGTGAGGGAGAGGACAGCTTCACTCCTGCTTCTTGAAGTTCTCCAGGTGTGACAAGACCCAGCCCCACAGCCAGAGAAAACAGAAAGCAGGAGGTGAGCCCAAGGGCAACATCCATGGTCCTGAAATGCTTGGAATGAATCTGGGCAGGAAGCACCAGGAGTCCGGGCTGGGCCTATCAGGGCCCTCAGCCGTGGACTTCTGCGAGCAGAAGGCAGACAGCTGCCAGCTGGAGCCCAAGTTTGGGAATGAAGTGTCGGCATGTTCTGATTCCAACTCCTCTCCTTCAGTTTATCCTGAAGGCAATTTGTCAGGTTTTTGCCCCCACTCTACCAAAACTGTCTTCTTGTCAAGTGGTCACTGGTAACTTACATAGAACTAAACCACTGGTCAAGTCTCAGGCCTTAAATTACTTATTAGTAGCTGTTGACACATTCCCTCCCTTTGAGACTTGCTTCAGGTGGCTTCTCATCACGACCGCCCTGTAGAACTTTAGCGAGGACGGAATGTTCGTTGTCTGCGCTGTCCCCGTCAGGAGCCACCAGCCACATGAAATGAGCCCTTGAGATGTGGCTGTGACTGCGGAACTGCGTTCAAAGTTTCAATTAGAATTTAAATAGCACAGTGGCTGGTAGGCACTCTGTGTTAGCCCAGGTCTGGATATTACTCTGCTTTTTCTCTTCCTTACCAGCTCCTCCCATCTCCTTTGCTGTTGGGCATCTGCCCGATTTCTAGGTTGGCATGCCCCCGGTCCCCCTTGATCATCTCGTTCAGGCTCGTGGCTTTTTAAATGCCCATTTATATTACTACCGCTCTCTCCCAAGCCAAAAATTTGAATATCCAACTGTCTAGTTGATATTTACTATATGTTCAAAACTAAGCTGCTGCTCTCTCCACCCACCAAAACCTGCTCCTACAAGATGGCTGCCAAACACTTGATGAGGGATCCTTTTAAACTCTTACCCCTCTCAAATGTTCCTCCGGTGGTTTCCCTTCTCAGGATAAAAACCAAAGTCCTTGCCATGGCATCCAGTCATAAATAAGCGGCCCTTGACCTTTACTTCAGTTCCTAATCCTCTCTCGGCCCAATTCCACTCCAGCCACACTGGTTTTCTTGATTCTAGAACACACCAGAAAAACCTGTTTCAGCGCCTCTGCACTCTGTGCTGACTGCCTGGGTGCCTGGCCCTGGGCTACTCCATCACCTTCTTCAGACCTCTGCTCAAGCGCCAGCTTGGTGAGGCCGCCTCTCACCACCCAATTGATCCAGCGTCCCCCTCCCTGTGTTTCTCCGAAGCACTTAACCATATGATATCACGTGACATTTGTTTTGTCAGGATCTACACTCCATGAGGGGCAGTTTTGTTTGCTCATTGCTGTATGCCCTTTGCCCCCGTGCCTAGAGCAGTAGATGCTCAGTAATTATTTATTGCATGAGTGATGCTGTCACTGAATACCTCTCTCACTAGACTGCAAAACAGTCTCGTTCACTCTCCAGGGAAGAATAAAGGTTAGCGTTAACATTTACTACTCAGTGCAGAGCATAATCTGTGTCACATGCTAGATAAGTTTGGTTATTAAACTTCTATTTTTTGTTGTTGACACTATTGCAGATAATTATTAAACTCCTTCAGTTTTCAGTATAGACTGATATGTTCTTTTAAGGCCAAAATTTAAAATGAGTCTCCCAATTTATTTTTGCCAACAATTCTTGTTATATTGGTTGTCTTGGGGTTTTTTTTTTTTTTAAACATCGGTTTGCTGTCCCATTTATTTATGCATTCATTGGTTGGTTCCTCTATGTGCCCTGACCAGGGCACCTGCAGTCCCGGTGTGTCAGGAAAATGCTCTAACCAACTGAGCCACCTGGCCAGGGCAGGGTTTCCCTTCTCGATGCAGAGGAAAACATACCCCACACTCACAAACAAGTGTGTGCTTTAAGTGGTGGGTAGAGCCTTGAGAAAACCACTTACCATGCACCAAGTGTCATGAAGACCCCTTAGAGCTACAGCACACGTCATAGTGTTCTGGGCTTCAGAGCAACGCTATGGCCCGATAAGGCACTTATTTAAACTAGTAATGTTTTTCTACAAGTGGCCTCTATCTTCAGCGGAATTTTTGGCACCAGAGTAAATTCCCAATGGCCCCAATGTGAACTGCTTTTTAAAAGATTTAAATAGAAGCTTACTGTCTAGCATTCACTGTTTCCTGGGCTATGTCTTTAAATAGAGCAATTCTGATCCAAAGGTCACCTGAGAATGGAAAAGTCGCAGCTACACTGAAACTTGCTTAATAGTTTAAGAATAATGCACTGGCTAGAGGCAATTTCTTCAAGGCAAGGCACTTTGGTTTTAGAAACACCTCTGACCCCCCCCCTTTTTTTTTTTTTTTATGATATGCTACCTCATATTTAGTCCAGTTTTCCTAACCTTTTTATTTTTCTATTTTGGTTTTGTTTTGTTTTCCAAACTTCTTTAGAAATCACTTTGTATTCCTTAATCTGACAAATAGTGGTCAGATGGGAAATGTGGATTTAAAAAATGTTTTTGTTGACTTTTAGAGAGAAAGGAAGGGAGGAGGATAGAAACATTGATGAGAGAGAAACATCACTGATCGGCTGCCTCCTGCATGCCCCTCACTGGGGACCAGGCGGGTGTCCTGACTGAGTATTGAATCTGTGATCTCTTGGTTGCTGGGTCGATGCTCAACTGCTGAGCCACAATGCAGGGTGGGTTTCTTATTTTTTAAGTCTGGACTGGTTCATTTTTTGCCCTTACTAAAGTTATTTATTTTATTGATTTTTTTTTTCACAGAGAGGAAGGGAGAGGCATAGAAAGTCAGAAACATCGATAAGGGAGAAACATCGATCAGCTGCCTCCTGCTTACCCCCCAGTGGGGATGTGCCCGCAACCCAGGTACATGCCCTTGACCGGAATCGAACCCGGGACCATTCAGTCTGCAGGCTGACGCTCTATCCACTGAGCCAAACCAGTTTCGGCTGCCCTTACTAATTTAAAGCATGACTTTTGGAAAGTAAAAATCATTAGAAAGTTTCACAATAACTCTTTTTTAAAATGTATGTTGCTTTATTCTGTAAGGACACCCTGACACGTTAGATAATAGCTAATGACAAAAGGTAGAAATGAGGCGTCTGCTTCTCTAACCACTGCTAGGAGTATGCTAATATGTATTGCCATTACATGTCCACTTGGACATCCTTTCATTCTATTAGTTATGTAACAATGGAACAGCGAGAATACAGTAAGTAGGTGGTTCTGCATCTCAGGTGAGCACTGCATGGAAATCCGGTTCTGCCTGTGAGGATGGTGGCCCTCCTCCCTGAGAAACCCAGCTAGCTAAGCTCGTGAGAAAAACCCTAAGAATCATAGAGAAGGGATGCTGGCAAGCCTCTAACACAGCACAAACAGTAGACAGCTATTGTCACATGGATTCAATTTGCCATTGTTTGGAAATGTCACATCCGTGTCAATAACAGTCCTGGCACCTGCTCAGAACCCCCCTAGAGTTTCATGGTTACTTCTGTAGGGTGATTTCAAAACTTAATAGGAGCATTTGAAGGATTCAAGTATTTTCATTTAAGTCTCCAATTTTGTTTTAATTAAAACAAAATATTAATTAAAAGAAAAAGGACAGCTGGGTTAGTTTTGTTAGCTTCCAGAAGTCACTGTGACTATGCTTAGCCGTCCTCTCCAATTTGCCTGCACCCTCCGCATCACCCGCATGTTCCATGCTTGGGCGTAGGAATGAATGTCCAGAAAACAAGGCACACAGGGAACTTAAACCTTAGTACGGGAAAAAGGTCAGCTTAGAATCACAGCTAAGTTCAAATGTTAATTTTCTGGAAATTGGTATTAGTCGATTGAAAACACAAAGAACAGAAAGAAGGTTTTGATGAAGTTAAACCATGCATCATTCTACTCACAGAACAGGGTGGACAGGGAATTGGGGTAGCTGATGCAATTGTGTGTCCTGTGATGACACGATGGGTCCCCGTAGAACCAGAAAGGACACCTGAGTAGGGGGCCTTATCTCCTGGGTTTCTTGCTCATATCACTAAGCAGCTAAATGGTTGGTGCTTTTCTGCTCTGTGATAAATATACAGAAAAGTAAACTAAGTGTTCTTTTTTTAAACTGTAGCCATCGCAAAATTAACTCTGCTGTGGGGTTGCTTTTTGCTAAATCCTAATGTGAGTGCCCTTATTTGAGTAATGCTGTGAAATAGGAGGAAAGACAGAAGAACAACTTTGAAGAGGCGACAGACCACTCTTTCCCTATGGACAATGCAGGCAGAGGGCGAGAACACACACACACACAAAACAAGGCCATTCCATTTGACAAGACAGGAGCCCCTGTCACTTTACAGCTTTTTGGCACATTCAGGGCAATACACTTGCTCCTGATGGTAAACAAAGCGCTTGCTGGCCAGATTAATGGCGCACTTTTTGCAGTGGAAGCAGTAGTCATGCCAGGACTGTCCTTCATAGGTCACTACACTGGAGCCCTTGCCAAACCCAGTGATGGGGTTCTTGCACCCAGCACACTTCTTAGCCACATAGTTCTTGTAGCAATCCACACAGTAGTACTGGTCCTCCACAGCTGTGAAACGCTGCCCGGCCAGCTTCTTTAAGCAGCTGACACACACAAAGCATTCGGCATGCCAGGGCTGGTCCTGGTACGTGATTCCTCCAGCTGTGATGGGCTTCTCGCACTTCATGCAGCGCTTGGCAAATCTCATCTCATAGCAAGTCATGCAGTAGTATCCCTCCCCTTTAGGGTAGAAGTTGCCCGTCCCGATGATTTGCTTGCAGTCGCTGCAGATGAAGCAGTCATGGTGCCATATAACCCCCTTGTACTCGACACTCTGATCTCCTGGCAAAATGGGCTGTGAGCAGCCCTTGCATATGTGGGCACTCTCAAGCAAGTTGCACTGTTTGCACAGGATCTTGCTCCCTTTGTCCACAAAGGTCTCGGTGGCTAAGGGGTGCTGGCAGTTGGAACAGAAGAAACAGGTGTCATGCCAGAAGCCTTCCTTATAGTGGACCTCCTTGGCGTCTGCACCGATGGTCTTGTGGCATTCTGTGCAGATGTTGGCACAGTGGTGGTCATAGCAGTTCAGGCAGCAGTGGTTGCCATCCTTTTCCACGTACTTTTTCCCGTGCAGGGAGTCCTGGCAGTAGTGGCAGCAAAACCTCTCAGACATGGAGTCTAGCTTGTATCTGGAGGGGTTTCAGTCTGAATGTGTGGAGGATCTGGATCTGGTGAGGGCTGGTATAGCGGTCAGTAACTTCCAACACGCTGCCCTGGGGGTGCTCAGGGGCGCAGCTGTCCCGGAGGTGGCCGTGGCAGCCGTGGTGGTGGTGGTGGCAGACTCCACAATACTTTTTCTGCATTTGTGTATAAAAATACATAACATGATTTTTTTAATGCCAAACGAACAAAATGAGTATATGGTGAAAAATCCCCCTCTCACTCCCGACCCCCTACTCTCTCTAGAATCAGGTTGACTATCCTTTCAGAGAAATTATAAGCATATCCAAGCCAATAGTCTACAATAGTAGCATTCTACAACTGTTTTATATTTTACTAGTTTACATTTAACATCATATCTTAGAGATTGATCCTTAACAACACAGAGCCATACCTTGGTCATTTTACTGCCCCCACAAGTACTCTAGTATACGAATGTTCTATATTTAACCAGGGCCTTCCGATGGACATTTATTTAGGTTGTGCACTCTTTCTTGTTACTAAGAATAATGCTGCAGGGAATAGTTTTATAAACAGATCTGTCCACTTGTTGCTATTATATGTAAGATAAATTTCTGTAAGTAAAATTGCTGAATCAAAGAGCATGTACAGTTAACATTTTAATAGAATGGTCAACTTGACTTTCAAAGAGCTTATATCAGTTTATACTTGCCATCAATATACCAGTATTACCTCACATCCTTCCCAGCTCAGTCTTGCATCAAAACTTGTGATCTTTCAGTTTGAAAGTAAAAAAAATAAAAGATATTCTATTATGGTTTTAATGTTCACTTAGTGGAAGTGGAACATTATGATTTAAAAGCCATGTATATTTCTTGTGATCTTGCTGTCCCTTTCCTTTGCCCATTTCTATTGTCTTTCTGACTGGTACACGTGAGATCCATAAAAGGAAAAATTCTTAGTCATTTAGGCTGAAAATATGAAATACTTTTACCTTCTTTTATTCACAGAATATTCAGAAACTTTATTATATAATCATATTTACTAATCTTTTCTGTTATGGTTTCCGGATTTTTAAAAACTTGCTTAGGAAAACTTCACTCTGAAATCATAGAAATTGTTATCCCATTTTCTTTTACTACTTTCATTTTTTACTCTGTTGATTTTAGAGAGGGGAAGAGAGAGAGTGAAGCATGGATTTGTTGTTCCACTTATTTATGTATACATTGGTAGATTCTTCTATATGCCCCTGACTGGGGGTGGAACCAGCAACCTTGGCATATTGGACGACACTCTAATCAACTGAGCTACCCAGTCAGGGTTCTTTTAGTACTTTTATGGTTTTGTTCTTTACTCTAAAATTCTTGCATCTACCTGAAATTTGTGATATTCTAAGTAATAAGAACCCAACTTCATCACAAAAACTATTAGAAATCAATTCAGGAGAAACCAAGATGGCGGCACAGGTAAACACCTATACTGCTGCCTCGCAGAACAATTTCAAAACTACAACTAAAAGACAAAACAGATATCATCCAGAACCATCGGAAAGATGGCTGAGTGGAAATCTAACAAATAGAAGGAAAGAAAAAAAAAAGTACACTGAGACTCAGGAGCTGAGGAGGGCAGAGGTGTAGAGACGCGCAAACTTGTGCACGAGAGGAAAGGCCAGGTGGCTAAATATATGGCTGGCTTCCTCGAACTGGAGGGAAACAAAGGCTCCCCACTGCGCTGAAATCCAGCTCTGGGCGAGACTTGGGGAATCCAGACTCATTCGGGGAGAAACTGGACTATCTGGCAGTGGGCAAAACCCGAGAGCAGCTTTCTCTCAGAGGTGCTAGAGGCCAAATACCACACAAAGCTACTCAACCAACCCAGGGAAGCAGTGAAAATGCAGAGACAAGGAAACACATCACAAATGAAAGAAATGGAGGAAAGCAAACAACTGGATATAGAGTTCAAAACCACAGTTATAAGGTTTTTCAAGAGTTTCCTAGAAAAGGCTGATAAATTTAACAAGACTCTCGAGGATATGAAAAAGGACCAACTAGAAATTAAGCATACACCCACTGAAATAAAAAATATTATACAGAGACCTGATAGCAAGAATCAAGTCAAAGATTTGGAATACATACAAGCAAAGAACACTCAGCCGGAAAAGCAAGAAGCAAAAAGAATCCAAAAAATTGAAGATAGTGTAAGGGGCCTGTGGGACAACCTCAAGCATACCAACATCTGAATTATAGGAGTGCCAGAAAAAGAGAGAGCAAGATACTAAAAACCTATTTGAAGAAATAGTGATCAAAAACTTTCCTCACCTGGTGAAAGAAATAGACTTAAAAGTCCAGGAAGTGCAGAGAACCCCAAACAAAAGGAATCCAAAGAGGATCACACCAAAACACATCATAATTAAAATGCCAAGAGCAAAAGACAAAGAATATTAAAAGCAGGAAGAGAAAAACACTTAATTACCTACAAGGGAGCACCCATGCAACTGTCAGCGGATTTCTCAACAGAAACTACGCAGGCCAGACAGGAATGGCAAGAAATATTCAAAGTGATGAACAGCAAGAACCTACAACCAAGATTACTCTATCCAGCAAAGCTATCATTCAGAATTGAAAGTCAAAGAGCTTCACAAATAAGAAGAAGCTAAAGGAGTTCATCACCACCAAACCAATATTATATGAAATGCTGAAAGATATTCTTTAAGAAGAGGAAGAAGAAAAAGGTAAAGATAAAAATTATGAACAATAAATACATGTCTATCAACAAGTGAATCTAAAAATCAAGTGAATTAAAAATCTGATGAACAGAATAAACTGGTGAATATAATAGAATCAGGGGCATAGAAAGGGAGTGGACTGAGACTTCTCAGGGGGCAAAAGGGTGTGGGAGGTACGGGAAGAGACTGGATAAAAATCATACATCTATGGATGGGGACAGTGGGGGGGAGGTAAGGGCAGAGGGTGGGGTAGGAATCGGGTGGAGGAGAGATATGGGGGAAAAAAGAGCAATGTAATAATCTGAACAATAAATATTTATAAAATTTAAAAAAATCAATTCATTTCTCATTTGTTAAAACTGAGTATTGTTTTACAAATATAGGGGTTGGCAAAAGTAGGTTTATAGTTATAATACAAAGAAATAATACAATAATTAATAAATAATAATACAAGAATAAACTCTGCATTTTATGTACTCAAAACTGTAAATCTACTTCTGCCCACCCCTGTATTTTTCAATTTGATAAGAATTTTACTCTATTTACAATATACTTAGATATCATAAAATGATTATAGTGTTATTTAATTAACATGTTAATTTTATTTGAAACTATCACTAACTGCATTTATTCAATCCCCAATCTCATCACTTGCTCATGCCAGTTCTTTGAAATATTTTTGTCCACAAACCATGACATGTACTTTTTTTTTTTTTTTAAATATATTTTATTGATTTTTTACAGAGCAGAAGGGAGAGGGATAGAAAGTCAGAAACATCGATGGGAGGGAGACATCGATCAGCTGCCTCTTTCACGCCCCCTACTGTGGATGTGCCCACAGCCAAGGTACATGCCCTTGCCGGAATCGAACCCGGGACCCTTCAGTCCGCAGTCCGACGCTCTATCCACTGAGCCAAACCGGTCTCAGCCATGACATGTACTTTTAAAAAAATATATAAAAAAATTGAGAGAGAGGGGAAGGGAGAAAGAGAGCTAGAAACATCAATGAGAGAGAAACACTGATTGGCTGGGGATTAAGCCCATAACTCAGACATGTGCCCTGATTGGGAACTGAACCGGTGACCTCTTGTTTCATGGTTCCATGCTCAATCACTGAGCCACACCGGCTGGGTGACGTGTACTTTTTATAACAGAAGAAGTTAAAACGTGCAGATATCACACAAATTAATTCAATAATAATTTTTTAAATATATTTTATTCTTACAGAGAGGAAGGGAGAGGGACAGAGAGCTATAAATATCAATGAGAGAGAAACATTGACCAGCTGCCTCCTGCACACTCCCCATGGGGATGTGCCCGCAACCAAGGCATGCGCCCTTGACCGAATCGAACCGGGGACCCTTGAGTCTGCAGGCCGACGCTCTATCCACTGAGCCAAACCGGCCAGGCTCAATGATTGTTTTTGAAAATAGAAAACAAATGAAAAAGCCCTGGCCGGTGTGGCTCAGTTGATTGGGTGTCATCCTGTGCACGGAAAGGTTGTCAGTTAAATCCCAGTCAAGGCACATGCCCTGGCTTCAGACTCCATCCCTGGTGAGGGGGCATGCAGGAGCCAACCTATCGATGTTTTACTCCACATCAACATTTCTCTAAAAATTAATTTCAAAAAAATGTTTTAAAAATAGGAAACAATACAAATTTAATTGCCAACTTAAAGGATTTTACACGTTATGAAGTATTCTCTATTATTTCAATGGTCTGAAATTCTTTACTCAAGAAAACAGATTCATTTCTAAACATTTATTTTATTATGTCTGTCTTTGCTGAAAACAGAAGCTTTTTTCTTTGACAACTGTGCCAGAGGAACAAAACAAATACTTTTCTCAAATAAAACAGATGTTGATACGGTTGTAGTCTTTTTTTTTTTTTTTTTTTTTAACACTTCACAAGTCTGTGTCATCCTTGTGCAGGAGCCATGCTAATCTTCTCTGTATTGTTCCAGTTTAGAGTGTGGGCTGCAGCAGCGAGCATGGCAGCAGTCTTTTACATTTCATACAAGCTACTGTTAAGATGATGTTTTTGGCCGTTTTGCAGATGGTCCATCTGAGTTAGTTCTGCAATCAATGTTATTTTCATCTTCTGCATCTTCTTCATTATCACCTTTTAAAATAAATATTTGTATGACAATGTATTCAGTGGTTGAAAGAAATATAATTAAAATGGTTGATAATGAGACCATTTCACTTTAGGATTAATAAAACCATGTACATTCCAGATGTGAAGTATGTACCATTAAAAAGATTTCAGTCCAGCCGGCGTGGTTCGGTGGGTGGGCGTTGACCTATGAACCAGAGGTTAGGGGTTCGGTTCCCTGTAGAGGCACACGCCCTGGTTGCGGGCTGTCCCCAGGTTGGGGTGTGCAGGAGGTGGCCTATCGGTGATTCTTTCTCATCATTGATGTTTCTGTCTCTCTCCCTCCCCCATCCTCTCTGAAACCAATGGAAATGTATTATTTTAAAATAAAAAAAAAACTTTCAGTAATTTTGGTGTTTAAAACTGTTCCTATCACTTTTTTTTGAAGATGTAATTAATAGAACCATAACATTTACTCTTATAAAGTATACAGCTTGATTTTCAGTGTATTCATAAAATTGTACAACATGACTATCTAATTCTACGTCAGTTTCATCATCCCCAAAATAAATCCCACATCTATTAGCAGCCACTTTCTATTGTCCTCAATCCTTGGCAACCACTTTCTATCTCTATAGGTTTGTCTATTCTGGACATTTTATGTAAATGGAGTCATACACTATCTGGCCTTTTGTGACTGGCTTCTTTCACTTAGCATAATGTTTTTGAGGTTCATTCATGTTGTAGCATATATCTGTACTTCATTCTTTTTTATTGCTGAACAGTATTTTACTACATATCACAGTGTTTATCCACTCATCAGTTAGCGAGCATTTGTGCTGTTGCCACTTTTTAGCTATTACGCATGATGGAGAGGCAGGAACATCGACTGGCTGTCTCCTGCATTGCTCCTTCTGGGGATGGAGCCCGAAACCCAGGCATTTGCCTTGACCGGGAATCGAACCAGCCACCTCTTGGTTCAGTGGATGCTTAACCACTGAGCACCACAGGCTGAGCATTATGTATAACTTCTTGAGAAACTCTTTTCTAAAGAATATACGCCACTGTACATTTTCTTCTTTTTTAAAAAATGTTTTAAAATTGATTTTAGAGGGAGGAAGAGTGAGGGGGAAAGAGAAACATCAACTGGTTGCCTCTCATATGCACCCTGACCAGGGATCAAACTCAAAACCTGGGTATGTGCCCTGACCGGGACTCAAACTGGTGACCTCAACACGCAGCCAACTGAGCCGCATCAGCTAGGGCCATTTTACATTTTCACCAGTAATTATAAGGGCTCCAATTTCTTCATATGCTAGCCAACATTTGTTATTGTTCTTTTTTATTATAGCCATCCTAGTGGACATGCAGCGGTATCTCATTGCGGTTTTGATTTGCATTTTCCTACTGGCCAATGACGTTGAACATCTTTCCATGTGCTTATTGGCCCCACATATCTGCTTTGGAGAACTGTCTATTCAGTTCTGTCCTGGGCTGCAAACACTGCACAGCTCCTCCATTGCCTGGAGGTAGGGGAGGCAGGGTGCTCTAAGACAGAGATGGAGTAGGTCACTGGACAATGGGTCGGTTGGAGTTTGGACGGAGGAGGCGGTTCATGCTCTGGCCAAGCGTGCCCAGGCCCGAGTTTATTGGAAATGGCTGGAATAGCTCCTGTAAACCTTGGGTTGTCATTGTAACTGTTCTGACTCCCTCTTGTGGCTTCTGAGTATGAATTTGCTGTAACACCTGTGGCCTTTACGCGGTGAAGTGCTGCAACTGTAGTCGCTGGCCAGCTTAATAAAGGCTCATAAATTTTGATCTCGGTCCCTGGTGGTCGTCTCTTGTGGGTCACCCCATAAAAATTCCTTTGTATTTGGTAACTGCATTATTTTTAGTATTAAGTTCTATCACTTTGCTTTAGTAATTTTTTATTTTATACATTGTTATTTGAGTTATAATTCACATAACATTCACCATTTAATCTCTATTACCTTTTTGTTGTTGTTAATTCTCACCTGAGGATATTTTTTTCCCCTCTGATTTTCAGAGAGAATGGAAGGGAGGGAAGGAAGAAGGGAGAGAGAAACACTGATGTGAGACACATTGATTGGTTTCCTTCCCCATGTGCTTGGACCAAAGGCCAGGGATTGAATTTGCAACCCAGGTACATGCCCTTAACCAGGAATTGAACCTAAGACCCTTAGGTGCGTGGGCAGACCCTCTACCCATTGAGCACCACCGACCAATGTGTTCTATTATTTTTCTTTTTCTTTTTTTTTAATTTGCAGGGAGGCATTTTAAAAAATATATATATTTTATTGATTTTTTACAGAGTGGAAGGGAGAGGGAAAGTCAGAAACATCGATGAGAGAGAGACATCGATCAGCTGCCTCTTGCACGCCCCCTACTGGGGATGTGCCCGCAGCCAAGGTACATGCCCTTGCCGGAATCGAACCTGGGACCCTTCAGTCCGAAGTCCAACGCTCTATCCACTGAGCCAAACTGGTCTCAGCGTGTTCTATTATTTTTAACAAAGGTAATTCAAACCTAAGATTTCATTAAGCAAATAGTAGAAAAACATGTCCACCTATACAAAAATACTACTGACTCACCATTTTTTTTTTCAGGCTATAAGAGACTATACTTAGAAAGTCACAGAGTGGCTCAGTGGATAGAGTGTCGGCCTGCGGACTGAAGGGTCCCGGGTTCAATTCCGGTCAAGGGCATGTACTTGGTTGCAGGCACATCCCCAGGAGGGGGTGTGCCGGAGGCAGCTGATGGATGTGTCTCTCTCACCGATGTTTCTAGTTTTCTGTCCCTCTCCCTTCCTCTCTGTAAAAAAATAAATAAAAAATATTTTTAAAAAAAGGAAATTACAGAGGCAAAAGTGAGCTGTAGAAGAAATGGGCTCAGGAAACAAGTTAACAGAGGCAAAAGAGGACCCTTGGAGCGTAGAGGAGAGAGAGGTGCAGAGAAAGAGGCCACGAAACCGTGCCTGGGGGGAAGGAGCTGGGGAAAGGCATTTTGTCTCATAGAGAAAGCCCGCCTGGGTCCTAGGTCCTAAAGGTTTTTAAGGGTGGGAATTTTAGGGGAGTTCCCAGGGGAGGATCTCAATAGACTATTCAGCAGCTTTCCAGTGTTGTGGTTTCTACTGACTGGTCAGTCATTAGTCAATGCAGCTTGACCCACCATTAATAGAACAGGTGGCAGTTATTTTTCCAATAAGTAATGACAGATTTTAAAGAAATGGCTCCAGTTATACTCCTGTCCATGTGCCAATGATGACATTTCTCAAGAGATTAGAGAGGTACCTTCTGGAGCCAAGGAACAGGACTTCACTCTCAATATATGTGACGTGGAAACAATTAGTTCTCCGAACTCAGTGTAATGTCCAAACCGGCTCCTTCACATTATCTGGAACTATCAAGATGCAATCAAAATGGAAAAGAAAGAAAAGTACAGTTTCAGCTACTCTACAGCGGAGTTAAGCCCTGCCTCCAATATTTAGTTCATAGGTTCTTCCGTTCGGGCAGTCAAGACAATATTTAAAACATATATAATGCAGTTAAATGTCACCTTTCTATTTTCAAACTGCACCTACAAAACTGGGATATAGGAGAGCAGTGCCTGGAGTCTTTTAAGACTCGTCAAACCAAAATCTGCCCTAATCTTCAGAACCTGCTCCTATTCTTTGAGAGACGCCAGTCTTCCACACGTTCGTAATGTCACAGTTGGTAACACAGCCAGCTCAAGTGTCCTGCCCTCTCTGAAACCTTCCAGGTTCTCTCGGTTTGCAGTAGTTCCAAATGGTCCTGGGGACAAACTTTCACTCTTTAATGTTTGCCTGTTTCAGCCCTCATCACTCTGAGGTCCATCCACAAGGAGAGTGACGGAATTACATTCACTTTTGTTTTTCTTTCCTCCTTTTTGTATTTTTATTTTATTTTTATTTTATTTTAGTGAGCGAGAGGAAGGGGTCGAGAATGAGAGAAAAAGAGAAATATCCATGTTGTTCCTCTTATTTATACATTCATTGATTGATTCCTATATGAGCCCTGATCCAGATGGAACCCGCAACCATAGCAGCCCGCGCTCTCACCAACTGAGCTGCTACCTGGCCAGACCCCCCCTCATTCTTCCTCCAGGGCTCAGCCCAGGACCCGGTACAAAGCGGGCGTTCAGCAGGCTCTTTTGTTTGTTGTCTTGTAAGTATGTTTTTATTGATGTCAGAGAGAAAGAGGGAGAGGGGGGGAGGGAGAGGAAGAGGGAGAAAGAGGGGGAGAGAGCGAGAGCGAGCGAGAGAGCGAGCGAGCGATGAGGAGAATCACTGATCCGTTGCCTCCTGCATGCCACTCCCCCCACCCCCTTCGGGATTAAGCCCGGACTCAGGCATGTGCCCTGACCAGGAATCCAACCGCGACCTCTTGGTTCATAGGCCGAGGCTTCACCATGGAGCCGGCTGTATGTTTCTGTGTAATGTGATATGAATGAAACAGTGGTGAAAACGCCTGGGTAGAAGAAGCACATCAGCCCAAATTCGGCCCAGATAGGGCGGAAGATGTAAAAAAAATATTTAGGTAGAATTCTTCTTCCCTCGAAGCTTTTTTCGAGTCTGCAACTCTGCGGGCTCCCCGAACAGATTTCCCCCGGGTTCCCACACCTTCCCCGCTCTCCACTGTCTCAGAGCTCACCGTCCGCGGCCTTGCCTGGAGCCGCCGCCGGTCTGTCCTGCGCTTCCTGCTGCACCTGGGGGTCCAAGAGCTCGGCCACCAGCTCCCTCATCCGGGCCACCCCCGACAATAGGCCCTGGAGAGGGTCGGTGTCGTCGGGCGCCTCACAGGACACCCGCAGCTGGTGCCGCTGCCCGTCCAGGCCAACGTACTCGCCCAAAATCTCCATGGCAACCATTGAACCGCCAGAACGCGCCACAGGGAACTACCATCCGGAAGCGGAAACCAGCCCGCAGCCGGCGCAGGCGGGAGAAGGGAGAGGAGTGACTTCCGTTTGTCGGAAGTCGCTCCTCCCCCTTCCTTCGCTTCCTTTTTGGGCGATTGGTTCCTGGCGCTCAGGACCCGCCTCCTCCGGCCACGCCTCCCGCGGCCGCTTTTTCCCGCCTCCGCCAGAACAGAGCTGCGGTCGGGTGACAGTTGAGGATGGCCGGAGCTGAGGGTCCCGCCGGGCGGCAGTCGGAGCTGGAGCCCGTGGTGTCGCTGGTGGACGTCCTGGAGGAGGACGAGGAGCTGGAGAACGAGGCGTGCGCCGTCCTGGGTGGCAGCGACTCCGAGAAGTGCTCCTACTCGCAGGTGAGCGCGCGGCGGCGGCCTCGCCTCCTCGGGCTCCGGCGGAACCCTCTTCCCCGCGGACTCGTCCTCTCCATGGCGGGCCGGGACCGCCTTTCGTCGTGGACCGCCCCCAGGTCCGGCCGCCCCTTTGCCCTCAGCCTCCTGGAGGGCCCCCTTCCGCAGTCCGTGCCCGGCGGGGGCCCCCTCCTCCCTCGCTCCTCCTCCGGCCGTTCGGGATTCCCCGAGCTTTGGCCCCGGACAGCCACTCTTTTCTTCCTCCCCTGCCTCGTCCCTACTTTTCCCATCCCGAGAGTGTTTATTAGGAACCGCATGGGAGGATCAAAGCCGAGTTGATCCCTGGGTTTGAAAATCCCCCGTATGCGCTGGGGTCCTAGACAGCTAGTTCCTCTGCAGTTTGGTTTAGGTGCCAGTGTTTTTGGCGAGACCACACCAGTGCCAATAGTTCTGCAGTCGGCCCCGGGGGTGGGGGGTGAATAGGAACCAGAACGGCAGATGGTGCTGGCAAAGGGGGAGGCGGGAGCGAAGGGATCTGCTTGAGGACGTTTGGCGTTTGAAAGGCGTTGTGAGCGAGCATTTGAGGGGGTGTGAGGTGGTGTTGGGTGTGACTCATCCTGTATATTTCTAGGCGCCTAAATGGATTGGGGTGGGTAGACTGAAAACTCTTTCCCAAAGGCGGGGACCCGGTGGGATGAAGAAGGCTCCTCCAGGCCAGGGGAGTGGAGCACGGGGTGAGGAGAGGCTTGCTTGGGGCCTTTGTGGGGCGTGGACTGAGATCACAATCCGACTTGTTGCCGCTGACCAGCTGAGTGCCCACCGCAGCGTGGTTAGATTTGCAAACACCTGACTTGGCTGGTGTTTTAAAATCTTTGGTTCCCACTAGGACAGTTTGTTCCTCTGCCTTTTTTTTTTTTTTTTAAAGGCTGGCCGAAACCGGTTTGGCTCAGTAGATAGAGCGTCGGCCTACGGACTGAAAGGTCCCAGGTTGATTCCGGTCAGGGGCATGTACCTTGGTTTCGGGCACATCCCCAGTGGGGGCTGTGCAGGAGGCAGCTGATGGATGTTTCTGACTTTCTATCCCTCTCCCTTCCTCTCTGTAAAAAAATCAATAAAATATATTTTTTTAAAAGTCTGCTTAGAAGCAATTTTTGAAGTGAGCTTTATAAAACAGACTTACTTAAAATTTTCCTTTTACTTTAGTGGAATGTATACAAAATCGCACAAATCCTGTGTAGGGTTTGAAAAAAAACACACGCAGGTATCTACCACCCAGATCTAGAAATGGAACGTTACTGGCATTCCAAGCGCCCCTGTGTCTTCCTCCTTCCTACAGGGAATTAATCAAAATTGTAAAAACTTTTGCCTGTTTTTTCTCCAATGTTTTATTTGGAAACATTTTAAATCTACCAATAAATTGAAAGAATACTTGTTATCTCTTAACATACCTTCACTTTTTAGCATTTTACATTCATCTTTCTCCTCTTTATAATATACTTTCTTTGTTTTGTGATGAACCATTTGAAAATAACTTGCAGATATCGCCACACTACACTTCTAAATGTTTCAGCATGCATCTCCTAAAAACAAACAAACATTTTTTTAATGCATTGATTTTGTCTTTAGTGGAATCAAGCATTAAAAGATTTAATGTGTGATATTACTTATACCAACCTACACACATTCTCCTACATTTTCATGTGTTACAATGGTTAAGCAAACCAGCTAATGGTTAAGAAGACTAGCTTATTCACAGCTGATTGAAAATATTAAACTTCCTATCACTTAAAGAAAAAATTATTTGAAAACAAGCACTAGTATAGTGCAACAGTGTTTTGGCAGGCTCTTGTGTAAGCTTTTTTATTAATCTTAGTGGTTTTTGCAGGAAGATTTTGACCACAGATAATCTGATTTCAATTATTTCTCAGGTCACAGTATGGGTTTTAGATAATCATGCCATATTCATTAATTCTCATTTTTCATTTTGGGGCTGTCTTTAGGGCTCCGTAAAGAGACAAGCACTATATGCCTGTGGTACCTGCACACCCAAGGGAGAAGAACCAGCAGGAATTTGTCTAGCTTGCAGTTATGAATGTCATGGAAGTCATAAACTATTTGAGCTATATACAAAAAGGTAAAGACAGAGATTGTGGTTAATGCTTTTTAAATGTTTAGATTCTTTCCCAGCTGTACTTTCCCCACCATAATCTTGCTTTTGCATTCAATGTAGCTGTGTACTGGTAAATTTATTATAGTTGTTTTATGTAATATAATTTGAGACAATAGTTTTTCCAGGCAGCCTTTTAAATATAATTATGGCACAAACTCAAACTACTCATTGTTCACTGCCATTAATTTATTTGATTCTCTGGACGTGATATAAATATTTGTTTCTGCACATTAATGTCCAGAATTATTAAATCTCTTATTGTTATGTAGTTGGAGAAATTCCGAATTGGATAGATGGTCAGCAGCCAAGGCCACTTTTTAGATCCTAGAAATGATTTGAAAGGGAAGAGGCTAAGATACGAACTTTAAAAGGTCATTAGATTTAAAAGAAAAATTAAAATTGGCTCTTCCTTTATTTCAGAAATTTTCGTTGTGATTGTGGAAACAGCAAGTTTAAAAATTTGGAATGCAAATTATTTCCTGTAAGTAAGCACTGTAACTATAAATGCATTGGAAATAGCTGAGATGGATATTTGACAGAGTGGATAAAAACCAGATATTTCCAAAAAGGAAGTTCTTATGCTTATTCTCTGCAAATGGCAAATGAATATTAGACTCAATTTTTTACCCCGTTAGAAAACTTAGTAACCTGTTTAGAATATACAGGATAGATTATAATTAATATGAAAGGTTTTGGGGAAATGTTCTTTGCAGCCATTCAGGTTAAATTATGTCAGTTTTGCTTATGCTATGCTATAAGGCTTTTACATAATCCTATATAATAAAAGAGAAACATGCAAATTTGACCTACCTTTGCTCCTGATTGGCTATGCTACCAGTCAATCAGGAGTGGGGGTGGAGCCAAGTGTCAGGGGTAGAGATGAAATGTTGGTGGTGGTGGTGGTGGCAGCGAGCACTCAGCCCCCGGCGCTGTGAGCAGAAGTGGCAGTGAGCGCCCAGCCCCTGGGGCGGGGTGGTCGCAGGCACCTGGGGCTGAGCTGAGCAGGGCCATGGCTGGGTGCCCAAGGCTGAGGGTGAGCCAACAGTTGGACATCCCCCGAGGGCTCCCAGTATGTGAGAGGCAGGTTGGGTTGAGGGACCACCTACCCCCAGGGCACAAATTTCATGCACTGGGCCCCTAGTATATAATTTTTATATATTAATATGTAAAAAATTATTATATATTATATAACAAAGATTATATAATAATTTTTTATATAATAAAAGCATAGTATGCAAATTGTCCCCTTGACTGGGAAGTCATCCGGGAGTTCAACCAGGGGGTCGGGTGGTCGGGGGAAGGGAGGGAGGCCCCATCTGGCAGTAGGCAGCCAGGGGAAGGGAGGGAGTACCTAGCCAGCAGTTGCTAGGGATCCTACCAGTGCACGAATTTCATGCACTGGGCCTTCTGTGTATATTATTGATTTAAGAGAGAGGAAGGGACAGAGATAGAGAAACGTCGATGAGAGACATTGATCCACTGCCTCCTGCATGCTCCCTCCTGGGGATTGAGCTGGTAATGCAGGCGTGTGCCCCAGCCAGGAGTTGAACTGTGGCCACCTGGCTCATGAGCTGATACTCAACCACTGACTCGCACGGGGGCGCTGCTCTACAGCTTTTAAAGCAAGGGAAGGGGTATGGCTGAACACTGGATGCGTAAAACTTGATAAAAATGAATCTGGGCTAGATGCATGCAGGAATTTTTTACTGCTTTTTGGTTAATAAAAATTACCTTATACAGTAACTTTGGGTGAAATAACAAATGCAAGAAACTAAGGGGCCCTAGCCAGTTTGTTCAGTGGATAGAGCGTCAGTTGCAGACTGAAGGGTCCTGGGTTCTATTCCAGTCAAAGGCATAAACCTTGGTTGCAGGGTAGATCCCAGCCCCAGTCAGGACCTGTGTGGGAGGCAACCAATTGATGTGTCTCTCTCACACTGATATTATATTTCTCTCTCTGTGTCTCTCCGCCACCCTTCCACTCTCTCTAAAAATCAATGGAAAACATCCTCAGGTGAGAATTAGCAACAACAATAAAAAAAAGGATTTTATGTTATTCAGTCATAATTACTAAAATTGTTATGATTTTCTCTCCTTAGTTGGACAATTGTCTGCCTTTAAAAAAAATTTCAATTCTTTATTGTTTAAAGTATTACATATGTCTCATTTTTCCCCTCTTGTCTTTTTATTTTTACATCCTGGTAATCTGGCAGCTTTGGCTGTTACAGGAGCTATTAAGTAGTTTGAAATTCTAGGCCAATGTCAGTTTGCATAGGTTTATTTTTTTATTGATTTTTAGAGAGAAGGGAGAGGGAGAGAAACATAATGTGAAAGTGGAACAGCCATCGGCTGCCTCCTGCCTGCCCCCTTCTAGAGAGGGAGCCGGGATCCCGCTCGTGTGCCTGACCTGGAGCCAAGCAAGCAGCCCCCAGGTGCACAGGACTGTCCAATCACCTGAGCCGCACTGCCCAGCGCCAAAGGCTGATATTAATACTCACGATTAACTTTCGTTACATTCTGTTACATAGTTATATTCCGTTTCCACCAATTGCAACAAATATGGCACAAAAAATGATTTTTCTTTTTCCCCTGTATCCTGGAAAAAGTATCCCTTTAATAGGAGTGACTCTTTTCTTCATATAGTCAATGCAGAAATTTGTTGAATGCAGAAATGTGATGATGCATTAAATTATAGTTAAAATTAGAACGTATTATATTGAAATTAATATCTTTCAGGACAAAGCAAAGATAAATTCTGGCAATAAGTATAATGACAACTTTTTTGGATTGTACTGCATTTGTAAGAGACCGTATCCTGACCCTGAAGATGAGGTAAGAGCATTTGTGTGAACTCCTGGGACTGTGGTGTCTCCGGCCTTCACTCGCTAGCCTCTTGTCATGGCTGGGCCTCGGTAGCTGTGCGAGTGGAATTTGGGGGTTGTGAAAGGATGCTAGATTTATCTCTTGATAAATATGGGCTGGGTCTCTAAGTGTACAGATCTCAACTGTTCTCACTCTTACATCATGAGAATGTAACATTAACTAGGACTTTCTTACAGCCCAGACCTCCTTCCCCTCCCTCTTTCCCTTCCTGCTCTATGTCCTGAATACTTTCCAAAAAATAGCCTCCAATTTCTTATCTCCCTGAAAGGAAAGAGATTGCATGTACAAATGATCCTCTTAAAGTTTTCAATTAGAAATATACACAAAACTTAAAGAGTTCTTCTTGCTCATTCCTGTTCCTTCCTTCTCCTAGACAGTAACGACTATTAACACTTTTGGTGTATATATATCTTTGACAAGCCATAAGTTAGTTACCTAAATATTCTATAGCAGAATGGCATTTTCTACTTTTTCATTACTATAAAGAAAGCTGCAGTAATATAACTGAGTAAACTCCTGCAGGATTTATGTAGAATGGAGACCTACTGGTAGAATTGATAGATCAAAGGATATTTGTATTTAAAATTGTGATCAACCACCAATAATATGTGATACTGTTTTTTTCCCCAACATTCTTATCATCCATACATATTACCAGTCTTTTAAAATTTTGTCATCCTAATAGATGAACTGTATCTTTAAAAAAATTTCCTTTTCTTGATCATAAGTGAGGTTACATCTTTTCATGAGTTTATTGGAAATTTGTAATAACCTTTAAAAATATTTTTACTGATTTCGGAGAGGAAGGGAGGAGTGAGAGATAGAAACATCAGTGATGAGGAAGAATTATTGATTGGCTACTTCCCACACACCCCACACTGGGTATCGAGCCCACAACTCAGGCATGCTCCCTGACCCAGAATCAAACGCAACCTCCCGGTTCAGACATCTACACTCAGCCATGGAGCCACGCTAGCCGGGTGTCAAATTCGGTATTGGTCAATTCCTATGACTTCCCTGGGCCTGGGTTTATGTTTATGTGTAAAATGAGAACACATTACATATTTGTAAAGGTTTGTGAGAATCACAGATGATGGGAAAGAGTTTTGACGGTTGCTTGCAAAGTGCTTATTACACTGTAACCCTTATGTGCCCCCAGTTCATGTAGAATGAACTTCTCTTTGGCCCCTTCATCTGATGTCTTCTCCTGTCTCCTTGGATATCCCTGTGGAGAGTGGTCTCACAGATTTGGTAGAGAATTAATTAACACCTAATTTTACTCTGTGCCCGATTTACCTCCATGTCTCCGAATTCAGTGTAATCATTAATGTACAAATTGCTTTGCCATGTTAGATTCCAGATGAGATGATCCAGTGCGTAGTCTGTGAAGACTGGTTCCATGGAAGGGTAAGGAAAGCTTTTCCCTTTTAAAGCCACTGTCTTCACAAAAGGAGAAAAGGTGTTTTCTTTTTGAATTGTGTTATATTTTACATTATAGTTACTTTTCAGAAAATACCCTATAAAGATATATCAGTGTACTATTGCAATATTTGTTTACAAAATGATGATGATTTACAACTTGGAGATGACAAGAAAAATACTCAGTTTTCTGTATTCATAGCATCTTGGTGCCATTCCCCCTGAGAGTGGGGATTTCCAAGAGATGGTATGCCAGGCCTGCATGAAGCGCTGCTCTTTCCTGTGGGCTTATGCTGCACAATTGGCAGGTAGGTTCCTCTGCAGTTGTACAGACTTGTGCTTGTGAAATTTGTATGTTCAGTCCAGAGTTTTTACAACTATTAACTGGACTCTGGGGTACAGAAAGGTGCTTATGATTGGTTAGGAGACCACCAAGAGCAAATTTGTACTTTGTTGGCATGATGCAGAGTGTAGATGAGACCAGAATTAGAGAACATGAAGGGGCGGTTTGTTTGTTTGTCTTTTTAATTGATTTCAGAGAGGAATGGAGAGGGAGAGAGAGAAGCATCAGTGATGAGAGAGAATCATCAGTCTGCTGCCTCCTGCATGCCCCCTACTGGGGATGGCGTCTGAAACCCGGGCGTGAGCTCTGACCTGGCTCATGAGTCGGGCCACACCAGCTGGGCAAGGAGGCGGTTTTTAATGGGACTTAGAAAGATAAACAGAACCTGAATAAGGTGTTTTTAAATGTGAGACCTGCTGTCGGTTGTGTAGGGAGTGGTGGGAAATGTTAGCTAGTATTTTGTTATATACACTAAGAAACTGACCCAAAACAACTAATCAGCAATGAATAGTTTTGAGGCATTAAATAATTTTATTTTATTGGTCGTGCCATATGTATTACTTTTTTTTTAAGTGGCAGTTACTCAGAGAATCTGCTGCTCTGGTCTCATAATTTGTTGCCCTTCTCACCTTTAAGGAACACTTTACTTATAAACCACAGCCATATTTAAGATCCCATCCTACACTTTTGACTTGCCTCAAAGTTCGTAAACTTGGTGCTCCCTCTTTCTGTTCATGTCCTTCTCTATCTAACTTTCCACTGGACCTATATATATTTATTTCTCATTCATTAGATTTTCTTAATTGATCTCCTCTCCACCACTTCGTTCCTTCCCTGTCAGCAGGCTTCATCTTCTACTAAATTGAAATGCCATCATGTACCATGAGCTTCACAGTATTTCTGCCTCTGTACCCATCCTTCTTGTTTCCTCTTCATGAAAAAAGAGCTGATTGTCTTTTCAAAACTACCCTTTTAGTGGGGGAGGTGGGGGGACATCAGTAATACTTTCAACAATAAAGATAGATGATGGATGGATGGATAGATAGATACTGACTATAAAAAAAACCCCATCACTACCCTAGTACTTGTGTCTGCAGTTAAGTTGCTTCCTACTGCCTCTTGCTTCTTGAGGTAGCCCATCTGTCTTTAGCATCTGTGGTATTTTTCTTTCTCCTTTACATATAAAATGCTTAATTAGTGATGATATTTTTAAACAAACTGTTCAATTATTTGAACTCTTTGGATTGGCAGGCATAACTTAAAAAAATATTGATGTTTCCTTTCTCATTATTCCAGAGATTAAGATTGACTCCTTTTCCAAATTCTGAAATGTTTTTTTAAATCAGATAGTGATTTCATTGTCTGATAGGTCTGTGGACCTGTGCATTTGTGCTTTTTTTTAATTGAACCTGCAGTTACCAAAGTACCTGCTGAGGATGATGGGTTGGCTCTGATTGTCGATGGACTAGGCGATGAGGAAGTTAAACCTGAAAATGGAGATCATCATGATGGTCCCCTCAAAGAGGATGTCCCAGAGCACGCTGTCGAGGCAGTGAAAGCAGAGCGGACTAATGAGCCAGGTGCCAGCTCCAGTTCCGAATCCGATCGCCAGGTAACAGCTCACGTGGGAGCCGTAAGAGAAATAAAACTTTAGCAAAATTAACTCTGTAAGCTCTATAGTTTTGGATCTCAGTTGTATATTTTGCCTAAAGAAATCCTTTTACCAGTCTAAAGTATGAAAACATGATAGTTTAAAAAACATACTTCAAAACTTAATTTTATTTCAGACAGTGTTTAAGAATCAACATCTCAACACGGAATCACCGTCTGGCTGCAAATTTCAGGAGCTTAAAGCTAAGCATTTTACGAAGAAAGACACCGCCACCTTTTGGCCCCTGAACTGGCGTAGCAAGTTATGTGCCTGCAAAGACTGTATGGTAAGCACCTGATCAAGTTCAGTGTTAGTTGTTTGTGGACTGATGCCTAAAATAAGAACATCATATTTTCATATACTTATGAAAATCATGTGAGTGTAAATAAGCTTAAAAATGTAAAAATTTGTTTCCATCACCATTTATCCACCCTATGCTATACTCTTCCACCAAAAATTTTTATATTAACTATTATGAAATAGTGTTTACAGTCTAAATGCTTGTGGGAGAAATGCAGAATTATGCATTACTTTTTATTCATTTTAGTGGAAAAATAGCAATTCTTAGCTCTTTTATATCATAAAATTGCTTGAAATACAAATTGTTGAGTGTTAAAGTAAGTCAGTAGCTTTTTAAATAAAGATCTCTTAGACCATACAACACCTACTAGGAAGTTGAGAGATTTCTAAAAGAGTTTGGGGAAAAAAAGAATAAATCACTCAAGCAACTCGGTGGGGAAAGGCTCAGGTTTTTCTGGCAATTAATTTAAAATTAAATTTTCAGACATTGACTGTGAAGAGGGCATGCTGTTCTAATGGGGAAACTGGTTTTATTTTTTAAAGAAAATGTATGGCGATCTAGATGTCCTGTTCCTGACAGATGAATATGACACAGTTCTGGCTTATGAAAACAAGGGCAAGGTTGACCAGGCGGCCGACAGGACAGACCCTTTGATGGACACCCTGAACAGCATGAACAGAGTCCAGCAAGTGGAACTCATTTGTGGTAAATTCTGCTTGAGCGTGGGAATTCATCAAGTCCATAAGCTTCCCTCACAATTGGAAAAAAAAATAAAAAAATTATATATATATGTAAGGAGAACAACTAATACCTTTTGTTTTAAAGTCTAAGTTTGGAATTGTATAGTAGACCTCATCTATACTTGCTTAAGGCTAATGTTGCTGGGTATTTAGTTGCTATTATGGGTTACATGCTAGAGTAATTCGTGCTGAAGAAAACACAGCATGTGTCTTAAGGGTGGATGTGTGAGTAAAGAGTATAAGAGAATCGATTTCTTTTTCCATCCAATGAAAAACGGTTTTCATTGAGCTTTACATGCATCTTTGGACAGTGCCTGAGGTGGCTGCAGTGGTTCACAGGGATCCGCTAGAGGGGAAGACAGCCCCAGACTCTGAATTGCGGGCTTTGGCGTGTTCCCCACAGCGCGCCCAATTTGTGGTGGTGATTTCTGTCCCAGCCATTTCTCCAGCAATGCCACCACCTGTGTGCTCCTTTTATGACAGTGATTGTTTCTTTTATTTGTGACTATTTGGTTCCTTTTCCCATTATTAGACTAGAAGCTTTCTGAAGATGAAGGATGCAGCTAAGTGATTTCTGTGGCCTTTAAGGTGCTTCATACATAATGCAAACTTGATTGAGTGAACAAATTTTAAAACTTAGTATTTGATAAATCTTTTTTTAAAGGCAATCACTAGTCAATTTCTTTAAAAAAAAAAGATTTTTATTGATTTCAGAGAGGAAGGGAGAGGGGGAGAGAGATAGAAACATCAATGATGAGAGAATCATTGGGGATTGAGCTCGAAATTCAGGCATGTGCCCTTGACCAGAATCAAACCAGGGATCCTTTAGTCCACAGGCCAACACTCTATCCACTGAGCCAAACCAGCTAGGGCAATATTTGATAAATATGAGGTGATTTCAAATATTAGAATTTTAGAGAAATAGAAAAACCTTTTTAAAATCCTTTGCTAATCTCTTTTGGGAGTGAGGCTATCTCTAGTTTTTGAGCTTTTTTTGTTTTAATGAAAATATCATTTTTGTTATCAAAATGAAGGAATTTGGGGAACATGCTTCTATGCAGGTTTCATTTAAAGAAAAATCAAAACTTGTTAACTAAAAAATTTATTAACTAAAATTTAAATTCTAGATATTCAAGTCAGTGGTAAAGAGCATTTTGTTTCTAAAAGCCAGGGGCCTATTCTGTTGTTTTGATTTAGAATATAATGACTTGAAGACTGAACTTAAAGACTATCTGAAGAGATTTGCTGATGAAGGCACGGTATGTTGAGTTAAAGAATTTTAATCATAACCCTGTGTGTTTTGAATAAACTGTTATTTTCTTTGATAAAAAACAAACAAACAAACCATGCATCTTAAGCTGGATACTTGAGAGTTTAATTCAGACAGAGGTAACAGATCAGTAAGAGGTGGTGAGACCCATAGTCAGCCACACGGGGTGTTCTTCCCAACTGTAGGCCGGAAGGAATCGGGGCCGAGCAGCCACACAGGGTCTGGTTGTAGCTTCGGAGAAGCCACTGGAGCTCTGAGTTAGTCATCTCAGAGTGATAGCCATGTAGATCTTGAATCTGTTAAGGGTTCTAATTCCTCGCTGGTTGACCCAAATTTTTACTCTTAGTGTGTGTGAAACTGGCACATCAACTATTGGTGTGTGTGGAGTATTGACAAATGTTACGTTCTTTCATGTAGACCAGTGGTCGGCAACCTGCGGCTCGTGAGCCTCGCTTTGCCGCTCTGTTGGCAAATGAGTTTGCCGACCCCTAGGATAGGAGCTTAATCACAAGGAACAACAGCAGCCTGTAATTATTGGAATTGAGAGTCTAGGACAGTGGTTGGCAAACTCATTAGTCAACAGAGCGGCCACTGATGTAGAGGATTAGTATCTTTTCCCCCCAAATATACATTCTTTTTTTGATTGATTTTAGAGAGAGGAAGGGGGAAAGAGAGAGAGAGAAAAACACATTGATTGCCTCCTCTATAGGCTCCGACTGAGGATCAAATGCACAACCTGGGTATGTGTCCTGACTGGGAATTCAACCCACCACCTTTTGGTGTACAAGACCGTGTTCCAGCCAGCTGGCCACTGGACCAGAGCAGAAACACCTTCCCCCAAGGGAGCTCTTCCAGTTGGCACTGCCATTTGCACGTTAGCAGCAGTTACCGCTGGAGCAAGGAAGGGAGACTTCCATCTTACACCCCTGAACGGTCCTCTGTACCTCTCTCTCTCGCTCACATGCATTCGCTACTTTCTCCCTCCCTCATGCCCCTCTTCATTTCTTCAGAACAACGGCACGTGTTACCTCGATAATTAAAAAGTAATGAACAGACCTGTCTCTTAAGGGATGGCCTTTAGCTTTAGAGCAGATCACTGGCCACTCTTGGTGAGCTGGGGCTTCGTCTGGGCTGTTCCGGTTTACTGTCGTCCTACTTTTAATGTCCTATTTTGCTTCTGTCATAAACACCTGTGTATCATGAGATAAATTTCTCATTTTTACTAAGAGTAGTGCTTCTGTAGTTTTTACCAATTATTTAGTTATGTACAAGCATCTTTGATTTTGGACTCTTGAAGAGGTAAAAGTTTTCAGGTTCCTTTTTCTTCAGGAAGGAAAGAAGCACAAATCTCAAAACATGTTGTTTTGTGGGTGCTCAGTCGGAATGGAGGGACATTCCCAGAGGCATTGGTGGAATGAGTGGGAGCAGTGCTTGAGGAGAGCTTTCCGGTTCCCAGTCTTCGCCCGGCTCTGCCCCTCTTCGTGTCAGTTACCGAGAACTTACTCTGTGCTAGCGGTGTCCCACAGGCCTGCATCACCCCTCCAGTGACCCTGTGGTGCCCCTGTCTCACTGTGTGTGACCCTGTGGTGCTCCTGTCTCACTGTGTGTGACCCTGTGGTGCCCCTGTCTCACTGTGTGTGACCCTGTGGTGCCCCTGTCTCACTGTGTGTGACCCTGTGGTGCCCCTGTCTCACTGTGTGTGACCCTGTGGTGCTCCTGTCTCACTGTGTGACCCTGTGGTGCCCCTGTCTCACTGTGTGTGACCCTGTGGTGCCCCTGTCTCACTGTGTGTGACCCTGTGGTGCCCTGTCTCACTGTGTGTGACCCTGTGGTGCCCCTGTCTCACTGTGTGTGACCCTGTGGTGCCCCTGTCTCACTGTGTGTGACCCTGTGGTGCCCCTGTCTCACTGTGTGTGACCCTGTGGTGCCCCTGTCTCACTGTGTGTGACCCTGTGGTGCTCCTGTCTCACTGTGTGTGACCCTGTGGTGCCCCTGTCTCACTGTGTGTGACCCTGTGGTGCTCCTGTCTCACTGTGTGTGACCCTGTGGTGCCCCTGTCTCACTGTGTGTGACCCTGTGGTGCTCCTGTCTCACTGTGTGTGACCCTGTGGTGCCCTGTCTCACTGTGTGTGACCCTGTGGTGCTCCTGTCTCACTGTGTGTGACCCTGTGGTGCCCCTGTCTCACTGTGTGTGACCCTGTGGTGCCCCTGTCTCACTGTGTGTGACCCTGTGGTGCCCCTGTCTCACTGTGTGTGACCCTGTGGTGCCCCTGTCTCACTGTGTGTGACCCTGTGGTGCCCCTGTCTCACTGTGTGTGACCCTGTGGTGCCCCTGTCTCACTGTGTGTGACCCTGTGGTGCTCCTGTCTCACTGTGTGTGACCCTGTGGTGCTCCTGTCTCACTGTGTGTGACCCTGTGGTGCTCCTGTCTCACTGTGTGTGACCCTGTGGTGCCCCTGTCTCACTGTGTGTGACCCTGTGGTGCCCCTGTCTCACTGTGTGTGACCCTGTGGTGCTCCTGTCTCACTGTGTGTGACCCTGTGGTGCTCCTGTCTCACTGTGTGTGACCCTGTGGTGCTCCTGTCTCACTGTGTGTGACCCTGTGGTGCCCCTGTCTCACTGTGTGTGACCCTGTGGTGCCCCTGTCTCACTGTGTGTGACCCTGTGGTGCCCCTGTCTCACTGTGTGTGACCCTGTGGTGCGCCTGTCTCACTGTGTGTGACCCTGTGGTGCCCCTGTCTCACTGTGTGTGACCCTGTGGTGCCCCTGTCTCACTGTGTGTGACCCTGTGGTGCCCCTGTCTCACTGTGTGTGACCCTGTGGTGCCCCTGTCTCACTGTGTGTGACCCTGTGGTGCCCCTGTCTCACTGTGTGACCCTGTGGTGCCCCTGTCTCACTGTGTGACCCTGTGGTGCCCCTGTCTCACTGTGTGACCCTGTGGTGCCCCTGTCTCACTGTGTGTGACCCTGTGGTGCCCCTGTCTCACTGTGTGACCCTGTGGTGCCCCTGTCTCACTGTGTGACCCTGTGGTGCCCCTGTCTCACTGTGTGACCCTGTGGTGCCCCTGTCTCACTGTGTGTGACCCTGTGGTGCCCCTGTCTCACTGTGTGACCCTGTGGTGCCCCTGTCTCACTGTGTGACCCTGTGGTGCCCCTGTCTCACTGTGTGTGACCCTGTGGTGCTCCTGTCTCACTGTGTGACCCTGTGGTGCCCCTGTCTCACTGTGTGTGACCCTGTGGTGCCCCTGTCTCACTGTGTGTGACCCTGTGGTGCCCCCTGTCTCACTGTGTGACCCTGTGGTGCCCCTGTCTCACTGTGTGTGACCCTGTGGTGCCCCTGTCTCACTGTGTGTGACCCTGTGGTGCCCCTGTCTCACTGTGTGTGACACTGTGGTGCCCCTGTCTCACTGTGTGTGACCCTGTTGTGCTCCTGTCTCACTGTGTGACCCTGGTGGTGCCCCTGTCTCACTGTGTGTGACCCTGTGGTGCCCCTGTCTCACTGTGTGTGACCCTGTGGTGCCCCTGTCTCACTGTGTGTGACCCTGTGGTGCCCTGTCTCACTGTGTGTGACCCTGTGTGTGACCTGTGGTGCCCCGTCTCTCTGTGTGTGACCCTGTGGTGCCCCTGTCTCACTGTGTGTGACCCTGTGGTGCCCCTGTCTCACTGTGTGTGACCCTGTGGTGCCCCTGTCTCACTGTGTGTGACCCTGTGGTGCCCCTGTCTCACTGTGTGTGACCCTGTGGTGCCCCTGTCTCACTGTGTGTGACCCTGTGGTGCCCCTGTCTCACTGTGTGTGACCCTGTGGTGCCCCTGTCTCACTGTGTGTGACCCTGTGGTGCCCCTGTCTCACTGTGTGTGACCCTGTGGTGCTCCTGTCTGTGTGTGACCCTGTGGTGCTCCTGTCTCACTGTGTGTGACCCTGTGGTGCCCCTGTCTCACTGTGTGACCCTGTGGTGCCCCTGTCTCACTGTGTGTGACCCTGTGGTGCCCCTGTCTCACTGTGTGACCCTGTGGTGCCCCTGTCTCACTGTGTGTGACCCTGTGGTGCCCCTGTCTCACTGTGTGTGACCCTGTGGTGCCCCTGTCTCACTGTGTGTGACCCTGTGGTGCCCCTGTCTCACTGTGTGTGACCCTGTGGTGCTCCTGTCTCACTGTGTGTGACCCTGTGGTGCCCCTGTCTCATTGTGTGTGACCCTGTGGTGCCCCTGTCTCACTGTGTGTGACCCTGTGGTGCCCCTGTCTCACTGTGTGTGACCCTGTGGTGCTCCTGTCTCACTGTGTGTGACCCTGTGGTGCCCCTGTCTCACTGTGTGTGACCCTGTGGTGCTCCTGTCTCACTGTGTGTGACCCTGTGGTGCTCCTGTCTCACTGTGTGTGACCCTGTGGTGCTCCTGTCTCACTGTGTGTGACCCTGTGGTGCTCCTGTCTCACTGTGTGTGACCCTGTGGTGCCCCTGTCTCACTGTGTGTGACCCTGTGGTGCCCCTGTCTCACTGTGTGTGACCCTGTGGTGCTCCTGTCTCACTGTGTGTGACCCTGTGGTGCCCCTGTCTGTGTGTGACCCTGTGGTGCTCCTGTCTCATTGTGTGTGACCCTGTGGTGCCCCTGTCTCACTGTGTGTGACCCTGTGGTGCTCCTGTCTCACTGTGTGTGACCCTGTGGTGCTGCTGTCTCACTGTGTGTGAGCCTGTGGTGCCCCTGTCTCACTGTGTGTGAGGAAACCCGCGAGGTGGCGGGACCTGTGTGTGCTGTGATCTGCACAGAGTAGAATTAATTACCCGTTAAATCAGTCCTTATCGGCAGTGTTGTTTGACTTCTTCGTGACCATTACGACTTATTGTCCTGTGATGTAGTTCCCTTTCCTGATCGTTGCTTTTCACAACAGGTTGTAAAGAGAGAGGACATCCAGCAGTTCTTTGAAGAGTTCCAGTCAAAAAAGAGAAGACGCGTGGACGGGATGCAGTATTACTGCAGCTAGAGGCGTGCGGCCCTCAGCCAGGCCGGGACGTGCCGCCCCCTGACCCAGGAATAAAGAGGCGTGTTTCACATTTGCTCCTCTCCCATCCTCTCTGGAGAGGCCTCCTCTGACCTCGAGCTTCCTTCACTCTCCTTAACTGCAGTAGCCACAGTGTTTATGCCCATTTCACAACCAGCGTTCTTTCTGACTCCGCTAAAAGCAGCTCCTTCCACAGACTTCAGCCCCCATCACACCCCCAGTCTATCCAGGGTTATTTGCTTGTAAGTTTTAAGAAGTTTGATTTGGTTTTGAGAAAGTAAACTAGTTTCTTTTCTAATCTTTGTCTTTAACTCCCGGATGTGTCTACTCTGCCACAGAGCTGTTGTCTTCCAGGACCTGCTTTGGGGCATCTTCCTGAGCTAGAACCTCTCTGGGTCCCCTCACCCCTACGATCGTGGTGCCTTGGGTCAAAGCTTCCTCCAGCCCGGTCTGCTCCCCTCCCTCAGCCGGAGCTCCTGTCTGAGGTCTGGTCCCGGCGCCACCTCTGGAGTGGCCAGGATCGATGCTTTTGTGGCCTGTTACCAGCAGGAAGATCAGCTGATGGCAGGGTTGAGGAAGCCAGCCTTTGATAGGAATTTTGCTCACAAATTTAAAGTGAAATGTCATTGATAATTCCGCTGGCACTAGCACGGTAGGGTTTTAGAGCTGGTGCTCACGGGGCTTCCTGGAGGACATGCCATACAGTAGTCCCTCTCCGGCTGCCTGGAAACCAGAGCGGCGCTGCCCTGCGAAATCTCGGTGGTTTACAGAGTCCTCTGGATTTCTTTACATTATCAGGGATATTCATAAGCATATATTAAAAACAAACCTATTTTGATATTGTTCTGTTATGAGAATGTTATTAGAACCCTAATAAATTATTTCCCCCTTAAATTGTGCTGAAGGAAAAGATACTGGCTTGCTTGTGAGCAGGGCAGCGAGAGCCCTTTTGTGGAAGAGGCAGACTCCTAGGTTGCGCGGATGACGATCTTTATGAATATAAGCATTAATGCCCACAACTTGTTCCCTAATGACTTAAGATCCTTTGAAGAACCTCAAGGAATGTGGCATAAAACCCCATATTTGAAGGGAGGTCCTTTCAGTTTGTTTGAAATCTCTTTAAAGCCCTTCAGTCTCTGGGGAAAAACCCTTTGATAAACTGTTGCTCCCTCGAGCAGGGCGGGGACGCCCGGCCTGGGCCCGATAAGGCCCATGGGAATCATTGGCTCTGGCCCTGCCTAGGCGTTGGGGGTAAGCTAATGAAACGTTTGGCCAAATACAGCCGGCTAGTTTTTAAGGGGTAATTTTGTGTGGCCTGTGAATAATGTTACAAAAACCCAAATGGCCCTGGGCGTGAAAAAGGTTCCCGATCCCTGCTCTGGAGGAACAAGGTCTGTCCTGACTATAAACAACAAACTGAGTCACGTGACTACAACCATTTGAGGCTTTGGGGCCACCAGTGTTCATTAATATCCCTTGGTGTGTGGCAGCAGCCACGTAGACAAGGACCCACTGACCCCTGAGTGAGGAGTGAGAATTCTAGAAAGTCAAGGCCTCAAAGAAATGATCCATCCCATGTTTCTCTGCATCGCACCCGGTCACAGCTCCTCAGGAGTGATGTGTGAGCTGGAGTCTTGTGGCCATAGGAGGTGCCGTGTGCCCAGGGCTGGCCTTGTAGGAAAAGGGTGAAAGGCTGGGTTTGTTTACAATCCCCAGCTTGGGAGCTCTACCAAGTCAGGATATCTGCGCCCCCTCTGCAAGGTTGCACAAGTAGTGGACCATTGCGGCCTGCAAGTTTATATCTTCTCAGATGTGTAACTACCAGAATGTTCCTTCTTATGACAGGTCAGGACCAGGTTGGAGGTGACGCGTTCCATTGTAACAATACAAATGGCCCAGTGCTGAAGGGCCTGTTTCCCGGAAGGCACTGCTCCTTCTACACTAACCAGAACACCTCCTTTTAGACCTGTTGTCACAGCTGGTTTCCTTTACTGCACTGGACCGTCTCTGCTTGTGGAGACTGATTTTGGCCAACATGTGGCAGTTCATGCATGTTTTATGCAAAAGAAGACTATGATGTTGCTTTGAAGGAATTCCAGCATTGTATGTCCATTTTTGTAGAATTGTTACTGAACTTATAACTACAGACTAAACTCCACAATCAGCTTTCTGTAAGATTAAATAAAACCAGTTCAAAATAGTGGCTTTTCAGATTGTTTTTAGTTACTTAAATGTGCACAGCCTCTCGGCCTGTTGTAAGGAAATGACTATCCTCCCAACAGCTGTCCCTCCCCTGGGGTCCTGCTCAGTCGGGGACTGGTTCATTTCTCCTACTGTTTCATAAGGTGTGGCCTGGCCTGAGGTCCCTGGCTTTACAACACCCGGGAGGGAGCTGCCACAGTCCCTGTTGGGACCTAAATCAACAGTAGAGCAAAGAAATGGGCTTGGGTTGCGAGTGACCTGTTCGTGCAGGTGCTGCTGTGCAGGAGAGGGCTAGGAGCCCACAGTCAGGAAAAGATGAGGCCCGCCTAATGGTAGCCATTATTTCAACAGTAAATGTGAAAACAAACCAAAAACCAATCTAGAGGCCCACCTTTGGCCTGCCCCCCCGTTTTCCCTTGGGGATTCAGACTAGTGGTCACCCTGTGAACTATGCTCAGGTGAGTGAAGGGCTCCTTGCAGCCCTAGAGCTGCTTACGTACCTGAACCTGGAGTCACCGACCAGCTGTGGAATCTGTTTCTTGGAGCCTCAGTTTCCATATCTGTAAAATGGGGATTGGCAATTATATTAGGGTCATTGTGGGTGGACAAAAGGAGATCGTGCACAGAAGCTCCCGGCTTGTGGCTGTCTGTGCTCAGCAACTGATGCACAAATGAGCAGTCCACTTGTGTATTTCACAAACGGTGTAGCACCTATCACGTGGCAGGCACCGGGCCAGGAGTCACAGTGGGGAGTACATAAACGACAGCACTGAACCAAGTCTTCCAGCATCTTAACCATTCCAAGGTTTTCTAAATCTTCCAAGGAACATGAAGTCTCTTCAGTCTCCCAAAGCAAGGCTGGGAACGGAGAGACCAACATTAAACTCGTGCCCTTTCTCCTGATGCCTTCTGCTTTCTCCCCACACCCAATTGCCAAGTCCTACAGATACTACACCCTAACCACGTTCATATTTCAAATCCTCTTGGTTCTCTGAGCTCTTCGGGCTCTCCCCTGGGGAGCTGCCAAACCCCTGCCTGATCTCTGATCCACTCCTACTTCCCATTTGAGCGACAGACCATGCAAATTCGATTCCATTTTGTCCCTGTTCAAAACCCCGCAGCAGCTTCTGTTGCTGTTAGGAGCGACATCTGAGGGCTGGCAGCTGGGCCCAGACCCCATGAAGCTCTTTCCAGCCTGCCTCAGGCTCCACCTCTTCCCGGAAACCTCCCCAGAATCCCTCCTCGTCCTATGGTCCTGATTGCCTTTACCTGCATTTTGAAGTCTTCCCAATCCGAGAACCGGCCTTACTGCTATAACTCTATTCTTCCTTGCGATCCTAAATTTGCAATGCGGCTGTCTTGGTCATTACTGTCCTCAGGATCTAGCTGTGCCTGGCAGGTAGTAGTTGCTTATTTGATGTTTGCTAAACAAAGGAATACATACCTTCACCCTGCACATTATGTTCCCCCTGCTTGGGCCACCATACTTTCCGGGCTGGCTCAGCCAACTTACTAGCTGCGTGACCTCGGACAAGTTACTTACTGGGAATCTGTGCTTCCGTTTTCTCATTTGTAAAATGGCACTAAAAATAGTAATTCAGGAAGGATTAAAGAAAACAGTACCTAATTCAGTGATTGAAGAAGAAAAAAGTGCACAGCACTGAAACCAGCATATTTCTCCTCACTCGTTTCTGGGCCACGTCAGGCCAGCCTTCCCCTGAGCCTTGAGGACCAGATAATCGGAATATGTATACTGTTCTGCTTGTCCCCAGGACAGTCATTTCCGAGTTTCTGAGACTGCGTGTCCTGTCTGTTTTGTCAGGGGCTCGATTCCTGGCGCCTGGAAAAGTAGATTCAAACATTCCCTCTTTCACCAAGAAGAAAGAAGACCTAGGGCGGTGAGAGAAGCCAGCCTAAACTCTCCCAGGGGAAAGCGCAAGTAAAGACGCGGATGTTGCCTTACTCGGTTTTCAAGGTTTTTAAGATGCTCACTCACAGAAACCTCAGATTTTTGTTTAATGCTCCACAGTTAAACCTAAGATGGTTATAGAATTACCGTAGTGAAGCATGAAGGGAAAAATAACATGGAACTTACTAGTGAATGATTAAATAATAGCTACTTTATAGCAATTAAAAAATGGAAATTAGAGAATTTTCTATTTTGCATGTCTCCCCCCCCCCCCGGAAACCGAGACTCTAGATGACTCCATTTTCCTTTTAAATGGAAAAATATCAGTTAGCCTGAGTGTGAAAGAGCAAAAAAGCTCAGACTGTGAGCCAGGTCTCCGACACCTGGAGGCCTGTGACTTGGGATCTGCCTGGACTCTGCCACGGCGCTTGGCACAGGCCAGGTGCTGGGTCCACGGGGGGAATGTTGAGCTTCCTCTGGAGACTCCCATGCAAGGAACTTTTTGCTCAAATTTGTAAAATAAAGTCTCAGAAGTGCCCCATTGAAAAAGTAGAAAATATAACGACCTTGACTCAAATGAAAATATATTTCCAAGAAAATAATTTTAAAAAGCCACCGAATAATGGAAATCCTATCAACAGGGAAAGTTTGTGAAGAAAGCCTCCCAGTTTTACTCTAGAGGGTACAATCGCTTCTGGAACTGAGGACTACAGGCCACATTGCTAAAACAGACTGCACCCCACTCGGCAGGTTCTATACAAGCCATTTATTTGAAATGCCAACTATATGTAGGATAAAGTCAGTGTTACATGCTTATCAGTAACAGTAGAAAAATAGAACCAGTGAAAACTTTGTACAACGGTAATGATACACAAAGAGAGATGTATCGTTTTACAATGCTTCACACAGACAAATTCAAGTTTGGAGGTACCTAAATAAAAATACTATATATTTCCTTAAAAAACACTATGTACAATTGAAGCGTAAACAAGTTTTACAAAGTACTGGTTATGCAGGTTGTAGAAAACACTTGCATAGGACATGAAATCAGTTTAAGAAATATTTCTGAGCCTTTAGCATCGAAGGCACTTGACTTTATACCAGTAACAGCACAACCACAAGAAATGCAGTGTTGTTGTTGGAGTACTTCTGAAATACAGATGCGGGACACAAACAGCAAGCAGTTCAAGAACCTTTACCTTTCAGCCACCCCATCAGAGAGCAGGATCCAGACCACCTGTCTGCACAACAGTCAGGTGCAGGTGCATGGCGAGGCTTCCAGAGCTCATCTCTTAGAGCCCACGTAAACACACAGACACAAGAGGTTATTTTCAAGACACACACTTGCAAGTAATCTTTCTATAGAAACAGCCACAGCAATGTAATATTTAGAATATGGAAGATTGACATATGGCCAGAGTTTTCTGGAGGGAAAAAAAATCAAAGACCTGCCAATACAAGAATTACATAACAGCTACTGCAACTTATCGGACAAGAAGACAACTGAGCATTCAGGAAACGCTGCCCACACGACAGGTGCTGATGAAAACCAGCACGATGGAAATGCCTTTCAGAAGTGTGTGATGGCAACTCTTTCTGTAAGGTCACCTGTACTGAGGTTTGAAAGTAAATTACTTAGGAGACGAAGTAAACCATTGCAGAATCGGGAATAGCACCCATCACTGCTGTTTTAATAGTAACTCAACAGAAAGTTAGAAGTCGATCAAATAATTTTTTAAAAGTCAAACATTTCCCTTTGAGTTCAGTCCTAAAATATAAACACGAATGCTTTAGAATTGCAAAAACAAATGCCTTACAAGTGTTTCATGAAACACATTTTTTCCTGAAAGGCAGATTAAACATTATGAAAATACATTCTGCTGAGTAGTTACTGAGAAATGCCATGCCTTCTTCTCTAGAGATGGACACGCGCACTCACACTCGCACCATCACCTCAATACAACGGCAAGTATTGCCCACAGCCAGAACTTGACCAACCAATCAAAAGAAAGCCCAATAAAGGACAGTAATTATAATAAAAAGTTTTTTTACAAGCCATTTAATTCATTCTTTTTAAGTTAAAAAACTGAGAATTAGGTCAAGTTTCAGAGAGTTATACAAAAGGATTCAACAAAAGGATGTTAAAAATCCTTAAAATCTAACTGGTTATCAACATGTCAGGAGAGCTTAGGTCTAGGGACATGTACCTTTCATGCTTTTTCCCCTTAGGAGTGACAGGTGACTTTGAACTTAAATTATTCATGGAAATCACAAAACTAAAAAAAAAAAAAAAAAGGCCAACAGCTTCTTGAAGAAATGCGAATGCTCGCTCTGTGATCCAGGAACAAAACGGCAGCTCTGTAACCTCCACAAGGCGGCATCCACCGCGGTGATTGTCCGACGGCCTGATTGTCCGGCCTCGAGAAAAGATCTGGTATCTGCGATTTGGTTCTCACAAAATTTCTACAGAGTAAAATGCCAGGTCCTGTGGCCAAATTTTACATTATACATGTTTCTTTTTCTGAGGGCAATCCTCTCAGACTTCACATTTACCTTGGTACAGCATTCAAATATTTTAATGCTTAGTAAGCATTAAAAAAGATTGAATAGATGGGTTCAAGAGCCAGAGGCACAGAACTATTCAGCCTACCTTCCCTATTAACCACACTTCACAAGACACCGAGAGTCTGCGAACGCTACCGGAGCGCACAACCACATCTGTTTGTCTTCGCAAGTCACAGCGTCCACAGCCCCACCGCTTAAAGTAAGGTTCTTTGTACACGTAGTGTAGCCAGGTAAGCTACTAAATTATTAAAAGCAAACTTCATAAATTAAACAAAACTATGAACAGTGGCCACTTAATGTTATAATTACACTTTGGGGATATGACAGAATATTTTAAAAATTGTCAGAAGAATAAATGTGTGACATCAATAGCTCTTGTCTAATGTTTAATTAAAAACACAGATCAAGTTTTTCCACCAAAATTAACTCTACTCACTCTTAATTGTAGTACCAGCACAGTATAGTCTGAATTCAGAACAGGTATTTAAAACTACATCAAAACAATTCATGTCAACACAAGTATATAAACACACATTAAGGATTTTAGCTCCTGAGAGAGCGACAGACTGAGATTGGCTTCAAAAGACACCCTAACATTGGAGTCAAACCTAAAAATGGAAGTCGTCCTGTTTCCCTACCTTTAAAAAAGGGAGCCACAAGGGCAACGCACAGCCGACCTTACAAGTAGGTTAGTGTTAACTCTAAAGCTCAGTGCGCAGCCTCACAACCCGGTGGACACACAGCAGCAGCTAAGGAGTCGGGCATCAGAACGAGGCAGGAGTGTACCGTGTACACAGACATACTGATGTTTCCCATCTTTGAGACGACTTACTTGTCGGGATTGTTTTTAAATGCCAGATTATTCCTGAGTGTACATCCACAGGTTAAAGTAGGAAAAGAATGTAAGAGAATCTACAGTTTTGGGAGGAATCGGTTGTTGACACCCAATAGAAACCTATTGACTTAAAAGTGCATGTAATTCATTTATGTGAGCTTGTAAAGGCTCCCTAGCCCTGCATAGTTTTAGAGTGTCAGTGATTCATAGTTTTATATACATACACACAAACACACATACACAGAAAAGAGACTCCCAAACACACATTCCCCTGTGGGAATGCGCAAAAGTCTCTTCTTCTAAGTGCTACGGCTGTGTGCATGTGCCTGTGAAAATACAAAGTGAAAGTTCGAATAATGTTGAAGTGATTTAAAAACTCAAACACTGGTATATTTACATTGGAGAGTAAAAAAAAAGTCCTTAGTTCACACATTGCCCTTCCAAGGGAGATTTTAAAAGATCCCATGTGCTCAGTGGTTCAGTAAAATCCCAAACCAGCATCCCTAGTGGGGTTCAAGTAGGACATGTAGTGTTTTCACTGGGAAAAAAAAGTGTTTTTTTCTTTTGGTAATGAAGCGTTACGCATTATACAACTTTTTTATGGACACCAAAATTCAGACGCACTTTAAAAACATTTAAAAGAAAACATATGCTTACAAACACCAAATGACATCGTAAGACTGAAGCCCTTTTGTTTTTTGTTTTCCCACAGAGAGCAAGACAAACTGAAGGCAGAAGCAGTTCCTTCCCCATCAGATGGAGAGTCGAGGACGCTAGAACCAGCAACCCCGTGGTACAGGCTGTGGTCACTTCGCCATCTCCACGGCGTTCGGATGCTAAGAACTCTGATCTCCTTAAAGTCTCATCTCGTGACTCACGTCCATGCTCCCGGAATCCGCAGCGGCTCCGACGGCGTCCGCACTGTGAACGCAGACAGAGCTTGGCAGCCCAGACACAAAGGCTTTCCTCCTTCCTGTTCTCCAGTGAACTAGAAAACTCCAGGATCCTGATGGACTCCCACAGAAGGAATGAAGACCAGCTCCCCAGACTTATTAGTAAAGAATGACAATAGATTTAAAGAGATTGAGCAGGAAGATTTCCGAACCAAAACAATTATTGAAAAGAGGAGCATTTTGATGTGCTGTTCTTTGGAATTTCTATAATTAAAAAATAAACACAGAACTATTTCATAAGAAAATACATCTTAGTGTGCAATCCAATGCACATGGAAATTGGTAGATGAATGGCAAAATGCAAAAAGTATGAAAATACAGTCCTTTAAATGCGGCAATAAAGTTTAACATACTGATATAAAATCAATACAGATAAAATAAATGGACAAGTGCAAAAAATTCATCTGTAAAGAGGAAAAAAAAGTGCCAGCTGTTTGCTATTAAAAATGCTTCCCCACACACAATGGTTCAAACACAAAACAGACAGATGCAGCATTCAAAATAACCCTCTTCGCATGCCGTGTCTAATAAACATGTATGTACAAAAACCGGGATAAAATAACTGAGTTGTCAGCTGGCATCAGTAAGCGCTCTCGAAGCTGCTGGGTTACGTAATAAAACGGGATGTTTCACATCTCAGGCACAGACGACGTGGGGGCTGATCTCAGAGGGCAGACTTTTTGTAGAGGAAGTCCGGTTTGCTCGGGGACCGCCTTCCTCTGCTTACCGAATCCTCCCTTTCCAAATCCATACTCCGCTGAGCTCCGAGGCCCAGGGACTCGCTGTCAGCTAGTCTCCTACTGGATCTCTCTTCTGGAGCCTCAGAGCTACATGCAGGATGTGAAGGTCTGTTAGGAGTCAGCCCAAAAGTCAAGTCAGTTTCCACTGCTGTCCGTCCCCTGCCATGCGCCGGACCACTGCCAGCATTTCCTGCGGCTGCCAGAGGAAAGTCTGACCGCGGGGGAGGCTGCTCAATGACATCGAGGTGTATTGGCTCATTCTTTTGTTTGTGGAGATTCCCATCAGCGGACAGCGGATAATCTCTCCTAGCTTCTTCTTGCTTTTTAGGAGAGGTCTGGCCAGGTAGGTAGGCTGACTTTAAGCCACTCGGGGATGCCTTATTGTGGCTATACAAATCAGGACCGAAATATCCACCTTGCGAAGGGGAAGGGGTGCGTCTGCCAGGAGCGGGAGTAGAAGGTCTGCAAGCAGTATTTGAGAAGTCATAGAAATCCGGATATTCCTGCTGACTTTCTCGAGCATCTGTCTTTTGCTCTAGTGTGTGTTTCTTTCGAGACGTGTGTATGTGCCTCTGCGGGACACATGCCAGATGCTGGGGAGGCCCTGGTCCTACTTCAGAAACTGACTGGCTTGATTCAGTGTCTACCGCAAGCTCTGGAAGCCGCCTGTCCTTGAGTGACAGTGTGGACACACCCATGGCGATATCTGGCATTAGGTCATTGAGCACAGGCTGTGTACACTGCCAACAGAAACAAAGAGGGGGGATGAAAGCACTGCCCAGGACTCCTTTGTAACAATGGTGTCCACTGATTGTTTCCTCAGCATAAAATACATGCTTGTTTTTAAGAATGATAAAAATGCAGACAATGAAAGGCAAAAAAAAAAAAATAAAATAGTAATAATAACTCTAACCTTCCCTGAGATAACCACTTAGCATTTTGAGGTATTCCACCTATTTTTCTTTGCATATGTGTTATCACAAAATTTAGTGTATATATCATTCTGCCACCAAATTTTCTTTGAGTTTACTATTTAAATTACTGTGTAATAGTCCATTGTGCTAATGACTTATCGAATCATCCTCCCACTGTTGGGCATTAAAGTGGTTTCTAACTTTTCATTATTATAATTAAAACTATAATGAGTCGGCAGCTATGCGTGGCTGCAGGCGGCCCAGGAATATACCAGAGAGGATGGATCTTGCATTGCCACGATGTGTCCACCATCTGGATACCATTGCTGACATGTACACATGAAGAACTATTTGACACTGAAACTGGGACTCAGAACAGTTGGACATTGAAACTGACACTCAAACTTTTTTTGCTCTTATACGTTTGTTTTCAGTATGCAGAGGCAAGATATTTTGAAGAAAAGAAACAGGGGAGAGTGATTGATATAGAGGCAGGGTGGCCTCGAACAGGCTGTCAAGCTACAGGGGGAAGGCTGGAGTGGAGGGGAGGCAGATGCTGGGGGAGATCAACCGAAGGACTTGTATGCATGCATATGAGCATAACCAATGAATGAAAGACACTGGGGCGGGGAGGGGGGCAGGTGGGGACATGTGCTGGGGGGTAAGGGAGGCTGGGGGGAGGATATGGGGGGGAGGAAAACATATGTACTACTATTAAATATAAGTTATATTGTAAATAAAATAAAAAAAATTAAAAAAACTATAATGAACATATAAATAAATTACCTTTAAGGGTAGTTTTTAAAAAATTGAATTTATCATTAGGGTGACATACTATCTATTAAAAGAGTAACATGCAAAATGACCATACCTCAAATGCACCCACAAGCCATGCCCACCAGCCAATTGGGAGCAAATATGCAAATAAACCCAACCAAGATGGCTGTGGGCACAGAGAGTAGGAGGGAGACTTGGATTTCCCTGGCAATGGAGGCGGCCAAGCTTTCCACCTGCCCTTGCAGGCTCAGGCCTCTGCTTAAGGCTACAAAGTTTCAATTATAGAATTCCAACAGAAATGGCAGCAGCCACTGAGCGAACAGAAGGCTTGGCTCTGCTCCAGGCTACAAAGTTTCAATTGTAGAAGATAAATAAAACTCAGATACCAGGGCCTCTGGTTGAGTCGCTGGGGGGCATGGCCGGCCTGCAAACCTCCACAGGCCCCTCACCCAAGGCCGCCCCACATCCTTAGGGAACCCCTACTCTGATCAGGGATACCCTTCAGGGCAAACCAGCTGACCCCCACCCATGCACCAGGCCTCTATCTTATCTAATAAGAGAGTAATATGCAGGTTGACCATCACTACAACACACAAGATGGCTGCACCCATGTAGTCAAAGATCCTGGCCCCATGTGGATACAAGATGGCCACCACAATATGGCCAACAGGGGAGTGCAGTTGGGAGGGACCAGGCCTGCAAGGGAGGGCAGTTGGGGGTGGTGACCAGGTTGGCAAAGGAGGTAAATTGGGGGTGACCAGGCCTGCAAGGAAGGAGTTATGGGGGACCCAGGCCTGCAGGGGAGAGCAGGTGGGGGGTACAAAGCCTGCAGGGGAGGGCAGTTAGGGGTGACCAGACCAGAAGAGGAGGGAAGTTGGGGGCAAACAGGCTGGCAGGGGAGCAGTTAGGCATCAATCAGGCTGGCAGGGGAGTGGTTAGGGGGTGGTCAAGCTGGCAGGCAGAAGTGGTTAGGGGCAATCATGAAGGCAGGCAGGCGAGCAGTTGGGAGCCAGCAGTCCTGGACTGTGAGATGGGGTCCCAGATTGGAGAGGGTGTGGGCTGGGCTGAGGGCTGGGCCAAATTTTGTGCACCAGGCCTCTAGTTGGTTAATGAAATTATGTAAGTTTCAGGTGTACAACTCTATAAAACATCATCTGTATATTGTATCATGTGTTCACCACCCCAAGTTAAGCCTACTTCTATCACCATTTATGCCCCCATTACCCTCTTCTACCTGCCCCCGCCTCCCAACCAAGGGAATGTGGTTTATCAAACATGACTAACCTTTGTTATTTCTCCTTTGGGGGTGGGGCTGGAGGCTGAGGGGCACAGCAGGGGAAATGGGTATAAGGGTATAAGGTAAGGAAAGATTACAATGGGACCTGAGCTGTACATTTGTCCCTAGATTCCAAAAAGCCCCATTTTAATGAAGACTTCCTGAACAAATACATGTCTTTTGTTTCTCTCTATATTGAATGCTAGTGACAGTTTGAGACTGAGCAGGACGAGTTAAAAAGCATTGTTTTTTTTCCCAAATCCAACCCCTAATGCAATGTAAAACCAAGCAAAGACTTCTCGCTGGATTTACCAGCTACTAATGCTGGTGACTGTGGTTCCCAAATGAGGGCTCGATGGCAGCCTGGAAGGCAAAGACAGGCAAAGGACTGCTTTCCTGACTGGGAAGTCTGCTACACTCTTCCTGATCGGATGCTCCCTGCCCAGTCAGGGCATTCGGTAGAATAGCCGGTTCTACAGAACAGAAGTTAGGGACAGGCTTTAGACATGTGTGGGATGGAGCACTATGGAAACTGGGAAAACGTGGACATTTATGGTGCTCAGCAGCCCCGCCCTTTCCCAAAGGAAAATAAAGACAGGGCTGGCACTCGACTATACACCCACCATATATGCCCACCGGTCTCTCCTCTGTCCTATCGCACCCACACGCGCTCTTTTCCGTACCACTTGAGTCTATGCTTTCAGCTTGTCAGTAACACCTCTGGGCACTGCTGAGTTCCAGGAGGACACATAAGGGGGACCTCCTTCTAATACTCCACAAACTTTTGTTTCTAGGCAAGTTCCCGGGGTGCTCACTTACCACTTGTTTCTCAGATGCTATTGCTGTGGAGGCGGCAGCGGCGGCGGCGGCGGCAGCTACCGTCTGTCTCCCCAGTCCTGTGGTGTTGGTACAATCAGGTGCTGGGGCTTTCACACCTGGCAGATAGACTGGAGGGGGGCCGGCTTTAGGAGCCGTTCTAGAGTGAAACAGTGAATGATTACAGGGGTAAGAAAACGAACGAGAAGGATGCTGACTGGGAGGTCTTTGCTTCCAGCCTGCTTTGAGTTGGTTATGGATGGGGGTAGCTGGGGGGTGGTACGGCGGTGGTGGAGGGGGCAAGGGTGGATGGAAGGCCACAAAAGAGTCTAGATCTGTAAACATGGTTTCTGCAGTGGGGGTGCTGTTAACACGACATCTCCCAGACTGTCTCAGTGTCAAGAGCGGACTTTCATCCCCAAAACGTTCATCAGGAAAGAACTTGTGAGGATTCTAAGAAAGATTAAAGAGAAAAAAAAAGATTAGCAGGTTTCATAGATGAAAATTCACAGGCTGAGAGACTTAAGTAAGAAAACCACATTCAGCAAGAGTAAGAGGCATAACGTGTTTTTCTAGGCCACAGGCCTCCAGGAAAATTACCTTAATGGCACAAAAGGAGAGTGTAGCTTCTGCAGCCTCGCACACACACAGCCGTCAAAAAGAACTGCTGCACCATTATTCCAGTAAGCAGGCCAGTAATCTCATGAAAGATTATCTAAGCAACCTTTACAGCCAAATGACTAGAATGACGGGTTGCTATGGTGTGCACTGACCACCACCATGGGGCAGACACTCAATGCAGGACCTGCCCCCTTGTGGTCAGTGCGCTCCTATAGCGGGAGCACTGTTCAGCCAGAAGCTGGGCTCACGGCTGGTGAGCACAGTGGTAGTGGCAGGAGCCATGGCAGCAGTAAGGAGCAGCGAACAGCAGATGGTAAGGGGTGAGGGCTCCCGAACTGCATGTCTGACTGCTGGCTTAGGCCCACTCCCTGCAGGCCGGGCTGAGGAACCTCCACTTCCTCCATTGCACAAATTTCGTGTACCAGGCCTCTAGTATGATAATTAAAAAAACAACAACACAGGAAATAAACCCTAATTCAAATATGTCTTTATTAAAAAAAATAAAATGACCAATAAACACCAAGGTGAGGATCCTGCTAGAACTTTCTGACAATGCATGTGCACTATCAGTCTGAAATGAAAACTACAAAATACTTCTCCTTATTATACAGGGATAACCTGGATTAATATTTTGATAAACATTATAAGGGAATACTTAAATTATAAAACTTTTATATTATTTAAGATATGATTTAGAATGGTTAAGGAAAGAGAAATGAATATAAAATAAGACTCTCTTTGTGGGGGATGGAAACCATAACAAATAATGAAAATCAAGAATCTATAAATGGCCTGCTGTGTTGCCTAAGAACACCATACCAGGTTCCCTTCTGAAGACTCAGGATAGAGGTTTGGAGTCTAGGCCAAGAAAACAGTTCACTCAGTCAGATGAAATTAAATTTTATTTTAGAGTCTGATTTAGTGGCCCTTAGCAGGCTACAATAGTCCCTCCTTGTCAGAGGTTTCACTTTCCAGTTATCTTTAGGAAACCAAGGTTCAAAAAGATTACGTAAAAAATTCCAGAAATAAACGACATGCAAGTATTAAATTATGAGCCATCCTGAGTGGAATGATAAAATCTTGCATGATTCCCCCCCACCCTCTGCCTGGGATGTGAATCATCCCTTTGTCCAGGGTCTCCATGCTGTACCTACAGTACAGTAAGATATTTTGAGAGAAGGCAGTTTCACATAACCTACCTATATATATAAAAGCCTAAGCAACCAAATGGCCAAATGACTGAATGACTGGTCACTATGATGCACACCAAAGACCTGAGGGCAGATGCTTAATGCAGGAGCTGCCCTCTGGTGGTCAGTGTGTTCCCACAGCGGGAGCACCACTCAGCTGATCAACGGGCCCAAGACCCAGGGCTCAAGGTTGGCAAGCACTGCTACGGTGGCGTGAGCTTCTCCCAGTTGGGACTGATTGGGCCCAAGCTCACAACAGGTGTAGCAGGGCCAGGATGAGCAAGAGCAGGAGGCAGGAGTGGCAAGTGGCACTGGGCTGCGGGTTTTGGCATGATCCTAGCAGGGCACACTGAGGGACCCCACCAGTGCACGAATCTATGCACCGGACCTCTAGTATTACAACATTGTATATTGTTTTAAGTGTTCTATTTTATTATTAGTTATTGATTTAAACTCTTACTGTGCCTAACTTTATCATAGCAATGTATATGTATAGGGAAAAACATAGCATATACAGGTTTGCTCAGTACTATATGCAGTTTTAGGCATCCACTAGAGGGTCTTGGAACGTATGCCCTGTGGGTAAGGATACAGGGGGAAAGGGGAGGAGTTTTCCTGCTAGTTAAAAAACAACTCATTTCTTGATTCCAGTCCTTTATAGGTTTGAACCATCATACAAACATTTCTTATAATAAGGGGGAGGGCGACGGCAAAGGGGCGTCTCGGAGACCTCTAAGTATGAGAGTGGTCAAAACCTGACTCTAGTGACCAAACTGGGAAGGAAGAGCAGTAAAGGGCCAGAATCTTCTACTTGGTCTTTCATTTCTCTTGGACATACACACCACAAACTTTTGGCAGTCACCCTTCATATGCTTATGGCATATAAGAGATAAGTTGCTTTCTAATAATGCACCTCTTCTCTTCACAACGATCCACATGACACACAAGGAAACCGGTGCTCAGAGTGGTTAAGTAACTGCTCCAATTAACAGGAAGGTAAGCAGCAGAGCCATGACATGACCCAGTTCTCATTCCAGAGCCTGTGCTCCTTGCACCTTCCACACTGCCTCTCAAGGTTAGCCGACACACCGGGAAAGCACGCAGTCTGAGAGAGCTCCTGCCACGTCCACAATACTGCCTGAATGATCAGTGGCCTAGCTCCCTATCTGAAATGCGTAATGAGTTCCCCACCTGCAAGAGCTCCGCAGCAGCATCGGCAAGGCCGAACTCCCTCAGCACTCGGATCTGGATTTCATAGCTGACCGTGGCGCCTGCCCCGCAGTTGAGCGCGTAGGCTCTCTGCACCTGCTCGGTGTGTCGGAGCTCCTGCAGACGTCTGACCATGTCTTTCAAAATGAGGAGGCGGGGAACTGGAAGAAGGAAAACTGTTTGTAGGCAAAGACCTAAGCTACACAAAAGACCACCCACTGGCACAAGATAAAAAAGCATGTGTTTTGTATCAGAATCTTAAACATTTTTGGTAATATCTTAATTTTCTGGCAACTTAGTATTGTACAGAGGGAGTGAGGAAGAGAGAAACATCGATTTGATGATCCATTTACTTATGCATTCAGTGGCTGATACTTGTATGTGCCCTGACTGGAAAATGAACCCACAACTTTGGCGTATGGAGACAACACTCTAGCCTACTGAGTTACCCAGACAGGACTACTCTAATTATTTCTTAACGTTTTACAATTTCACTGTGCCCAAAAAGCTCTTGATAATACCAAACAGCCTAATACAATTTTACTTAAAATTCTCTCCTGAATATCAGGATATTTCCTAAGTTGTTTTTTTAAAATCCTCAACCTGAGAATCTCCCCTACAACTAAGTTTGAGAGAATGGAAGGGACGGAGGGGGAAGAGAGGGAGAGGGAAAGAGGAAGAGAAACACCAATGTGAGAGAGACATCAATTGGCTGCTTCCTGCCCGCGTCCTGATGAGGGCTGGGAATTAAAGCAGCAATCCAAGTGTATACCCTTGACTGGGAATCAAACCCAAGACCCTTGGGGGGTGGGGGGAGGGCAATGCTCCAACCACTGAGAAACACAGGTCAGAGCTATTTGCTGTTTTAAAAATATATTCACTTTTGTTCATATAACTCTTAAGTCCTGACTATGCACTAGGGATTGGACTCAAGTATTAGGGTGCACAGAACAAAGACGTGTTCCCGTCCTCAAAGAACTCTGGTGTTAGTGAAGTAAACCAAGTAAACCAGTAGAGTACAGGGCCACAAATGGTCATGGAGAGAAATACGCAAAGGGGACTGAAGGGATTTGGAGGAAGGGACCCTGGACTGGAGGCAGGCAGGAAAGGCTGCCCTGAGTATAGTCTTAAAGAATGAGAGAAAACTGGGCAGGTGAGGAACAGGGAGTGAAGGCTTTGCAGAAGGACCAGGCATGTGTAAAACATGCAAATGAGACACAGTGCAGCATAAGGAGTGGGCACGGCTAGCACTTAGGATTCCAAACTACAGGCAAGAAGAGCATTAAGAAGGAAGGCTAGAAAGCTGGGTGGGGCAGGTCAGAAAGTGACCCTGCATGTCACAATAAGGGATTTGAATTGTATCTTGTGTGGGAGAATGACAGGATCAGAGCTGTAATGAGGTAAGTGTACTCGGAGAGCAGTGTCAAGCAGGAGTTGGCAAACTAGGGCCTGGAGGCTACATCAGGCTTGTTGGCTGTTTTTATAAACGCAGTTTTACTGGCACACAGCCACACCCATCTGTTTAGGTATTATGGCTGCTTTTGGCCTACAACAGCAGAGTTGAAGAGTTGAGTAGCTGTGACAGAAACTGCATAACCCACAAGCCTGTAATATTTACCATCTGGCACTTCAGAGAAAAACTTAGCTGAGCCCTGGTGTAAAGTCCAGAAGGAGAGGGAGAGAGAGAAAGAGGGGGGGGGGGGGTAGGTTAGAGGCAAGAACACGGGTTAGGAACCTGAAATAAGGCTGCAGCAGAAGGCTGGGGAAGCGGGAACGAGGTCCACAGACATTAGCCAAACGAACTATTATCTGAGCGCCTGCTTTGAGTCAGGCAAACACCTAAGCATATTACTTGTGGTACTTGCTTATGTCTTCACAATAACCCTAGGAAGGAGATACCCCCATTTTACAGATAAGGAAATTAATGCATAGGGAAGTAGTTAGCGTATATAAATGTGATATAAATGAAGTGGCAGAGCCAGGATAAGAGTCAATAAGCTAGAAAGCCTTTCATTAGAGTATGGTGAGCAAGTTAGAATCAGGGTAACACCAGAATAGGGTTAAACAACAGAAAATAGTTAAACAAAAACAAGTCTTATTTTTCTGAGCATATTTAATTGTGAATATGTTTGGGCTTTTGAGATTCAGTTCTAAGATTAAATAATGTTGTTATTCAAGTATTAACTCAAGTTGATAAAACAGGGCTGATTATGAAAGTTTCAAAATCTGTACAAATTAGGTACAGAAATATTTTTCTTTATACTATAATACAATGTATACTTTAAATAAACATGTAGTGGACAAACCTGAAAAGGTAAATACAGATTAGATTTTAGTCCCAGGGGGGTATTATAAAATAAATAATATAATATTATAAAACTAAATTAAAAGTTGTCATTATGGCCCTACCTGGTTTGGCTCAGTGGATAGAACAGCCTGTGGACCCTAGGGGCCTGGGTTCAATTCCGGTCAAGGGCATGTGCCCAGGCTGTAGGCTCAATCCCCTATAAGGGTGCAGGAGGCACCCAACCAATGATTCTCTCATCATTGATGTGTTGTGTGTTTTTTCTCTCCCTCTCGGAAATCAATAAAAATATGTTGTTTAAAAAATGTTGTCATTCTGGCCAGGTTGGTTTGGCTCAGTGGTTAAATATCAACCCCGGAACCAAGAGGTCACAGTTCGATTCTTGGTCAGGACACAAGCCTGGTTTTAGCTTTCATCCCCAATAAGGGGTGTGCAGGAAGCAGCTGATTAATGATGTTTCTCTCTCACTGATGTTCCTATGTCTCTATCCCTGTCCCTTTCTCTAAAACAAACAAACCAATAAAACCATTTTTTAAAAGTTGTTTTATGTCTTTTATTTAATTGAAACTGACATTTGCAAGCAGAAAATGAATGGTGCCATTTCCAATAATGCTATAGCTTGCTGGTTTTTAAATAAATCTTGCAATAGTAATTGCCAAGAGTTATAAATTTCTTACCCCACCTGTACTATTGATTTCCTTATATTAGAGGATGACATTAGGGCCCTTTGGTTAAAGTAAACATTAACTGATGTTCAGAAGTGTTTGGACATTGACAGTTATACCTCTACCTATGGCCACTTTCCTCAGAGTTATATCACATAAGCCTACACTGCAATAAAATTCACAGAATACCAGATCTTGGGAAACTGGATCTTCAGTAAACCAATGCTGATCACATTTGTGGGAGACAAATGCAGACTCAAAGATGTAAGTTTATAATGTTATCCCCAAAGGGGCTTATAATGTGAGAAATACCTACGGTGATGAAATATCTAAATTCCTGTCAATCAGTGGGTCTCAGGAGGAGGTGGTTTTGCCCCACAGTGTGCATTTGGCAATATCTAGAAACAGAAAAATATTTCCTAAAGTTTACAAAGGGATGTGTGTACATGTGTGCTACTGTCATCTAGTGAGTCCAGGGCAGGGATGCTGCCGAACACCCCACAATGCACAGGACAGCCACATAACAAAGAGTTACCTAGCCCCAATTGTCAAGAGGACCAAGGCTAAGAAACCCTGGGTGAAACTGAAAACTGTACATACCTACTACTACAAAATAAAATTCAAAACAAATACTTAGTTATAAGTATGTATTCTTTCATTTTTAAACCCTCACCCGAGGACATTTTTTCCATTGATTTTTTAGAGAGAGGGGAAGGAGGGAGGGGGGGAAAGAGAGAGAGAAACACTGACATGAGAGAGACACAATGACTGGTTGGCTTGGCTGCCTCCTACAAATGCCTGGAGAAACTGGGGATGAACCTGCAACAGAGGTACATGCCCTTGCCTGAGAATTGAACTTGCAACCTTTGGGTCTGAGAGCTGCTGCTCTAACTGCTGAGCCACACCAGCCAGGGCAGTACTTACACTTTGAAGAGAGTAATGTACACTGGGTATTGGATCAGGAGAGAATTACCATATATAAAAGGACTACAAAAAGATCAGATTATCCTATATAATAAAAGCGTAGTATGCAAATTGTCCCCTCAACTGGAGTTTGAACAGGGGGCGGGGCCGGCTGGGGGAGGAGAAGGAGTCGGCAGCCAGTAGCCGCTAGGGGTCCTACCAGTGCACAAATCTCATGCACTAGACCTCTAGTTTAAGTATAAATGCCTAAAACAGGTTGCAGCCTTACCTGGAATCTCATTGGCTACCACTGAAGGAGGGCTTGATTGGTTACTGCTGATCTGCTGGTGGCTGATCATGTGACAGCACTGTGGTACGGCATTATTGACCATGTAAAGTGTGTCTGGCACATTGGACATTCTAACCATTCGTAAACGCACAAGATCTGTTTGTTCCACCATCATCTCATCTAGCACTGACTGAAAGAACAATTCAGTATTAACAGAATTAGTAAAACCCTTCATCTCTGTTAAATCACATTTGAAGATATATTATTACTTTCATCATATAAAAAGGGAATTACTTTATTGCTTCTAGTGTCTGAAGTTTACAATTAGTGCTAAAAGGACAAAGTACTCCTACCTCTTTAATTTTTAAAGGATCTTTTGGAGTATCTCTGGGGAAAAAAAATAACCACTTCTAAAAAGTTTCTACTGAAGTATTTGAAATTTATAGAGATGATGTAAAATTAATCAGAGGTAAATTACACATAAAGTTTCTATAAAGAAAACATGTTTACATGGGCTAAACATCAAATCAAAAAAGAAGCCCTGGCTCAATTGGTTTGGCTTTGTCCCGTGCACCAAAACGGTTGCTGATTCCCGTGAGGGCACATGCCTGGGTTTCGTATTTGATCCCCTGTAGGGGGCGTGCAGGAGGCAGCTGATCAATGTTCTGTTCTCACATCAATGTTTCTTTCTCCCTTTCCCTTCCTTTCTCTCTAAAAATTAATTTTAAAAAAGTGCTCCAAAGACAAACTATTAAAGACTGATATTAAATTGAGTAGGTTTAGCCCTAGCCGGTGTGGCTCTGTGGATAGAGCATCAGCCTGTAGACCGAAGGGTCCCAGGCTCAGTGCTGGCCAAGGCACATGCCCGGGTTGCGGGCTTGATCCCCAATAGGGGACACACAGGAGGCAGCTGACCAACAATTCTCTCTCATCATTGACGTTACTATGTCTCTCTCTCTCTCCCTCTCTAAAATCAACAAAAATACATTTAAAAAATAAACTGGATAGGTTAAAAATCAGTTTTAGATTAATCTATTTAATAAACCACAGAATGATCAAAATGATATAATATATAAACATTTCTACTTTTATTGGGACAATTATCTACCATGTATGGGTACAGCCATCTGAGAAACAGGGAAGTTTCAGGGGGACTATTGATGAGCTTACTTTTTGAGACAAAGCAGAATGAAGGGTAGGTCTAGTTTATTACAGACCATTTATTCCCAGACTCATCCTTTTGTAAAAGGCCTCAGTTGCTTCAGTGAGTCTGAGTATTGAATTTATTTAAAAAAAAAACCAGGCACAACCATTCTGCTTTATCTGTTTAGAATTATTTGAAATGTTAATCAGTCAATAAGAGGTAGATTATTAACCTGAGCAACAAAATAAACTCACAAATATCTTCATGTATCTTAAACTAGGAACTCAGATAATAAAAACAAGATATATAATTCTATATCCAAGCACACATTGTTTTGCCTCTTACTTTATTTCATAAAGCTTAATGATGATTTCTGACTTTCAAAGACTGCCTGTTCCTCAAAAGGCCACTCCAAAATTCTCTGGCTGAATACATTTAATAAAAATTATAGTATTTCATTTTTATATTACCATATTTTCTAGAAGAATTGTTATAGTAGTCATAATGCCAACTATTTGCTTAATAGACCTGAAATGTTTTCTTAGCATGTGCACTTATTATAAAACTAAACACAAATTCCAGCAGTCAGCTGGCAAGTGTTACAGAAATGTGTTACAAGAAATGACGGCAATTCTTTACTTTATGAAGGAAGACACAATGTGTGCAATCTTCTTTCAGGACATTTTCCCATGCTGAAGATCACAAAATACTGACAACCATTTCAATAAAATATAACTTGCTTTTCAAGTTAACATTTTCCAACAACACTGAGAAAAATGTAAAATGCAATTTAACATGACCTAACATGACCTAAATTATAAAAATATGCTTGATAATTAAACATTTCAGAAAAGTATTCTACTGAACAGTCAAACTAAAATTTATGTTTACTTTCTAATTACTGGACATTTAGGTCATTTCCAAATATTTATATAATGACGTGATAAATATCTTTGTGCTTACAGTTTATAATACAACGATCTAATGTCTGAAAATCTTTTGTCATTACCTTTGCTTCCTCTACATAGGGAGAGAAGAGTCGAGGACGAACATAGATTCCAGCATTTTTTTGTCGTAACCAGGCATTTGACTTTCCACTTTCTGATGTAGGAAGCATATCTGATGGAGGAGTACTAATCAAGCCTCTTTTCATCTTAAAAAAATTATTTTTTATAAATATATTTGTGTAGTACTACAACACTAACAAAAAAATAATTATACCTACAAATCAAAATGTTCAAACTACCACTTGTATAAAAATTTAGGGATGTATGTAAAATTTAAAAATACTTCAAATGTTTAATAATATTTAAAGGACTTGGAAATAAAAGGCACTATAATTCCCCTTTTTTTCTCTAAATAGAGAAATTAGGTTTTTAAAACAAGAGCTATAATAATACTATCTAATCTAAGAGTAATATGCAAATTTGACCACATATTCGCCACACCCACAAGCCACAGCCACACCCACCAGCCAATCAGGAACAGATTATGCAAATAAACCCCAACCAAGATGGCTGCCACCACTGAGAGCAGGAGGGAGGCGTGGGTCTCCCCGGCAACAGAGGAAGCCAAGCTTTCCGCCTGTCGTTGCCTACCTAGGCCTCCACTCAATGCTACAAAGTTTCAATTATAAAAGATATAGAAATGGCGACAGCCACTGAGCTGAAGAGAACAGAAGCTTGGGTTTCCCTGGCAATGGAGGAAGCCAAGCTTTCAGCCTGCCCTTGCCAGCCTAGGCCTCCACTCTTAGGCTACAAAGTTTCAAACAGAAATGGCTGCCACCAAGGAGCAAGCAGAAGGCTTGGCTCTGCTCCAGGCTACAAAGTTTCAATCGTAGACATAGATTAATCCCAGATACCAGGGCCTCCACTTGGGTTGTTGGGGGATGTGGCCGGCCTGCAAACCTCCACAGGCCCCTTACCCAGGCTGCCCCACACCCAAAGGGAACCCCACCCTGATCTGGGACCCTCTTCAGGGCAAACCAGCTGGCCCCCACCAATGCACCAGGCCTCTATCCTATCTAATAGAAGAGTAATTTGCAGATTGACCATCACTCCAACACACAAGAGGGCTGCCCCCATGTGGTCAAAGATCCTGGCCCCATGTGTACACAAGATGGCCACCACAAGATGGCCAGCAGGGGAGGGCAGTTGGGAGGGACCAGGCCTACAAGGGAGGGCAGTTGTGGGTGATCAAGCCTGCAGGGGAGAGCAGTTAGGGTGACCAGGCCGGCAGAGGAAGGAAGTTGGGGGCAAACAGGCTGGCAGGGGAGCAGTTAGACATCAATTAGGCTGGCAGGGAAGTGGTTAGAGGGTGATCAGGCTGGCAGGCAAAAGCAGTTAGGGGCAATCAGGGAAGCAGCTAGGTGAGCAGTTTGGAGCCAGCAGTCCTGGATTGAGAGAAGAATGTCCGACCGCCCATTTAGGCCCGATCCTACCGGGATCGGGCCTAAATGGGCGGTCGGACATCCCTCGAGGGGTCCCAGATTGGAGAGGGTACAGGCTGGGCTAAGAGACATCCCCCGCAATCTAGTTAAAAATGTAATGAGTTGAACTTCCAGAATTCTTAATAAAACCAATTATTATTTTTTTTACTCATCTAGGAACTGATTCCATCCCCAACTCAGTTCCCACCCTGACAAATCAAGAACTAGAGGGCCTAATATTAATATCTTCAGTACACGGATGTAGGCAGTTGTACTTGGTGCTTAGGGGCAGTGACTCCAGGGGAAGGCAGACTTGGCTCAAACCTTATCTCCCCCTCCCTTTAACAACCTTGTGACTATGACATCTCCTTTTACCTGGGCCTCACCTTAAGGTCTCCTAGATGGCCCCGAGATGGCAACCACACAGCTAACTGTGGTAGCTTTGTTGTTTCCTCATCTGTGCTAGGAGAATATAAAACAAGTACCCACAGCACATAAAGTGGCTATGATGATAAAATGGGTTTGGCACAGTGCTTAGAACTTCTGGTTAACAGCTGCTATTACCAAATTTTTACTGGGGAATTATGTGATAGCCATGGAATTAAAAGTATCAATAATTTTTTTCTAAGTCTACTAAACCAAAGTTTTACAATATTTTTCTAAGTTAAATTCAGGGTTCAACTTGCTTTGAGTCTCAGATTAAAAAACAAACAAACTGAACACTGTTTTTCCAATCTTATTCTTGTTAAACATAATAAACATCTAATTGCTACATTAGTTAAAATTATTTTTAACTAATAAAATTTCTCTGGTATTTAGAGAAAAAATTCCTAACTCTAATTTATTACAACTATAGTATTGTTTCTATATTTCCTTCCCTTTTTCAAATGAATTTTAATATAACTGAATCCTAGAGTATATAAAATACACATTTTACATCCTTCTTTCTAAAATTATATTCCATTATCAGCATTTTCCATGACGCACTATTAGAAATTATAACCACTGTTCAGGATAGCAAAATATTCTGTTGAGTAGTTGTACTATAATTTACTTATTTTCCCTGTTCTTGGCTATTTAGACTAATTTTAAGTATTTAATGACAATGTAATCAATGTACCAGCTATACTTCTATGGGATAGTAATATTATTTCAAAAATCACTAACCGAATAGGTGAAAAAATGGTAACTTACTGTTTTATTTTGCTTTCTTTGGGGTATGTGATTATTAGTGATACTGCACATTTTTCTAATCAGAGATCCCATAAATATTTGTTTTCTTCTAGTTTTCCATGTTTCAATTTAATATTTAATTCTTCAATCTAATAGGAATTAATTTTCTGTGCAAATGAAATGAGGGTTTAACTTTAAACAAATTTCTTCCCTTCCCCATTCATAAGTTTATCTAGCAACCCACTGATTTGTGATAGCTCATTTATTATGTTTAATTCTTTTATTAATTAGGATCTTTTTCTAGGCTATTTTGTCTTGCCTGTTATGCTAGCATCATAGATTACATATTAGGCTTTTAAAATGTGTTTTAAATTCTGGAAGAGTTATCCATCTTTAATTATGTTCTTTTTAGGGAACTTGAAAAAACTATTGTGTATACAGCATTACATTAAAGTTATAAACCAATGTATGAGGAACTAATATTTATAATATTTCTCTTCCCACCTATTAATCTGAATTCTATTAGTTTAAAAATTCACTTACTAAATGAAGTTAACAAAATCAGCTCCATTAATTTTTAACTGGAATACCATTATAAGATTCATTCAGCCTTTTTACACTGAACCATTCATTCTCCTTTCCTCTTGTTTTCTGACTTATTCCTGTTCTTGAAGAGTCTCCCCAAAGGTAATTTCTACCCTTTCCTTTTTTAATAAGAATATACTTGATCTAGACTGATAAATGCTGAATCCTTTTGCAAAAGTGACAATGATATACGCTTTCAACTCTCATTCACCAAACATTTATTTGTGCCATGTGCCAAGTTTGGGGCTTGGGGGATATAATATAGTACAAAACAGACATCTGTCTCTGACTTCAATGAATTTAGTTTCCCAATACTCTGTTAGTAGAATTGTCCTATATAATAAAAGAGAAACATGCAAACTTGACCGTACCTTTGCTCCTGATTGGCTACTTCTACCAGCCAATCAGGAGCGGGAACAAGGCCAAGTGGTATGAGCTCCGGGCCCCAGGGGTGGAGAAGAAACGGCAGTGGTGGCGAGCGCCCAGCCCCCGGGTGCTGTGAGGGGAAGCCGGGGCAGCAGCAGCAGCGGTGGTGGTGGTGGTGGTGGTGGCAGGGAGCACCTGGCCCCCGGGTGCTGTGAGCAGAAGTGGCAGCAAGTGCCCAGCCCCCGGGGCCAGGCGGTGGCAGGCAGCCGGGGCTGAGCTGAGCAGGGCGATGGCTGGGTGCCCAAGGCCTTTAGGCCTTGGGCAGGCTGGGGGTGAGCCATCAGTTGGGCAACCCCTGAAGGCTCCCAGTATGTGAGAAGGGGCAGGTTGGGTTGAGGGACCACCCACCCCCAGTGCACAAATTTTGTGCACCGGGCCCCTAGTTTACAATGATAAAGATAAAGCCTATATATTTAGTGCATTTTCTTTTCATGAAGGAATAAATGAAGACAGACACTTACTGCATCACTTAAGACTTCACTGTGTATAGGTAAGATGTGTTCGACGCGAACAAAAGGCAAGAGAGAAGAAAGGATCTCTCGAAGCTCTTCAATGTCCAGGTCTCGTCTTTTCACACCTCTTTTGTTCACACTGTGAGCAGTGCCACTCAGTAAGTTTGGCTCTATGAGACAGAAAATCCAAATTTTCAGAAAAAGGCTTTCTCCTCTAGTATATTTTCAGTATCATTATTTGTACTTACGTACACCTGCTTTAAAAGGGTTATAGCTTATGTTTCTTAAAATGTTTTTATTGATTTTTAAAGAGGAAGGGAGAAGGAGAGAGAGATGGAAACATCAATGATAGAGAAACATCACTGTTTCTGAGAAAGGAATATTATCGACTGGCCTCCACTGGGGATTGGGCCCAAAATCTGTCCAGGGATCAAACCAGCGACCTCCTGGGTTGACGCTTAACTCCTGAGCCACACTGGCAAGGCAACCTGTTTGTTTTATGAAGCTTAGTTACTAAAAATGCTCTGACAAAGAAAAAGCCTGGTGTCGACAGTACAATAACATTCTTTTATGATTTTCTTGCACTACAAAATAGAGGATTGTTTCCTGTACCCTAGCTCAAAGGAGAAGATAATAAATCTATTAAAATCTAGTTTGACCGAGGGTTTTTTCTTAAGCTTTCCCACTTTTGTGACCAGATTTTAGTACAATAAGGACACTGTAGAGCAAGTGCTATTTCTCGTCACTGTAGATTAATGGTACACTCATTAGAGTACCATTTATTTAAAAGCAACTTAACTTCATATTAATCTCTTGGCAGCAAAATAAGGTACACTATAAGACTCTTTGCTAGTCTCTCAAATTTCCATAAAATGGGAATATTCCTGCATATAAATGAACCCTTTAATCTCTGACATGTATGTTTCCATTGTCCAGATCCAAGAATAAAGGTGTTTTGTTTTTTTTGTGTTTTTTTTAATTGGGTATTAGTGAAAGGGGAAGATTTACATGCTTACAATACTGAGGTGGGAAAAATTTACATAAATGTTGGGGATCTAATCATGTCTTTAATCTAGGGAGTGTATTTTTTAAAAAAGATCTTTATTACTCATGAATATAAATGCCAGATATTTTGCAAGTCTGTAGGCAAACTGGTATTTTCCTTAAATCATGTGACTGATCAGTAAGTAAAGAGATTGTTTTTGAGAAGTTAAGCTTTTACTGCAGTTGTGTGCAATAAAATTGCTGCAAATGAAAAAGGTTTTTGTCCTCGCCTTGCTATGATCTGGTTTCATACTTATACTTTTCTTTAGTAGTGTTTTCAAATAAAATCTTACATTAAACTCCCAAATCTGTAACAGGTGAAGGCCAGAACCCTAATCTATGAGGGTGACTAAAATAAAGGTGCAGTCCAGTTTGCTTAGCTCCATTCTGATCCCTGTAAAAGAGCCTGATATTCTAACCCAATCAGAAACTACTATCTTTTTCAACCCTTGCTCAAGGATATGTTTTTAATTGATTTGAGAGAAAGAGAGGGCCCTAACCGGTTTGGCCCAGCGGATAGAGTGTTGGCCTGTGGACTGATTCCGGTCAAGGCCATGTACATTGGTTGCAGGCACATCCCAGTAAGGAGTGTGCAAGAGGCAGCTGAATCGATGTTTCTCTCTCATCGATGTTTCTAATTTTCTATTCCTCCCCTTTCCTCTCTGTAAAAAAATCAATAAAACATATTTTTTTAAAAAGAGAGAGAGAGGGAGGGAGGAAGGGAGAGAGAAACATTGATCAGTAAGTGCCTCAACTGAACCTGTAACATACCAGTGTATGGGACAACGCTCCAACCAACCTGACCAGGGCTGAAAGCTACTACTTCAAGGAAATTTTATCTGCCCCGAATAAATATGCCATTACCAATCTTATGTCAATGAAAACAAACAAAAAACCAAAAACATATGGCTATGATTATGTAACATGACATACACCCAATTCTTGTTACTTGGCCAACTATCTATGGTAATAAAAGTGTAATATGCTAATTAGACTGACATCCTTCCAGATGAAGCCAGGGCTGCGAGGGAAGCCCTGGTCCTAGGTGCCTGCTGGTGGCTGGAGGGGAGCTAGGTTCCTGGGTGCCAGAGGAAAGCCAGTGCTGGCAGCCAGGGGAAGGAAGGCCTACTCTTGCACGAATTTCATACATTGGGCCTTGAGTCCTATATAATAAAACCCTAATATGCAAATCGATCAAAGAGCAGAATGACCAGTTGCTATGACACGCACTGACCACCAGGGTGCAGATGCTCAATGCAGAAGATGGGCTCACAGCTGGAAAGCACTGTAGGTGGGCTGTAAGGAACAAGGGGTCCCGGACTGTGAGCACCCCAGACTGGAAGAGGGCACAAGCTAGGCTGAGGGACTCCCCTTGAGTACACAAATTTCATGCATCAAGCCTCTAGTCTCTTTCCTCTCTCTTTCTCTCTCTCTCTACACACACACATGCACGCATGCACGCACACAAATTTCGTTAACCAGGCCTCTAGTATATATATCATCCTATATAATAAAAGGGTAATATGCTAATGATATGGTAAGGCTGCTCAACTGCTCGCTATGATGTGCATGATCACCAGGGGACAACAGCTGACTGGTCAACCAGTCCCTATGATGTGCACTGACCATCAGGGGGCAGATGCTCCAACTAGTAGGTTAACTTGCTGCTGGGGTTTGGTTGATCGGGACTAAGCAAGATGGGCCTGACATACCCTGGAGCTCTCCCACGGTCCCTCCCTGGTCTGATCATGCACCGGTGGGGTCCCTCAGCCTGGCCTGCACCCTTTCCCAATCTGAGACCCCTTGGGAAATGTTGAAGAGCTGGTTTTAGCCCAATACTGCAGCCCACTCCTCTTGGGAGGGCGACAGATACAGGGCTCATGGCCTCTCCTGATTGGAACTGACTGGGCACGCCCATGGGCAGGCATAGTGGGGCCAGAATTAGTGGGAGCGGTATGTAGGAGCTGCAGGCAACATTTGACTGTGGGTTTCAGCCTGATCCCTGCAGGCCACCCAAAGAGACCTTACCTATGCACAAATTCGTGCATCAGGCCTCTAGGCTATATATAAAAGCCCAAGAGGCCAGAATGACGAGTCGTTATGGCACGAAGTGATCACAAAGGGGCAGGCACTCAAAGCAGGAACTGCCCCCTGTTGGTCAGTGTGCTCTCAAAGTCAACCTCCCCTCAGCTGCCAACCTCCCAAAGTCCCTCCCCCGGGCCAGCAGGCCCCAATTGCTTGATCAGGGCTGAACCCTGGGCTGTGGGAGTGGGTGCAGCTCCTTTCCAAGAAGGGCCGAGGGCCAGCTCCCTCCTCAGGGCCAGTGGCCAACCACCCACACCCTGTCCCTTCCCCAGACTGGCAAGTACCTATTGGCCCACTGCTCACCTGCCACAGTGGCATCACATAAGCGAAGGAAGCGGGGGTGGGGTGGGGTGGAAGCAGAGACCCATGCAGTGACAATGTGGGCACCAGGCGTCTGTTCCTTCCGTGTCCAGTCTAGCGACTGTCACCTCCTCTCTCAACCCCGCTGGGGCCAGGAATGGTGGCAGCAGACACAGCCCCTTTCCCAGGGGACCAAGGGCTGGCTCCCTCCTTGGAGCCTGGGGCCAGTCTCCTGTTCCCTGTCCCCACAGCCAGCAGACCCCAACTGACCCGCTGCCCAGCTACCGCAATGGTGGCACAGTGGCAAGGGAGGGAGGAAGGTGGGAGCTGGGGAACTGGGTGGTGGCTGCATTAGCATCCGTCCCTTCCGCATCCGGCCTGAAAATGGTTGCCTTCTCCTGACCCTGCTGGACCCCGTCAGGGCCTTCAGGCCCCGATCAGCCCGGCCCTGATCGCCAGCCAGGCCTAGGGACCCCACCCATGCACGAATTTCATGCAATAGGCCTCTAGTGTTCTATAAAGCTGCTGTGAACCCTGAATCACTGCTTCTAACAGAAACACAGGGGTAGGTAGGTTCTAGTAAGCCTCTGGTCACATTTTTGCCAACTGACCAAGATACTAAGGTTTAAAGAAACCTTAGTAATGTATATGTTGATTCATTAACACTGAACTCATGGCCAACAAATAACTCATACGTGAACAAAGCTTATCTAACACACATTATCTCTGTGAGGCACATCACAGCCTTCGTGTACTTAAGAACATTAGACAGCACTAAGCATTACTCTTGGAGGCCATTTTAAACAGTGAGATTACCCATGAATCCTTGTAAGAATGCGAAAAACATGGCATTAAATACACTGTGAAAGGACATATTTACAATATGAGAGCAGAAAAAAGAAGGCAAAGCATCACCTTGTTTCACATTAAAGTGAGAACACATGCACCAGGAGACTCAACTTTTTTTGTCACTCTGCACGTGTCTGCAGATGCCCGTGAAAGTGTTAAGAGTACTGATTTGGGGAATGCAAATACATTTTAGCAAGTAGGTGAATTTGCAAATACACAATCTGCAGTTAAGGGGGACAGACTGTATACTGGCATTACAAAAATGTTCCAAATTAATAGTAATGTTATTTTATTAAAATTTTCAAGTCTTTGAATTTCTAAAGGCTTTTTTGCAGGCCACAGAGAAATAAATGAAATCAAATGGGAAGAATGCTTTTGTTCCCTAGTACTTGAGTAGTAGTGTATTAAAGAGATATATAAAAAGGTTTAAAGGCAGACTAGCTTGATATTTTTATATATTAAAAATGTGGCAAAACAACTCTATAAACTTATTACTAAAAATTACTGACTTGAATACTTTAAAGTATTGAACTTTGTGGTATATAAGTTAACCTATCTAATAAAGATGTAATATGATGACTGTCACACCCTCACAAAGACGGCAGCACCCACAGTCAACAAGGGGAGAATATGCCAATTGACTGCTATGCCCCCAAAGATGGCGTTGCCCAGTCCCCTCACCCCTCAGCATCACCATGGCGGAGGGCGTGCAGCACGGCCAGGCCTGCCCCCAGGTGGGTCCAGCCACTCTGCACACCTGCCTCTGGAGTCCATCAGCCCCTTCAGTCCCCCAAGTGTCCAGGGCCAGCCCGAGGCGCAGGCAAGCCTTGGATGTCAGCTGCCCAGCCGCCCAGGGCCAGCCCAAGGTGCAGGCAAGCCTCGGATGGCGGCTGCCTAGCTGACACCCAAGGCAACGCCCGAGGTGCAGGCAAGCCTCAGATGGCAGTTGCCCAGCCACCCAGAGCACCCGAGGTCAGGTAAGCAGGGCCGGCCTAGGCTTGTGCTGCTGGCAGTGGCAGCAGAAGAGGTGTGATGAGGGCATTGTTTTCCCCTGATCGCCGGTCACCTCCCGCTGCTGAGGGCTCCCGGACTGTGAGAAGGCGCAGGCCTAGCTGAGGGACCCCCCTGCCCCCGAATGCATGAATTTTATGCACTGGGCCTCCAGCATCTAAATAAAGCTGTTGAAAAATGACAGGGAAGGAAAGATTGTATTTAATTTTTCTAATTAAGGTTTTTTGTTACATAGGAATATAATATCCTATCAAGGGAGGAGTACAGGGGGTAGACTAATCCTAGATATAAATAAAAGAATCAGCTTCCAAAGTTGAAATCTCACCTCCTTCATATGATGCTTCCATCTTTTCTAAAGTAGTCCCAATTGGAGGCCACTCAGAATTATTATTTCCCCCTTACCTTCCACAAATTTAAAAATAAAACAGCAAATATGTTTTTGGGGTAGTCATATATTTTTTTATTGAGGTAAAATTCACATAAGACTCACCATTTTAGAAGACTGTTTTTTTAATAAATTTACTTTGTGCACCCATCTCCACTCTCTAATTCCAGAACATTTTCATCAACAATATGCATTATAATACTTTAATTATTTCACTTCTTGTACTACTGTAAATCAGTCAACATTTAATATTAAGCACATAGAAAGATAACATTAAGAGTATTCTGCCCTGGCCGGGTAGCTCAGTTGGTTAGAGCATTGTCCAGATATGCTAAGGTTGTGGGTTCAATCTCCAGTCAAAGCATATACAAGAATCAACAACCAATGAATGCATGGATGAGTAGAACAAACTGTTGTTTCTCTCTCTTCCTCTCTAAAAATCAATTATTAAAAAAAATATCCTTTTAAAGTTGTAAAATGTAAGTTTGTGGTATATTTATTTCTAACAAAATATACCCTCCTCTCCACTAAAGGATTTTGCCAGATGTAAAATTTTTCTTTTCACTAGGCAACAGTGATTATTGTCAAGACTGACATGTAGCATCCTGTCAGTAAGCTTTTGGGGAAAACAGTGCAAGCTTACCTCTGTCTGCTATTCTTTTCATCAGCTGGTGCTCACCCCATTTAATCAGATATTTAAGGATATCTTGTTCACTTGCCTGTAATAAAAAATGGTTTATACTTATTTTGGTGAAATTAAATAATTAATTTCATTAATGACTTCTAGGTCATAAAGTAAATATAACATGCAACGTGCCTACCACATTTCAATCTTTACACTGGCTGTCCGAAATGTCCCAGTTACATTTCTTGTCCGTCAATAGCAAATACAAAGATTGCATTCATTATATGGGTTTTGCCCAGTAATCTCACTCTTGGCTCCAACTAAATTTTTCATTCTTATTTCCATCTTTATTTTTTTCTTTATCTTGTTTTCGTCACCTATTTTAAATTTATTTTATCTTACAATATGGTCTTTATACAGCTGCCTTAAATACTTTTTGGGACCATATGGAGATAAAGAAATAAAAATTAAAGATTTAAGGATACAGTGTGGCTACTATCTCCTGCAGGAACAATCCCCACAAGATATTCTACTGATTTTAAGATCCTTTAAGCACAATTTGTGAAATGCCAAGGTGCCCCCTCATTTCTTTATATTTTATCTAAAATCTTAAAGCAAATCCAGGCTGCTCTCCACAAAGTTTCTCTAAGAAGAAACACAAAGCTTCTAAAGATAATCTGAGAAATGACAAATCCTAACTTCCATGATGCGTGCAGTCTGGACAAGACAGTAAAACGAGGTTAATAAACACAGATCTTAGTAAATCAAATCTAACAAAACAACATTTGTGCTGCAATCAGAGCACAGATACTAAGTGACTTATTTAACTTTTCACTGCACTCCTGAGATGAAAGCATTTTATAATTTCTCTAGTAAAACTATAAAAAGTAAATGGCTTAATGGGCTTTTGTCTTCATAACTTTTAAAACTGTTGTACAATTTTCTGCATCATATTCATACAACCAATGCAAAAGAAAATTAAGCTTGAACAAACCTAAAGATACTTTTGCAATATTTTAAATCTGTTAGTTTTAGTTACCAAATTATAGATAGATATATAAGTCAAGAACACAGAATTTTCTAAAAATTGTTTTGGATTAAAAATAAGTAGTTGAGCTGAAACCGGTTTGGCTCAGTGGTAGAGCATCGGCCTTTGGACTGAAAGGTCCCGGGTTCGATTCCGGTCAAGGGCATGTACCTTGGCTGCGGGCACATCTCCAGTAGGGGGCGTGCAAGAGGCAGCTGATCGATGTTTCTCTCATCGATGTTTCTGACTTTCTATCCCTCTCTCTTCCTCTCTGTAAAAAATCAATAAAATATATTAAAAAAAAAAAGAAAAATAAGTAGTTGAAAACATTATTATACTTTGGTAGTACACATATACAGTTTTTATGAGTATATGAGTAGATAAAAAATTACTACTACTACTTTGTGCTACTTAAACTACTGTCTATAGCTTAAATATCTCACACTCCACCAAAAATAAGAAACTGTATATGCATAGTGAATTCACTCTTCGTGGAAGCCAAGAAAATCACTGTTGGGATGTGCTTCTGACCCTGCCTACTGCCCTCAACCTCTTTGGTGTGGTTAGCCAGGACGCAGAGGGGCTCACACTGTTGCCAGAGTGCATGAAGGGCCAGAGTGCACAGGCTTTGTTGTATGAATGTGAAGAGGGCATTCCTGGGCAGGCTGGTCTCCCGAGATGGGAGAACAGCAGAGTACAGATGGGTTTCTTGGTGCACACATGAATGACAATGATCTGAGAGGTGTATAAATGGTTACCTGTAGGTAGTCAGACTGGATAGCAGTAAGTAGATGGTCTTTGCTGAGCTCATAAAAAACATCCGAAGTCATGACCTGGGAAAATTCCTCACAGAGGAAATGTAAAGCTTGCCGGTGCACCCATTTAGAGCCATATGGATGAGAGCTCCACTTGAGGATGGCAATTAAGGTATCTAATGAGATGCTCTCAGCAATGATATCCTCACAGCCTAAAAAAGAAGGCAAATACTTCTTGAGATTAATCATAAATATTACTCAATGAACATTAGTGTGTTTGACACTATACCTAAAAGTAGTCATAGTAAAAAAGAACAAGGAGATAAATAAAATCTCATGGAAACCACCAAGACTTGGTGGGATGGGATAATAATAAGTAACAATAGATTATGACTTCTATAGGAAATCTGCTGTTCCAGAGACAGATCCATAGAAAAAGGCAGGGAATCCTCACATTTTAATTGTTTAAGAAAATAAATATCTATGTGACAATGCCCACAATTTGAATAAGGCACTAAAGTGGAGGATATTGACCAAAGGGAAAGAAAATTAGGTAGAAATGATAGAGTTGTAGGAATTTGCCAGAGGAAGAATACGGATGACAACTACTGACAAGAACCTGCACTTACAAAGAAGAAGGTGGGCTATCTTCTCTCTATGAACTATGAGGACACATGCTCTTTGTATCACCCTAATAAAAAAACTTGTCCTTTGACAGTTTAATACCTCAGAATACAGATAAAATTATAAAATTTTGTAGTTCGATGCTCATCTGGGATTAATTCTGGTGAGTTAAAAAGCAGTAAGTAGTTTAAGTGAAAAGGAGAAAAGGATCAGGATCCTGAAGTAAGTGACTTAAGAGCTAGAAAGGAAGGGGAGTGGGAAGGATAAGGGGAAGGGGAAGGAGAAGGGGAAGGGGAAGGGGAAGGGGAAGGGGAAAAGGGGAAGGGGAAGGGGAAGGGGAAGGGGAAGGAAATCCGAGGCTAGCTAGCTATTTTCCTTAGGAAAGATCATTTCAAAATATAAACTATAAATAAAATCTGAGCGACAAAGATTGTAGAAGAGAACATGGCTAAACATTGGTCAGAAAAGTCTTCATAACTAAGTTTACTAAAAAATTAAATAGGACCCTGATAATGGGGGGGGGGGGGGTTGTAAAAGGTATAGACAAAAGAAAGTACATCAATGAACTCCAAAGACTTCCAATGCTCAAAATTATTGAGACCATGAAAGGTGAAGAAAAAGGTGACAAATCATTAGTAGCCAATATAAACTCTGTAAAAAGTAATGCTTCATTATTCCCTTTCTGATATGGTACCAGATAAGGAGAATATCATAGAGAAATGTGTAACCTAACTTCTGCAGAACATAACAAGATACTTCCTGCTATTTCCAGATTGACAGTTCCACAAAACAGGGACTGCTGTCTTCACTCTATCTCTAGCACCTTCTTTTCTTGCATAAGGTACATGCTAAATAAAAATCTGTTAAATGTACAAATGTGATCTTTGCAGATACAATGAAGAGATGTAGATGGATAACAGAACATTTGTCAGTAGTACTGATTAACTTGGGGGATGCACTGGCAAGTCTCAGTTTTTGTGTGTTTATCAAGAACTTGAACAGAACACATGGAGAGTATGCTTCAAAATCTCCAGATGCCCTAAAACTGGGAAACATAGTTAACAACCCACTAGATAACATGATTATAATTGGAAAAGATGATGGGTCAAAAATGAAGATGAAATATAATTAGGAAAAATAGTAAGTTCTATAATTAGATCAAAGAAAACCAATTGCACAGTAGATGACGGGAGAGTCAGCTTAACTACCACCTATGTAAAAATAATATCTGGGTATTAAGTGAATGAATGTAAAATATACCATGGCTGCTATAATGCTGAAGCAGTATCAGACTTTTAAGACAGAAGAAGCATAGCCCTGGCTGCTGTGGTTCAGTTGGTTGGGCGTTGTCCCCTGCACCAAGAGGTTGTTTGGTTCCTGGTCAAGAGCACATGTCCTGGTTATGGACTTGATCTCTGGCAGGAGGCATGTAGGAGATAGCCAATTGATACTGTGCTCTCACACTGATGTTTTTCTCTCTTTCTCCCTCTTCTTTCCTCTCTAAAAATCAATAAACTATTTAAAAAACACACACACATAAAAAACCATGCATAGAGTACAATCAAAGAAATAACTCTGCACTGCTCCCGTGCTGGGTGTATGTTCTGCTCTGGGCCCTGTGTTTTAAGATAGGGCACTAACAAAACTCCAGAATCCTCAGAGGAGAAAGTTTAAGATGTGTCATAGGAGAAAAGGCCCAAGCAAACACTATTATTTCGCTTATGTCTCTAAGAAGATACTAAGCTATTTTTAACCTTTTGTACGCACCATAAGCATCTAAAGACGCTAAATTCAAAATATTGTGGTGTGTGGGGATGGTTTCTGTTTTGGATGCATGGCAGTTAAGTGGATGGATCTTTGTGAGGCAAAGGTGAAAGACTGACTTCTCTGTTGCTCCTAAGGCAGGTCCGGGGAATCAGATGTTAAAAGAAGGATCTTGACTCAATATTAAGAAATATTTCTAATTTCAAGTTTCTAACAATTAGAATTGCTCTCCTTCCCTCCCCTCACAAAAAGGATCCTTACTGAAAAATGTAGGAGCAAAGGCTGGCTCATCACATTAGAAACAGAAGACAAAACCCCTAAACTAGATATGGAACTAAGGTCAGATGACATTTAGGCTGCTTTCGCCACAAAGGTAAAGTCATTTTTTAAAAAATAAGAGTAATTAAATCTAAAGATTAAAATTTAATTTAAACATTAAAATGAAATCCTTATAAAGAACACTGAGCCCACAACAATAAAATTTGCAAGTAAACACCACCCAAAGACAGGAATATGTGCTGATGAGAACTGATAAATATGGAAAAGTTCAGGATAGTTCTTGTGGTTTCATGGTGAGCCTGAGTACCACGCTGAAGAGGACAGGCCTCTCCCAGTAGCCAGAGGAGGATTTCTGTCAAGTCTGTTGTTTTAAGGTAGGCACTGGACTAGAATTGAGTATGTAAGTCAATCTGACAGATGTGTTTTGGAGTGAAGCAGAGGAAAGTAGAAACACACACACACACACACACACACACCCAATTATTTAAAAGGATGTATCACAACTTTACTAAGCCAGGATACTGGCAGAGGTAAATTAACAAAACTAATGATAACATATTAAACTTGCGGTTTCCAAAGAAGTAAGACAAGGTAAGAAAAAAAATGGGTTTTGAAACCATACAGATTGGACTAGAAATTCCACTTTGACCACTCAGCACCAAAGTCACTTAACCTCGCTGAGCCTGAAATGTTCTCATTTGTATTGAACTCCTAACTTAGGGCTATTATGAGGTTGAAATGAGACTGTACCCTGGACACCCTTCATATATTCCAACATTCTAGAGTACCTATTTGTGAACACACAGCTCCTTTAACTGCACCCTTTCCTGGGTGATGTCATCTGCCTCCATGCTCTTAACTCTCACTGAATCCTTATGGCTTTCAAGTCTACAGTCCCAGCCCAAAGCTCTCTAATTCCCAGACTCACTCCTTAAACTTCCCACTGAAGAGATCCACATGAAAATTCTGCAGACAAAAATCATTAATTTTATTTGAGAAATCTAATACCCCATTTTTAATCCCTATTTTTTTTTTAAGGAGGATATCTAACTCTGGCTGAGTAGCTCCATTGGTTAGAGCATCATCCGGATATGCTAAGATTACAGATTTGATCCCTGGTCAGGACACATATACGTAGCAATCAATGAAAGCATAAATAATTGGAACAACATATGAGTAAATCAATCAATCAATCAATCAATCAATATAAAGAAGTAAATCTCGGCGGCGGGAAGAGTCGGGGTCTGGGACAGCTGGAGGCGGCGGTGGTGACAGGAGTAACCTTACGGAAGGGAAGAGACTTCGCCTCTGCTCTCTCCGCCAGAAATGGCCAACGTGCTCTGTAACAGAGCCAGACTGGTTTCCCAGCTCCCAGGATTTCACTCTTTAATTAAAAGCGTTGTCAATCCCAGAGCCTTTCCAACTGCCGGATCTTCAGGTTCTGACGAGTCTCATGCGGCCACCGCACCTCCTGACACATGCTCTCCAACAATCTGGCCGGAGGAAACAATGGGACCACTTGCACCTCAGGACCAGAGACCCAGCTTCCTGGAAACAGGTTTGATTGTCATCTCAATGGGACCATGTCACGGAAGAAAAGCCAGGTTCATAAAACTTTACCTGATGTTTTAGCAGAACCTTTATCAAGTGAAAGACAGGAGTTTGTGATGGCACAATATGTGAATGAATTTCAGGGTAATGATTGAACAAGAAATTAACAATGCAGAAACATACTTTGAAAGTGCCAAAGTGGAGTGTGCAATCCAAACATGCCCAGAATTGCTTCAAAGAGATTTTCAATCACTGTTTCCAGAAATGGCCACCAACAAACTAATGATTCTGACCGTAACACAGAAAACTAAGAATGATATGACTATGTGGAGTGAGGAGGTAGAAAGTGAAAGAGAAATGCTCTTAGAAAAGTTTATCAGTGGTGCTAAGGAAATATGCTACGCTCTCCGAGCTGAAGGCTATTGGGCTGACTTTATTGACCCATCATCCGGTTTGGCGTTTTTTGGACCATATGCAAACAACATTCTTTTTGAAACAGATGAACGCTATCGTCATTTAGGATTCTCTGTTGATGACCTTGGCTGCTGTAAAGTGATTCGTCATAATATCTGGGGTACCCATGTGGTTGTAGGAAGTATCTTCACGAATGCAACATCAGATAGCCATATTATGAAGAAATTAAGTGGAAACTAGTAATGTTAATTTATTTACTGTACTATTTCTACTTAACACTTGGGTTGATCTATAAACACTGTCAAAGGTTTCAGATTTTAAAATTTACTTATTTCTAGGTGTTTATTTCAACATTTATAAATTTACAGCATTGACAAGGATTTGGGATTTTTAAATCTCAAAAGTTCGTATTGTCACGTGGTAAGCACATCCACATTGTACAGAATGTAGTAAATAACATGTAACTATGGTATGAGCTCCTATTGTTACTGCCCCCCTTTACTGAAAAAACCTTAATTTTAATTATTTTCTCCAAAAATAAATTATACATTTGCTTATGGTAAAAAAAAGAAAAAAAGAAAAAGAAGTAAATCTCATCTCCCCGGGAGTCACCAAAGCCAGAAACCTGAGTACTATTATTGAGTCCTTTTCCTGAAGCCCATATGCAAGCTACTATCATCAATTATTGACCACCCTATTCTTATTTTATTTTTTTGCTTTTTATTTTTTGTTTTTAAATTTAATAAATCTTTATTGTTTAGATTATTACAATTGTTCCTTTTTCCCTCCCACAGCTCCCCTTCACCCGGTTCCCACCCCATCCTCTGCCCTTACCACCTCCCCCCCACTGTCCTCATCTATAGGTGTACGATTTTTGTCCAGTCTCTTCCTGCACTCCCTCACCTCTTCCCCGCTCCCCCACCCCCGAGAATTGTCAGTCCACTCCCTTTCTATGCCCCTGGTTCTATTATACTCACCAGTTTATTCTGTTCATCATATCGATCAATTCACTTGTTGATAGCTATGTATTTGTTGTACATAATTTTTATCTTTACCTTTTTCTTCTTCTTCCTCTTCTTAAAGAACGCCTTTTAGCATTTCTTATAATACTGGTTTGGTGTTGATGAACTCCTTTAGCTTTTTCTTATCTGTGAAGTTTTTTATCTGACCTCCAACTTTGCTGGATAGAGTAATCTTGGTTGTAGGTTCTTGCTATTCATCACTTTGAATATTTCTTGCCACTCCCGTCTGGCCTGCACCGTTCTTTTTTTTTTTTTTTTTCCTTAAACAGCGGTGGGAGTGTGGTGGTGTGTGAAAGCTCCAGCGTTTGCAAGGGATGAGGTGGACCCTCCAAAAACGGGGAAACTCTTCTAGCAACTGCTCTCCCTGCACTATCAATGACCAGGGCACGGGCAGCCCACAATAACTTTCGAATGCAGGGGAGGCCTGCATAGTTTCTGTTGAGAAATCAGTTGACAATTGTATGGGTGCTCCCTTGTAGGTAATTAACTTTTTCTCTTGCTGCTTTTAATATTCTCCATCTTTTGCTCTTGGCATTTTAATTATGATGTGTCGTGTTGTGGTCCTCTTTGGATTCTTTTTGTTTGGGGTTCTGTGCACTCCTGGACTTGTAAATGTATTTCTTTCACCAGGTGGGGGAAGTTTTTGGTCATTTCCTCAAATAGGTTTTTAATATCTTGCTTTCTTTCTCTTCTTCTGGCACCCCCATAATTCTGATGTTGGTATGCTTGAGGTTGTCCCAGAGGCTCCTTAAACTATCTTCAAATTTTTGGATTCTTTTTGCTTTTCCGGTTGAGTGTTTTTTGCATCTTTGTATTTCAAATCTTTGACTTGATTCTTGTGGTCCTCTAGTCTGCTGTTAGATCTCTGTATAATATTTTTTTTATTTTATTAATTTTTTTACAGAGAGAAAGGGAGAAGGGTAGAAAGTCAGAAACATTGATGAGAGAGAAATATCGATCAGCTGCCTCCTGCACACCCCATACTGGGGATGTGCCTACAACCAAGATACATGCCCTTGACCGGAATTGAACCTGGGACACTTCAGTCTTCAAGCCGACACTCTATCCACTGAACCAAACAGTTTCAGCTGTATAATATTTTTTATGTCAGTCAGTGTATGTTTAACTTCTAGTTGGTCCTTTTTCATATCCTCGAGGGTCTTGCTAAATTTATTGGCCTTTTCTAGGAAATTCTTGCAAAACCTTGTAACCATGGTTCGGAACTCCATATCCAGTCATTTGCTTTCCTCCATTTCTTTCATTTGTGAACTGTTTCGTTTTTAGAAAATATATTTTAATGTTTTTCTTACAGAGAGGAAGGGAGAGGGAGAGTCAGAAACACTGATGAGAAACATCAATAGGCTGCCTCTTGCATCCCCCTCCCCCACTGGGGATGTGCCCACAACCAAGGTACATGCCCTTGATTGGATCGAACCCAGGACCCTTGAGTCTGCAGGCTGACGCTCTATCCACTGAGCAAAACAGGCCAGGGCTGTGATCTGTTTCTTTGTCTCCACATTTTTACCACTTCCCTGAGTTGGTAGCGTAACTCTGTGTGGTAGGTGTCCTATAGGGCCCAGTGGCTCAGCTTCCCGTTACCTAAGGCAGACACTCTTGGTGCACCCCTTTGTGGACTGTATGCACAGCCCTGTTTTAGTTAGGTCTTGATTGTTGTTGGTTTCACTGGGAGGAACTGACCTCCAGGCCAAATGGCTGTGAGGATAAGCTGTGTTTACGCTGGGAGAACTTCTGTGCTGGAGACACCCTTATGAGACACAACTTGCAAAATTGCAAAAGCCTCTGTGCTCAGCTTAGACGGGGTGAAGTCTTAGGGTGGAGTAGATAGCCTTGGCTTCCCATCAGCCCTTCCCTATGAGGCCCCTGAATCTGTGTCCCTCGGTAATCGCTGCTAGCACCTCTGAGAGAAAGCCACCCTCGAGTTTTGCCCACTGCCAGACAGTCCAGTTTCTCCCCAAATGAGTCTGGGTCCCCAGAGTCTCGCCCGAAACTGTAGTTCAGTGCAGTCGGGAGCTTTTATCTCCCTCCCGCTTGAGAAAGCCAGCTATGCACAGTCGTCAGTCCTCTCCACGCTCGAGTCTCCCTACCTTTGCCTTCCACAGCTCCTCTGAGTCTCAGTGTGCTTTTCTCTTTCCTTCTAGTTGTAGAATTTTCAATCACCCAGCCTTCCTGTGGTTCTGGATGATGCCCGTTTTGTCTTTTAGTTGTAGTTTTGAAATTGTTGTGTGATGCAGCAGTTTAGGTATTTACCCCTGCCACCATCTTGGTTTCTCCTCTCTATTCTTACTTTAAATCCACCCTCTCCAAAGAAATTGAATCACTATATCACTCATAAAAATTAACTCAAAATAAATTGAGAACTTAAATGCAAGATCTGAAATTATAAAATTCTTAGAAGAAAACTTCAGACAAAAGCTTCTTGATATTGGTTTTGGAAATGACTTTTTCGATGTGGCACTAAAAGCAAAAAAAATTAACCAGTGGGATATCAAACTAAAAATGCCTCTTTACAGAAAAAGAAATAGTCAGCAAAATGAAAGGCAACTTATAGAATGGGAGAAATATTTGCATACCATGTATCTAATAAAGGGTTAATATCCAAAATATGTAAGAAATTGATAAACCTCAAAGGCAAATGATTTGATTAAAACACAGGGGATTTGAAAAGACATTTTTCTAAAGACATACAAATGGCCAACTAGTATATAAAAAGGTGCTCATATCACTAATAATCAGGTAAATGTAAATCAAAACTACAATGAGAAATAATCTCACCTGTTAGGCTATTATCAAAGAGCCAAGAGATACTATTGGCGAGGATGTGGAGAAAAGGGAACCCTGGTGCACTGTTAGTGGAAATGTCAATTGATACAGCCACTACAAAAGAACAGTATGGAGGCTAGTCAGATTAAAAATAGAACTACCATATGATGTAGCAATCCTTCTTCCAGATACATACATCCAAAGATGATGAAATCACTATCTCAAAGAGATACCTGTGTTCCCATATTCACCACATTATTCACAGTAGCCAAAACATGGAAACAACTCAAGTGTCCATTAATAGATGAAAAGATAAAGAAAATGTGTTAGGTAAGGCAAAAAGATTTACAGTTGTGAGTATGCAAAACAAAAAGCTTATTTTTGTATTATTATTTATTAACTAGAGGCCTGATGCATAAGATTCGTGCAAGAATGGATTTTCCTTCCCCTGGCTGCTGGCAATGCCTTTGCTCCTGCTGGGAGCCGCCTTTCTGCCTTTCCACACTGCCCAGAGGCCCAGAACAGCTGGGGCAGTATGCCTACATGTGCAAATTAACCCACCATCTTTGTTGGGTTAATGTGTATACTCATTCCTGATTGGCTGGTGGGTGTTGCGAAGTACAGTCAATTGCATCTTTCTCTCTTTTTTAAATATATATTTTATTGATTTTTCACAGAGAGGAAGGGAAGAGGATAGAAAGTCAGAAACATCGATGAGAGAGAGACATCGATCAGCTGCCTCTTGCACACCTCCAACTGGGGACGTGTCCGCAGCCAAGGTACATGCCCTTGACCGGATTCGAACCTGGGACCTTTCAGTCCGCAGGCTGACGCTCTATCCACTGAGCCAAACCAGTTTGGCGCATCTTTCTCTTTTATTAGTGTAGATTATTGTATTATTTCTCATGTGAACAATCATAAACCTACCTTTGTCCCAACCTGTATATATAAAATGGAGTATCATTCACCCATAAAAAGAAAACACTGCCATTTGTGACATGGGTAGACCCTAACTGCATTATTTTAAGTGAGATAAGTCAGAGAAAGACAAATACTGCATGATCTCATTTACATGTGGTATCTAAAAACATCAAACTCATAGAAACAGAGCAGAATGATGGGTCACTGGAGCTGAGGAGTAGGGGAAATAGCAAACATTGTTCAAAGGGTACAAACGTTCAGTTACAAGTTGAATAAAGTTCAGGGATCTAATGTATAGCATGGTGACTATAGTGAACAATACAGTATTGTATATCTGAGAATCAGCTTTAATGTTCTCACCATAACAATAAAATGTTAATTATGTGAGTTAAAGGATGTGTTAACTAACATTATGGTAAACACTAGAGACCCAGTGCACGAAATTGCATGGCCCCACCTACCTGCATGCACCCCATCCACCTATCTCCCGCCCTGCCTTGACATCCTAACCTCTCCCTCCAGAGCTCGAGTGCACCTGGCCCCGCCCCAGACCCCTCCAGCCTTCTCTCGCCGCTTCAAGCCCCTGCCTCAGTCCCAACCTCAGGCTGGTCCCACCTTCTCTGGATGCCTCCCTGGTTCTACCCTGTCTCCAGAGCAACACGGGGGCTCCGCCCCGTCATGGCGCCAGAGGAGAGCGTGGAAGGCCTCCCTCCTGTTGCAGAGTTTAGAGCCCCACTTCCTGGCGGTGTGCCGTGCACTTCTTCCCCTGCCAGGTGGGCAGCAGGCACACTTAGAGCAAGCGGTGAGTGGCAAAGAACTGGTGAGAGCGCTACAGGCTCTCACCCCCACCCTCCCCGCCACAGGACAGTCCCGCCTCCTCTGGGCGCAACATGGTGGGTCTGCCCCACCCTGACACGGCCTCCTGCTGAACAGCCGTTTCAGTGTGGGAGCGTCACAACCATGAGCATATCAGCTCTTTATTATATAAAACGTTACAATCCATATATGTATAAATCATTACACTGTCCACTATAAACGTATATTAATTTTATCTCAATAAAGCTGGAAAAAAGAAATCTATATTAAATCTATTCTCATTACAAAAAGAAGTAGGCTGAGTTTTCCTGGGCTGCATTTCATACCCTTTTGGCGAATGTTCACAATTTGGTGAAGTCTGTTGGATAGAGAGGTATCATATAGAGGCAGAGGCAAAGTATAATATAGTTATCTACATGGAAGTGTATCTTTTAAGTTTCTGCCCCTTTTAATAGTCTTAAAAGATTTCCTTGCAATAGCTAAATGCCAGAAGGCACTACTAATATTACAGATCTATTCCAAATATCTTTCAATATATTTTAAAAGTTATGATCTGACACATTCTCCGGGCGGATGAACATAAAAGACCGGTAACCATGGTTACCTGTGTAGAGGGTCTCAGTGGTTTGGGGACAAAAAGCTGGGAGGACTGCAGACTCTTTGCTGAATACTTTTTGTACCTTTTTACTATCTGTTCAGAAAGTCAAATAATAAAAATACAAATAAAAAATCAGATTGTGGAAGTTGCTGTGTTTCTTCTCTCAGGGCTCAATATAAAATCAATCACGGACCACAAAATCCAGCAAATATTGGAAAGAAAATGAGAAGTTTTTCTACTTTGAGAACATTATTCCCTTCTGATGGGAAAGTGTAATCAGCAAGATTCATGCTGCTTGTGTGTGAAAATGTACACTGATTGCTTGTACCCTTATTCTCACAGCTCTTGCCCAAACGAGGAAAGGGAAAAGCAGACAGAGACGGGAAAGAAGCTGGGAACCCCTAGAGAATAACTTGTAGTAAATAAAGAAGGCGGCCAACGTGCACAGACAACCACTGATGAAGACTGAAGTTTTTTCTTAAGCCATGAAAGGAAACAAACAAACAAAAAGACTAAGTTTAAGAACCTTTAAGATTCTTAACTGAATACAGATTTATATTTCTTTAATGTTTACTTTATAAATTAATGTTCCCTAACACAGCATTCTTAATATTTATGCTTACGTGATCCGGGAGGTGAGTGAGAAGCACAATGGAGAGGAAAAGCACTCACGGGGATGTGGGCTCCCTGGCACAGGCGTCAGCAATAAGCGCCCACCACGGCACAACGCAGGGGACCTGACAGATCTACAGGACACTTGACTCCCTGAGAGTGAACACAGGTTCTTATGCGCAGGCGCCTTCCTGGAAGACAGACACCAATACACCTCTAGAGTCAGTCTGGCCAGAGCTCAACCTCAGTTCCCTTTAGCTGCATGATGTGTGAAACTCCGCCTGTTTCCTCATCTGAAAAGTGTTTTCTAATCCTCAACATTTACTTCAGCAGATTATTTTGGGAGTCAAAAATATATACACACATAAATTTGTGCACTGTTTTAATTTACGGTAGAGAGTAAATAAACAGCAGCTAATTCTATAAGTGTTTACTTAATGATGTACACTGTACTGGTGTGTTCCAACTCAAAAGCAAGCAGTGGGATCTGGAGGGGATGAAAGGTAATGGGAAGGAGCAGGCTCAAGAGAGCAGATCAAGTCAAAGATCATAAAGGAAAGAGTCAGTGCCAACCTAAATGTATTGTGCACTTTCCTCTCACAGATCATTTATTAAATTGTTAAATAAAAACAATCCTAGTACTCAGCATGTGAAAAACTCAGAGGTTCAATGTTCTTAATCTAAAAACAAAAAATAACCACTTACCCCTCTGCCTGTCTACTACCTTTACACCATTTTCCCACTAGTAAAAAAACGTAAGTTAGAATCTTTAATTCTATTGTAATAAAAGAAAAATGCAAAGCTTTTGTGGGTAGACATGCTATGATTTCAGAAAACTTTTAAAATATTGACTGGTTATCTCTTAAATATGATCATGTGCTTCCTTCAAAATAATGCATCTCATAGATGATTTATTCTGAGATCATATTCTCCCTCTTACTAAATAAGGAGAGTCAGAAACCAGATTCAACTCTTGGCCCTAACACTTTCTAGATGTAATCCCAGGTGAGACTATTTTCAAGCTTCAGTTTATCGGTAAAATAGAGATAACGCCTACCACTGTGAATAATGTGAGTGAAGTGCTTACCTTAGTGCCTGGCAAAACACAGGTGCTCAAAAAACTCTACTGAGTAATATAGTAAGAAATATTTTAAAGAATTAGTAATTTTAGATGTGTAATTTATAGATTTTACCTAGTTAAAAGAGTTATGTATTTTAAAAAACTCCACTAGGTCCTGGCAGGGTAGCTCAGTTGACTAGAGCATCTCCATATGCCAAGATTGTGGCTTAGATCCAGTCAAGTCACATATAAGAGACCACCAATGAATGTATAAATAAGTGGAAATGTAAACTTAAAACCAAGCCACTTCAAAATGGTTCTAACTCTATTTATGGTTGAAGAAGAATATGGTTAGAAATAGACATTTCAGTGTACAAATTACATTTTTGGCACTATTTTCAGATGTGTGGATATTTCACCTTCAAATTAAATGTAAAGCATTTATCAGAAGTTTTATAGACATGTCAGTGCTATTATAAAGTATATAAAAATGTTTTAGTGGAAAGTATCAAAACAGAGCTCAAAATCTTTTAGTCTAATAAAGTCAACCACTTTGTGGAGATATAGTTATCAAGGTTAGTCCATGTTAATTTATAAAAGAAATTGATTCCTTTTCAACAAAATGTATGAAAAAAAAATAGTTGGAGGCAAGGAACTTTCTGAACAGCTTATATTCACTGTTTTAGCGATTCTAGAAATACACTCCAAACTGTAAGATTTACTATTTTGGGAATATTTATAAAAAGACTAGAGGTCAGGTGAAGCCCGGTGCGTGACTTTCGTGCATGAGGGTGGGTGAAGCCCAGTGCATGACATTTGTGCACTGTGCCCTCTTGCAGTCTGGGACCCCTCGGAGGATGTCCACCTGAGGGATCATTATTGCTGCCACGGAGGTGGGAGAATTCCTGCCGCTGCCATTTTACTCCCTGGTGCATGACATTCGTGCATGGGGGACAGGTGAAGCTTGGTGCATGACATTCATGCACTGCGCCCTCTCGCAGTCTGGGACCCCTCGGAGGATGTCTGCCCGAGGGATCATTAGTGCTGCCACAGAGGTGGGAGAACTCCTGACTCCTGCCACTGCCATTTTACCCAAAGTAATATACAGATTTAATGCAATCTCAATGTAATTTTTAAAAGAAATATAAGAGAAATAATCAGATTTGTATGGAACCACAAAGACCCAGATTAGCCAAAGCAATACTGAAAAAAAAAAAAAAAAAGAACAGGTTGGAGGTATCACACTACCTGACTTCAAAATATACTACAATAATCAAAACAGCATGGTATTGGCAGAGACACAAATATACAGATCAGTGGGACAGAATAGAGAGTCCAGATATAAAATCATACAGATAATTTTCGACAAGGAGCCAGAAATGCACACTGGAGTAATGATAGTCTCGTCAGCCCTCACCGGTTTGTCTCAATGGATAGAGCGTTGGCCTGCGGACTGAGGGGTCCCAGGTTAGATTCCCGTCAAGGGTATGTACCTTGGTTGCAGGCATATCCCCGGTGGGAGGTGTGCGGGAGGCAGCGGATCGATGTTCCTCTCTCATCTCATTGATGTTTTAACTATCCCTCTCACTTTCACTCTTGTAAAAAAATCAATGAAATATATTAAATTGGAAAACCACATGGAAACGAATGACTGCAGTTTGTCCCCATGTACAAAAATTAATTTAAAATGGATCAAAGACTTAGACATAAGACCCAAAGCTAGAAAAAAATGTAGGCGCCAAACTTATGGACAAGGGTGGTAGAGATCGTTTTATGAACTTGACCCCAAAGGCAAGGGAGGTAAAGGCAAAAATAAATGAACGGGACTACATCAAACTGAAGAGCTTCTGAATGGCAAAGGAAACGAACTAAACAAACGGCAGCCAACCAGATGGAAGATGGTATTTGCAAACAGTAGCTCCAACAAAGGTTTAATTTCTAAAATATATAAAGAGCTCATAGAACTCAACACCAAATAAATAATCCAATAAAAAAGTGGACAGAGGACCTGAAAATACACCTCTCCCAAGAAGACATATGAACAGTCAATAGATATATGAAAAGATGTTCTTTCTCACTGGTAATCAGGGAAATGCAAATTAAAACTACTATGAGATACCACCTTACACCAGTTAGAGTGGTCATTATCAACAAGTGGTCAGAGAGGTAGGATCGGGCCTAAACGGGCAGTCAGACATCCCTCTCATAATCCAGGACTGCTGGCTCCCAACTGCTTGCCTGCCTGCCTTTCTGATTGCACCTAACGGATCACTCCCTAACCACTCTCCTGCCAGCCTGATTGATGCCTAATTGCTCCCCTGCCAGCCTGTTTGCCCCTAACTGCGCTCCCCTGCAGGCCTGGGTCCCCCACAACTGCCCTTCCCAGCAGGCCCAGTCACCCCCAACTGCCCTCCCCTGCAGGCTTCATTGCCCCAACTGTCCTCTCTTGCAGGCCTGGTCCCTCCCAACTGCACTCCCCTGCTGGCCATCTTGTGGTGGCCACTTGTGTCAACATGGAGTCAGTCATCTTTTACCACATGGGGGCAGCCATCTTGTGTGTTGGATGGTCAATCTGCATATTACTCTTATTAGATAGGATAGAGGCCTGGTGCATGGGTGGGGCCAGCTGAAGGGTGTCCGGATCAGAGTGGGGGTTTCCTTGGGGCATGGGGCAGCCTGGTCAAGGGGCCTGCCCCTGGGGTGATCAGGCTGGCAGGCAGAAGCGGTTAGAGGCAATCAGGAAGGCAGGCAGGCGAGCTTTGAGAGCCAGCAGTCCTGGAATACAAGAAGGATGTCCGACTGCCTGTTTTGGCCCGATCCCATAGGGGTTCCGGATCGGAGAGGGTGCAGGCTGGGCTGAGGGACACCCCCCCTCCCCTGCTCCCAGTGCACAAATTTTGTGCACTAGGCATCTAATCTGGACCCTCTGGGAAGCTGTGGCATAATGGCTGAGGGGTTGCCCAGAACATCATCCCTGCTTCTACTGGTGCTGCCAAGGCTATGGGCAAGGTCATCCCTGAGCTGAATGGGAGGCTTACTGGCATGGCCTTTGGTGTTCCCACCCACAATGTGTCAGTTGTGGATCTGATCTGCTGTCTGGAGAAAGCTGCCAAATACGATGATATCAAGAAGGTATTGAAGCAGGCATCAGAGGGCCCCCTGGGGAGATCAAGGCCATTTGGGGCTATACTGAGGACCAGATCGTCTCCTGTGATTTTAATAGTGACACCCACTCCTCCACCTTTGATGCTGGCATTGCCCTCCATGACCACTTTGTCAAACTCGTTTCCTGGTATGATAATGAATTTGGCTACAGTAACAAAGTGGTGGATCCTATGTCCACATGGCCTCCAAGGAGTAAGAGTCTCCTGCAGCCCCATCAAGAGGAAGAGAGGCCTTCAGCTGCTGGGGAGTCCTTGCCCCAGATCAATCCCCCAACACACTGAGAATCTCCTGACCACCGTTTCCACCCCAGATGCCCTGAAGAAGGGGAGGGGCACAGTCATGCACCATCAATAAAGTTCACAGTACCCAGCCAAATATATATATATTTCTTCTAATTAATTTCCTTTCAATGTACATGAATTCTTGCACCAGGCCTCCAGTATTAAAATAAATTAAATAGTACTATGTTGTTCAGTTTTGTATTCATATCCATGCTGACCTTGAGTACTATACAGTGTTTCATCTTTTATCTGATTATATTAATGTCTGTCATGTTCAAATTTAATCAAATTTCTCAGACCTTGCCTATAATAAACACACAATTTAGGCAAGGGAAAAAACAAAGCAAAACAAAAGAGAACAGAACAATTCTTCCTCTATTTCATCATTTATGGCATCCTTAGAATTTCCGTATCACAGAGAAAAGTTTTTGCTTATTGTTGAGAAAAGGTTTCTCAGTGGGGCATTAAAGAGTTAATGAGATGATTATTTTTAAAAATATATCTTTATTGATTTCAGAGAAGAAGGGAGAGGGAGAGATAGAAACATCAATGGTGAGAATCATTGATTGGCTGCCTCCTGCATGCCCTCTACTGGGGATCAAGCCTGAAACCTAGGCATGTGCCCTTTATCAGAATTGAACCCAGGACCCTTCAGTCCACAGGCTGATGCTCTTATCCACTAAGCCAAACCAGCTAGGGTAAGATGATTTTATTTTAAATTTGATTTAAAATCAAGTTTAATGGTAGAATTATACATATACACCATTTAGGCCACATCTAAACTTGCTTTTATAAATAATACTTGATATTTATCTCTTAGATTTAGGTTCAGTGTTTTCATATTATTGCAACTATGGTTAAACATGATTACATTCTCCCTTTTTTAAAAAAAGAAAAATTACTTGGGTTTCAAAAGTATTAAAGAGCATATCACTCTTTTTGGTGCTTTGAGTGATTCAAACACAACCAAAATTTTGATCTGGTCTTTAGGGAGTATATAATACATTAGTTGAGAGGAAATGAGACAGGTATATAGGTAATTCCAAAACAAGTTAGAATGGGTAAAAACCTAAAAGTGTTTCAAAAGTTTGCAGGAAGTAGAAAATACTTTAATTTGGAATGCCTAAGAAAACACCAGGGAAGTCGTATGTGAGTTTGGTTTTAAAGATTAGGGTAGAATTTGGGCATTTAGTGATCAAAGATAAAGATACTCCAACACAAAAGAAAAGTGTGAGCAGAGGGTCAGAGGTGGAGTATTTGGAATCTATATGAAAAATAATTTTAGTTCTAAAGTAAAAACTTCAATTACATATTATACTTTACAACTCTGGTCATAATTTTAAGTAAAAAAAAAATTAAGTGCTAAATTTCATTACTCAAGATGTATAACTTGAGTCATTTGAACTACCATTCCTTGAACCTCAGATCAATTCTTCATCTATGTTCCATGTTTAACTAACTGAAGCTTACATGTATTACTCTGATCTGTTGCTAATCGTCTCTAATTTAGCTCCATTATTCTCTAAGAAGTGTATATATAATATAGTCAGAATAATTTGCTGAAGAGGAAACAATTACAGACAGAAGTAAAATGAATTGTCAGCTCAACAAACTCAGAACGAAGTGTGTCAACATGGGGACAATGGAGAGGATGAGAAGATGGAATGGAATATATTAGTGAGGACAGTTAGTCTTTGCTATTTGTTTCAAGGCACACACTTGGAATCTGACCAAATTGCTAGGGAAAAAATTAAGTCATTGCTTTGTTTTTCTCTGTTAGATTTTTAATTCAATAGAATGTAATCACATGCATTATGACTAAAAAATATGGGCAAGGCATTACAGCCCATTTTAGAAATAAAGTTACAAATTTCTTATTCTAAAGATTTCTTGATCATCATTTGATCAAGATGAAAAAAATAAAATCTGCAGTTGAAAGTACACTGTAAAATGCCCTGCACTGGAACACAGTACTGTCAATTCTGTATGAGGTCAACAGTACGTCTGACAAGAAAACAAATTCTTACAGGAGGCTCATGGGTTATTCAAGTTCATGAGAAAACCTGTAATTCTTCTAAAGAATAGATTTTTACTTAAAAAATTATAAATCTATAGTATAGTCTCACATTTCCAGAGCTACTTACTGTGTGCTAAGGTCATTGTGAAAAGTCAGTGATCAAACACATGATCCTTCATTTGAGGCTCTTCCAATCCAGTCATCTACTTTGGAATTTTACAAGTAGTCCTTTTAATATAGGTATGTTGTCAACCAGGCTTCTAAGTTGCAACCGCAGAAAGTAACTCTAGTTGGCCTAACCAGAAAAGGAATTTATTTGAAAGGATACTGTTAGCCCAGAGTTGCTGGGAAAGCTGGAGAGCAGGCTCAGAAAACAAACGAGAGAAAAGGAAGGCTGAGGAGGATTACATCCACAGAAACAGCCCAGCAAGTATCTGTGCTGCCGTGGCCCCCGGCCACTGCAGCTCCTCCTCGGTGCTTAGACAGTGAATGCCACCATTGTGCCACTGACTTCCCTTTTTCCACTAGATGCTGCTGCCTGACCACTTTAAGAGAAAATTATCTATAGTCATTACTTTCACTCCAGATTCACAAAGTCTAGGTTATGTGTTTAATCCAGAGAAGGCTGTGAAAGCAAGTATGTGATCTTTTAGATTTTTATATTGGGAGTTGAGCTCCGCCTTCTATCAAGACCTATATACAGTGAGAAATTAAAACTACGAAGAAGGTCCTTAGCTGAGCAACCAAAAAAGTCATATAACCAATTCAGGAACACTGGCCTATTTAGGAAAGAATGGCCTACTCAGTAAACAGCGCTCTGTTCTCCGGCTAAGTGCTCTGAAGCAGTCTGCACGGTGACCTACTCAGGCTGCTGCCCTGTTCGGAAACCTCCTCGCTGGCTTGCATTTACTCTGGAAGTGCTGAGCCCCACCCCAAGTGGTTTAGCACAAGCCAGGCTTCTGGATGTGAGATTCCTGAGTTGATGCTTCAATCACTAAACTGCTGTTTTGTTCCTACAACTAGGCCACAGTGGCCTCCCACCCTCCTCCCTGGAGACTGGTCCTCTACTGTTCCCCTCTCTCACTCTGCCTCAGTTCCTGGGCTCGGAGTCAGAAGAGCCGGTGTGAGTCACAGCTTCATTACTTACAAACTAGGGAAAAGGCTCGTTATTAATCTGAGCCTGCCATTCTCATAGGTTGTCAGGAAGACCAAACGAAAGAAAGTAAAAGCCTTTTGTAAACTAAAATTATAAGCATGACCTCATAAGTTAACATTCCTGATAAGTATAATTTCCTTAATTCTTTAGGACTCTGCCATATTGTGACATATTTATGCATTACATTTCTGTTACATATTTTGAAACTTTATTTGCTATTTTTTTTCATATCACTTCACATTTTCATTTTTTAAATAATTTCTTAGTGATTTCTTCCTCAGTACTTTCAACTGTGCTTTTCTTTTCTTTTTCTCTTTCATGGATGCCATGTTTTTTAGAAGCTTGTTTAGATCAAGTTAATGGCCTTTTTAGGCTTCCTCCATGTGAACAGGAGTTCACTTTTGAATAATAAAAATTATGTCGGGGGTGTGGGGGGAGGGTGGGAAGGGAGGAGATCGGATTTTAGAGATGCTTAGGTGGGGCGTGGCCAAAGAAAGGTTGGGAACCACTGCACTAAACCCACTGCACAGCATAGCTAGTAACCAAGATTTCCCTTTCTTTCTTCCTGTGTTGGATCCCATTTTTTGGATCCATACTTCCTTGTTCTTGGTTTATTTCACTGCTTAGTGAAACATATCCTTATTTCCAAGAGCACCTATTTTTTATAACATTCTATTTATGTCTCGAGTCAATAAGATGTTCTTTTATATAAAGGTATTTTTATTCTGTTGAAGACTTTTCCTGCTTCTTTTACTGCTGTTTCTTAGTTCTAGTACGTTGTTCTTTTTGTTCTAATCTGTCTCAACTGGGAAGGTTTCCTCAAATGTCCAGTGAGGCTTAGATGGGTTTTTGTATTTAAGAATGAGGCAGTAAACAATTGTTTGGAAGCTCTGTTGCGCAAGCAGGCTTGCTGACTACAGTAGTCCCCCCTTATCAATCAGGTTTGCCTCCAATATATATCTGAAACCACAGACAGTACCAAACGCTATGTATACTATGTTTTTTCTGCACATACATCCCTGTGATAAAATTTAACTTATAAATTAGGCACAGTAAGAGATTAACAACAATAACATAATAATATAGAACAATTATAATGATATACTGTAATAAAAGTTATGTGAACGTGGTCTCTCTCAAAATAGTTATACTACTAGAAGCCCAATGCACAAAATTTGTGCAAGGGGCTCGTCCCTCGCAGCCCCAGCCACCTCAGCCCTCGAAGCCCTGGCTAGTCGTTCTGCTGTCCGGTCTAATTAGCATATTAGCTCTTTATTATATAGGAGGATACTCACCCTTTTAGTGATGTAAAATGATACAATGCCTATGTGATGAGATGAAGTGAGGTGAATAACGCAGGCATTGTGATGTAGCACTGGGCTCCTATAAAGGTTACTTGAATATAAGCCGTGTAATGAGACAGTCAATTTGATAACCCAGGTGGCTACTGACTAATGGGTGAATAGCATATACAGTGTGGAGATGCTGGAAAAAGGAATGACTCATGTCCTGGAAAGGACAGAGCAGGATGGCACAAGATTTCATTATACTACTCAGAATGGCACCGAAACAGCAGATAAGGAAGGATTACTGTATTCATCTTTGTAAAACAACATAAAGCTAACTGGCTTTTTCATTGTATAATTCCTGAACATTCTATACTGGAGCTCCAAAACACCACACTACCTGTTGGCTGTTACATTTCTAGAGCTCTAATACAACGTCTTATATCCACCTGGCTTGAACTATACAGGGGAAGGCAAGGGGGTGATTTCACCATTATTTTGTAGGCATTCACAAATTCCAGATTTCAGTTTGTACCTTACCCCCCTCCCACACACACACACACACACACTTCACTCCTTTATAGCTATTTCCAGATTTGGAATCTTTCTAGTTCGATTTCTTTAGAAAACAAATCTCAGGTCTCTTATGTTTAGTTGGGGGGTTTGGAGGTGGAGAATTGAAGGGGCAGGTCAGAATTTGCCCACCTAGGCAAGTTATATTGGTTAAGAACAAACAAATGAACCACTACAACAAAATGAAAGTACTGATATCTATATACATAAATGCATCTATATACATAAAAGCATAAGCGACAGTTCATCTATTCACTATGACGCACAATGACCACCAAGGGGCAGATGCTCAATGCACAAGCATGGAAACATGGAACAGACTGATGAATCTCAGAAGGAAGGGGAGAGGGAGGAAGAGATTAATCAAATATCTTACATGCATATTAGAGGCCCAGTGCATGGATTCCTGTGTCAGTGGGGTCCCTCAGCCTGGCCTGTGGTGATCGGACACAAACTAGCAGTCCAATATCCTCTAAGGGGTCCAAGATTGCAAGAGGGCGCAGGCCAAGCCAAGGGACCCCACCAGTGCACGAACCCATGCACAGGGCCTCTAGTATACAAATCCTATATACAAAAGGCTAATATGCAAATTGACCGAATGGCAAATGACCAGTCGTTATGATGTGCACTGACCACCAGGGGGCAGATGCTCCCGCCTCTGCAGCAGTACTAAGGATGTCCAACTGACAGCTTAGGCCCACAGGGAGTAGGACTAAGCCAGCAGCCGGACATCCCCCAAGGACTCCCAGGCTGCGAGAGGGCGCAGGCTGGGCTGAGGGGTCTCCCTCCCAAGTACACGAATTTTGTGCACTGGGCCTATAAAAGGGTACATAAGTAGTATCATGCTGGATGCATGGGAGAGAAGCTAATTAATTACACACAACAGATGCCTCAGAGTATTATACAAGTTAAAACATGGTACTGAAGTATTGAAATCCAGTCTGTCTAGTTCAAGCACTTGAGCTTTTAAGTTTTATGGTATAAAATCCCTTTTCAAGTGACCAAATATTCTCTTTCCCATGGGAATGAGATAAATGTTGAAAGTATGGTCTGTTACAAATCTTAACATGAATAGTATCATGGGTATGGAGAATAGAAAATGACCTCACTAAGCGCAAAAAACAAAAGGCTAAGTAACCAAAACTCTGTATTTTGAAAAATGAAAGGAAACAGGGATGAAAACATGAAACAGACTGATGAATCTCAGGCCAAATTTAAGGGATTTTAAGTAATCAAGATTAAGAAAATAAAAGAAATGTTTTATATCATAAATATAAAATAGTTTCTAACTAAATATTTAAGAAATTAATCTCATGCCCTGGCTGGTATGGCTAAATGGTTGGAGTGTCATCCCTTGGACCAAAGGATCTCGGGTTTGATTCCCAGTTAAGGGCACATAACTGTGCTGCAGGTCTGGTCCCTGGCCCTGGTGTGGTACATGCCGGAGACAACCAATTGATAGTCTTTCTCACACTGATGTTTCTCTCTCTCTCACCCCCTCCTTTCCACTCTCTCTAAAAATCAATAGAAAAAATATCCTCAGAGGAGGATTAAAAAAAATTATATCAATATAAAAGAACTCTAGATCAAATATTACCTAAGATGTAAGAATTGGCTCATAATTTTACCTTTCATTTAGAAATTAAAATAATAAATATCTGTATTAAAGAATGCATTATTATTTTTTTATTTTTTATTTTTTTTAAATATTTTATTGATTTTTTACAGAGCAGAAAGGAGAGGGATAGAAAGTCAGAAACATCGATGAGAGAGAGACATCGATCAGCTGCCTCTTGCACGCCCCCTACTGGGGATGTGCCCGCAGCCAAGGTACATGCCCTTGACCGGAATCGAACCCGGGACCCTTCAGTCCGCAGTCCGATGCTCTATCCACTGAGCCAAACCGGTCTCAGCAAGAATGCATTATTATTTTTTAAACATGTCAAATATAAAAACAATTTGAGAAGGAAGATATTATTATACCTTTTCGGTAATGTTGCAACCTTCAAAATTTTCTGACAAATTTGTTTTTGTAGAACAAAAGGTCAAGCTGCTAGGTTATTTATTTACTAGAGGCCCAGTACCTGAATTCGTACATGGGATCCCTTGGCCTGGCCAGCAATCAGGGCCGATTGAGGCCACCAGGGGGAGGGACCATGGTAGATTGGCTGGCGGCAGGAGGTTGGCTGTAGGGGGAACTGATCACTAGGGGGAAGCTCCTGCATTGAGCGTCTGCCTCTTGGTGGTCAGTACCCGTCATAGCAACCGGTTGACTGGTTGTAACAGTCACTTAGACTTTTATATATACAGATTCATTTTAATCCTCGTCTAAGAAGTGAGGATATTTTTCTATTGATTTTTAGAAAGAGCGCAAAGGAGGGAGGAAGAGAAGAAGAGGGAGCAAGGAGGGGTGAGGGAGGTAGAAAGAGAAAGAAAGGAGACAAACTTTAATATGAGACACATTGATTGGCAGCCTCCCATACTCACCCCCCAACTGGGGGTGGTGATCGAATCTGCAACCCAGGGAACATGCCCTTGACTGGAAATCAAACCTGTGACTCTCCAGTGGGCAGACTGAACCATGCCAGCCAGGGCTAGGTTATTTTTTGTAATGTATTTTCCTATAGTCTGACATCTAAACAGTCACTATATCTGAACAGTCTACTAATATTAGTATAATGATTAATAGAAAAATATTTTAATGACATTTTGACTATGTAAACAAAATTAGTACTGGTACTAAAATGATAATGGTAAAACAAAAATTTAAGAAATTTTTTATGTAACAAATCTCAACTTTTCACTCTTACTTATCAATGTTTTCTTCTATATAATTGCTCTTATTTTATTCCTGACATTATTATCTTTTTTTTTTCTCCTGACATTGTTATTTAACAGGGGCTTTCATTTTATTTTTTAAAATCCTATTAATTTGTTGATTTAGCCATATAATATACATTATTTTCAAGTTAGGAAAATGGGCTTAGCTTTCCTTTCTAAATTTGTCTTTTACTCAAACTGTTAACATTCTCTTCTAATTGGCAACTTCTAATGCTCTTTTAGCAAATACTCATTAGCTAAAATTCTCGAGTAATTTCATGTCTTATAACTTTTAATATATGGCCACAAAAAACTAAGAATGCACTCTGTTAAGACAGCAATTACCCTTTGCTCTACTGTGGAGGGTCCCTTTACAGCTTTGAAATGTTAAGATTCTTATATAACTTCCATGTTAATTTGGCTATAACAACAAGTACTGCCCTAACTTAAAAATTTTACTTTGAATTAAATGAAGAAGGCTCAGGAGTCTAACACTAACCGTGCCCGACACCCTTTACGAGCCACAGGGTACTGCTCGATGTGCAAGTTGAGCTCGAAAAAATACAGAATATCTTAAAATTTAAATGAGAACCAAATAAATTTGTTTCTAAATGTGACTACCTTCATTGTTACTATGAACTTTCGTTCTTATTCTAAACACATCAGCATCAATAAAGCATTGAGTGAATCTAAGTTAGCCAGGAAGTCCAAGATCAAGTATAACCTTGAAATCTGGGAAATAGGGCTAGTTCAAAGCTTGAGTGCAGACAGGGTGTAGGTGGGTGGTAACTGAGTAATTACATATTCCCTTACCTATAGTCTAACATTAGGAAAGAAAGGGCCTTCAGTCTCATCTATTGCTCTTAGTCACTAGTTTTTAATGCTTGGTTCTAATGCTAAATGAAGTGCCACATTAATACTAACCGTAAATTCTGTCTCAGATGTCATAACTACACATTCAAAATAAACTGACCCTTTCACATCCCAAACACTGAAATCATGGAATGTACTGGTTGTGTTTTCAACCTGGAAGACAAATGTGTAATTTTAAAAAGAAAAATTGAGAATTAGAATTTCATACCTTGTGCAAGCATGTTAAATTCCAAGAACAGTGCTATGTGGTAAAGTTCCATGGCTTCTTCTGCCCTGGTCATGTTCGGTTTCCCTGCGACGAGAGCCTGAACTTCACTGAGACTCCCCACAGAGGGGCTACAGTGCAAAACGGAGAGGTCCACCACATCAGTATACATACAGTGTAATATAACTTTTGCATATTTTTTTGGTATAATGGATTCATCTAATATAATTCTTGTGGGAGTCCTCAAAGTTCGGTCTGTGATTTCTTCACCAGTCCGTATCCTCCTTTGTAATAAATTTCGAAAAAATGGGGACCGTGCCGAAATAACAGCTTTGTGAGCTTTGTGCTCTTCATCTAAACAGTTCTGATTTCCACCAAAAGCTTCAACCAGTTCAGTGTCTGAAGAAAAACTAAGGACAACATCGTAATAACACATGTAATCAAAAAGTCCACGCATATCTACATCAAGGGAATTTGGTGTTCCAAATTCTTCACTAAGCTGAACGAGGATATCGACATTTTGAAACCTTGAGTCTTCCATTCCAAACTCTCCCGTATAAAGGTAGTGTAACAAAGCAGAAAACATAGGCATATCTATACCAGCTGTATTGATGTCCATTATGATTTCTGCCCCATACTCAGGTGAGGAAGAAAGCAGTGTTTTAAAAAATGGACACCTTGCTGCCAAAATGGCACGATGAACAGGAAAACAAGTTTCTTGAAATATTAAGTCTACATCAGTACAATACTTATACTCATAAAGATCGGCCATATCCTTCTGCAATGTCCGGGCTTCTGGTCTAGCCAAACTGGCTTGTAGAGAAAGTTCCTTTAAGGCTGAAGTTCCCTCGTATTCCTCCACTAATGCATTGACATCTCTAACATCCCAACCAGAGAGGAGTTCTCGCATCTGCTTGGCATGATCAGCAGACCTATTCGATTTTCGACGCTTAATAAACTTCTTTTTGAGGGTGGCAAGGCCAGAGGTTCTCTTTTTTTTGTCTTGTGGTTTCTCATGGCCATGGTCAAGGCTATATAATTTTGACTCACAACCATAGCCTTGCTGAGAATAGGATGATGTCCCTAAGAAGGAAATTAAACAAATGAAAACGTGTTTCTTTTTTCTTAAACATTCATTTTCAACATTCACTTTAACACATATTTCATGCTAAAAGTTTTTAGACATTCCTAAACCACGAAAAAAAACACACCCTGATTTTGTTTTTATAAACATAAAAAGTTCAAATAACTTGTTTTCATATTAAATAAGAAATAGAACAAAAGAGCAGATATAGATTTGTTGGGGGGAAATCCTGGATGCTGAAAAATTATAACTTTTTCACAGCTCAATTAGGTTTTCATCGAAAAAGACCCCCGAAAACACAATCCTATTTACATTTACAAAATAAAACGCATTAGAAAAATGAGAACAGTTACCTATAAAAGTCTGTTGGGCTTGAGAATTTCCCCCTACCCTCGGGGAACATGAATGAGGATAGTTAGATGCATTAGCACCCATTTTCTTCAGTCACTCAGGCATTCCATCTGCTGGCTCTTCAGAGTGTAATCCCAGAGGCCTTTATGAACTTTCAACCCTGGATCCAGCAGCCTCTTTTCATCCATTTCTTGATATGAAACAAAAATAATTTTATTCATATTTTCAAATGTATCTCGAATAGTAAAAAAAAAAAAAAGCAAGCAATTGAAAACTGCTTTTTTTTTACAAATAATGACATGCTGTCAATTTCACATATAATAATTTCAGAAGATGTAAACAATTAACCTTGAATTATGAATCAGTGTTAGCTGCAATTTGAGTCATAAAATCTACCAATTACATACTTTCTATGATAGTAAAAAGCAACATATCAGACTAATGTAAATATATAGTTATAGAAAGAACAGGGGGAAAAGACAAGTAAAAGTATTCAGACTAGAAATTTTTTTAAATCTTTATAAAGTCACTAGTTATTATAATCTAACACCCAATCAATTTATAAATACTTAGAAGGCCGATACCAGTTCTCACTCTCACCTTATCACATTACACACACACACACATACACACACACGCACGCACGCTAGAGAATTAGTTTGATCTGAGAATTTTGTAAGATTTGTAGCAACACAAAACACTTTCACATTGGTCCATTTGAGATTAAATCTCATCACAAAGGCCTTCAAAAAAGCACTCAATTTTATGACTTAGAGAATCTAAAGCAACCATAGATAGGCTGTAAGACATCATAAGTCCCACTGGAGATACAGAGCAGCCAGCAAGCATTAGGAAGTTATAGGCTAAGATAAGAATGCTTTGGCTATTTGCCATCATATTGAGCACCACAGGGACAGCTGGGGTCTCATCATGGAGGGGTGGCTTGAAATGAAAGTGTCTCTTGGACTCAGGGACAGAATCTCGTCCTGGTAGCTCCCAGTCAATGGGAATCCTCTTCAGATGAAGTGATCTGGATGACATTCACATCTCCTACTGGAACTCTAATACCAAAATAAACAAAGGCCTTGCCCTAGCCGATTTGGCTCAGTGGATAGTGTCAGCCTGCGGACTGAAAGGTCTCGGGTTTGAGTCTGATCAAGGGCACATGCCCCGGGTTGCGGGCTTGATCCCCAGGAGGGGGCATGCAAGAGGCAGCCGATCAATGATTCTCTCTCATGGTTGATATTTCTATCTTTCCTTTTCTCTTCCTCTCTGAAATCAATAAAAATATAAAAAACAAACAAACAAAAACCCCACAAAAGCCTTGGAAAAACTGGTGAGAGGGATTGTTCTGGATCAGATAGAACCATTAAGATACCTTCTGTCCCTTGTTTCAAATCCTGGTAACACTGACTGTGCAGTTCTAATATTAAAGCCATATTTCTCAAAATTCTCAGGAAATTTTCTTTCTTTCTTTTTTTTTTTTACTTTTTAGGCAACCAAAACCCTATGCCAAATGGAGCACAGTATTATGTTATTTATTTCTTAATCTAATCTGCTGCCTTTATATGCTGGAAATAAGAGTTAGTCACAGTCTAATCTCCCCAGGGATATTTTCATTCCAGGCAAGCTTTGTCTGTCTTCTACATGAAGCAGTATAAGAAATGCAATATTTGGATGATATGACAGAAAAGGAAAGGGGAAAGGGGCCTGTGGGACTAGGAAATGCGCACAGGATGCAATGGCCCTAGAAAGCTGGTAAATCCTTTTTCTAGATTCATCATTCTGGGAGCATTCCCTCCGTGAACAGCTGGCACGGTCAGTCTCAATCGGGATGATCTAACTCAGGGGTTGCCAACCAGTGGTCCGCGAGGCCCAAAAGGTTGGTGACCACTGACATGCCGGCTTAAAGTAAGTGATTGCAGCTGACCTAACTGAAGGGGGCTAAGGAAGATATCATAAATGCAACAGAATTAACAATCCTATGAGAATTTTCTAAAAAGCAAAAAGCAACTTTTCCCCTCAGAAAGAAACCCTAGACCAGCATTTCCAAAGAGTCTCTCCCAAATTTGAAAAATGCAGGATTAAATGGAGCTTAATAGGCTTCTTTACTTTAGCACAGTTTAGCATCATCTTTCAAGTGCTAAGGTCATTACAAACCTCTAAAAGGAAGTATTCAGCATCACTGCCCCCAATTTCTGATTTTAAGTTGTATCATGAGCCTGGCCAGTGTTGCTCAGTAGCTGAGCATCAACCCATGAGCCAGGAGGTCCCCAATTTGGTTCTGATGAGGGCACACGCCCAGATTGTGAGCTCAATATCCAGTAGGGGGCATGCAGGAGGCAGCCTATTGATGTCTCTCATAGATGTTTCTATCTCTCTACCCTTCTCCCTTCTCTTCCTAAAGTCAATATAAACATATTTAAAATAAATTGTATCATAAAATTTTTCAAAAATATACAAAAGAGAATAGTATACTGAACCCCCAAGCCTCCAGATTCCAGAACTATCAAAATTGCTTCAGCTTATACATAAATATTTAAATTTGATACATAAAGCTTATAGCTAGCACTTAAGTGTGTTATTAGCTTCTCATAGAAATAAAAATCTAGATACATGTATATTGTGATCACAATCATTATTATAACATCCATCAGTAATTGAGTACTCTGAGCCAGCCATTCTTAAGCAACTTATTTACATGAATTAACTCCTTTAATTTTCTCAATAATGTGAAGTATAGCTGTATTATCATCCCTACTTTACTTCTTTGAAGCAAGTCTTTTTTGTTTTAATTTATTGATTTGAGACAAAAACAAACATTGATTTATTGCTCCACTTATTTATACATTCATTGGTCGATTCTTGTATGTGCCCTGACCAAATCCACAAGTTTGGCGTAATGGAACAATGCTCTAACCAACTAAGCTACCCAGTTAGGGCTTATCCCCCCTTTACACAAGGAGAGACTAGGAAGTTAGGAAAGTGAAGCATGAAAGGCTTACTTAACCAAGGTCACAGAGCTGGTAAACTGCAAAACCAGGCTTGGCATTCAGGCTCTGATGAACTAATATTAATATTATCTTTGCCATTTTTTTCCTCCTAATGTTTTAAGAAAAAATTTCCAGAGCAGGAAAACATAGTTCCAGTCCAAAAATGAGAAATGAGTACACACCTGACAGTGTGACTTTTGTTACTTAAAAAGAATCTTTCATGGTAAGCAAAATGGCTTAACTGAAAGGATAGCTCATGAAATCAAAGCAAAAGTGGCTTTCTGAATATTTACAGCTAGACTACATGTTCCTTGATGGCAGGATGACACTCTTTCATACTTGATAGTCCACCCCTCCACTCACTCAAATCATCCATCCAATTCTGAGCATTTATCATCTGCTAGACACTTACACAGGCCTTGGGATACAGCACTGATTACATCCTGAATAGGATCTCTTATGAAATTAAGAAAAAGACTACTGTTCTGGCTTCCTACTTTAGAACCAGACCTTCAAGAATAGGAGTACATTAAATAAAAAAGAAAAGATCATTTAAGGTATTAGAAACAGTATGAATAGGAATAACTCCTGTCCTAGTCAGCACCCCACTTCCAGTTCTCATAACTCTATACCCTTTATTACCTACTAATATTGCAGCATAATTATTTATGTTTCCCAAGGGTAGGTACTCAGCCTATTTACTTTAGAATCCTCACCATCAGCACAGAACACAAAGTAGATACACAATTATTTGAGTAAATAAATGTTAGCTATTGTCATGAATGTTGATAAATAATGTGTCTAAGGCCTGAAGAGTTTTTATGTTGAATGGATGGGGAGGAGTTGGGTCAAAAAGCCTCAAATTTCATACTAAGGTGTTGGGCCTTTATTCAAAACACAATACAGTGAACACACAATATAATACACAGATGATGTATTGTATAGATTTCAATTGTACACTTGAAATCTATATGATTTTATTAATGTCATCCCAATAAATTTAATTAAAAAAAGAACACATGGAGGAACTACTAGAGCAAAGCATAGAACAGTAGAGAAGCATCATTATATTTGTGTTTTAGGAAGATTACTAAATGTCCTCAAGGCAAAAGATATTTGATGCAAGACCATTTCGAAGATTCTTACTATGGTCCAGAAAAGTGTTAATAAGCATCTGACTTTCATTATCTTTAAAATGAGGATAAGATCATCTACTTTGCAAAGTTGTTTTAAGAGTTAAATCCGGGGGGGGGGAACACCAAGATGGCGGCATAGGTAAACACCTATTGTTCTGCCCCGCGCAACGATTTAAGAACTACAACATAACAGCAGAACAGACAGCACCCAGAATCACCAGAAAGCTGGCTGAGTGAAGACTCCACAAATAAGAGTAAAGGTGGGACACTGAGACTCAGAGAAGCGGCGGGAGCGCAGCCTTTCAGACGGAAACAGGTTAGGAGCCGTCCTGGTTGCACGCGGGCTGGGGCTGGAGCAGCAACCCCAGCCGGATTTCGCCTACAGGGAGGGCGGAGACGTCCCACTACACGGATTCCCCAGCGCCAGGCAAGGTCCGAGATCCGGGGAATGTGGAGATGTCCCACTGCACAGATTCCCCAGAGCCAGGCGAGGTCCGAGGTCCGGGGGACGCACCCTGGAAGCGGGGCGAGGCAGAGGCTCCTAGTCTGCGAGAAACCCGGAGGAGGCAGGGAAAAGAAGTTTCCGCTCAAGGGTCTCGCAAACCCGCGACTTGCCCCCTGGAAACTTGTCTCCTGGTTCCGGAAACCATCTATTTTACAACCCTGGGCTAGACTTTTGGTGTGCAGACACATTTGGGGAAAGGCAGAGTTGTCTGGCAAGGGGAAGAGACTAGCGGCTTTCTCTTGGAGGTGCCTGCAGCCATCCCCATCCAACAGAGACTCACGCGCGCGAGCGCCGCATAGGACACAGCTGACGCTGACGCTGCCTGCGCAGCTCAGAGACTCTGCCCATCCAACCTGAACACAGTCTCCCTTCACAGCCAAGTGGCTTGGAGGTCAAACCCTTCTAGGGCTAACAACAACAAGCTGGGTTTAAATTCAAAAATACTGTACAACCCATAAAGGATTGCAGTAAGAGTACCCACCTCAGGTAACTGGGGAGGCTGAGCCACTGTCCCTTTGAGGATATCTATCACATAAAGCAGCCATCATGCAGAGATATGGAAAGAAATCAGGGGTGAAAGAAATGGAGGAGAAAAGACGACAAGACATAGAGTTCAAAACCACGGTTATAAGGCTTTTCAAGAGGCTCCTACAAAAGGCCGATCAACTTAATGAGAATTACCAGGAAATAAACAAGACCAACCAGGAAATGAATGAGAATTACAAGGAAATGAATGAGACCCTCAAGGAAATGAACAAGACCTCTGAGGATACGAACCAGACCCTCACGGATAAAAAAAAAGGACCAACTAGAAATCAAGCATACACAGACTGAAATAAAAAATATTACACAAAGTCCTAAAAGCAGTCCAGAGGGCCACAAGAACCAAGTCAAAGATTTGAAATACAAAGAAGCAAAATCCACTCGGCTAGAAAAGCAAGAAACAAAAAGAATTCAGATAATTGAAGGCAGCGTAAGGGGCCTCTGGGACAACCTCAAGCATGCCAACATCCGAATTATTGGGGTCCCAGAAAGAGAGAGAGAGCAAGTTGATGAAAACCTACTTGAAGAAATAGTGACTGAAAACTTTGCCCACTTGGTGAAAGAAACTGACTTAAAAGCCCAAGAAGTACACAGAACCCCAAAATATAGGAATCTAAAGAGGACCACACCAAGACATATCATAATCAAAATGCCAAGAGCAAAAGATAAAGAGAGAATATTAAAAGCAGCAAGAGAAAAACAGTTGGTTACCTACAGGGGAGCACCCATACGATTGTCAGCGGATTTCTCAACAGAAACGATGCAGGCCAGACGCGAGTGGCAAGAAATATTCAAAATAATGAATATCAAGAATCTACAACCAAGATTACTCTATCCAGCAAAGCTATCATTCAGAATTGAGGATCAGATAAAGTGCTTCGCAGATAAGAAAAAGCTAAAGGAGTTCATCACCACCAAACCAGAATTATATGAAATGCTGAAAGATATTCTTTAAGAAGAGGAAGAAGAAAAAGGTAAAAATATAAATTATGAATAACAAATACACATCTATCAACAAATGAACATAAAAATCAAATGAATTGATAGGCTGATGAACAAGATAAACTGGTGAATATAACAGAAACATGGACATAAAGAGGGAATGGACTGACAATTCTTGGGGAGAAAAGGGTTGTGGGAAGTACAGCAAGAGATTGGACAAAAATCTTGCAACAATGGGAGAGGACATTGGGGAGGGGGAGGTGAGGATGGAGGGTGGGATAGGTACAGGGTGGAGGGGATATATAGGGGGATAAAAAAGGGGAAACAATGTAATTAATAAACTGAACAATAAAGGAAACAAAATAAAATAAATAAAAGGTAAAAAAAAAAAGAGTTAAATCCAATACAATAAAGAGCTAATATGCTAATTAGACTGAACAGCAGAACAACCTTCCAGACTGCAAGGCTGGCCAAGGCAGCTGGGGCTATGAGGGTGGGCCAGGGCTGTGAGGGGCTGTGAGGGCCAACAGAGATTGTGAGGGCCAAGTCCCTTGCATGAATTTCATGCATTGTGCTTCTAGTTCTATCTAATAAAGAGGGAATATGCTAATTGACCTTCACACCAACACAAAGGAGGGACACCCATCCTATCTAATAAAAGAGAAACATGCAAAATGATCGTACCTTTGCTACTCCCAGAAGCCACGCTCACCAGCCAATCAGGAGTGAATTAACCCAACCAAGATGGCGGTTAATTTTCATATTCACAGAGCAAACACTAAAGACAGCATAGAAGGAAGCCAAGTGCTAATAGAAAGGATCAAAGCTTCGGAGAAGCAAGCAAGCAGGGCAGCAGTGAAGGGAGGGAAGCAAGCGGGGTGTTGGAGAAGGGAAGGAGCAGGTGGGGTGTTGGAGAAGAAAGGGAAGCAGGCAGGAAGGTGGAGACCACTGCAGAAAGCCCTATTGCAGGAATCTTCGTGCAACGGGCCTCTAGTAGCCAATAAGAAGGAAATATGCTAATTGACTGTCACAACTTCAAAGATGGCAGCACCCACAACCACAAGATGGCAGCATCCACTCCCCTCAGCCCTGCTGGGGTGGCAGGCATATGGCAAGGCTGGGCCCACCCCATGCACCTGAATATGGAGTCCCTCAGTCTCCTCAGTCCCCCAGCCACCCAGGGCTAGCTCAAGACTCAGGCAAGCCTCAAGTGGCAGTTGTCCAGCTGCCCAGGGCTGCCCAAGGCTCAGGTAATGAGGGCTGGTCATGGCTTGTGCTGCCGGCAGTGGTAGCAGCAGAGGTCTGATGGACTGTCGCCTCTTGTCCCTGAGGGCTCCTGGACTGTGAGAGGGGGCAGGCCAGCTGAGGGACCCCCATCTAGTGCATGAATTTTCATGCACCAGGTCTCTATTAAGATAATAAAAATGAACTGGACACTGAAAAGCAGAAGTAGCTCATCACAAGAGAGCTTGAGGGACTTGGTATTGTGCCAGGTCTTACCTGGCCTGGATGAAATACATATTAGAGATGTTCAGATATTCTGAAAAATTCAGTTTCTAGACACTTAAAGCTGAAGACCAGTTATTGAAAAGTGATAGTAAAAGAACCTATGCAGTTACACTAGAGAGACCTGAATGGACCTCTTACTCAGCCACTTTAACTAGAGCTCATACTCAAAATGCTTTGTCCAGACTTAAATCCTCAGAAGAAGACCCTCCTGAAGTAACAGGTGAAAAACTGGAAACAGGGCTGAAAAGGTCCTGAAGTCTGACTCTCAGCCCCAGACCTTGCTTATCCCCCTTGCCTGAGCCTTTGGCAGTGCTAACTAAAACCCAACAAGGAAGGATGCCTGGGCCAGAGAATTGACAAACACAGCAGTCAAAATAGGAGCTGCTTAGCCCTACCATATCTAACACCAAAAGTTTGTTGTTTTCTCTTAGCATCTAGATTCCCCCGACCCCAACTGAGGCAGCTCTAAAAGGGCCATTTTTTTTTTCTCTAGCAGCTAGGAAAAAGGACCTACAAGAAGACAGAAATGACTATGAGGCTCTCCAAGAAAGACTGCAAAAATCTGCCTAATTGGCTATCTTAAATGTAATGGTGCCATTTGGTTTATGATAGAAAGACTACCTTTAAGCCAGTCACACAATATTTGAATGAATAAATGCAATCATTGTTCTAATTGGGACAACTGTTTCTACTGTTGGCTTAGTGGTGTATAGAAAAGTAACTCTGGGTGTTTTAGAGAAGGCAATGAGAAATCTGAGTCTAGGTTCACATTTACAGAGAATTTGCAGAGACAAACAGCTGAATTTTCAAAGAAACTGTACATAAAAAAAAACATGAAATTTCTCAAACTTCATTCAAAACCAAAAAAATTACACTTTATAACATAAACCTGTTTAGCAAATGTTAAAATATATATATAAGGGCATATTTCTTGTTGAGTTTTTGAGGGTTCTACTGCAGAGTTGGAGAAATAAGGAAACATGCTGAGTGAATCTGATAGTAAGGCTGAGACTATGGCTGCCATTAAAGAAGAGAAAAATAAAAGAAAACAGAACCACGAATACAAACACTCAATGGTATCCTTATCTAGGCAGTCTTCATAAAGACATCCACTTATTTATGCAATGTAAGTCCGCATCTCTTAAGTCATCATTTTGCATGTGTTGAGGATATATATACTAGTAAAAAGGTAATATGCTAATTAGACCAGGAGACCTTCCGGATGTCCTTCCAGACAAAGCCATGATAGTGGGGCTGAGGCAAAGGCGGTTAGGGGAGATCAGACCAGGAGGGGAGGGCAGTTGGGGGTGATCAGGCTGGTGGGGGGGGGGCAGTAGAAAGTGAACAGGCCAGCAGGGGGACAACTGGGGGTTGGCAAGGGGGACAGTGGGGGTGAGCAGGCCACCAAGGGGGGTGGCAGCTGGGGGCAAGCAGGCTGGCAGGCAGAGTGGTTAGGGGTGATCAGGCAGGCGAGCAATTAGGAGCCAGTAGTTCTGGATTATGACAGGAATGTCCCAGATTGGAGATGGTGCAGGCCGAACTGAGGGACACCCTGGTGCACGAATTTCATGCACTAGGCCACTAGTATATAATAAAAAGTTAAGATAATCCATATGAAGTCCTTATCATAGAATACCTAGTAAATGTTCAACAAATTAGTGAGAGGATGATGGAGAGGGAAAAGGGTATGATGATGAGATGTTTACCTTGCATGACTGGGTGTTAGCAATGCTGTGAACCAAGAAGAAAGATGGGATGCAATCTGTGGGTTAACCGGGAATAATAAAGATAATGTGTTTGAAGTCTCAGAAAGAAATACCAAGGAAGAAATAATGCAAAACAATATACATAAAGGATGAAGCATAAAAACAAGTTTCTTAATACTAATATTTCCATTTCTAGAGAGATATGTATTATAACACAACATTTTTTCAATACAATTCATTTACTTCTGATTGAGGATTTTATTTTATTTTTTTTAAATGACAACTAATATTTATTGAGCATTCATGAATATGTGACATACTAAGATGAGTATTTAATATAGCTATTACATTAAATCTTCCCAATAATCTTTTTTTTTAATCTTTATTGTTCAGTTTATTAATTACATTGTTTCCCCTTTTTATTCCCCCTATAACTCCCCTCCACCCTGTACCTATCCGACACTCCACCCTCACCTCCCCCTCCCCACTGTCCTCTCCCATTGTTGCAAGATTTTTGTCCAGTCTCTTGCTGCACTTCCCACAACCCTTTTCTCCCCAAGAATTGTCAGTCCATTCCCTCTCTATGTCCATGTTTCTGTTATATTCACCAGTCTATCCTGTTCAACAGCCTATCAATTCACTTGATTTTTATGTTCATTTGTTGATAGATGTGTATTTGTTGTTCATAATTTTCATCTTTACCTTTTTCTACTTCCTCTTCTTAAAGAATATCTTTCAGCATTTCATATAATGTTGGTTTGGTGGTAATGAACTCCTTTAGCTTTTTCTTATCTGCGAAGCACTTCATCTGACCTTCAATTCTGAATGATAGCTTTGCTGGATAGAGTAATCTTGGTTGTAGATTCTTGCTGTTCATCACTTTGAATATTTCTTGCCACTCCCGTCTGGCCTGCATCGTTTCTGTTGAGAAATCCGCTGACAATCGTATGGGTGCTCCCTTATAGGTAACCAACTGTTTCTCTCTTGCTGCTTTTATTATTCTCTCTGTCATTTGCTCTTGGCATTTTAATTATGATGTGCCTTGGTGTGGTCCTCTTAGGGTTCCTATATATTGGGGTTCGGTGCACTTCTTGGACTCCTAAGTCAATTTCTTTCACCAGGTGTGGGAAGTTTTCAGTCACTATTTCTTCAAATAGGTTTTCATTGTCTTGGCCTCTCTCTTTTTCTGGCACCCCTATAATTCGGATGTTGGTATGCTTGAGGTTGTCCCAGAGGCCCCTTACACTATCTTCAATTTTTTGGATTGTTTTGCTTTCTTGCTTTTTCAGCTGAGTGGATTTTGCTTCTTTGTATTTCAAATCTTTAACTTGGTTCTTGGGGTGCTCCAGAGCACTTTTAGGTCTTTGTATAATATTTTTTGTTTCAGTCAGTGTATGCTTAATTTCTGGTGGGTCCTTTTTCATATCCTTGAGAGTCTCCTTTATATCCTTGAGGGTCTCCTTCATTTCCTTGTAGGACTCATTCATTTCCATGTTGGTCTTGATCATTTCCTGCAGGTCTCATTTATATCCTTGAGGGTCTTGTTCATTTCCTTGTAGGACTCATTCATTTCCTTTGTGGTCTTGCTTATTTCCTTATAGGCCTCGACCTTTTGTTGGAGCCTCTTGAAAAACCCTATAACCGTGGTTTTGAATTCCACGTCCAGTCGTTTTTTTTCCTCCATTTCTTTCACATCTGATTTCTTTCCATGTCTCTGCATGGTGGCTGCTTCCCTGAGTTGTTCAATTAGCTTTGTGTGGTAGACTTCCTACTAGGGACAGTGGCTCAGCCTCCCCGGTTACCTGAGGTGGATATGGGCTGCACAGTCTTGCTGAAGTTAAGCTCAGTTAATCGTTGTTAGCACTTGGAGGGTTGACCTCCAGGCCAATTGTCTGTGAAGCTCAGCTGTGCTCAGGTTGGATGGGCGGAGTCTCCGGGCCAAGCAGGCAGCGTTAGCTCCGCCCTATGCGGCCCTGGGGACTCTGTGCTGGGGGCAATGGCTGCCAGCACCTCTGAGAGAGAACCACTGCCGAGCTCCACCGGCTGCCGGGGAATTCAGACTCTCCCCAAATGACTTTGCATGCGCAATGTCTCACCCAGGGTCGTAAAACAAAGCAGTGTGACGGTTTTCCGAATGAGAGACAAGTCGCAGAGCGCTCTCTGCACGGTCATGCAGCTGAGCTGTTCGCGCGCAAGCTGCCTTCTCCACAAGCCAGCAGACCAGGCAGCACCCGAGCTTCGGCGTGCCCTCCCACTGTCCAGTTTTCACCCCGTATGATAGTGGGTTCTCTGGACTTCGCCCAGAGCTGGAGAATCAGTCCAGTGGGACGTCTTTGTCTCCCCCGTTCGAGAAAACTGGCCAGTTTTCAGCCGCCCGCCCACTCTGCGGCGTGCGCTCCAAACCTCTCCCCGCGCGAATCTTTCAATGCTGTTCGCCGCTGCTCCTCCGAGTCACAGTGTCTTATCTTCACTTTTATTTGTGGAATTTTCACTCGGCGAGCTTTCTGGTGATTCTGGAAGGTGTCTGTTCTTTCGTTAAGTTGTAGTATTAAAATTGCTGATTATGACGGCAAGATAGATGTTTTACCTTTGCCACCATCTTAGTTCTCCTGATTGAGGATTTTATTTACAAACTAGTGTCCCAGTGCATGGATTCAGGCACATTGAAAGGAAATTAAGTAGAAATATATATATATATATATATATATATTTTTTTTTAAAATATATTTTATTGATTTTTTACAGAGCGGAAGGGAGAGGGATAGAAAGCCAGAAACATCGATGAGAGAGAAACATCGATCAGCTGCCTCCTGCACGCCCCCTACTGGGGATGTGCCCACAGTCACTGTACATGCCCTTGACCGGAATCGATCCCGGGACCCTTCAGTCTGCAGTCTGACGCTCTATCCACTGAGCCAAACCGGTCTTGGCAGAAAATATATTTTAATATCACTATTCACCCTGTCTCTATAATAGAAGTGTCAACCAAATTCACAATCGACAATGACATATGGAAACACACATGTGCAATTGGAACCAGTGACAGCTTTATATGTAATCATGCATGTGTGAGTCAACTTAGCCTTTTATATATATATATATATGTATGTATGTGTGTGTGTGTGTATATATATACACACACACACACTAAAGGACCGGTGCATGAAATTCATGCATGGGGTGGGGGATATCCCTCAGCCCAGCCTGCACCCTCTTCAATCTGGGACCCCTTGAGGGATGTTCGACTGTCCATTTAGGGGATCGGGCCTAAACGGGCAGTCGGACATCCCTCTCACAATTTAAGACTGCTGGCTCCCAACTGCTTGCTTGACTGCCTTCCTGATTGCCCATAACTGCTTCTGCCTACCCATCCTGATCATCCATAACTGCTTCTGCCTACCCATCCTGATGCCTAACTGCTCACCTGCCAGCCTGTTTGCACCTAACTGCCCTCCCCTGCAGGCCTGGTCACTCCTAACTGCCCTTCCCTGCAGGCCTGGTCCCCCCCAACTGCTCTCCCCTGCAGGCCTGGGTCCAACCTAACCACCCTTCTCTGCAGGCCCAGTTGCCCCCAACTTTCCTCCTCTGACGGCCTGGTCACCCCTAACTGCCCTCCCCTGCAGGCCTGGTCCCTCCCAACCGCCCTCACCTGCTGGCCATTTTGTGATGGCCATAGTGTGTCCACCTGGGGGCAGAATCTTTGACCACATGGGGGCATCCACCTTGTGTGTTGGAGTGATGGTCAATCTACATATTACTTTTATTAGATAGGATAAAGGCCTGGTGCATAGGTGGGGGCCAGCTGGTTTGCCCTGAAGGGTGTCACAGATCAGGGTGGGGATCCCTTGGGGCATAGGGTGGCCTGGGCCAGGGGCCTGTGGTGGTTTGGAGGCTAGCCACGCCCTTCAGTGACCCAAGTAGAAGTCCTGGTTCTGGGACTTATTTTATCTTCTATAATTGAAACTTTGTAGCCTTAAGTGGAGGCCAAGGCAGGCCAGGGCTGGGAAAAACCTGGCTTCCTCCATCGCCGGGGGCAACCCTAGTCTCCTGCTCTGTACAGCTCCGTGGCTGCTGCCATTTTTGTTGGGGTTTATTTATCTTATATAATTGAAACTTTGTGGCATTGAGTGGAGGCCTGGACCAGCCAGGGTGTGCAGAAAGCTTGGCTTCCTCCATTGCCGGAGAAACCCAAGCCTCACTCCTGCTCTCTCAGTGGCTGCAGCCATCTTGGTTGAGGTTAATTTGCATACATGCTCCTAATTAGCTGGTGGGTGTAGTAAAAGTACTATCAATTTGCATATTATTCTTTTATTAGTTAGGATGTTTTTAACCATAATTTTAAAATCCCACTAATATGGGTTTAAAAACAATGACTCTTCCTCTTTTTACATTCATTTTTATGATTGTAGGACAGGAATCTTATAAGAGGGATATATAGTTTACAAATGCTTTTTCACACATTAAGTCATTTTATTCTCACATCAAGTCTTCAATGTAGACAGGACAGGCTTCATTTTCTTATTTTTGAATGAGGCAGTAAAGGTAGAATGTTAAGTGACTTATCCAAAGTAAAATATACATATATATGGAAAAATGGCAAAACTTCACAATTACAATAAATCCAAGGCATTTGGATCCCTAATTTAGTGTTTTCTTCCCTAAACACGAAAGCATCTCAAAAGTATCCAGTCCAATACCAACCTTTCTGAAGAGAACAGCCAGGCCTTCGTTCCGCTACTCTATGCCTATCGCACTGCTGCTTTTGTTACTTAAGTCTTAAACTGCTAATGTTTCCACTCTATCACCCCCATCTAAAGTTAAGGAACAGATCTTAAATTAATCTCCAATGCTCTGCATTGATGGTGAGCAACAAAAAGTTTCTGGATTGTGGATTATATTCAACCTCCTAGCATTCAAACAGCAAAGACAATTATGACTATGCTTCTCTGTTTTTACTCCTTCCTACTACTTGTGTTTTTCTCTTCTGCAGGAGATACTTTTGTAATTTCTGTAATAAAGAAAAAAATATACAAAAGTATAGAGAACAGTAAAACACACCTCCATCCGCTACCAAATTTCAACAATTACCACTTTATGGTAGTATTTTAACCCTATATCCCAATCCACTCTCTACCAATCCCTCTGGATTATCTTGAAGCCAAATCCCAGATATATTTCCTTATTCATCTCAAAAAGAAAGGATGTAAAAGAACAACTACAATACCATTATCACATCTAAAATAATGAAGGATAATTTCTTAATTAAGAACTTTCCAGGCAGTGTTTCATTTTCTTAGTTTTTTGAATCAGAGCCCAAATAGGGTTCATACATTGTGAATGGATGACTATGTCCCTTAAATCTTTTTTTTTTCTTATTACTCCTTACTCAAGGATATTTTCTCCATTGATTATTTCAGAGAGTGGAAGGGAGAATGGGAGAGAGAGGGAGAGGGAGAGGAGGAGGAGGAGGGGGGGGGGGGGGAGGAGGAGGAGAGGGGGGAGGAGAGAGGGGAGGAGGAGAGGGAGGAGAGATGAGAGGGGGAAAGGGAGAGAGGGAAAGAGGGAGAGAGGGAGAGAGGGAGAGAGGGAGAGAGGGAGAGAGGGAGAGAGAGAGAAAGAGAAACACATTGGTGTGGGAGAGACAGTGACTGGTTGCCTCCCATACACACCCTTAACTGGGCCCAGGGATTGAACCTGCAATTCAGGTAAGTACCATTGCCTGGAAATCGAACCTGTGATCCTGTGTGCAGAATGATGCCTAACCATGGAGGCACACGGGCCAGGGCTTTTAAATCTTCTTTAACAGGTTCCTCCCTGCATCCCTTCTTTTTCCTCTGGTAATTTTCTTTGTTAAAGAAACTGGTTATCTGGTAGTTTCTCATAGTCTGGATGTTGTCAAATATATCACCATGATGTAGTTTAATATGTTCCTCTAAGCCCTGTATTTCCTGTAATTTATAATTAGGCCTAGTGACTTTAGGAGCATTGTTGTATTTTTAAAGTTTATTTTGCCGAGACTTTTACAGGTGGTGGTGTGTACTTTCAATAGGCACAAAATCTCCACTTCTTAATCTATGATATTAACAATTTTCAATGGTCACCACACCAACTATAATCATTATTAATTCATTAGGATTGCAACATGAAAATATTCTGTTATTCCTTCTTTAAGCATTCGTTGGGATATTTCTCTGTGAGAAAACGTAACTATTCAATTGGTTGATATAGTTTGCACAGAAAAGGCACAATAAATTGTTACCTTTACCAATTTTTAAAACAATTAACTTCCCATTATCCTCTAAATATAATCAGCAAGTTTTTACAATATGTATATTTTTAATTCATTTCAAAGAGGAAGGAAGAGAGAGAGAGAGAGAGAGAAGCTCAATGATGACAGTCACTGATTGGCTCCCTCCTATGGAAACCTGGGGGTCAACCATCTGTTTCATAAGTCAGTGCTCAACCACTGAGCCACACTGGCCAGACAATTAGTGAGCTTTTTAAAAACAATTTTAGCCCTGACTGGTCTGGCTCAGTAGATAGATCATTGGCCTAAGGACTGAAGGGTCCCAGGTTCAATTCTGGTCAAGGGCACATGCCTGGGTTGCGGGCTTCATCCCCAGTAGGGGGCGTGCATGAGGCAGCTGATCAATGATCCTCTCTCATCACTGATGTTTCTCTTGCTCCCTCTCCCCTCCTCTCTGAAATCAATAAAATTAAAAATAATTTTATGCATTCGTGGATTTAACCATATTTGATGAGTTCCAATCCTTTGACCTGGGAATTTTAACTACTGTGAGACTATTGTTGAAGCATGTGTCAGAACTATGATTTAATAATTAAGGTTTAAATGCGATTTCTTTTTCATAAACCATTACTAACATTTGCTACAAACTCATCTTGTTCTACCACAAAGCTTTTTTGCTTACCAAAAAATTCTTATGTCTAGTTTCAAGCAAGCAAAAAATATTTTGGGAAAGTATGAAGACAATAATAACTAGGTCTTATGAAGCAAATTATGGAATTTGCCTCTAAAAAAACAATTCACAAGTAAATCCCAGATAAAACAGGCTTAATATTATTTCAAAATATAGAGGGAAAAGACATTTATTGTACTTGAAGTTAGCACTGGCATTCAAGTCTCCTTCTAAACAAAGAAAAGAGGAAGGAAGGAAGGAAAGGGAGGGGAGGGAAGGAGGAAGGGAAGGAGGGAATTGCAGTAACAACACAATTCATGTATTGCTCTTTCCAAGATTTCTCTTGAGTAGGTAAAGGATTGTCAAATTTCTTATCTAAGTGAACACTTTTAGAAAATAATTAAGAGCAAGCTAAAACCATTTTGCATGTCTTTTTCCATTTTTTTTAGTCTAAAGATAATACCATATCTCAGGTTTATTTTAAAAAATATTTACAAAGCACTTTTTAATGTTATTTCATCCTAACAACTCACTTATTGAGTATCTATCTATAATGTACCTATCAGACATTGTGCTATATACTGTAGGCTATGGTTTCAAAGTACACTGTGTGTGTGTGTACGCACGCGCGTGCGCGCGCGTAGAGGCCCAGTGCACAAAATTTGTGCACTGGTAGGGTACCTCGTGGCTGCCTGCTGCATACTTCCTCCCTTCCCCTGGCCAGCTCTGCCCCCTGGTTGAACTCCCACATGAACTCCCAGCGGAAGGGACAATTTGCATACTATGCTTTCATTATATAGGATATGTGTACACACACACAAACACACACTATTGATTGCAGAGAGGAAGGGGGAGGGAGAGATAGGAACATCAATGATGAGAGAGAATCATTGATCAGTTGCCTCCTACAAGCTCCACACTGGGGATCAAGCCCGCAACCCAGGGATGTGCCCTGACCAGGAATGAACCAGGACTTCCTGGTTCATAGGTCCAACACTCAACCACTGAGCCACGCTGGCCAGCAAAGTATACAGTCTTGTGGAGAAGTCAGACATACAAGCAAGCAATTACAGTGCAGTGCAGTAAGGACTGGAAGCGAGGTCCAAAGTACTAACAGAGTGGGAGTATAACTACTGGTAAAGGTAATATTTGAACTGGGTCTGGAAGAATAGAGAGGATTGTATCAATCAGATTTTTTTATGACAACTCCAAAGAATTGGCTTAAACAATAAAAAATTTATCTGTCATAAGGAGAAATCCTGGGTTAGGGAAAGCCGCAGGCCCAATATATGTCTAAAATAATGTTATCTAAACCCAAGTACATGTTACCTCGCTGCTCTGCCACCCTCAGGGCATCCCAGTGGCAATTTGGGTTACATGTTCTCTTGTTCATATATAAAAAGGGAAAAATCCTCTCCCCCAGAAATAGAATATCTCTTTCCCTTCAATCTTACTGGTACAAATAACAGTTTACAGGGGAATGTCTTGAGTTGACTGGCTTGGAGTAATAAAAATCTAGCCCTGGAGTGGGAGATGAATCATCATCTCAGTCTCCTAGATGACAAAGAAGAACTCTAAGCATTGGTATAAACACATGAAAAACAGAAGCACAGAAAACAAGCAGCAGCTTGGTATGGATGGAGTGATGGGAAATCTAAGATTGAACACAGTCTCAAACTCTTGTGAATCTGGTCTTTATCCCATAGACCAGTGGTCAGCGAACTCATTAGTCAACAGAGCCAAATATCAACAGTACAACGATCAAAATTTCTTTTGAGACAAATTTTTTAAAGTTTAAACTTAAACTTCTTCTAATGCCACTTCTTCAAAAAAGATTCGCCCAGCCTGTGGTATTTTGTGGAAGAGCCACACTCAAGGGGCCAAAGAGCTACATGTGGCTCCCGAGCCGCAGTTTGCCAACCTGGGCCATAGACAATGGAAAATTACCACAGGTTTAGGTAGGGAAGTAAGATTCTCCAATAGGATTTTTAAGAACATAAGACTGGTAGCATATAGAGAATAGCCAGAGAAAAAGTGGAAGAGTAGGAGAATAACTGGCAGAGACTTGGTTGGTAGGCTATTCAATAAATAGTCCAAACTAGTAAGAATTGGTAACAGGGAGCTAACAGGATGAAACAAATACTTACAGCTATGGAAGATACTGCTCATAAACATACATTATATACAGATGATGAAAATTAAACCTCAGACAGATTAAGTGGCTTGTTTAAAATCATATTAACAAAAGTCAGTATCTGAATGGGGGTTTGAATTCCAGTATAGTGTTCTATCACAACTACGGTATACCTAAACACTCCAACAATGCTCAAAAAAGGGGACTTTTAAAATTTTATTTTAGAGAGAGAGGGAAGGAGAGAGAAACATTAATCGGCCAGCCCTGGCCAAGAACTGAACAGGCTACCTTTCAGTGGGGGGACGACACTCAATCAAGTGAGCCACAATGACCAGGGCCTGAAATTCTATGACTTAAAGAATGTAATGTCTATTGGATTGTGATGATTCCTGTTTATTCCAACCTTAACGTAATATTCCCTACATAGGTTTAATGTCAATTATAAAGCTTAGTACGTTGTATGTTTTTGTGGGTTTTCTCAAATATATTTTTATTGATTTCAGATAGGTATAGAGAGATAAACACATTAATGATGAGAGAATCATTGATTGGCTGCCTCCTGCACGGCCCTTAGCAGGGATTGAGCCCACAACCGGAGCATGTGCCCTGAACAGGAATCAAATCTGGGACTCTTCAGTCCGTAGGTTGACGCTCCCTCCACTGAGCCAAACCAGCTAGGGCCATTATATGTTTTTGAAGTCTCTGTATAATTAAAGATAGTAAGGATATGAAAGACTCAATTTGTAATGCCAAATTTATAGGCAACATCTTAATAATTAAAAAAATAAATAAAAACCACTGCAGCCTTGGCCAGAGTGGTTCAATTGGTTAAAAAGTCTTCCCATGCATTGGAAGGTTGCTGGTTTGATTTCCAGCCAGGTCACCTGTTTTGATTTTGGGTTCCATCCCTGGCCAGGTCACGTGTCAGAAGCAGCCGATCAATGATTCTCATCATTGATATTTCTATCTCTCTCCCCCTCTCGCTACCTCTCTGAAATCAATAAAAACATATGTATTTTTATATGGGCAAATAATTTAAATTGATATTTCTTCAAAGAAGATATACAAATCAAAGTCACAATGAGATGTCATTCACACCCATTAGTATGACTATCAAAATAAAAAAGCAAGTTGTTGAGGATGTGCAGAAATTGGAACCCTTACACAGTGATAATGAGAAGGTAAAACTTTCTGGATATACATCAAAAGGAAATGAAAGCACACACTCAGATATTTATACACTCATGCTCACAGCAACATTATTCACAACAGCCAAAAAATGGGAGCAAGCCAACTATCCATTGACAGATAAATGCATGAATAAAATATAGTATATTATATACATACTAGAGGCCTGTTGCATGATATTCGTGCAAGAATAGACCTTCCTTCCCCTGGCTTCACTCCCAGCCGCTTAGGCAGTGCAAGAATAATTTATTGACTTTTAGAGAGAGGAAGGGATAGGGAGAGAAAGAAAGAAACATCAATGATGTGCGAGAATCACTGATCAGCTGCCTTCTGCATGTCCCCTACAAGGATTGAACCAGCAACCTAGGCATGTGCCTTTGACTGGAAATGGAAACAGCAACCTCCTGGTTCATGGGATGACACCCAATCAACTGAGCCACACTGGTCAGGGCAGTTGCACAGAACTAGAGACTTTAAAGAGGTTAAATGGAATTTTATTTTATACTAGAGGTATGATGAACGAAGATTCGTGCAAGAATGGGCTTTTCTTCCCCAGGCTGACAGCACCACCTTCACTCCAGTGGAGCCACCTTTTTGCTCCGGCCCAGACCCACCTATCCACCTTCCCACGCTGCACAGAGGCCCAGAGTGGCTGGGGCAGTGCAGAATACCTGCACTGACAACACAAGCATCCCGCCCTGCCCCCTGCATATGCAAATTAACCGGCACATGTTTATTGGGTTAATTTGCATACACATCCCTGGTTGGCTGGTGGGTATCACAAAGGTATAGTCAATTTGCATCTTACTCTTTTATTAGTGTAGATTCTAGAGGCCCGGTGCATGGGGGGTGTGGAGGGAGCCCCCAGGGAAAGACACCTGTGCATTCTTTAAATCATTGTTGGCTGAATCCAAGGCGCCTGGCAAAGCTGCATCTTGGAAAAACACATCCACCAATAAGGCTGAATGTGTTATCAGCTTGGCCTTAACTTTGCCTCAGGTGTCAGGGAGAGGGCCTTGAAATGTAAATTCAGTCAAGCCCCAGAAATGGGGGAATAAATAGGGCCTGGGCCCACTGAAACTCCTTTGATCCTAAGGTTGGTGAAACCCTTTTGTATTTTGAGGCTATAAACAAACACGGCTTCATGGGCTCGGAGATCCAGTCTCTGCATCAGAAAGAACAGAAATTCCACCCAGCCCCAGTTATTATTTCCATATTTCTGTGTTTTCTCTTCTATTCCTTTATTTCTTAATCCCCAACTCCTCTACTCAGAAACTGGACTCAGTCTCTCTCCATCCTCGATGTGTAAAAGAGAGAAAAACACCTACAGGGGGGTGTCCCACAGCCTGGCCTGCACCCTTTCCAATCTGGGACCCCTTTGGGGGTTGTCCGACTGCTGGTTTAGGCCTGATTCCTGTGGGATTTGGCTTACACCAGCAGTCAGACATCCCTCTCACAATCCGGGACTGCTGGCTCCTAACTGCTCTGCTGCCTGCCCCTAACCACTTCTGCCTCCCAGCCTGATTGACACCTAACTAACTGCTTACCTGCTGGCCTGATCGCCCCCAACTGCCCTCCCCTGTAAGCCCCATTGCCCCCAACTGCTCTCCCCTGCAGGCCTGGTCCCCCCAAACTGCCCTCGCCTGCAGGCCTGGTCCCCCCAAACTGCCCTCGCCTGCCAGCCTGGTCACTCCCAACTGCCCTCCCCTGCCAGCCATCTTGTGACATCACGCAAGGCGTAGCATGAGGACATAATGCCACCTAGGCTTTTATTATATAGGATATTCACCACAACAAAAACAACACCAGCTATATATATACCCTTCCTATTGACTATCTTAGTCTAACATCTTATCTCTTCATATGCAGGTAACTACAATAGTGACTGGTTCAGTAGAGTTGCTTCTTACTCTAACTCAATTTGTAGATAACTGACAGGTCCGTCCTTCTGGTAAGCACGTTAATGTTTGGCCTCCAAATTTTCAAAAGCTTCCCATATCTTCTTGCAAAAGAGGATAAAAATCTAAATCTCTTCAATCCAGTACTCAAACTCTTATACAGAGAAAAATATTCCAATTATCTCATGTTTTCCTTTTAGTCCTTCAAAGAAATTTAGTAAGCTCCTCCTAGCTTCCCTCCATTCCCCTCCCCCAAAGCTAATCTCCACATTATACTAGTACTCTCGCTTTTATCTCATGAAGTAACTGCTCCAATCTCTCTGTAAATCTAAACCCTCATAGGCTAGCTCAAGTCCCAAGTGTTCCAGGAAGTTCTTTAGACTCCTGTCACCTCATTCATCTCCCCTTGACCTTAACACCTACAGCATTCTTTGTGTTGGTAGAACTTACTAGATTGTCTTCTAGACTCACAGAGGCATATCTTATCTTTCCTGAGGGTAAAGTCTATATATTACATTTTTTCCTTTCTTTCTGTAGTATATAACGCAAAGCACAAAGTAGATAACCTGTTTAACTGAACACAAGATATAATTTTGGATGTCTGCATTTCATTGAGTAGGCTATGAAATCAGAATCATTCAATGTTACATTATTTCTGAAGGTTAACCTCTGGCACAACAAAGAAATGTCTGCTTAACAAGACACATGGAAACTGAATGATACAGATGGAGTCAATGGGGGAAAAAGGGGACATATGTAATGCTTTCAACAATAAAGATTTTTTTTAAAAATAAAAAAAGAAACTAGGTGGTATAACGCAGCAAACATAAAACATGTGTTTTAAATCCTAAAATTAGAATCTGATATAAAAAAAACCTGTTTATATTCTGATGTTGGGGCACAGAACAATACAGTAGTTAGGTTGTGGGACAGAATATTCACCTTTTGAGTTTTATTGAATGCATGCAAAAATGAGCCATGAATGCTGTTACTGGGCACAGTGTAGCCACAGGCTATGAAAACTCTAAATGAAATATCAGTCCATTTTTATTAAATTCAGGTTAGAAAAAAAAATCGTCAGTGACTTTATGGTAAGGGATGGTAGCTGTCAGATTCAGAGCAAAGTTCTTTCCTTTCCGTTTTCAACTTTACTGCACAAAAAGACCTAGAAATGGATACTGGTGGTGACAGAGGAACAAGAAGATCAGGAGTGTAGTGAAAAGAGTTGTCTAAATAGAGCCTAGATCCTACTTTTGGTTCAACTCTGACCAGCTGCAGGGCCCACAGTAAGTCACTCACTTATCTCCCTGTGCCTCGTTTCCGGCTCTAAAACAAGTCACACCAGATCTAATGGTTTTTCTGACTCCAAAATCCCATAAAAAAGTTTAACCACAGCTGCTATTAAATGTATGATTCTCACAGTTTCAAGTCTTCCACATTTCCGGAAGAAAGTAATTTATTTCAGCAATCTAAAAGAAACAGATACTAACTACTCAAATAAAAAAAAAAATCTGTTAGCTGAAAAAACTAAGTAATGCTGAAAAAAATGCCTATGTCCTCATTATAGTGATGTTTTAGCAAAAGGAACAGCGCTCTGGTAAAGATAAGCAAGACTGCTTCTGTAAATTAGGCCTGAAGCAGAGCACTTATTATCTGTGCTGGTATGTGAAGACCTTCTATTGCAGAGTTCAAAGCAGAAGCAACACTCAAAGCTTCTAAAAACAATAAGATAAGGAAAATTAAAAAAAGCTTCTTTAAAAAAACAAACAACAAAAACAAATAAAACATCGGTGACAAAGTTCTCATCCTCGGTGTAAGGACAATAAACCATTTGCAAACGAGAACACACTGAAAAAGGCACGCTTTTAGGCATTCTCGTACTCCAAGCACCGACTCCGGATCAAACAATGTCTCCCTTCCAACCTGTCAAAGCACAGTTCCGGCTGGATCCCGAACTCAAACTTACCGTGCGACCTAACTTCTCCCCTGGGGAGCGGCCTGCTCCCTCCTCGATTCCGGCCGGCCGCTCTCCCGTCCACCCCGGGGCGGCCACAGCCCCGCAGCCCGGTCAACGCGCGCCCGAGTCTGGGGAGCGGTTTCCCGGAGTCCTGGGAGCGGCGGGTCCCGCCCCTCGGCGCCCCGAGCCCGGAGCCCGGAGCCAGACGGGCCGCCGCGGCTACCGATTGCCGCTCTCCCGGCTCCGAGCGCCACACCTCGCGCCTCTGCCCCCGGGACGGCGGCGCCCGGCCGAGCCCGCCTCTCAGGCTGCACCGGGACGGGCCAGTCCGCAGCCGCCGCCGCCGCCGCCTCACTCCCGGACGGATGACTGCCCCTTTCCCGGCAGCAGTCCAGCGCCTCCTGCGGTGGCCCGGCCCAAAGCACGGCCCCCTCACCACCAGGCTCAGCCCCTTCCCCGCCAGGACGCCTAGCGCCCCGCCGGGCACAGCCTAGACATCCAGCCTCAGAGACACCGAGGGACGCTCACCCTGGAGGCTCCTCCCGCTGCTGCTGTGGCTGCCGCCGCTGGGACCGCGGTCGTCGCCCCCGCCGCCGCCGCCACCAGCACCGCCGTCCGTACCGGCGCCAGCACCCGCAGCCATCCTCCTCCTCCTCCTGCCGCCGCCGTCGCTGCCGCCTCTCCGCTCCTGTCAGTGGCTCAGGCTCCGGGACTGCTCCAGGGCTCCCCCGCCGCCATTTTGACTCCTAGAGAGAGCAGGAGGGGCTCGGCCCGGCGCGGCCCTGGGGCGCCTGCGCGTCGCTGCGGCGCCGGCTCGCGCCCCCCGCCGTCGACGCGCCTGGGGTCACGTGGGCCGGTGGCGGCGCGCGCACCGGGCGGGGCCGGGCCGGGCAGGCGCGATCGCGGAGCTGGGCAGCCGAGGAAGCCGGGTGCGTGCGCTTTATCCCGTTCTGGGGATTGGGGCTCTCTGAAGTTGGTTGCGGTGTCCTGAGTATTCCAGGGAGTGGTGACAAATCATTAAATGTCCCAGAATGGAATTCTAATAACCACGGTATCGGACCACCAGTTCTACCAATTCACGTTTCCGTTCCGCGGCCAGCATCCTGATGGCACACGATGCGCCAACCTCAGAGAGGAGACTTTGCTTCCGCCAATCCTTTCTGACATTCTTAGTGCTTGGCAGTTTATCTCAAGCCCTGTCGGCGTGGTACTTTTACAGGCACCACCTTGTTAGTTGTGTAGCAGGTTTTTAAAAAAATCCATTTGAGACGCTGAAAAGTTTTCCTAACAAGACATGCTCATCCACGAGGGACAAGAATGGATGAAAGCGGTGCCACTGTTGCCACGTAGAAGAGTCAAATAGCTCTAGCTCAGACGTCCCTTGTTTGAAAGTTTGCAAGAATTTCAGTGATGCAATAGCAAAAACACATCGTATTCATGGAGCATCATACAGTTTTCAAAACACTGTTAAATCCAAGACTTTGTCTGGACACGAAACTACCCTTTGAGGTATTATTATCGTCATTTTACAGCTGAGGGGACTTTGAAATACCAAGTCCTTTGCCCAGGGGCGCACATGTAGCATTAACAAGTAGGCAAGCCACGACTAGAACCCAGAGATTTCTGACCCTAGTCACCAGGTCATACCCCTCACAGTTCTCTGAGGAAAACAAGATGTATTTGTCCTCTGGGAATTAATTAAAAACCCTTTTTAAAGTATTTGCATTTTCGTACTACTATTAAATATAAGTTATATTGTAAATAAAATAAAAAAAATAAAGTATTTGCATTTTCCTCGAAACCGGTTTGGCTCAGTGGACTGAGCATCGGCCTGCGGACTGAAGGGTTCCAGGTTTGATTCCAGTCAAGGGCATGTACCTTGGCTGTGGGCACATCCCCAGTAGGGGGGCGTGCAAGAGGCAGCCAATCGATGTCTCTCTCTCATCAATGTTTCTGACTTTCCATCCCTCTCCCTTCTGCTCTGTAAAAAATCAATAAAATATATTTTTTAAAAAGTAAAAAAAAAAAAAGAGCAATTTCAAAATTTGTGATGTGTTTTTAACCATCTCTGATGTATTTAAAATGCTTCGTATCCAGTTGGGGGATTTAAGTTTTTGACACCTTTCAATGGAAGTACTTTATCTCTTTGAATAGGATCATTGCTTTTGTTTGTACTTTTTCCAAATTTGTTAATATCTTTCTTTTGATCATTCTTCACCTTTTACTTTCTAGGGATACTTCTTCCCATTTTGTATTCATTTCTTCCCCCCTTCACCCCATGCATTTTCCCCTACCCTAATCCTTGAAAGTTTGGAGATTATAAACAAAGACTGTAGTATTTCCTTGTCTGAAGAAGAATCCTCTCTGGCTGTGTACTCTTCAATTGAGTACAGAGCTATGGACCACAGACAGGAAGTGCATAAAGTGAGAAAATACAAGGGAAATTGGCCCATCTACTTGAAGCAAAGAATTGGCTCTACATGCCCCCCTCCTATTGCCCTGTATTGTTACACTTCCCCTTAATGTATAATTAAATCTCATCTAAATTAAAGCCACCTACCATTATCTTCCATTATTTTGCCTTTGTCTTCATCAGCTAAATATCGCATTAATTGAAAAAACTATTATTTGAAAACTAAAAACTCCATTGTCCACACCACCTCTTGACAACTTATTTAAAGTTAAATAAGATCAGTCTCCACTAGTTACACTTTCTCATTTATTTCTAACATTCATTGCTTGACTTTGGTTCTGCTTCCTAGAAACAAATTTAAAAACAAAACAATACTGACAATGATAGCATTCTAAATAAGTGTGGGATTATACCATTTTTCTAAAAGCCTTTGATGCAGAAATCTACCAAAGGCTTTTTGAAAAGCTGAATAAGATCTCTTGGTTTGCCCTGGCTGGTTTGGCTCAGTGGATGGAGCATTGGCCTGGAAACTGAAGGATCCCGGGTTAGTTTCTGGTCAGAGGAACATGCCCAGGTTGTGGGCTCGATCCCCCGCAGGGGGTGTGCAGGGGACAGTCGATCAGTGATTCTCTCTATCATTGATGTTTCTCTCTCTCCCTTCCTCTCTGAAATCAATAAAAATATATATATTTTTTAAAAAGATCTCTTGGTTCCACAATATATTTTTGTCTACTTTATGGCTATGATTTGCCTTCAGAGAAACCATGCATAAGTGTTCTGTGACTTTTTCCGCCAGTTAATTCATCCACCTTGTTTTTAGTGCACCTTTGAGATATTGAATTAACTCAGGTTACAAGTCTATTGAATTTAGATTTGTCAGTTCACTTCAGTCCAACACACATTTTTTTAAAATCCTCACTCAAGGATATTTTTCCATTGATTTTCAGAGAGAGTGAAAGACAGAGAGAATATCAATGTAAGAGAAACACATCAATTGGTCGCCTCCTGCACATGCCCTGACCAGGGCCAGGCCAGGGAGGAACCTGCAACCAAGGTAGTGCCCTTGACTGGAATCAAACCCAGATCCCTTTGGTTCACAGGCCAATGCTCTATCCAATGGGCCAAACCTGCTAGGGCCAACACACACTTTTTTTTTTTTTAAAGCATCCAATACAATGTGTATAACACAGTCTAGATGCTCAGGGTAAAAAATAAATGATTCTTTGCCACTGAGAAGCTTAGAAACTACATATGAAGATAGACTGAAATAGCTTTAAATAGTAATGCTTTTAAAAGGCCAGTGCACAGACAGTGCAGTTGACTCTTGAACAATGCAAGGGTCAGAGGCACTGACTCCTCACACAGTCTGAAACTCTATGTATAAATTTTCACTCTCCCAAAACTTAACTACCCTTGGTATCCATGAAAGGTTGGGGCTGAGACCCCAGTGGGTACCTAAATCTGAGGATGCTCAAGTCCCATATATAAAGTGGCATAGATCTGTGGCCTTCCAACTATGGATCGAAAACAGTTCAGGCATTTATTGAAAAAAAAATCTGTATATAAGTGGATTCTTGCAGTCCAAGCCTGTATTATTCAAGGGTCAACTATATTCAGTAATGGTGAAGAATATTGGTTCTAAAGCATCTTTTCAAGAAATTTCAGAAAAGAGCAATCCATCCCTGGTTTTTCAGTTTTTATGACCCATAATAAGTCACCCCACTTTTTATTCTAAAAGTCTTAAGCTAATTAGAAATGAGCAAAAACAGTTTCTGTCCCTTGTGATCAAGAGTCCTGAACTGTGTTGTGTTCCTCTCCCTGCTCCCTCCATCCACCTGGTCACTTAAGCTGAAAACCTACATTATTTTCTGCATTAAATGTATATTTCATTTTCTGTTACTCCAATCTGTCCCTTCCCCTATTTTTTTTATACCAAACATAACCATCCACCAAAGACCCTCCCTCTGTTTATCTTTATGGAAATACAATATGGAAGCTGGGCTTTTTAAATCATGAAAAAAGGGGAAATTTTATTTTCTTTTGTGCTTTGCATATAATGATACTATTTCCAAGCATTTTAAAATATATATATATTATTGATTTTTTTACAGAGAGGAACGGGTAAGGATAGAAAGTTAGAAACATAGATGAGAGAGAAACATCGGTCAGCTGCTTACTGCACACCTCCTACTGAGGATGTGCCACAACCAAGTTACATGTCCTTGACCTGAATCGAACCTGGGACCCTTCAGTTTGCAGGCCAAAGCTCTATCCACTGAGCCAAACCGGTTAGGGCTCCAAGCATTTTTGGGGAAAAGATTCCATTTCTGTCTGTCCCGCCATGGAACAAGTCTAATCTGGTCTCAGCAGGGCCAGAATTAAGGTCACTGCCCATAGTTTTGCTCCATAAGTTAAAGTCCAGTCCAGTCCAGCACCTGCTAGCTTAGCTTGTGTTCCCTGCTATGGTCTCATTTCGTATGGGTCCGCATGAACATGGACCATGTGGCTACTTAGGGTGACATGGTTATGGAAAGAGAACAAGTGAGCGCAGAGCAGGTATGGGTGACGGAGCAAGATAGAACAAGAGGACCATGGTGAATAAGAGAGAGGGCATTCTTTGGATATTTTAACCAGGAACTTACCAAGATCTTGCGTGCTTCTGTTGGGGTCCATCCCTTAGCCAATATCCATTGTTTGCCAGGCTAGACTGACAAGCAAGCTCCTCCCTGTGCCACCCAGATTTCTACTGCACCCGTGCCTATCTCCTCCTTTGTTTGATTTCTCCCCCCCCCCCCCCCCCCCCCCGACCTCCTGGTAATGGATCCATGGTTTCCAGGGGACACAAAGCTGTAGCTTACAATGTCTGCCTTACCTTTGCTTTCTTTCTTTATATTAACAATTAGCTAATTACAATGACAACATTTCCACCTTCCTTCTTCCTCAGAACCTCACACTTTTCTCAATTAAGTGGTTTGGGTGGGATTGATCCTATATTTTATACCTGGTTTCCTTATTTGAGATTTTCAGCAAATGCAACTCCCCTGGCTTTAGAGGCAGGTTCAGGAGAGGAAATGTAACCCCATCAAGAGCCCAGAGGCAGTGAAATGTTTGCTAGGACTTCTATCCTTGTACAGAATTTGCTGGAAGAATCTCCTGTTCTGTTAAATATGACTGAAAAGGGATGTAGACCCAGGAGCTCTTGGCAACCGTCTTTCTATCTGAGGGGAGCCTACTTTAGGCTACAGCTAACTTGTACCCTAAAAAAATGATGTCCCTGGTGACATGATTAGAGATGTAGCAGAGCAAGGAGGATGCGCCAGATACAAAAATTCACCAGGGCAGAAAGCCCAGGATGCCTAGCAAGGGGCAAAACTGGGAAAACAAGAACCTTGCCCCCAGGGTAACCTATCTTCCCCTAGCATATCACTAGTCATGAGGTTTAAACACTCTGACCTTTTCTCCCTAAAAATAGCATCTAGGCCTCAGTTGTATTTTAGCACCTGGCCCAGAAAAGCAGCAAAACCAGACAAGTGACCTTGTGGGTGACTCAAGACCAGCTGTATTGATTAATGAGCCCCTGCCCTCGCACCAACCAATCAGGGGAGATCAGGACCCTGGAAGAGAACACCTGGAAAGCTGATGAATATTCTATTGAGAGCCTCCCCTAAGATTTCCATCAGTAAGAGAGAGATTAATACTCTCTACACAGTGGACCTAGCAGGAGCTCTCTCCCAATGGAGCTCGCCCAAGCCACTCCCTTCCTTCCTTTCCTCTAAGTCTTAGAGTTTATGGGACCCCATGAAAATTGCAACCAGGGGAGCACTGGGCAGTGGCAGCTCATCCTGGGGTAACCCCCAGGACCTGTCTCCAAAGCCCTCTTTTATCTGACTTCTCAATGAGCCAAAACAGCCTAGCCTGGGCTCTACTGTTGCTTCTTCTATGCTCTTCTTTGTTTCACTATCCTGAGTGTTTTTTGCTGTGGCCAATAAATTCTTTCTTGCTTTGAAATCTTTCATTTAAGAAGACAAGAACCGAGGTCTTGTCATTTCACCAGTAACAGAGATGCTATTATGCACAAAAATTTTAACTTCCACAGTTGGAAGTCTTTTTTAAAAATATATTTTATTAATTTTTTTACAAAGAGATAGGGAAAGGGATAAAGTTAGAAACATTGATGAGAGAGAAACATCGATCAACTGCCTCCCTGCACACTACCTACTGGGTATGTACCTGCAACCAAGGTACATGCCCTTGACCAGAGTCGAACTTGGGACCCTTGAGTCCACAGGCCAATGCTCTATCCACTGAGCCAAACCAGTTAGGGTGAAAGTCTTTTTATAAGCAAGACCTTATTGAACCAAAAATGCTAGCCAAAAAGACTGGTCTTGGGGCATGGAGTTAAACCAGCAATATGGCTAGATAGAAAAAAACAGCATATCTGTCATCCAGGAGTTTTGCAAGCATTTTTTATTTTTATTTTTTGAAATATATTTTTATTGATTTCAGAGAGAAAGGGAGAGGGAGGGAGAGAGATAGAAACATCCATGATGAGAGAATCCTGGATCGGCTGCCTCCTGCATGCCCCACACTGGGGATGGAGCCCGCAAACCGGGCATGTCCCCTGCCCGGGAATTGAACAGTGACTTCCTTGTTCATAGGTCAATGCTCACCCACTGAGCCACGCAGGCCGGGCTGCAAGCATTTTTATAAATCAAATGGGGAAATGGGTAAGGAAAGAGGTAGTCTTGAATGAATTTACTGAGTAATAGGCAAAGGGGAGGGGAAGGTGAAGCAGGGCCAGTTCTGGGATAGTAGTCTGCCTCAAGAAATGTCCACTCTTGTGAACTGTTTGGGGCAGCAGTCTGGAAACCCCACTTAAGTGGAAGCTGCTGAATGCTGCTGGTGCCTGGCTAAAATAATCCGAGGGCCTTGGCCAGTATTGTTCAGTGGTCAGAGCCTAAGCCTGCACGCTGAAAGGCTGTGGCTGGGTTTTAGGTTTGCTTCCGACCACTGGTTGGGGAGCATGAAGGAGGCAACCAGTCGATGTGTCTCTCTCACACTAATGTTTCTCTTTCTCTATTCCCTCCATCCGTCCCTTCTACTCTTTCTGAAAAGCAATGGGAAAAATATCCTCAGGTGAGGATTAACCAATCATCATCATCATTATCATCTGCGGAAATAGCCATCTGTAAATTAATCCAAAATTCCACAGGAAAACAGGAATGTTAGAAGTCTTCTGTTAGTTGGTCAGCATCTATGAACAGACAGATCTCTTTCTTTCACTCTCTGGCCACTGTAATTTAGTTTTTTAAAAAGTCAACGCTTAATTAAGCTGTACTGAAATTAGTCCTACCTTTGGCCTTTCCATTTATGTGAGCCAATCAATTTCATTTTTCTTATGTTTTCCTTAACATTTATCCAAGTAATCTTAACTGATACATATACTATCTCATTTCCATATTCCCATTCTAAGAGTGAAGGGTTAACATTGGTGGTGCACGGGCAAGCTAACTAGCCATCTAAGAGGATGAATAATGGAAAATTGAATTTATTTAAGGAATAGGGGATGGGAGATGGCTATCCAAAAGGATATCCAAAGGTAAGGGCTACACCAAGCATATCAAACTCACAGCCCATGGGCCACATGCGGCCTACACGAATATAACAATATGTAAGAATTTTTTTTTTAAGAAATGTTTTAATAAAAATTTTGTAACTTAATTTTTAGAATATCCTGTTATACATAACTGGAGGCCCAGTGCACGTATCTGTGCACCAGTGGGGTCCCTCAGCCTGGCCTGCAGGATTGGGCCCAGACCAGCTTTCCAACTCCCCTGAGGGGTCCTGGATTGTGAGAGGGCACAGGACAAACCGAGGGACCCTACTGGTGCACGCTCAGGGCTGGGAAGGGATAAAGGAGGTTGGCCAGCTGGGAAGGGACCACAGGAGAGCTCCAGGGTGTGTCCAGCCCATCTTGCTCAGTCGCAATTAGCCAGACCCCAGTCAGAGTGTCTGCCTTCTGGTGGTCAGTGCACGGCATAACTAGTGGTTGAATGGCTGAGTGGTCTTAGCATATTATTAGCATATTATTCTGACTGGTCAACTGGACACTTAGCATATTAGACTTTTATTATATTGGATATTAATAATAAACTACAATGTTCACTAATGACTAATTACTATAATCTTGTTGCACAGGCACACCATTTCTTTCCACTAATACTAGCAGTGAATATTTTATTATTTTTAAAAAATATATATATATTTAAAAAAATATTTTATTGACTTTTTACAGAGCAGAAAGGAGAGGGATAGAAAGTCAGAAACATCGATGAGAGAGAAACATCAATCGGCTGCCTCTTGCACGTCCCCTACTGGGGATGTGCCCGCAGCCAAGGTACATGCCCTTGACCGGAATCTAACCCGGGACCCTTCAGTCCGGCGTCCCACGCTCTATCCACTGAGCCAAACCGGTCTCGGCTATATATATATACATATATATAATTGATTTTTTACAGAGAGGAAGGGAGAGGGATAGAGAGAAGTATTGATGAGACAGAAACATCAATCAGCTGCCTCCTGCACACCCCCCACTGAGCATATGCCCGAAACCAAATCAAGGTACACGCCCCCCTGACCGGAATTGAACCTGGGACCCTTCAATCTACAGGCTGATGCTCTATCCACTGAGCCAAAGTGGCCAGGGCTAGCCGTGAATGTTTTAGCAGCCCATGGCTGTGTCACTGATCTTGGACCAATTTGTTTGGTGTGCGCAACAGGAAATATTTCGCTTTAGGAGAACAAGAAAAATAGGTTTATTTGTGTTACGCTTATTAATTTGTGCAGTTATTCAGTGTCTGGTAAGTTAATGTTAAAAAAATATATTAATTTTTATTAAAATGTTCCATTATTTTATGTGAACAATTACTCCTTTATTTCAGCCCTTTGTATTCAGCATGTCTCTATCAAAATCAACCTATGTTTCCATGAAAATTGAAGCTTTTGTTTTTCTGTGGCCCACATAAACTTAAACCTTGTTTATCTGGCCTGTGTTAGTCTTTGATTTTGACAAGCTTGGGCTACAAAGCACTAAGCCAAAGGGTATTGGGTCCATGATGGCAGCAAAAATATACTTAGCACAAGGAAAGGGCTTAGAAGGAGCAACAGGAAAGCCCAGGCTGGGCTGGTTTGGCTCACTGAGAAGTCAGAGAAAAGCGGGCCTTAGAGACAGGTTCAGGGGATTTGCCCGGGATGAGCTGCCACTACCCATTGCTCTCCTGGTTGCAAGTCTCATGGGGTCTCTTAGAGGTTGGGGGACACATGCCTGTGGGGGAATGGCACAGGCATGCTTCTTGAAGTAAGAACGTGAATTGGGTCCTTTGTCCTGAGTGTCTTTCTTTCTTTCTTTCTTTTTTAAAATATATTTTATTTGATTTTTCACCGAGAGGAAAGGAGAGGGATAGAAAGTCAGAAACATCGATAAGAGAAAAACATTGATCAGCTGCCTCTTGCACAACCCCACTGGGGATGTGCCTGCAACCAAGGTACATGCCCTTGACTGGAATTGAACCTGGGACCTTTCAGTCCGCAGGCCGAAGCTCTATTCTCTGAGCCAAACCAGTTAGGGCTATGATGTAATTTTTGATAAAAGAATCAACTGAAAGAAAATTTTGCACGATAATGAACTTGGAACACCAAAATCATGTTTTGAACTGCCTACAGTTTTTTCTCAGCGGCTTTCGCTGGGCCTTGTAGTACCATTGTGCTTTTGATTCAAAAGTGTTACTGATGTTACCAGTTGCAAAACTCGGAATGTTTTTCCCACCTTGGCAGCCCTTCTGCTCTTGCTGCTTGCTTCTCTGAGTTCCTGTCTCAGAGGTCCTGCAATTGTAAAGACAGCCACAAACAGACCCACAGAGAGGCACTGCTTTCCTCAAAGACCTTCGGCCCTTGAAGAGCAATTAGATGTGTTTCTAGAGAGGAGAAAGTTCAAGATGATTGAGCCTGGGGTAGTGCAGTCAGTACATTATATAATCCTCTAGAACTCTAATGCCAGTGTATTTAGAACATGAACATTTATGAAAACCACATGAAAAAAACTAAGTAGGCGAGTGTGCCTTTCGTTTTCATTGTACACACAGAGCTAAAAAAAAACTTGATCTCTGGGCTGTAGCTCTAATTATGGCCTTTTACATAACTGCAGCAGGAAGGTCCTGGATTGTAGGTCAGTGAGAACATATTGAAGGCAGGGCCCACTGAGCCCTTTATTGAATATTGAAGAGGTTTGAGTTAACTGTGCTAGTCTTTTGTGACTTGAGGAAGATTGGACTGTAATTTGAGAAGTGGGTGGCTAGGAGTTTGTGTTGTGGCTGAATTTGGAGTTGGATTTACTGACACTGTCAAAAATAATTGAAGGGTTTCGTCACAGAGAACTACCTAAAATGCTCAATTGTCACGTCAGCTGCACTCCGGTCAAAACTTTTTTGAATTTTGATTAGTCTAGCCGGCTTGTCTCTTACTGAGCTTTTTCTTAGCTTACTTTAGTATTTCTTACTAACTTTTGTTGTTGTTGTTAAGTTTAAAAAGCAAGGGAGGGTCCTCCAGTTTGGCTCAGTTGGTTGAGCATCCTCTCCTGCACTGAGAGGTCCCCTGTTCGATTTCGGGTCAGGGCACCTGCCAGGTTGCGGCTGGATTCTCAATAGAGGGCATGCAGGAGGCAATCTATATTTCCCTAATTAAAAAATACTTTTATTGATTTCAGAGAGGAAGGGAGAGGGAGAGAGAGATAGAAACATCAATGATGAGAGGGAATCACGGATCAGTTGCCTTGAGCCTGTAACCCGGGCATGTTCCCTAGACCGGAATCAAACTTGGGACCTTTCAGTCCATAGGCCGATGCTCTATCCACTGAGCCAAACTGGCTTGGGCATCTGTTTCTCCCTCAATAGTTTTTATCTCTCACTCTCCCTCCTCTTCTCTCTCCAAAATATCAATAAAAAACGTTTAAAAAATGTTGGGAGGTCCTGGCCAGGTAGCTAGTTGGTTAGAGTGTTGTCCAATATGCCAAGGTTTTGGGTTGTGCTCCCCCATCAGGGCACATACAAGAGGCAACCTCTTTCTTTCTAAAAAAGAGAAACAAATGTTTAAAAAAAAACCCACAACTTCAAAGTAATATTTTTGGAGATTTGAGGTGACAATGGACCTATAAAATATGAACAGGTGACTCTAAAAAAAAACCAAATTATTAATAAGTTTTAGAAATAGAATTCTAAATGAAGAACTCAACAGAAGGGCTACAAGAAAAAGTCAAGGGAATCTTCCAGAATACAGAAAAAGGGGACAAAAAGCGAAAATTAAAACACATGGATGACCCACCAAGAAGGGCCAATAGCCTTCTAATAGTAGTTACTTAAAAAAAAAAAAAAAAACCCTCACCTGAGGATCTTTTTTTCCATTGTTTTTAAGAAAAAGTGGAAGGAAAGGAGGAAGGGGTAGGGAGGGGAAAAGAGAGAGAAACATCAAAGTGAATTGGATTGGTTGCCTCCCTCTCTAGCCCCGACTGAGGTGGGGACTGAACCTGCAGGAACAACTGTCTAATCACTGAGCCAGGGCAGGTTGATTCTTTATGTGCCCTGACCGGGATAGAACCCACAATCTTGGTGTATCAGGATGTTGCTCTAATCAACTGAGCCACCTGGCCAGGGCTAGCAGTAGTTTCAGATTCGGAAGAGAGAAACTTGAGAGAAGGAAATAAATAATAGAAATCTCCCAGAGCTGAAGAAACACCCAAGTCTGCAAGTTGAGAGCCCTCTCCCACTGCTAATTCATGTGAATGTAGCCATGTCTTGAAGAAACTTCACAAGTCCAAAGACAAACAGAAATTCCTAAAAGATTCCATAAAGAAAAAAAAAATAGAGGCTACATCAAAGATTGAGAATTATATTGGCATCACACTTACCAGTTACACTAGATATTGAATATAAGGGGATACTAGTTGTCAAATTCCTGAGGGCCAGTGATTATAAGCCTAGAGCTCCATCGTCAGCGAAATTAGCATTTACGTGAGGAGCAAAAGAAATATTTTTTTTTGACTTGCAAGGACTGAAGATATTTATCAACTACAGACCATTCCTGAAAGAATTGCTTAAGGATGTTACTACATCGAAATGAAATAGGAACCTAAGAAAGAGGAGGAGGCCAGATTGCAGGAACAGGGCAATCAAAGGAAATTCTAGAATGCTAGTTGTACAATAAGCCTAACAAGGAAACAGTGTGAGAAATTGGTTCCTCTTTTTTTTGGGGGGGGGTGGGGGTGGGGAGAGAGGGGCGGGGAGAGAGGGACGGGCAGGAAAACAAACTTTATTGAGACCTCCACCTTAGTTCTCTTTTTCCTGTACAGTCGTGGTTTCCCGAAGACGCCCAGGCTGGCGAGCGGCAATGAGACCCACTTTTCGGCCAGGGGCATCTCTGCGGATGGCGGAGGGTTTGCCGATGTGCTGGCGGTTGCCACCTCCACATGGATGCTCTACAGGGTTCATGGCCACAATTTCTCTTTGCTTTATACTTGTGGTAGGTGAAATAAGGTCATAAGAACGTTTATCTAGGGTTAAACTGCTGCTGTTCTGAAACTTTGGCCACTGTTCACCTCTGCTTGCTTAAAACAAAAGAATATTGCTTTAGTCTCCAGCTTGAGACCTTGAAGGCTAGGGGAAAAAAAAACAAAAAACAACCCTTTGAAGACTAGAACCAGAGGAGTAACAGGTCAGCGCCAGTTGTGTAGCTACACCACCTGTTTTTGCAAGATAGGACCACTTTCCCACTCTAGCAGAATGTATAATTAGAAGATAAAGAGCATGTAACAGGGTCATTCATTGTCTATTGGCTGCCCTTCCCCAGAGTCAGCCTTGGGGGCTTTTCGCCAAACTAGGGCAATGACATTTATGGTTCAGACCCCTTTAAAAGGCCTGCCTGCGCCCAGGGCGGGATGGCCACGGGTGTTAGGTCTCCACGCAGTGCTCGCTCCCTAGACTGTCCTGGCCAATTTTTCAATAAACCCTTGCCTGCTTATTACCAACTTGACCGCCTCCATGCTCATTTGCAACTGGGCGTGGAAGTCGCCCCACAACAGTAGGCACACAACCGCCCAGGCTTCAGGATGGGCTTGTCAATGCGGCCACCTTCAGCCACCGCTCCGACCACAGCTCTGTTGGCAGCAGCTGTGTTGGCAGAGGAAATGACCTTCTTGGAGCCCGAGGGCAACCTCACTCGTGTCTTTTTGGTCTGGGGCTGTGGGAGATGACTGTGGTAATTCCCAGAGGCCCCGGGGCCAACTTGCCCGGATCACCAGACTTTTCCTCCAGGCAACACACGATGGTGCCCTCAGACGTGGTGCCCACCGGAAGCACATTGCCAATGCTCAGCTGAGCCTTCTTGCCGCGGTACGCGAACTTGCCGCAGGTGTGGAGGCCTTCAGTGGCAACGAATAGCTCCGTTCTCTGCTTAAAACCGTACGGATCACGGGAGCCCACCTTGGCCAGGGGCGCGGGTCATGGATAATATCCTTTACGATGCCTTTGATGTAGCCGTGCCGCTCCGCGAAGTCCCGGGCGCGGAGACGCGCAGCGCCTGGCGGTGTTTCACGTGTGCGGAACACGGAGCCGCCGCCTTTCCTCGGCCCACGAATCACGCGGCCCATGGCGACAGTCTTGTGCCTAGCGCGGCGCGGCGGCGGCAAGAGGATCCTCCGCGCCGGAATCGGCCTTCTGGTTCATCTTTTGTGACTTAGAGAGTGGAGGAAGGTTTGATTCCAGTATTAGAGGCTGGATACACCAAATTTGTGCAAGAGTAGGGGCCTTCTTTCCCCTAGCTGCCCTGGCTTCATCCAGAAGGTCGGCAGGAATAAAACATCTGGCCTAATTAGCATATTGTGCTTTTATTATTATAGATTACAATAAAAAAAATCACAACATATTCCACTTTCCCCCTGAGAGCTATGAGTTGGTGATATCACCTTCTCTCCTGGGCCCAAACACTGTATTTGATCCTCCCATGAATATTTTTTTATATCATTAACAGATAGTGGTTCTTGGTTTTCTTTTTACAAAACAACTTTTTGAATTTGTCCCACTTGTCTAAGCATTCAGTGGTTTCCCTGAATGGGCCCTGGCCAGGGAGCCAGGCAGCTACTTGGCCCGGGCTGTTTTTGGTTTTCAATGTTGGAATTAATTTATAGACAATGTATGGAGGATTTAATGAGCATTAGAGAACGGAGTATAAAGGTAATAAACTCCGCCAATGAGAAGTAATAGCCTATTGAGAAGTATAGGTACAAAGGAAAGATAAAGAGAAGCGTAGAGGCGCTGAGTCCTTCGCCTTCCCAAGCAGAAAATCGAGAGGTGATCTGGGTGGAGTTGGGGGGCAGGGCAGTTTGGGAGGGGTAGGAAGCCTAAGTTGAGGGCATGGGTTTGAGGGGGACTGGGCAGTTGGGAGGGGTAGGAAGCCTAATTTGAGGGCATGGGTTTGAGGGGGACTGGGCAGTTTGGGAGGGGTAGGAAGCCTAAGTTGAGGGCATGGGTTTGAGGGGGACTGGGCAGTTTGGGAGGGGTAGGAAGCCTAAGTTGAGGGCATGGGTTTGAGGGGGACTGGGCAGTTTGGGAGGGGTAGGAAGCCTAATTTGAGGGCATGGGTTTGAGGGGGACTGGGCAGTTGGGACGGGTAGGAAGCCTAACCTGGGGCACGGGTTTGAGGGGAACTGGGCAGTTTGGGAGGGGTAGGAAGCCTAACCTGGGGCACGGGTTTGAGGGGGACTGGGCAGTTTGGGAGGAGTAGGAAGCCTAACCTGGGGTACAGGTTGGAAGGGTATGAGATTGATTTGAGAAGTGAGGTGTTTGAGAGTTTGGAGAAAAACATGGGTGAGTACTGGGCGGAGCAGGAAAGGGACATAGCAGGGCAGAGCGGAAGGGGCGGGGCATAGCAAGGCAGAGCGGAAAGGGCGGGGACAGGCGGGGCCAGTGGCCTGAGGCGCTTGCGCAAACCCCATTCCCGCCCAGCTCTAGAGCTCACGCGGTCCCACCGGAACTCGCCTTCCGCGTGCCGTCCTGCCGACCTTGCTTCGCTTCGCCTGGTTTCGCCTCACCCGACGCCGCCATGCCCCGCCTGATTATCCTCTGCCTGAATCGCCGCAGCCGCCTCAGCCCGCCTGGGCCCCGGCTGGTCCACTTGGTGCCTCGTCGCAGCCAGCAACGGTTGTCCGAACTGGTGAGTTGGAACCCAGCCGCCGGTGCCGCGCTGACTGGACATGGTGGGCGAGAGCACGTGGCCTCGACGGGTGGAGAGGCCCCGGGCCCCGGCTCAGGTGGGCAGCGTCCAGGCTTCCAGGGCTGGGCCTCTGTTGGAGGGGGCTGGGGCCGGGGCAGGGCCATGGTGGGCACCCCCTAGTTGGACCTGAGTGGCAACACACGAGGACGGGGAGTGAGCGCGGCCTGACAGAGATTTGGGCCTCGACCTCGTGGGCGCCAAGATGGAGGGCAGAGCCTTTGTTGCGCTGCACAACGTCTACCTCCTCCGAAGGCCCTCCGTACCCACGCCTGTTGTTTCCCTCAGACGGTGGAAAAGCCTGGTCGGCATCTAGGTTCCAGAGTCCAAAGGTTGGAAACGAGAAACCGTTAGAGGAAAAGTGAATATTAAAAAAAAAAATTGTTAGGTCGTTAAGGAATGGAAATTTTTTTTTTTTTAGATTACATTTTTTTATGGCTGCTCAGCATTCAATTTAATTTTAATTTTTATTTTTTTGCAGTATAAGATTTAATAGTAGTACATGTTTTCCTCCTCCCCCCCCTCCATTATCCTCTCCTCAGCATTCAATTTTAAAAAATATCTTATTGATTTTTTACAGAGAGGGAGGGAGAGGTATAGAAAGACAGACACATCAATCAGCTGCCTCCTGCACACCCCCCACTGGGGATGTGCCCACAGCCAAGGTGCAGGCCCTGGACCGGAATCGAACCCGGGACCCCTCAGTCCGCAGGCTGAGGTCTGCTCTATCCGCTGAGCCACACCGGTTTCGGCAGGAATGGAAGTCTTGCTTTTTAAGTTTTGCGCAGGCCCGGGTTCCTAGGACTATGGCCAGAGTCCTCCAAACCAAAAGCGGTTTTTGTTCGGCAGCGAGCGATGGTGGAGGGAGCCATACTCACGGCGCTCTTCCTTTTCCCGTCTAGGACGTGGCTGTGGGTCTCGTGGTGATTTTTATGACTTTCCTAACACCGTGCGGGTACATGCTGAGCAATCTGAACCAGTTCCGAAGACAGTAGGTGGAAGAAGACGAAGAGCAGCTGTTAACGGCCAGCAAGATTTCAGAAAAGCTGCTTCTTTAAATGAGTAAAAATGCCAAGTTGGATTGATGGGTATTGTGGGTATTCAGTTTCATGGCCTTATGTTTACAGTAGATATTTTGCACTTTTTTTTAGTGTTGTGCATTATATAAAGTTGAGCTGTTTAGTCATTTAAAAATGTTAAATAAAATTGAAGCACTTATTCATGCTTGGCGTTATTATGTGGTCACAGATAATTTTCTTGTAAAATATTTTTTAAATATATATTTTATTGATTTTTTATAGAGAGGAAGGTAGAGGGATAGAGAGTCAGAAACATCGATGAGAAACATTGATCAGCTGCTTCCTTCACACCCTCTACTGGGGATGTGCCCACAACCAAGGTACATGCCCTTGACTGGAACCGAACCTGGGACCCTTCAGTCTGCAGGCTGACGCTCTATCCACTGAGCCAAACTGCTTTCGGTCACAGATAATTGTCACACATCATGAAAGCTGATGAAAACTGACTGATGAAAAATACAGTAATGAGAATTGCTATGACAGTTCAGACTTATTGAACATAGTGCCATTGGATATTATATTATGGGAGTAGATGCATATATTTGGTGACATCAGCATTAAAAAGATTAACTATGTAGTTGTATGGTAATATAAGTTTAGCTAAATGATTCTTCCTACTATTTGTACATTCCATTGTTATTGCTAAGTAGAGTAATAAGGTTCAGACTTCCCAATACACTGTGAGAAATATAACTTAAATTTGCCTCTTTAAATGCCTACATTTCGGGATTTAATAAGTACCTGCATACTTTATTGTACCTCTCCTGAATTATTCTTCTAAGTTGCCTTTGAGGTTGAAGAATCGTACATCTTTGAATTGTAGCTCACTATCCCAATTGTGGTGTGACTATGGCCAGCACAGTTCAATTCTGAACCTTGGTTTTCTTACCTCTATAATGGGAACTCAAAATTGCCATCTTGAAGGGATGTTCTAGGGCAGTAGTCGGCAAACGGCTTGTGAGCCACATGCGGCTCTTTGGCCCCTTGAGTATGGCTCTTCCACAAAATACCATGTGTGGGTGCGCACGTACAGTGCGATTGAAACTTTGTGGCCCATGTGCAGAAGTTGGTTTTTGGCTCTCAAAAGAAATTTCAATTGTACTGTTGATATTTGGCTCTGTTGACTAATGAGTTTTCCGACCACTGTTACAGGGGAGTAAAACATTGAACCAAGGTAAAACACCTCGAGCTTAGGGCCTGAAACAGACTAATCAATACATGTATATATGCTTACTAGTATTCATACAACAGGTAGTACATTTCCTGTAATGGGCCAGATATTGTGGAGGTCAGTAAACCAAAAATAGATCCCTGCTTCTGTAGGGCTTGGTGGACTTGCATTCTAATTACTTTAATATTCCTAAATTTATTTTTTTATTTTTTAAAGGATACTTGATTGATTTTTTACAGAGAGAAAGGGAGAGAGATAGAAAATCAGAAACATTGATGAGAGAGAAACATCGATCAGCTGCCTCTTGCACACCCCCTACTGGGGATGTACCCACAGCCAAGGTACATGCCCTTGACCGGAATCGAACCTGGGATCTTTCAGTCTGCAGGCCGACGCTCTATCCACTGAGCCGAACCGGCTTCGGCTAATATTCCTAAATTTAAACTTCAAAATTTCTGTTGATGTATTAGTTAAGAGTTCTCCAGAGAAACTGAACCAATGTGGTGCGTGTGTGTGTGTGTGTGTGTGTGTGTGTGTGTGTGTGTGTGTGGAGAAAGAGAGAGTGAGACTAATTGAGTTTAAGGAATTGGCTCATATTTGTGGATGCTGTAAAGTCCAAAATCTGCAGGGTAGGCTTACACGCTAGAGACTCAGGAAAGAATTGTATTTTGAGTCAGAAGTCCGTCAAGTCAGTCTGCTGGCAGAATTTAACTCTCCGAAGAGAAGTGTTTTTCTTAAGGGCTTCAACTGATTGAATGTGGCACACCTAAATTACAGAGGGTAAACTTCAGTCCTCAAAGTTGATTGATTTAAATGTCAATCCTATCACAGAAACATGCAGAATATAATTTGGCCAAATATCTGGCTACTATCACAGTTGGGTAAAATAATTTTTCAGAAAGAAGTGATGAAAAGGGCCTGTGATACTCCTAAAATTTGGAACTATGAGGACAGTGACTAATTTAAATCTTATTAGTTTGTCAAGATCCACCTTCTCTTTTCACTGGTGGCAAACCTACTCTTAGGCCCTTTAAAGAGCTCTGGCAAATCAGGACAGACTTTTTTTTTTTTTTTTTTGAGGGTTTTTATTGACACGAATACAGATGCCCCCATTTTCCCCCTCCACCCAGCCCCACCCCCTAGCCCTCTGTAGTCTGTGTCCATGGGCTAAATATATATATGTGTGCATATATTTTCATCTCTTCCAAGCCCCTCTAAGGTCCCTTCCCTCTGAGATCTGACTGTTCCTTGCATCCATGTCTCTGGATCTATTTGTTCATTAGGTTCCACATATAAATTATTTTTCTGACTGAAAAATTATTAGCATAATAATCACCAGATCAATCCCTGCTATTGCAAAGGGAACGAGTTCTTTTTTTTTTTGCTTAATTTATTATTTTATTTTTATCTTTATTGTTCAGTTTATTAATTACACTGTTCCCCCTTTTTTTCCCCTATAGCTCCCCTCCACCTGGTACCCATCCCACCCTCCACCCTCACCTCCCCCACACTGTCCTCTCCCATAGTTGCATGATTTTGTCCAGTCTCTTGCTGCACTTCCCACACCCTTTTTCTCCCCAAGAATTGTCAGTCCATTCCCTCTCTGTGTCCATGATTCTGTTACATTCACCAGTTTATCCTGTTCATCAGATTAATTCACTTGATTTTTAGGTTCATTTGTTGATAGATGTGTATTTGTTGTTCACAATTTATATATTTACCTTTTTCTTCTTCCTCTTAAAGAATATCTTTCAGCATTTCATATAATATTGGTTTGGCGGTGATGAACTCCTTTAGCTTTTTCTTATCTGCGAAGCACTTTATCTGACCTTCAATTCTGAATGATAGCTTTGCTGGATAGAGTAATCTTGGTTGTAGATTCTTGCTATTCATCACTTTGAATATTTCTTGCCACTCCCATCTGGCCTGCATAGTTTCTGTTGAGAAATCCGCTGACAATTGTATGGGTGCTCCCCTATAGGTAACCAACTGTTTTTCTCTTGCTGCTTTTAATATTCTCTCTTTGTCTTTTGCTCTTGGCATTTTAATTATGATGTGTCTTGGTGTGGTCCTCTTTAGATTCCTATATTTTGGAGTTCTGTGCACTTCTTGGGCTTTTAAGTCAATTTCTTTCGCCAGGTGGGGGAAGTTTTCAGTCACTATTTCTTCAAGTAGGTTTTCATTACCTTGCTCTCTCTCTCTTTCTCGCACCCCCATAATTCGGATATTGGTATGCTTGAGGTTGTCCCAGAGGCCCCTTACACTATCTTCAATTATTTGGATTCTTTTGATTTCTTGCTTTTCTGGCTGAGTGGATTTTGCTTCTTTGTATTTCAAATCTTTGACTTGGATCTTGCGGTCCTCTGGACTGCTTTTAGGACTTTGTGTAATATTTTTTATTTCAGTCAGTGTATGCTTAATTTCTAGTTGGTACTTTTTCATATCCTCATAGGTCTTGTTCATTTCCTCGTAGTTCTCATTAAGTTCATCGGCCTTTTCTAGGAGCCTCTTGAAAAACCTTATTATTGTGGTTTTGAACTCTATGTCTAGTCGTCTTTTTTCCTCCATTTCTTTCACATCTGATTTCTTTCCATTTCTCTGCATTGTGACTGCTTTCCTGAGTTGGTTGATTAACTTTGTGTGGTAGATGTCCTCTAAGGGACAGTGGCTCAGCCTCCCCAGTTACCTGAGGTGGATACTCTTACTGCAATCCTTTATGGGTTGTACAGTATTGTTGAATTTAAGCCCAGCTAATTGTTGTTAGCACTAGGAGGGCTGGACCTCCAGGCCAATTGGCTGTGAAGGAAAGCCGTGTTCAGGTTGGATGGGCGGAGTCTCTGGGCTGAGCACGCAGCATCAGCTCCGCCCTGTGCCGCATGCGGGTCTCTGTGCCGGGTGGTAATGGTTGTGCATTTCCAAGAGAAAGCCGCTGCCGGTCCCCACCCATTGCTAGACAATTCTGCCTTTCCCCAAATGAGTCTGCACACCCAAAGTCTCGCCCAGGGTTGTAAAACAAAGCAGTCCGGTGGTCTCCCGAACGAGGGAGCAAGTCACAAGTCCTCTCTGCGCCGTCGTGAAGTTTTATCCCCAAATTTACGTGCAAACTGCTGTTCCAAGTTTCGCGCACTCTTCTCATACTTGCAGACCTCTGTCGCACCCAGTTTTTAGTGTGCCTACTCTGGACCTCGGATCTCGCCTGAAACTGGGGAATCTGCACTTCTTGGGCTGCCCTCCCATTTGGAGAAATCCAGCCGGGTTTGCTGATGCCCGCCCTCCAGCTCGTGTGCGCGCACGGCTCCGAACCTCTCTCCGGGCTATCTTCAAGGCTGCACTCTGCCGCTCCTCTGACTCACGGTGGCCTATCTTTACTTTTATTTGTGGAATTTTCACTCAGCCAGCTTTCCGGTGATTCTGGATGATGTTTGTTTTGTTGTTAAGTTGTAGTTTTGGACTTGTGTGGGGCAGCAAAATAGGTGTTTACTTATGCCGCCATCTTGGTTCCTGTCAGTTCTTTTTTTTTTTTAACAGCCATGTAGTATTCCATTGTGTAAATACACCTTTTTTTCCCCTTTCTTTTTTTTTTTATCCGCTCCTCTACTGATGGGCACTCGGGCTATTTCCAGAGCTTGGCTATTGTAAATAACACTGCTATGCATATAGGATATATTGCTAGAAGTGGGATTGCTGGGTTAAATGGAAGAGTTTTGAGTTTTAACAAGTGAGTGGATTTAGAGATTATTAAGCAAACAAAATGGAGAGTAATAGACATGGCAAAATCCAAGGATTGGCATACCCAGTGCAATGACTGAATATATACCAGGCCTTTCCTAGAGTCCCTGGCTCACGTTTGCTGTTCCCCTGCCAGTCAGGCATGCTCTTGAGTGTGTGGTCCCCCAAGAGTTTCTCACAGTTCCTTCAAGTAAGTTTATGCTCAGAGCACCAACTCTAGCCCTTCTAATTCTCCCCCTTCCATGGCTGAACAAAACCAAACTCTCTTTGAGCAAATGGCCCTAGCCTGTGCCAGGCCAGTATGGTGGGCAAGGGACGCTGGGAGGGATGGGCAGTGACCACTCAGGGCCTCCAGCACAAGGTGAGTCCCCGGGGCCCTTTCTCAACTATGGCTGGATGGTCAGATAGGCCTGCATTCTAGGCTGTTTGACTGACCCTGGGTCTCTGTGGGAATGGGGTCCCAAATTAACAATGTGCCCTGGCCCTCCAGTTCAGTCCCACCCCACTCCCAAGAGCCCTCAGACCAGCACAAGGACCATTCACTTTAGCTCAGCCCGGTCAACCACCCTAGGCAACCTTGACATCTTCCTTAGCACCCAGAGAACCACCCACCCCCAGTTCAACCTGAGGCCTCCCCTAGCTAGAGACACCTAGCCTGGCCAAGACCCCCTGTCCATCTCAAGAGCCTGGAGACCTCATCTCCCTGCTTCCAGCCAACCCTCTACCCTCTACACGAAGGAGGCATTGTCAGACCGCACCAGGCAGGAGCCCCCACACCCAGGCCCTTTGCCACCACTGTCCCGCAGATGTTCTGGGAGACTCCCTGAGAGATGTGGTATTACCCCCTTTCCTGTCTCAAATCGATAGAAAAAGTATTCTTAAAAAACGACTTATCCTTTGGAATTTAGATTCCAGACTTTCTTAATTGCAGGGTCATGGTAGCAGGTAACAAGTATCTGAGTTCCTAGGCAATGGCTGTTGGGTAAAGCAACCAACAAGGTGGGTTCCAGGTGAGTCCCAGACACAGGAGGACAATCCAGCGGCTCAGGAGGACTAATGTCACAGGAGGTCAGGAGTGGTTCCCACCCAACGGCTGCCTGGGAAGATGTCCTTCTTGTGGAGCCAAGGGCGGGTGGCGGGTCTGACTGTGTCCCACACACACAGTACAATGACTGAACAGATACCAGCGACGGGCCATGCCGACCATCTCTGCAGCCATAGGCTCCCTTCAGCCAGGACTTGGTTGCAGCCCAGGCATGGTGGCTTGGTGGGTTGGAGTGTCATCTGGTAAACCAACAACGTGGCGGGGTTCCACTCCGGTTTGAGAGGCATCTATACAATCGGATTTCGGGTTCCATCCCCAGTGGGTGGTCGGGGTGCATTCAAGGAGGGAATGGATTGATGCTTCTCATATCCATGTTCCTCCCCCTCCTCCCCCCCAGCTCTCTGCTCTTTAAAAAGAATCTAATAAAAACGTATCCTGGGGTGAAAAAAAAAAAAAGACTTGGATCAGAAATTGCCAACCTTCTTAGTCTTCGCCCCTGTCCTACTTAGGGCCAATGGGGAGGCGACTCTGTCCCCATGAGCACCCACAGAGGACGACCTACCTCAGGTCACCGGGCCTCCGGCCTCCGGCCTCCATCCTCACTAGGCACAACTACCTTCTCCTGAAGATCACTGTTGCCCCCACCAAATGCATGGATGCGGTGCACTCAAGCTCCCAAATGAGCATGCTTCTCCTCATCCCAGGCGGGTCCGGACGGACGTCATCAAGGTCCCTCATAACGGTCTCCGAGGAGAGGAGGCTGAGTCCCAGAGTGGGGGGTGGGGGTCGGGGGGGGGTGTCTCCATTGCTTGGGGCATCCTCCCTTGCACCCAAGGTTTCTGGTTCGATTCCCGTCAGGCATGTACCTAAGTGGCGGGTTCAGGCATATCCAGGGGTGGCGGAAGGCACGTTTCTCTGCCACATCAGGAATGAAAGTCAGGATTTAAAAAAAGGGAGAAGGGACCTAATGGCGTGTTACGTAGACATCGTAAGAAGTGAGCAGCTAGATGTCTACTTGCCTCCTGGTGAGAAGGTTAAAATTGCAGCAGGATGTGGTGTTATGGAGGTCCCAAGAGTAATAGGACTTAGAATGGGTGGAGGTGTGTCCATTGTAATGACTTGTCTATTAGCCACCGCTCCAAACTTGTATACGGTATGGAAAGGGAAACCAACCACTTGACAAGTACATACAGAGTGATCGTGGAGAAGACGACCAAGGGCAGGTGCCAGCATGGGGTCCTGACCACTTCGAGCTCGGGCCGGAGGTATCAACAAGGTGGTCAAGATAACGTCGGCACTCACCTATTACCTGGCAAGGAGACCTCAGCAAAACCCAACATCCCAGACCCCTAAAAGGTTTAACGCTCTTTTATGCCATGTTGCTCCCCGGAGTTCAAGCACCTTCAGTTGATATTGCGTCCAGTTTGGATGAACAGCGAAGGATTAGACATTATCACTCTGCCCACGTTGCTCATCGTCGAGGAGGCAAGTCTTCTGAGTGCAACTGCTGATGCGTTTGTCACCCAGCTCGAGAATGTTCTTGGCCTTCGCTGAGATGACTCTCTATGTCACAACGAAGGCCCTTAATCACTGGAGGGTTTTCCCGGAACCCTTCTTGAGTCCAGAAGGGCAGAATCTGAATGGAAGAGAAGAGCATGCATTTGTGAAACATTTTGCGAATTCTAAAGAGTAGGAGATTTTGCAAATCTCACCCACATCGAGGGCGGGAGTGGAGTCTGAACTGCGCTTGTCCTGCTAGAGTTCTTCTTACTTTTTAAAAATTTTAATTTATTTTTCTTTAATTGCTGTTACCAAGTGGACTTATGTGCAAATTATAACAACTTTCCGTAGCCCCTAGCCCTATGGAAGGGTTCGGCTGAACAGTGAAAGGTGTCATGGGATCATAAATTCATCCTGGGACCGACACCCCCCCCCCCGACCCCCATCCCCCTTTTCCTTTACCATGGAAAAGGCACATATTTACCAGTACTATATGATAGCTGAAACAAGACAGAGCATCACCATTTGGTGATGCAAATTTTATCCCATTCTATGCATGTCTTTGGTTTGAAAGCATTGTATTGATTTTGGAATTGCAAATTAATTTTAAAGAGTAGGAGATTTTGCAAATATGGGATCTACAAATAATGAGGATCAAGTGTTATTCTTGAAAAAGGTCTTGCTCCCATTTGTGAAATATTTTGCGAATTCTTAGTGTGAAATTTTAAGAATTTGCAGGATAGTTTTTTGGGAATAATGGAGAAAACTTTATCCCTTGAGGTTGATTATTTGTGGAATAGTTTTAAAAAGTGAATTTTAGCCCCGACTGGTTTGGCTCAGTAGATGGTGTGGCGGCCTTTGGACTCATGGGTCCCAAGTTTGATTCTGGTCAAGGGCATACCTTGGTTGTGGGCACATCCCCAGGAGGGGTGTACAAGAGGCAGCTGATTGATGTTTCTGACTTTCTGTCCCTCTCCCTTCTTCTCAGTAAAAAAATCAATAAAATAAAATAAAATAAAGTAAATATTGCCTTCAGTGCTAGCAGACAAGAGAAACAGATTTTTAAAAAAAGACAGAGACCTAGTCGATTTGGCTTAGTGGCTAGAGCATCAGCCTGTGGACTGAAGGGTCTTGGGTTAGATTTTGGTCAAGGGCACATGCCTGGGTTGTGGGCTTGATCCCCAGTGTGGGGTGTGCAGAAGGCAGCCAATCAATGATTTTCATCATTGATGTTTCTCTCTCCCTCTCCCTTTCTGAAATCAGTAAAACTATATAAAATAAACATTTAAAAAAAGACAGTTATAGCAAACTTCTCTTCATCAAGAATTCCAGGAAACAAGGAAATATCTTCAAATGTTGAAGGGAAAATGATTTTGAACTAGAATCTTCTGTCGAGCTAAATAGTGCCTGTGAGTGTGGGCCAAGGAAACATTTTAGCATATGATAATAAAAGAAAGAATGAAGGACGTGCGTCAGTAAGAAAGGAAAGTAAAACCAGAGGGAAAATATGGTGCACAAGAAATAATTATGAACACAGAAATGGTCAAAATATGTTGGTAAATTTACTTAACTGTTGATCAAATAAGTAAACTATTTTTAAAAGGTGAACTGAAACTCAAGATAGCAAAATAGGGAATCATGTTTATAAGGAGCAAAGAAATACTGAATAGTTTGAGGTTATTAGAAAAATTGATAGTTAAGTTTATTAGTATAAACTAAAAATAATTAGTATAGGCAGTCCTCAGGTTATGTTGGACTCGATGTTCGTCGTTTTGTGGTTATGTCGCCATCTCCCATCTATCTATATAACATAGGAATATACAAATTAGCCAGGACGCCCTAATGTCACAACCGAACAGCAGAGGCCTGAGGCTGCATGGCGACTGGCTGGGGTGAGGGACCTCAGGCCAGATCCCCTGCCCCATGGGTCTTGATGTCTACTTAAGGCTGTGCCACTCATCTGGAGGGGTTTGATGGGGGACCTCAGGCCATGTCCCCTGCCCTGGCACTGGGCTGGGAGACCTCATGCCAAGTCCCCTGCCCCAGTGCTGGGCTAGGACCTCAGACCACACCCCCTGCCTGGCAGGGCTTTACAGAGGGACGGGGGGCGAGGGAGGGAGCCCTCGGGTTGTGCCCTCTTCTTGGTGTGGTTTGATGTGCCTCTCGCCTAGCAGGGCTTAAAGGGGGACCTGAGACTGCGGCCCCTACCTGGAGCCTGGCTGGGAACCTGAGGCTGCCTGCCCCCCTTCCCACTCCCCCATCCTCCCCGCCCAGAGGGGCTTGATGGGGGTGGGGCTGGCCAGGTCTGGGTCTCCTGGGTTTTCGAAGCATGTGCAGGTGGTGGTGGGGACATGACTCTAGGTCCTGCTGCATGCCCCAGACTGACAGGAGGGAGATTTTTATACACATTTTACTAATTTTATTTCATCTCTGACATTTCTATTATAGAGAAAGGGCAAATAGCAATATTAAAAATTTCCTCTAATTATTTCCCTTTTAATGTGCACAACTTTCATGCACTGGGCCACTAGTTTGTTTATAAAAAAAAAAGTTCCATCATTTTGATGTAGGTACATATGTGCTTTATGTTTTTCATTATTTAATTACCACAAGTAAAGGTTAGGAATTGTTATCTTTTAAATTTTATTTTACTGTTTCATTTCATTACTGGTTTGTATGTGTTCCATGTGAGTGACGTGGGTGCTTATGCAGGTGGGTTCTGACTTAAAACGTGAAAATTGCATTACATCGCACTGTAGGAACGGATCTCCAGCATAACCCAAGGACCTGTAAAAACTAGAAACAATGTATAGCTTTCAAAATAGCAGAGGGAAAAATGATTACAGAAATGTTATTAAAGTAAAATGGGAGACAAGGAGAAAACTTGGCAAACAGCCTCATGAGTATATAAAAAGTTGATTTATGAAAATTGCCATGGGATTAAAAATTGTGGGGGAAGAATTTTTTTTTTCCAGCTGAAGTTTTATTTAAAGTGTAAAAGAAATGGTTCTTGAAAATGGTGATGAATAAAGCAAAAGGATACAGTGCTCTCTTCCTTCTAGTCGGCCAGCCTATCCAAGTACAGGGCAATATACAGTACGTAAGTGCTGGTAGAATTTCACAGTAGTTTAGTGTTAGATTTTCTGTGCCTAGATTATGTAGAGATTCCCAGGGTGTGATCTCGGTTCTGGGTCTGCACCTTTACTGAGAATGGACAAGGGCTCCTGCTCCTTGGCCATAGCCAATTCCTTTGGGCCCAAAGTTCTTTCATAGCATCCTTTACAATAGATTTCACCTTCCTTCTCAGGCAAGAGTTGTTGACTCAAGACTCTTTCCACACTTGGCACAGCGGAAGCAGTTTTTTTGTGCCAGGGGTTTCCTGCTCAGATGATCTTCTCAGCGGCGTACACAGAATCCCCGCATCTGGAACACTTCTCAGCACCTCTGTACTTCTGAGCAAACTTCGAAGTGTTGGGGTTTGTTGTCGGCCTGTGAGGTTGAACTTTCTGGCTTGATGCCCAGCCTCTCGCCCCGGTCCATGTTGAGCGTGCCAGCGCCCTGGCCATACCCATAGCTTTTGGCCCATACTTCTTCTTCTTCTTCTTCTTCTTTTTTTTTTTAATATATTTTTATTGAGCCGAAGGGAGAGGGATAGAAAGTCAGAAACATCGATGAGAGAGAAACATTGATCAGCTGCCTCTTGCACGCCCCCTACTGGGGATGTGCCCGCAGCCAAGGTACATGCCCTTGACCGGAATCGAACGGAGACTCTTCAGTCCGCAGTCCGACGCTCTATCCACTGAGCCAAACCGGTCTCGGCTGACCCATACTTCTTTCCGTAGCAAGATTTGCAGTAGATCTTTTCATCGTGAATTGCCACTGTTGTGCTTCGTTTTTCCTGCAAACCATGCACAGAAAGCAGCAGCGGTGGAAGCTCCGTCCATCGCACTGCACTTCCTCTGCGTGGTACACGGCCCTCCCGCAGGCCCCGCACTTGTTTCCACACCCCCAGACAGGCATCTTGAGTTGGAGGCTGGACCAGGCACCATGGGCAGAGCTGGGGCAGCAGTCAGAGGGAGTGCGCCTGGGGGGAAGAATTTAATAAATGGCTTAGCTGAAACCGGTTTGGCTTAGCTGAAACCGGTTTGGCTCAGTGGATAGAGCGTCAGCCTTCGGACTGAAAGGTCCCAGGTTTCATTATGGTGAAGGGCATGTACCTTGGTTGGGGGGGCATCCCCAGTGGGGGGTGTGCAGGAGGCAGTTGATTGATGTTTCTCATCGATGTTTCTGGCTTTCTATCCCTCTCCCTTCCTCTCTAAAAAAATCAATAAAATATATTAAAAAAGAATAAATGGCTTAATATGATCTGTGTCCATACTGTAAAAAGTAGACCCTACCTCATGCTATACACAAAAATTAATTTGTAGTAAAACCTAAAGGTGAAACAAACTTTTAGAATGAAATATAAGATAATATTTACAACCTGAGGAATAGAAAATAATTTCTTGAAGTACAAAAAGCATAAACTATAAAGAAAAACATTGAAAAAGTTGGCTACATTTTAAAACTTGTTTAATAAAGACTCTGTAAGCAAAGAGGAAAAACACACAAGATAGCCAGAGAGAAGATATCAATTTTTATCTGATATCATTTGTCTTCAGCCTGAAGAATTTCATTTAATATTTCTTATAGTGCAAATCTATTGGTGACAAATTCTCTTAGTTTTCTATCTGAAATGTTTTTTTTTAAAACATATTTTATTGATTTTTTTTTTACGGAGAGGAAGGAAGAGGGATAGAGAGTCAGAAGCATCGATGAGAAACATCCATCAGCTGCCTCTTGCAAAACCTCCCCCCCCCCTTCCTGGGATGTGCCCGCAACCAAGGTACATGCCCTTGACCGGAATCAAACCTGGGACCTTTCAGTCTGCAGGCCGACGCTCTATCCACTGAGCCGAACCGGTTTGGGCTGAAATGTTTTTGTCTTCATTCTGAAGGACATTTTTGCTGGATATATAGATACTGTGCCGACAGCTTTCTTTTTTCTTTCAGCACTTGACTGGGTTATCTAAGACAATACTTTTGAAAAAAAACTTTAAATTATTTGCTTTATCAAAGCCTCAAGCCTCCCAGAAATTGCTGCTTAAATCAGGTTTTCTTTTAATCACAAAAATATTTGTCATCTCAGAAATGTATATTATATTCATATTTTCTTTCATAATGACTCCAACTTATTTTACCCAAAGTTAACTCTTTAGCATTATTGTTTTCTTTAATTTGTTAAAAAGATGTATTTTAAATTGATTTTAAAAAATTTTATTAATTTTTCACAGGGAGGGAGAGGGATAGAAAGTCAGAAACATTGATGAGGGAAACATCGATCAGCTGCCTCCTGCATGCCCCTTACTGGGGATGTCCCTGCAACCAAGGTACATGCCCTAGACTGGAATCAAACCTGGGACCTTTCAGTCTGCAGGCCGATGCTCTATCCACTGAGCCAAACCGGTCTCGGCTAAATTGATTTTTTAGAGAGAGACAAAGGGAGAGGGAGAGAGAGGCATATCAGTTGGCTAACTCCTGCATGCACCGCAACCCAGGATCTAGCCTGCAACCTGGGCATGTGCCCTGACTGGGAATTTAACTGGTAATCTGTCAGTGAGTGAGTGCACAGGATGACAACCAAACTGAGCCACCCAGCCAGGGTTTCAGCATCATTAAAAAAAAATACATATTTTTATTGATTTCAGAGAGGAAGGGAGAGGGAGGAGAGAAACATCAATGATGATAGAATCATGGATCAGCTGCCTTCTGCATGCCCCCCACTGGGGATGAAGTCTGAAACCGGGCATGTGCTCTGACTGGGATTGAACCGTGACCTACTGGTTCGTAAGTGGACACTTAACCACTGTACCACGCTGCCGGGTTTCAGCATCAGTTTTTTACATCACCCTTTATCCTCGAAGGATGAAGCTTCTGTGTGGGATGTGTTTTTGGAAATGAGTAATGGGATTAGCCAGATCAATCTGTCAAGCAGTGAGGCAACATTGTCCGGTCCTGAATACATTTTTGAGTCAAATTACATTTTGTGAAGATTTTGCCAATACCATGAAGCTTAGCCATTGTGCATATTGTAGTGGGCAAAGTTCCCATACATTTTTTTTTGTGCTATGTAGAAACATTTAAAAAATGCATATATTTTATTGATTTTTAGAGAGGAAGAGAGAAGGGGAGAGAGAGAAACATCAATGATGAGAGAGAATCATTGATTGGCTGCCTCCTGCATGTCCCCTACTGGGATGGAGCTCAAAACCCAGGCATGTGCCCTTGGCCAGAATTGAACCTGGGACCCTTCAGTCTACAGGCTGATGCTCTATCCACTGAGCCAAACCAGCTAGGGCCAGAAACATTTTTTGATACTTATTCACAAATTTTTAAATTGGAAAATATTTATTTTCAATATTTTGTATGTATTATATACAATTTAACATTCTTTCCCTTAAAATAAGGATTACTTTTTGTTGAGATGAAAAAAAACATTGATATTGTCACCAGTTGTCACATTAACAGTAATTGGTTAATTCACAATTCTGACCCTATGGCTTTTGCTAAATCAACTTGCTGTGATCACTGTTCCTCAACTTTCACAAACAATTTAAATTATTTGAATGAGAATGGTTGCAATTGTACAGCATTTTAATTTTAAAAAGACTTTCACATCCATTATACCATGCTATAGGTAACAGGGCAGGTTTTATTGTTTCCATTTTACAGATGAAGAACCCAAGGCTTAGAGAGATTAAAAGATAGGTCCTAGAATGAATATGTGGTTCAGTTCACTTCAAGTCCAGGCTCAGATCGTCTGCCCAGTCTAGATGATTCTTTAAGTATATTCTTATTAACATGCAAGATGCCCTTTCCATTCTTTTCTTTTTCTATTGGCTTTGGTTTCCCAACAAAGGGGCTTCCTAACGAGTGTTTCTCCATTCTGTGTGGTTGTAAAGGGAGCACATGTGGGCTCCGCCAGTCTCCAATCTTGTATTTTCCTTTTCTGTGGCCCTTCCAGCTTCGCCACCTATGGAAGCCTCCTGTCTTAGCTCCAACTTCTGGAGTCTTCCCACCGCCCCCTGGCAGTGGGACCTCCCATCCTAATCATCAGCAGCAGAGCCCATCAGAGAGGGGTGGCAGAGGGCACGAGCATAGCACGCCGGGAAGCCATGCTGAGGGTTCCTTCTGCATTTCCTTGCTTGCGGTCCTCAGGAACATCCTCGTCGCCCTCCGGCCCGGTTCTCTCCAGCCCGCCCCGGATCCGCCTCCCCCCTCTTCCTCCCGGAGGTTGAGACGAAGCGTGGGACGCACATGTGTCTCTTTCAGGTCACCCGGTTGAGGCACCGGGGGGCTGCTCCCGGAGCAGGATTTACAGGCCCGGAGGACGCCAATGGGAGATCCAAATGGTCGGGGACTCCGGCACTTTAAGAGGCTTTTCTCTGGGAAACACCCGTCCCCTCCGTGCGCCTTATGAATGGAAATACTCCTCCCCCGGTCGAGCCCATTTTCCCATTTCACCAGGAGCCGCAGCTTGCACTCTCCTTTCTGTCTCCCCGCCCACAACAGCGCGGGCAGCTCCAGGAGGGGACGGACAGGAAGCCTTTGGCCGCCTATTAAATCCCACCCATTTCTCCGGGGGCGATTTCCTAACCTTCCGGGACCGAATTCTGCAATTTGATGTGCGTTTTGTCCGAATGGTAGCGACACGGGCCTAAGGGAGGGGGAAAGCGAGGGGGTGGGGGGTGGGGGGTATGCGTTCTTTTCCTCGCAACATCGCTGGCGGAGCGAGGGAGCTCACACGACACAGATTTTTGGGCAAAGCCTTTCCATCTGGACAGCACCATGTCCACCAAAGCGGAGCAGTGTAAGTAGCAGCCGGCCCGGCGTTCTGGCCCGGCCTCCAGCTGGGAACTATTGCAGTTGCGGCGTTTGCGGCTGCCGGGAGACCTTGGCATCGTGCTGGTGCGGGGGTGGGGGCTGAGGTTGGGGCTGGTGCGGGGTGGGGGCTGGAAGAGATGGTGGGGGAGGGTGGAAGTCAATGGCAACGCGGCGCTGTCCCCGGTGCTGAAACATAATGCAGCCTTCGTCGGGCTTGTGGAGGGTTTCCACAGGACTGAAAGACCCTGCGAAATGAAACTAAAACGGGGGTCATTCTCGGGGAAAAAAGGAGGTCTCATATCTTTCAGATAAACATTTCGGTGTCTCTTGTTGGAGTGGGGGAAGGGGGCAGCGGCACATCAGGGGCGGGGAACTGTCAGTGCAACCAAAGCCGGCCTAGCCTTCTGAGCATGCCCAGTTCCCGGTGCTGGAGCCATAGGGGAGTTTGTCTGCAGTTTCCACTTCGGGTTGGAGAGGCAAGCAGGGACGGAAAAAGGGGAGGGGGTCGGGGGGAGCCAGGAGCCTGGCAGAATTCAGGATCCAGTGTGAGGATAATCAGCTCAGGAAAACCAACATATGCTCAAACTAAGCACAGTTATAGGTTAAAGCCCGAGTAGGTGCTTTCAAGAAAGTGAAAGGGTCTCTGGGGAAATGATCTAACCCTTTGTAGGACAGCTCACACAAACTATAACAAATAACAGGATTTTAGTTGTTCCAGGAATGACTGATTGTGTGTGTGGTTGGAAACAACCTGCTAACTCCTTGTGGAAAGAGAAAGTTTCTAATACGCTTCCTGTAGTCTTTTATTGCAGTGTGCATTAGTAGGCCTTCAGTATGCACTTGGTAGGCTGATTAATGTGGAACCTTTTGCTGAGTGCACTTGAGGGATTCAGGAACTTAAACTTCTGATTGTTTATTATTAAGCAATGCATTTGAATAAAAAAATATACCTAACCTTATTCATCTAATTCATATACTTCTTTCAAAGTAGAACACAGTTATGTTGACAATGTTGTCACTACTTTAAAGTCTTTGTAATTCTTCTTTGGAATGACTATTAAAGCCATTCTGGGAGAATTTGTGTTTACCCAAAGCAGTGGTCTCATTATTTGGGGGCAGTAGCATGTATATGATAAAATGCAATCTGTCATTCATTCACCAGCTAGATTAAGTGAACTGAAAACCATGGAATTCCAAGATTGATGGTTCAGTAGCAATTGACAATACACCTTTTCCATCTAGTATTTATACCTTCTTGCAACGTTTTATTTCCTTATCTGTAAACTTGGGATAACAATGCTGATCGGGTTTTTGTGATTATAAATGAGAGAATACACATACATGGAAGGTTGAGTAGTGAGCCAAGCACATAGCAAGTACTCAGTAAATGATGGTTATATTATTGACAGTTATTTCCCACTTACTAGTCCATCTCTTCTAAATAGGAAGTTCTTTTTTTATTTTATTTTTGCCTGTCTCTAGAAATTAAATCAAAGATAAAATTTGCTTCTATAGAGGCTTTCAAAAAAAAATTGGATGCATTATGTTTTGAGTAATGACAACATACTTGGAATCAATGTGGATCTTCCCACTTGAGGCTATCACAGTCTTGAAGGTTTTATTACAGCACAGTTGTTAAAAAACCCACCACCTGTCATTTTATTTTATAGTTACATATTACATAAGTAATTTCTGGTCAAAGCCACTGAGTATTACTTTCCTCTTTCTGTGTTTTCTTTTCCTTGTTATATTTTGAGACGCACTGGAAGCTTTTTCTTATCTTTTTCCTGGACAGCTAATGCCAAGATAAATAAAACCTACATGTGGACCCAGTTATGTAGTACCAATAGTGTGTAATTAAGTAGCTATTTTAGAATTGTTTGTAAAACAGGGTTTTTTTTTTCATCTGTAGATGATGGAAAGGACACCATGTGGATTTGAGTTTTGCATGCCCTTTTGATTAACTGTGAGACACTGGGCAATTAATTTAATAGGTCTGTGCCTCTTTAAGGGTTTTCATCTATGACATGAGAAATAGTAGCAGCAGCTACTTTTTGTTTAAACCTAAGGGTTTGGAGGGCAAATGAGGTAAATGAGAGTAGGCTGTAAAAAGGATAAGGATGCTTTGGGTGTTTTTAAGTATCTTTATTTAGAATGAGGGAAGATAACAATTTCCTTTTTCTTTCACGTGCATGAACACGAATGGGTTGACACTCTAGTGCACATTATAAACTTGAAAATAGAGCAAACACATAAAAGACTGGTTGATGTTCATGAAGGGTGAACACTTTTTAATGAAGAAAAGTTGCAGGTTTGTGGTATTTTGGCCTGGGACTCAGTAGGAGTATGGCTAAGGGGAAAGAAAAAGAAGGAAATGCCACGAGACTTCCTTTCTGCTGGATGTGAAGACCACTATTGGGTTTTCCTCTCCTGCTGGATGGGAGAGAATGAGAGAATTCATTTCTCCTCTGCATTCAGGAGTGTGTACAGTGTCACTTGCCTAAGGACCAGAAGGGGAGAATTAGACTTAATATAATATCAGAATATTATTTCTGTTACTCTTCTTCTTGAGGCCTCTTGATATAGGTAAAGGTTTCACTGGTACAGGAAGTAGACATAGTTTGGTTGATCCAGCAAGAGGAAGTAATTGCATTTCAACCTAAATTACGTGATTTACCTTTGAAATGTAATGTATCATGGGTATGTGAAGAAGATTTTGTTTTTATGTAGCGGTATTTCCTTTTATGAAATAAGTGAAGAAGTAATAATGATGAAAGAGAGGCTAATTTTGGCAAACGTACAGTTTGGAGCCTGTTTTTATACTGACGATCTGTTTCCAATGCTATATGCAGAACCATCATAACAGAAGGTGAAAGCTTCCTACCAATTTCTCAGCCAATTGCACAAGAGTTAAATTTTTTTCCCTCTGAGTGCTTCTTTTTCTAACAAAATTCACTGTAGTGAAAATGTGTGTGTAGCTGATATAGAATCTGGGATGATAAAAATAAGAATTTATGCTTCTTTTATTTGGGAATTCTAAAGAGGAGCCCAACTCTCCTGCATCCCCAGCTTTTTCCATCGTCTAAGAGTTAAAATTGACCAATCTGGAGTACTTTGGATGTATGCTTCCAAAAGTAGATTGCTTTTGATAGCAGCAGAATTAAGAGTTGGCGTTCCAGAATTAGTCTGTTGCCTGGGTATGAATCCTGGCTCTGCTTCTTACTATTTGTGTGACCTTGAACAAGTTAAGTCAACCTCTGTAAGCCTCGAATGCATTAATATATAAAATGGGGATAGTCATCATTGTTGAGAAGTTTAAATGAGAGGAACTAAGAAAAGTGCTTAGCACAGAATCCTGGCACATAATAAGGAGTTATAAATGTTAGGTATTATCATTATCATTATCATTATCATCATCATTAAGTATCAATCTTGTGCTTGTTGCTATATTATAAATTTGGAGCTAGCGCCCCAGAAAAATATTATTTAAATGGGACATAGACTATTGGACTTTTTATTTTTTTATTTCTCTTTTCCTTGTCCCCAGATCTCCTCTACAGCAATCAGCCTAACCCATTTTTGGTGTGAGAGCATCTCTGTATGGCTTGACTTGGTCTATTTTAAACAAAACATTTCTAAGGCATGAACTGTCTATCCATCACCTTTTGTATTATGATAACAGTGTAGCAGCTGGTAAACATAAATAAGTTATATAAATATCCATCAAAATGTTTGTCAATCTTGGATATTAAACTACTGATAATTTGAGCATAAATTCAGAATAGCTAATGATAGAAATGTGAATGTATGCTATTTTTAATGTATTTATCCTACTCATCATCCTTCTCTCAGTAACTAAAAATCTTTTTAATTACATCAAACATTTTAAAGAATAGAGCTAATTAGCAATATGATTTGAAGTTGAACTTGACCCTCTTCTATACATGTTTAAGGACCGTGCTTGGGGAAATCAATCGAAATACTAAAAAAATTTTTATGTACATTATATGGTAGTATTACTAAAATAGAAAAGTACTTCTCCTTTGTTTTTTAAAAATATATATATTTGTTGATTTTTTTACGGAGAGGGATAGAAAGCTAGAAACATCAATCAGCTGCCTCCTGCACCCCCCTCCCCTGGGGATGTGTCCACAACCAAGGTACATGCCCTTGACCGGAATCAAACCTGGTACCTTTCAGTATGCAGGCCGACACTCTATCCACTGAGCCAGACCGGTTTCGGCAGTATTTCTCCTTTGAATAGCACTGCAGTCTGTACTTATTTAGAAATCTTTGCACAATGTTGCTAAATTCTTATAGATGAAACTCTGGTTTTATTAAAATATTAGAGTATGGGTTATTAACCATATTTGTGCTAGCAAAATAGAGTGCATGAGTTTTACTCTTGTCTTACATGATTTCTCTGCATCATTTGATACTACTTGCTGCATTCCTTATTTAAACTCTCTTTTCTTCCTCTTTTGACTGTTCCTATTAAGTTTTTTTTTAGGGCTACTTTCTTGTGCCTTATAAACAAGATCCTGTCATTAATCCTTTTTCACTCTCTTATTAAAACCCCACAGACTTTTGCTCTTGTTCACTATCTTATCAGTTACCATCTCTCTGTGGATGACATTCAAATACAATTTTCTAGTCTAAACATGCCTCTTGAACTATAAGCCTCTATCTCTATTGAGGCATCCTATGACATCTCAAACCCAAACTCATTGTCTTCTGTTCCAGATTTTTATTTCTTTTTATATATTACTCATTTCAATGAATAGCACCACTGCCTACCCATTAATCCTAGTCAATTTGGGCATCTTCTTAAACGTGTACTCTCTGTTATTAGTATTCAACAAATCACCAACCCCTGTTGATTCTAGCACATCCAACCAAATCGCTGTCTTAACTCCTTGATCAGCTTACATTGGACTATATTGTGTGTGTGTGTGTGTGTGTGTGTGTGTGTTTAAAGTTTCTCCAATATATCATGTTTGTTGTTGTTTTTCCCTGAAATGGCTTTCTTTCCCTCAATGGCCCTCTTCTTTGCCCTTTTATTGTTCAATATTTAGCTTGGAAGTTTACTTGATTGCTCATCTTACTCTGTATGCCCCACTCGTGTGCTCACACTGTATTGCATGATTAGCTTTCTTGTTAGGTACCCACATCTACTTTGTGTTTAGACTGTATTATGTTCATCTCTGCCTCTAGTGTGCAAACACCATTGTTTAGTGAACAGTATTTATACAAAAACTGTTCCTTGAATAAGTAAAAATTATCAAGAGTGACTTAAAAGTCTTTTATAAAGTAGGATTGCAGCCCTGGCTGGAATAGTTCAGTGAATAGTGTCAGCCTGAACACTGAAAGTTCTCAAGTTCAATTCCTGGTAAAGGAGATGTACCTGGATTGCAATTCATCCCTGGCCTGAGCAGGAGGCAACCAACCAATTGATGTGTCTCTCATATCAGTGTTTCTCTCTCTTTCTCCCCTCACTCTCTAAAAATCAATGGAGAAAAAATATCCTTTGGTTAAGGATTAAAGAAAAAGGATTGCATAATTAAGTTTTCAGATATCATTAATTTGAAGATTACACATTGTCATCAATGTGAAGTTCTGCTTTTCAAATGGATTTACAGTTAAATAAAAATATACTTGTCAAAAGTACTTAAACATATTTGCTGAATTAAAATTTATAGTATTTGTATAGTAAATTATACCTTTCTTGAACATTCATTGTGTTTTTGGTTCTTTCTCATCAGTTAAATTTTTCTATTTATGTTCAACATAATAATTATGATTCCTAATTAGTAGACAATTTTAGTACCAACCGTTTTTCTTAAGATAAAATGATCATACATCTGAAATCTATAACTCTTCATGCTGTAGTTTGATATGGGTCTTTTTATAATATACTAGAGGCCTGATGCATGAAATTTATGCAAGGGGCTTGGCCCTTGCAGCTGCGGCGGCTTGCCTCGGCCCTTGCAGCCCCACCTTCATCAGGAAGGCCATCCGGAAGGATGTCCAGAAGGTTGTTTGGCTATCTGCTCTAATTAGCATATTATGCTTTTATTATTATAGATGTTCAAGTTTTATGTATTGTTTACTCAACCAATAAATGGGATTTAAGTTGGGATTTTCATTTTGCAGTGTTGTTATATTGGTAATTCACATGCATTTATTTCTTATATTCTGCAAACATATGGGTAGTTCTCCATAATGGGTCTGTCTTTTCTTTCATTTTTATTTTTATACATGATGGCTATTGATTTTTGTACTAATTTTATAACTTTATTGAATTATTTTCTTTTTGTAGTTGGTTTTCCATTTATCCTTTGAGTTTTCAAGATGTTTAATTATATAATTTGAACATAGAAAATAGTTTTATCCTTGCTTTCCTGTCCAGTTCTTCTATCTCTAGTTGCTTTATTTCTCATTGGATTGTCAAATATTTCTAACACAATGTTAAATATAACATAGAGAGTGAGTATTATTGGTTTAAATTTTAGTTGGAAAGTTTCTACTATTTCACTCTTAAGTAAGATATTCTTTTGGGCTGAGATATGTACTTAGGAAGTAACCATCAATTCCTATATTATTGGCCTGAAGAAAAACCTGAATGGTGTTGAACTTTGTCAAGTTCGTATCTTGTATCCATGGAGACCACGTAATTCTCTTAACTTTATTAATATGCTGGATTGAATTTTATCATATCTTATTTAATAATTTTTGCATTGATATTCACATGTTAGATGGGTCTATAGGTGTTTTTTTTTTTTTTTTTTTTTTTTTTTTTTTTTTACAGGGGTGATATGGGAGGTAATTCTAGTCAGGATCTTTATGAACAATGCTATATTTTCTACATAAGATGAGTCTGGAAGTTTTCCTAATTTTTCTATGATCTGGAATGATTTTTGTTGTTAATCCTCACCGGAGGATATTTTTTCCATTGATTTTTAGAGCAAGTGGAAGGGAGGGGGGAAAAAGGGTAGAGAGAGAGAGAGGGAGAGAGAGAAAAAAAAAGAGATAGAGAGAAAGAGGAGGAGGAGAAAGAGTGGGAGGAGGAGGAGGAGGGAGTGTGAAACACTGATGTGAGGGAGACATATCCACCGGTTGCCTCTTGTGTGCACCCTGATAGGGCTGGAATCCAACTTGCAACCCAAGTACGTGCCCTTGACCAGGAATTTAACTTGTGAACCTTCCATGTGAAAGCCATTCATTGCTCCTACTGGCCTGCTCTGGAATGATTGAAGTAACATTGAGGTTATCTTATCTTTAAAAGTTCGTTGTAGTTCCCCCATAAATAACACTCTAGCCTGGTGCTTTTTAGTAGTGGATCTCTAACTTTCTCTATTTTCTCTATGAACCTTGTTCTATTTGGACTTTGTGTTTCTATTGGGTCAATTTTGGTACATTTTATTTCTCTAAAAATGTATTCAGTTCATCCAAGTTTTCAAATTTGTTTGCATGGAATTATACAAAAGTATCTTTTAGAAATTTAACAATTTCTATTATTTTGATGTAACTCCTTGTCATATCTAATGTGGTGGTATTTAGTATAATTTGTGTCTTCACCCTTCCTTTAAAAACTTATTTATTTATTTATTTATTTATTTATTTATTTATTTATTTATTTATTTATATTTTAGAGAGAGGAAGGGAGAAAGAAAGAAAAGCATTGATTTGGTTTTTTCACTTATTTATGCATTTTTGTATGTGCCCTGACTGGGCATCAAACCCACAACCTTGGAGTTTTGGGTTCTAACCAACAGAGCTAACCAGCCAGGGCCCCTCTTTTGTTCCTGATCGAGTTAGTTAGTGGTTTGTATGTTGTTGATTTCTTTTGTAAGGAAATAGTTTTTGGATTTATGTGTTAATTTTATTGTTATTTTTTCTAAATTAATTTATGCTTCTATCATTCTCCTTTTTCTTGGTCTCTTTTGGAGGTTATTTGTTAGCTTTTTGAGTTGGGTATCAATTTATCTATTTTAATAATTTGATATAGGCATTTGGTGTAATATATTTTCCTTTGATACTTCTTTTCGTTGTAGCCTATGGACTCCTTGTAATGTCAGGATTTTATTATTATTTTTCAAGAGATTCTGCAATTTAATTTAGTATTTTGCCTTGGAGTCAATAGTTTTTTAAAAGTGTGCTAATAAAATCCATGTGGAAAGAGGTTTTGTTCTTTTTAAATTTTGTTATTGATTTCTATTTTTATTGCATTATGGCGTAAGAATATTATTTCTATTCTTTGGAACTTAATGAATTTTGTGTGTGTGTAGCCTAACATTTGGACATTTTTTTGAATGTTCCACTTGAAAATAAGTTTAATCTCCATTTTTGGAATCCAGAGCTTGATATAATCTATAAGATCTACCATTATGTTGCCTAGGTCTTCTATACTTGATTAATTTTTAGTTGGCTTGATTTTGGATTGTGAGGTATGTTCAAGTTTTCCTATTAGTGTGTTTCTGTCTATTTCTTCTTGCATTTTCTGTAAGTTGCTACTTAATGAAAATTATTATTATTATTGGGTTCATAAATATAGTAACTGCAATGTCTTCATTGTGAATTATAGCTTTAAGAATTATAAAGTATTCTTCTTTATATATTTTAATACTTTTTGCTTTTAATTCCACCTTGTCAGATATCAAGATTATGACCCCCTGTTTTCTTTTTGTGTTTGCCTGATGTATCTTTCTCCATCCTTTTATTTTTAACTCTTTTGAATCTCTTTGTTTTAGGTGTGTCTTGTATTCTGCATAGTGTTGGATTTTGCTTTATTAGCCAATCTGAAAATCCTTTTCTTTCAATAGGTGAGTTAAGCCCATTTACATCTATTGATATGATTAAAATGTTTGGCCTCAGTTCTATCGTATTGTTTTATTTTTATGTCTTTTGTATCTATACTTTTTTCATTATGCAGTGGTTTTTATCTGCTTTCCTGTTCCAGTGTTTAATTTTATACTATACTTTTTATATCATTAGCCCATTTTTTTGGACTTAAATTGGTTTCTTACATTGAACAATATTGAAATTAGCTTGTAACTTTTCCCTTGCTCCTTCTGTCTCTGTATTTGATTTAAAATAATACATTTTTATTTACAATTAATATTAATTAGGTAATCATATCATATGCACTCCTTTTTTCCCCATCCCAATTTTTTATTACTATACTATGCTTTATTCTCTCCTTTATAACTATGGGTTAGCTTTGTTCTACAGGGATATTTATATTTAATGCTCACAACTAATTCTTGTATTAGTATCTTTTGGTTTCTTTGGCTGTCTGAATGTTCTTTCCTAATAGGAAGGACACACAGGATCACTGTACCCTGAGTTTTGGAAAGTTTATAATAGTTTACAGCTTTGTACTTGGAGTCAGTTGGGGTAGATATAAATTGCTTACCTCATATTTTCCTTCCTTGAGTGTCTTAAATTTGTTACACCATTTTTCTAGGGGGAGTTAAGAATTGTTGAAAAGTCTAGTGAAGGTCTTGTTTTCTTTTCCTTATTTTGCCTGGTTGCCCAAATTATTTTTTATAGAAGTAGTTTTAATTGTAATATGACTTACTATTGGCCATGTTAAAATGATTGTGATTTATCCTTTCAATATGTAATTTTGAGATTTTTTTTAATTTTAGAAGAGTGTTCTGGAATTATAGTTTTAATACTTATTTTTTTTATTGGTTGTCATTCCTTGCAATCCCTATCATATGTATGATGGGCTTTTCTTTTTTTGATAATCTATATGGATCAGTTTTTATTGACTATTTTAAAAATAATTTCTTTTCCAGTTTGTTAGATACAAAAAAAAGTACAATATACTTTTATTAGTCTTACATATAAGCTAGCTTATTCATGGTGATTTTGCATGTAAGTAGGGACATAATTATTTAGCCCTTAATTTGAAATGTTGAATATAAAGTAAAAATTGAAACTTTTTTTCAGTTAAATATTTTCATATTTCTCATAAGTCCAAAGTTTTTGTTATGACTTAAGTACAAGCATCTGACTACGCCATTATGTCTTCTAGTGTAGACACGCCCAGGAACCTGTGTATTGGAATACATGTTATTTTGTTCTCATTTTGTTTATTATGGAAATGATAATAATATTCACTCATTTTGAAACCACAGTTGAATGAATTTTGCTAAATATATATAGAGGTAGGTAAAAGTAGGTCTATAGTTATACTACAAATCAATAAACAATAATAAATAAATACAAGAATAAACTGTTTCATGTATTTACAATTGTAAATCTACTTTTGCCACTCCTTTTACAGTTGTGCAATCACCATCCGAATCAGTATAAAGCCTAAAAAGATTCCTGTGTCCCTTTGCTCTTGACCCCCTTTTTACTCCCCATTCTGGAATTTCATATCAATGGAATCATTCAGTGCATAATCTTTTCAGTGTGATTTATTTTATTTAGCATAACGTTTTTGAGATTCATTTATATTGTTGAGTGTATTAATATTTTGTTTCTTCTTAGTGCTTTTTAATATTTCATGGTATGTATAAGTTATTTGGATTGTTTCCTGTTTTGGGACATATGAACAATGCTGCTAAAAGTATTTGCATAAATGTTTTTATTCCTGTAAGGGGAATACTTAGAATTGCTTGACAATATGGTAAATGAATATTTATTTATTTATTTTAAAAATATATATTTTATTATTTTTTACAGAAAGGAAGAGAGAAGGATAGAGAGTTAGAAACATCGATCAGCTGCCTCCTGCACACTCCCTATTGGGGATGTGCCCGCAACCAAGGTACATGCCTTTGAACGGAATAGAACATGGGACCCTTGAGTCCACAGGCCAATGTTCTACCCACTGAGCCAAACCGGTTAGGGTGGTAAATGAATATTTAATATTATGAGATATCATATTGTTTTTCAAAATGGCTGTAACATTTTTTATTCTCATCAATAATGTACGAGAGAGTTCTAGTTGCCCCAAATCCTCATCACACTTGGTATTGACAGACTTTTTAACTTTAGTCATTCTCATGAGTGTATAATGATATTTTATTATAGTTTTAATTAGCATTTATCTGAGAACTAGTAATGTTGAGCACCATTTCATGTGCTTATTGGCCATTTGTATATCTTCTTCTGGGAAATAATTACTGCAATCTTTTGTTCATTTTAATTAGATTTTTGATTTTCTTTTTATTGAGTTGAAAGATTATATATTCTGAATACAAGCTCTTTGTTTTGAAAAATTTTGCTTCCATTTTGTGGCTTAGCTTTGTGTTTTCTTAGCTATGACTTTTGAGAAGTGGAACTTCCATTTAAAAAGTTTCTTGCTGAAACCGGTTTGGCTCAGTGGATAGAGCGTAGGCCTGCAGACTGAAAGGTCCTAGGTTCGATTCCGGTCAAGGGCATGTATCTTGGTTGCGGGCACTTCCCCAGTAGGGGATGTGCAAGAAGCAGCTGATCGATGTTTCTAGAGAGAAACATCGATGTTTCTGATTTTCTATCCCTCTCCCTTCCTCTCTGTAAAAAATCAATAAAATGTATTTAAAAAAAATAAAAAGTTTCTTATGTTTTATTGATTTTAGGGAGAGGAAGGAAGAGGGAGAGATAGAAACATTAATGAGAGGGAAACACCAATCAGCTGGCCTCCTGCATGCCCCCTACTGGGGATCAAGCCCATAACCCAGGCATATGCTCCAGATGGGGATTAAAACAGCGACCTCTTGGTCCCTGGGGATCGTGCTCAATTCACTGAGCCACACCAGCCAGGCTATAAAGTCCATTTTATCAACTTTTTTCTTTTCTCATTTGTGCTTTTGGTGTTTTGTTTAAGAAATCTTTGCCTTACCTAATAATAGGAAGATTTTCTCCAGTGTTTTCTTCTGGAAATATATTAGTTTGATCTTTAATGTTTAGGTCTTTGAACATCTTTGAGCCAATCTTTATGTATGGTATGAGTTAAATTTTGAGGTTCATTATTTTCATATGTAATATCCAGTTGTTCCAACGTCGTTTGTTGTAAAATCTATCTTATTTCCACTAAATTATCTTGGTAACTTTGTTAAAAATCAACCAACCATATATGTTTGAGTCTATTTTTAGATTCTATTATGTTTATTAATTTCTATGTCTATCCAATGCCAGTGACATACAACTGTCCCTATTACTGTAAGTTTATACCTTGAAAATAAGCCTTGAAATCAGGTAGTATAAATCCTGGAACTATTTCAAAATTGTTTTTTAGCTGTTTTAGGTCCTTTGCTTTTTATATAAATTTAAAATCAATGCCTCTTTTATTCTTTCTCTCTCTTTTTAAAGACACTTATTTGGGTTTTGGCCTATAGGTCAATTAAAAAGGCTTATTATTTTAACAACATTGAGTTTTCCAACCCTTGGAATGATACACATCTATCTATCTATCTATCTATCTATCTATCTATCTATCAATCATCTATCTATCTATCTACACACACACACACACACACACACACACACACACACACACACTTATTTAGATCTTGTTTAACTCCCATTATAAATCTTGTCACATTGTTCATTAAATTTATTCCTAAGTATTTTTATGAATGGAGCTCTTTTCTAAATTTCATTTTCTAATTATATGGTGATAGTATAGAGAAATATAATTTATTTTTGGGTATTGATATAATATTCTGCACCCTTGCAATGTTCACTTATTTAGTCTAGTAGCTTTTTGGGGAGATTATTTATGATTTTCGATACACACCACCATATCACCTGTGAATAAAGTTTTATATCTACCTTTCCAGTCTTTTTATTTCTATTTGATTGCTTATTGTACTGGCTAGCACCTACAGAACAATGTAAATGAAGGTAATATGAGTGCACATCCTAGACTTGGGTAGAAAGCTTTGAGCCTTTCGGAATATTAAATCAACCTTGCATTCCTGAAATAAACCACTTTTGGTCATACTATATATTCTTTAAAATATTGTTGTACTCCATGTTTGCTTATGTTTTAAGCATTTCTGTATCTATGTTCATGATCAATATAGGTCTATAGTTTTCTTGTGATATCTTTGGTTTTGGAATTAGAGTAAAATTGGTCTTATAAAATAAGTTTGGAAGTGTTCCTCTTTTTATATTTTCTTTTAAAAAATATATTTTATTGATTTTTTTACAGAAAGGAAGGGAGAGGGATAGAAAGACAGAAACATCGATCAGCTGCCTCCTGCACACCCACTACTGGAGATGTGCCCGCAACCAATGTACATGCCCTTGACCGGAATCGAACCTGGGACCCCTCAGTCCGCAGGCTGACGCTCTATCCACTGAGCCAAACCGGTTTCAACTCTTTTTATATTTTCTGAAAGAGTTTGTATAGAATATATATTCAATTTTCCTTAAATTTTTGAAAAAATTTACACTACTGAAGCCATTGAGATCTGAAGACTATTGTTGTGTGTGTGTGTGGGTGTATGTGTATGTGTGTGTATGTGTGTGTGTGTTCAGGGCAGGGGAAGATTTTAAATTTTAAATTCAATTTAGTTGATACAAGCTGTTCAAGTTATTTTTGTTGTTGTTTTAATTTCTTCTTGGTCAACTTTGTTATCTGTGGCTTTTAAGGAATTTGCTTATTTTGTACATTTGAGAAATTTGTCTAGCTGTCCATTTATTGTTATAAAGTTTGTTTGTAATAATCCCTTTTATTCTTTCTATATGTAGAAACTGTTGCTGTGTTTTTATTTCTGATATGTGCAATTTATGTTTCTCTTTTTTCTTGGCATGTCTGTTTAGAGATTTATCAATTTTTTTTTATCTTCTCAAAGGACCAGAATTTGCTTTTGATTACTTTTAAAAATTATTTTTCTATTTTCTGTTTTATGATTTTTGCACTTATCTGTAGTATTTCCTTCTTTTGTTTTGATTTGGATTTAATTATAGTTTCTTAGAGTGAAAGCTTATTTTATTGATTTGAACCTTTCTGTGTTTCTAATATAGGTTCTTAAAGCCATAAATTCTCTTATAAGCCCTACTTTAGCTGCATTACACAAATTTGGATAGGTTGTATTTTCTTTATTGCTTAGCTCACAATTTTTGTAATTTATTCTTTGACCCAAAGCCTCTTTAGAAATGTGTCTTTTAATTTCTAAATATTTGGGATTTTCATCATTGCTATTTATTGTTTTTCATTTCTAAAAATTCTATTTTTGTCCAAAAACAAAAGATTTCAAAATTTTTTGCATGAATTGAGACTTGTTTTATGGCCCCAAACATGTTTTGTACTGGTAAACACCCACGTGCACTTGAAAAAGAATATATATGCTGCATGATTGTTATGTTTTCCAGTTGCAGCATCTATTTTTTCATTGTGGGGTATCTTCTTTGTCCTGTTAATATTACAGGACATATTAACAGGACAAAGAAAATACCCCACAATGAAAAGTATTATGTTAATAACACTACTCCAGGTAGTATTATATTAATAAGTAGTATTATATTAATAATACTACTCCAGCTTACTGTTTGAGTGGCATATACAGGGTAGGACAAAAGTAAGTTTGTAATTGTGAGTACACAAAACACTAAGTTTATTCTTGTATTGTTATTTATTACTAGAGACCTGGTGCATGAATTCGTGTACAGGTGGGGTCCAGCTAGCTGAGGGGTGGGGCTGTGAGTGGTTGGCCATGCCCTCTGGTCAAACTCCAGGTCAAAATCCCTGTCTAGGAGACAATTTGCATATTAGCCTTTTATTATATAGGATTTTCCATATGAACAACTGTAAACCTACTTTTGTCCCACCCAGTATTTTGCGTTTATTTCCTTTAAACTTTAAAAATTTCTTATTGGATTCTTAGGCATTATTTTTTGCATTTTTAATTAAAGGTTGTCCTGGCAATTATAATGTATATTCTTAATTTTTCTTAGTTAATATATAATTAATTATGTACTACTCTTATTTAAAATGTAGAAATCTTGCAGTCTTATAGGCAGGTATCCCTCTTTCTTTTGTAGTTGTTACATGTAATACATGTTATATAACCCATTAGACAATGCTATGATTTTAATTTTAAAGTTATATGGTTAATAAAGAAATTAGATGAAAAACATAATACATTATTGTCTTAGCCAGTTTGACTCAGTGGATAGAAGGGCCTGAAGGGTCCTGGGGACTGAAGGGCCCCAGGTTGGGTTTGATTCCGGTCAAGGGCACATACCTTGGTTGCAGGCGTGGGAAGCACCCAATTGTTGTTTCTTCTCTTCCCTCCCACTCTCTCCAAAAATCAATGGAAAAATATCCTCGGGTGAGGATTAACAAAAACACAAAACAAAACCAACAAAATGAACAAACAAACAAAAAATATATATAGTTTTTGGTATTTACAGAGATTCTTCATTTTTTTCTGAGGAGCTGTGTTTCCATCTGGTATCATTTCTCTTCAGCCCCAAAACTTTTTAAGACCTTTTTTTTTTTATAGTGTAGCTTTGCTTATAACCAAATCTCTTCATCCGAAAATGCCTTTATTTTGCTTTTATTCTTGAAGGATATTTTTTATAAATATATAATTCTGCTTTGACAGCTTTTTTCTCTTTTCAGTACTTTAAAGATATTATTCTATCTGGCCTTAATGGTTTCAGAGGGGAATTCAGCCATCAAATTGTCCTATGTCCATAATATGTATGTAATATATATGTATTTTTCTCTTGCAGCACCAATTTTTTCAATTGCAACATCTATTTATGCTTTTAAGATATATGTTTATCTTTGGCTTCTTTTGGCATGGGTTGTTAGATATTTATTCTGTCTGGTGTTTGCTTTGCTTATTTTGTGTGTGAAAATTTCTGTTTTAAAAAAGTCAGACTTCGGATATTATTGGCTATTATTTCTTTTTTTAAAATATATTTTATTTATTCATTTATTTGAAAAATATATTTTATTGGTTTTTTTACAGAGAGGAAGGGAGATGGATAGAGAGCCAGAAACATCGATGAGAGAGAAGCATCGATCAGCCGCCTCCCGCACACTCCCCGCTAGGCATGTGCCCGCAACCAAGGCACATGCCCCTGACTGGAATTGAACCTGGGACCCTTCAGTCCGCATGCCATTGAGCCAAAGTGGCCAGGGCGACTACTATTTCCTCACATATTTTTTTCTGCTCTATTCTTTTTGGCCTCTCCTTTCAAGTATTCTATTTACACATCCTTAATTTTACTGTTGGATGTTATGTAACAAGTCTCTGAGGCTCTGTTCATTTTCTTCCCCAATCTTTTTTTTTTTTTTGGTGTGTGTGTTCTTCAACCTTGAATACCCTTATTGATTTATTTCAAGTTCATGTATTCTTTCCTCTGTCATATCCATTTGACTAAGTCCATCCAGTGATTTTTTTTTTAATTCAGAAATTTATGTTTTTTCAGTTCTAGAATTTTCATCCTGTTCTTTTTTTTTTTTTTTAATTATTTTTATTTTCCTGTTGGGACTTCTTATTTCTCTGGTGAGGCTCATGCATTGAAGCATATTTGGTTTTACTTCACTGAGGATAGTTATACTACTTGTATATACCTTTCTATTAGTTCCATCATCTGTTTACTTCACGATGAAACTAGACTGATTTTTTCTTCTGAGAATGTGTTTCACTTTCTTGGTCCTTTGTATCATGGATAATTTTGTATCGTATCCTGGACATTATAAATGTTAAGTTGTAGAGACTTTGGATTCTATTATTTCCCACTGATGAGTAGTATTTCCTTTATTCTAGGTCATTTTCTTGTCTGGGCTTGCATTGTAACTCTGTTGCTTATGCAGCAACTTCTTATTCTGTTCAGATCTTTTGCCTTCAGCTGGGTTGCTTTGAGTCTGTTTTGTATCTGTGTGGTTCTAGGGATCCATCAGGGAGGTAGGTACCCAGAGTCTGCAGGTCCCCTTTCCCTTGTGGGATTCCCCTTCTTGCTTTAACATTCATGTTTGCCAGCTTCCTTTCCTGGCTCCCCAAGTCAGAAAGGTTATGGCTCTTTCCGTTCGTCCTCACCGCTGTGCGTGCTGCTGGGACTGCACTTAGTCCCGGCTCCTCGCCTCAGCAGCTGGACCCCCTTTCAGAGTCCGTCTGCTTCTGTCCATTCCCCTGTGCTCTCGGCTGCTGCTTCCCCATCATGTCCAAGCTTTGTAGGTATTTTCCGTGACAGGAGGAGGAGTTGTTGGTAGAGATTTAGTTTATCATAACCAGAAGCCTCTTTATTTCTTTTCAATTTTTAAGAATTGCTTCTTTCCATGTTTTATTTTACTCAAGCATTATCCATGTTTTTAATTCCTGTTTCTACTGGTTGTCTTCATTTTAAAAATATTTCTTTTATTTTTAATTATCTCCAGAGTTCTTTCACCTTCCTTTTCAGATTCTCTCTTCTCTAGTCACTGTGCTTAATAACAGTTTAGCTTTTAGCTTTTTTTGGAAATCTGAGGCTATAGTTTTCGTCTGTTTAGTACACATATTTCTGCGTCTTCTTTCTCTTAAGATAAATCCGTACGGGATTTTCTGTTGCTCATTTTTTAAAGCAAAATAAGTTCTCTGTAATTTTAGGAGGAAGTGTTAGGTCAGGATAACTTTAGGGCTCTTCTTTTATCTTCTTGTTTTACAAAGTGATAAATATATGCTCTTGTTCTTTCTAAGACCTGATTTCATTTGTTGTCTTTTATTTGGACTTTCTCCTTTGCATCTAATACCCTTACACTGTTCAATGAGGATTCTACTCGGACCGGTAGCAGTTACTTCTGAGCACGGGGCTTTACCTTGCTTTGTTAGCATTTAGAGGTGAGCCCCTGCTCCCTCATTAAAGATCTTAGCACCTGCAAAACGCTGCCCTGCTCTGGCGTCTGTTTCAGGTTGGCCCCCAATGTTCCCTGTGAGTCCCTGTGGATGATTGGAGAATTCTGTCCAGAGCACCGTCAGGCCCACAGGCCTTCCTCTTGTGTCCTGCGTGGGTGCTGATAGTACATGGATGTGTGGATGTCAGAAGCTTGTCCCATCCTCTGATAATTGGTAAACAGGGCTACTTTGTCACCTAATTTTGTTGTAGATATTTTCTTTGGGTTGTCATCCTCATTGTACTGTCTGTTTTTATTTTTTTATTTCTATTTTTAAAAAAATATTTTTAATTGATTTTTTACAGAGAGGAAGGGAGAGGGATAGAGAGTTAGAAACATCGATGAGAAACATAGATTCAGCTGCCTCCTGCACACCCCCTACTGGGGACGTGCCCGCAACCAGGGTACATGCCCTTGACTGGAATCGAACCTGGGACCCTTGAGTCCGCAGGCCGACACTCTGTCCCTTGAGCCAAACTGGCTAGGGCTGTTCTGTCTGTTTTCAGTTGAGGGGCTTGGGTGGATTTAAAAACTATGCTGCTGCTAGGCTGGCGTGGCTCAGTGTTTGAGTGTCAACATGTGAACCAGGAGGTCAGGGTTCGATTCCCAGTCAGGGCACGTGCCCAGGTTGCAGGCTCGATCCCCAGTGTGGGGCCTGCAGGAGGCAGCTGGTCAATGATTCTCTCTCATCAGTGATGTTTCTATCTCTTCCTCCTTCTCCTTTCTTCTCTAGAATCAATAAAAATATATTAAAAAAACCAACTCTTTGCTGCTGCCACTGCTCTCTTCTCAGATCCCTCCTGTTTTAGCATATTTAACTAGACTCTTTAAAAAACCCTGTCTCTGCCGAGACCGGTTTGGCTCAGTGGATAGAGCGTTGGACTGCGGACTGAAGGGTCCCGGGTTCGATTCCGGCAAGGGCATGTACCTTGGCTGCGGGCGCATCCCCAGTAGGGGGCGTGCAAGAGGCAGCTGATCGATGTCTCTCTCTCATCGATGTTTCTGACTTTCTATCCCTCTCCCTTCTGCTCTGTAAAAAATCAATAAAATATATTAAAAAAAAAAACCCCTGTCTCTGGTAGTTAAGATTAATTTCTTTATATATATATATATATATTGATTGATTTTTTACAGAGAGGAAAGGAGAGGGACAGAAAGCCAGAAACATCGATGAGAGAGAAACATCCATCAGCTGCCTCCTGCACACTCCCCACCGGGATTGTGCCTGCAGCCAAGGCACATGCCCTTGGCCGGAATCGAACCTGGGACCTTCCAGTCCGCAGGCCGACGCTCTATCCACTGAGCCAAACCGGCTTCAGCTAAGATTAATTTCTTGAATAAATGGTTGCAGCTTTTAGAACCAGGCTTGTGACTCTTCACTCACTCTCTGTGTCTGTATCAAGATGAAGTTACGACAGCCCATTTAGTCCTTTCCCTTTTTCTGTTGTCACTAAGAGGCGATGACCAAAACTTGTAAGTATGGGCATCTTGAAATCAATGGCAATATTGTGTTTTCCTTACACCACTGAGTTTGGGCTTGCTCTTCAGTTCTTTTTTAAATTTATTGATTTCAGAAAGGGGAAGGGAGAGGGAAAGAGAGATAAAAACATCAATGTTGAGAGAGAATCATTGATCTGCTGCCTTCTGCACGTCCCCTGCTGGGGACCAAGCTCGCAACCTGGGCATGTATCCTGACCAGGAGTCTAACCATGACTTACTAGGTTATAGGTCAATGCTTAATCACTGAGCAACACTAGTTTTTTTGAAATGAAATACTACATTGTTTATTTACTATATATTTATATACATGCTGAGGGGATGGAACTACAAAGAAAAGCAAAAGAATGCTTAAACAGAAAAATTATTCACCTTTATGATGAGTGAGGGGGATGAAAATAGAGCTAGATACAGATAAGATACAGTACTAGTAAATATCTTTTTATCTGGTGGTGGGTACCTGAGTTTGCATTTAGTATTACTTTTGAAACTGTATACATAATTTATTTTCTCTTTCATATCATGGAAATGAGCTGAATGGAGTCTCTGAGACACAGTTTGAATTCAGGATCCTGGAGAGCCCCTTCTGGGGACGTCACTGAGCAAGGCCAGGAGTGAGTCCAAGAAAAGCAAGGTTCACCATAGTTGGGGCTTTTGGAGGATGTAGAAGTGAGAACCAAGTACTGTACCTCTGGCAACATTATGGTTGGAGAGTGGGTCACTTTGTATTTTCTGCTTCAGCTCGACATGACCTACCCCTAGTTCTTAGAAGTAGGTCAAAGAAGAATTCTTTGGGGGTAAAATGAGTATCCTTAGTTGTTGCAGGAGACTGTGAAAGACAGTAGGAACTTTATTGGCTTTTGGACAAATAAGCATGGGGGCACACTCACCCATGCATTCTATTTCGGGTTAAACACCCAGCCTGTTGGGTGTGGGCCCCTTAGTGACGACAGCTGTCAACAGTCTCTTGAATGATGGTGCTATAAGCTTGACTGATTGCCTCCTGTGCCTGATGCACACCTGGGTCTTTCCTAGGAGAAATGATGCATGGGAAATACATTTTTTGAAACCATGAATATCTAAGCATGTCTTTATTTTTTATTTACAACTTGCTTGAATACGGATTTCTACTTTGAGAGTAATCCCCCCCCCCCCCCCCCGGGTTTTATTTTTTTAAATATATTTTATTGATTTTTCACAGAGAGGAAGGGAGAGGGATAGAAAGTCAAAAACATCGATCAGCTGCCTCTTGCACACCTCCAACTGGGGATGTGCCCGCAGCCAAGGTACATGCCCCTGACCAGAATCGAACCTGGGACCCTTCAGTCCGCAGGCCGACGCTCTATCCACTGAGCCAAACGGGTTCGGCCCCCCCCCCCTCCCCCCGGGTTTTAAAGGCATTGCTTCATTGCTGTCTTGCTCCAGGGTTGCTTTGAGAAGTCCAAAGCCATTTGTCATGGGTTTCTGATACTTTACAATGATGTACCTTGTTATGTGTCAATTTTTATTCCTTATGGTAGACTTCTTAAATCTACTGTATTCTAAAATTTACTGAACACTGTTAATGATTTTAACTCTTTTGGTTCTGCCATTGCCTTTTTCTGGAACTCCTTTTATTTTGCTATTGGATGTCCTGGGTGGATCATTTCTCTCTTATTTTTGTCTTTCATTTGTTTTAGCTATACTTAACTTTGCGGGGGTGGCGAATTTCCTTAACTATATCTTCTAACCCTTCTATTGATTATTTATTTCTAGGATCATATATATATATATTAAAAAATATATTTCTGTTGATTTTAGAGAGGAAAGGAGCACGAGAAAGAGATAGAAATAACAATGATAAGAGAGAATTATAGATTGGCTGCCTCCTGCACGCCCCCCTTTGGGGATCGAGCCCACAACCCAATTATGGTGCCCTGACTGGGAATCACATCATCATCTCCTGGTTCATAGGTTGATGCTCAACTGCTGAGCTATGCCAGTCAGGCTCTAGGATCCTTTTTTTTTTTTTTATAAAGATTTTCTTTTTTTTTTAAATTTAATATATTTTATTGATTTTTTTTTTTTTTTACAGAGAGGAAGGGAGATGGATAGAAAGTCAGAAACATCAATGAGAGAGAAACATCAATCAGCTGCCTCTTGCACACTCCCTACTGGGATTGTGCCCGCAGCCAAGGCACATGCCCTTGGCCGGAATCGAACCTGGGACCCTTCAGTCCGCTGGCCGACGCTCTATCCACTGAGCCAAACCGGTTTCGGCGAGGATCCTATTTTTAATTTTCAAGGATTCCTTTGTTTGTTTTACACATTTATTTTTACAATTTTTTTTGCATTTAATAAAAATATTATACTGTAAACAAGTCAATTGATTTATTAGCTTAAAACAAAATAGCAGCACAATCATGTTTAAAAGCTAGAGACAGCATGCTGGTACCAAACGCAGCACTTTAGAGACAGAGCTAGGCTCCGAAAGATCTTCCCCAGAAATAGAGGCGGCAGTAGCTTGAAACGGGAACAAAGACAGGGAGGAGGAGGCTTAGGGAGTACAAGGTAGGTAGAGAATAGACTCACCTTGTGAAGGATAAAGAGACAAAGGAGTTCTATTTCCTGATGTTCCGGAAACATCAGAGCACGCCACATAAACCTGAGAGGGGCAGAGGGCAGGGTATTTCAGGCGGGGAAAGGCAACTTTAGAAGCATTTGTTTATTGTCTTAGCATGCAACTCATGTGTGGTGACAACTCATCATTGAGCTGCTTGCCTCGGCCCCATCACCTTGGCTGCACACCACATTGAAATGATGCCGTGTCTGTTGCCCCAGTGGGCCTTCTACTTATTAATGAGAATGTAAAAAAAGGGGGTCACAGTGAGGCCTTGGAACAAAAACACAGGACTTTGGTGGAAAAGGGCTTCTGCCTTCCTCCCAGTGCTGGCGCTTCCCTGAGGGAGAGGAGTTTGATGCTGCTGGGCCCCTTGCGGTTCTGAGTTTATCAGCAAAGTCTTCTCTTTAACCCTATGTTCCCGAGCCCTTCCCCTAGGAGTCCTCAGAGTTCATGGAAAGGCCAACTGAGAGAGGGAGAGAGACGGTGGGGAGGAGGGGAGAGAGAGAGAGAGGGAGAGAAAAGAAAGGGCCGTTTTCTTCCCATGGCCCTTGTTAATGACCAGAAGCACTGCCTCCTTTTGCTGATTTTAGACATTGAGAGTTTGTTCCTTCATCTGCAACAGTAATTCTCAAATAAGGGTCACATCTGCTCAAGGGGGTCTCTCAAGTCTCTCCAAAGAGGTTTTGTCCAGTACAGCAAACCTCTATTCCCCCAAACTGAGAATCTGCATGTAAGGATAGAAATTCCTGACAGGGGTGTGTTAGTACATGTGAACATTGTCATGGGCAGAACAGAAATCTAAAAATCCTTCATCTGTGTGGAGCAGACATGAAATTTATGGAGTGATTTTTTTTTCTTTCTGATTAAGAGTAAGTTACAAAGAAGTCATTTCTCCTGTAGCTAAACTCCACAACTAAGCTCCATGCTCCATAGCTCAGAACAGTAAGTTCACCCATTTATCTGGGGTAATCATACAGGATTAAAGAAATAGAACTACTCTTCCTTTTTTTTTAAATTAAATAACTACAATTCTGTCCTTTTAAAAAGACAATTTCCAGAAAGACCTGCCTGTCCCAGTGAGGTACTTGACACTAGGATTAGCACAGGCTAGTCACAGAGTGGTTTCTTAGAAGACTGCTGTTTCTGTTTCTTTTTCATTAATACCATACAAAGGTCCACCAATTTGTTATGAACAAGAATTAAACCTTTGAAATACTTGACAGTCTTCCCTTTAAGCTCCAGCGTGGCGTCCTCATCGTACACAAACATGGTGCGGAGATGCTGCGGGAAGGCAGACACGGTGCACCTATGGTTCACTCCCTCCTCTATGGCTTTGTACAGAGCAAATGCCCTGTGAGCACCTGTGATGTGGATCATCACTTCTGCAGCATCCATGCGAGTGCCCATGCCCACCAATCAGGGCTATGGTGGGCACATAGTGAGATCTCCATCGAAGAATCTAGCATTGTCCAGGATGATGTCCATCACCAGCATCTTCAAATGGGCCCTGGACACCAGACTGGAACCTGGCTCATTGAAAACAATGTGTCTGTCAGGGCCATTGCCTGCAACAAACAGCTCATTCTCTCTTGCAGCCTTGATCTTCTCTTCAAAGGCATCACTCTCAGCCTGCAGGTCAGCTGCATTCCCAGCCAGAATGGGGGTGTTTTCTGGTTGGGTGTCAGTGTGCTTAAGAAGTTGTTCTACATTAAGGAGTGGCAACTCTCTGGGTGGTCTTGAGGAAGACCCACATCCTCCATCCATCTTCAAGGTCTTCACTTATTTGAAGGACTAGAGGCCTGATGGATAAAGATTTGTGCAAGAATGGGCCTTCCTTCACCTGGCTGCCAGCACCACCTTTGTTCCAGCTTGGAGCTGCCTCTCTGCCTTCCCGTGCTGTCCAGAGGCCTGGAGCAGCTTGGGTAGTAAGGAACGCCTGTTTTGTTGCCAAGGCAACAATGCAGGTGTCCTGCCCCACCCTTGGCCACTTGGTGCCTGTGTATGCAAACTGAGCCATATTTTTTGTTGGGTTAATTTGCATACCCACTCCTGATTGGTTGGTGGGCATCATGAAGGTACAATTTGCATCTTTCTCTTTTATTAGTGTAGATAAGTCTCCATTCTTTTTTAAAAATATATTTTATTGATTTTTTACAGAGAGGAAAGGAGAAAGATAGAGAGTTAGAAACATTGATGAGTGAAAAACATAGATCAGCTGCTTCTTGCACACCCCCTACTGGGGATCTGCCTGCAACCAAGGTATATGCCCTTAACCAGAATCGAACCTGGGACCTTTCAGTCCACAGGCCGATGCTCTATCCACTGAGCCAAACCAGTTTCGGCGAGGTCTCCATTCTTGTAGTATTCAGTTAGCTTCTTGTAGCGACCAAGTGGGATGCTCCCAGTGGGGAGCTCCAGGGTGAAGTATTTGTCTGGTCCTGTGTTAAACTAGATGATGAGGTTCCTGATGTGTCTGGGGCCCAGTCACTGGCCTGAGAATAATGGCCCAGGATGGTGAGCTTCATCTTGTCATAGATGCCTCCCGTAGTGGCTGCAGCAGCTCACTTGTTGTCTTCTTCTTTTACTAATGACAATTTCAGTGTGGACATGTGTTTGACTCTCAAGAGACTGTCATAAATTAAAGGGAAGAGAAAGTCACCATTGAAAGGAGTACATGATGCTGAGGGATAGATGGCATGCAGTTTATGGATCCAGTTGATGCTCAAAAATATCAAAGCAATTCATAACATCAGTCACTTGAACAATTAGAACTTATTCAAATACGGATGCACTTCTCCCTTGGGATAGGGACAGAGTGCAAGGAAAGTGGCGACATTCTCTGGCTGCTCCTTTTTCAGTGTCTCAGCCAGCTCCTTTGACAGGGATAGGGGGGTCTCATCTGGTGCCTCAAGGATCACCTTGCACATGCGCCCCTGCTCCCGGAGCTAAGCAATAGTGTGCAGGTCTTCCAGGTGAATATGCCAGGTCGCAGTGGCTGCCCAACAAGCCTGCGTTACCGGTATGCCCACTGGCCAGGAGAATGGAGCTTGCGATAGATCCTTTGGGGACACCAAGTAATGTATCAAGATCTGTGGTTCCGCGCCATGTGCCACCATCTTCCTGCCCAGCAGTAAGGCTTGGCCTAATCTGTGGAGCACACTGGGATCAAGGAGTTGTTTTTTTTTGTTTGTTTGTTTTTTTTAAATAGGACTTCACCATTCATTCTTGGGTAGAGTATTTCATCTTTCTGATATTAATATGTATTTTTAAAAGTTTTTTTTTTCTCCTTCTACATAGATTACTTTTCTCCAAGCTGATTTCCTATTCCTTCTGGTCTGCTATGTTAGAGGCTTTCTTTAGATGGCTGCCGGTTCTTTGCTATCTTTATGGTTAAGGCTTGGGACTAAGGAGCTGACCTGAGCAGATGGGTGGGGGTATTTATTGGGAAACCCCTGATGTCACTGTCTTTAGGTGTTTCATCGTTGACTGGTTCACAGAAGGAAGGGGAGAGAAAGAGGATTCTAATCTCCAGCCTGAAGGGTAAGGGTCTGTCTGCTAGGGGTAGAGTGGGGTGGGCAAAGATTGGCTCAGCTCTGTGTTCAGTCTCCAAACTTCACATACCCACTAATCCCATTGGTTTAGGTAGGTTAACTGGTCTTCAACTGTTTTTTATTTCTTTCATTCCAGAGACTCTCTGGTGTATATTCTTTTTAGACAATAGACTTCACTGAGTTGGGAGAGAAGTTCTTTTAGGGATGTGAAGTAGTGGAGGGCATTTAGGGATCATTTTCCTTTTTTTAAAAAAAAATATTTTATTGATTTTTTACAGAGAGGAAGGGAGAGGGAGAGAGTGTTAGAAACATCATTGAGAGAGAAACATCGATCAGCTGCCTCCTACTGGGGATGTGCCTGCAACCAAGGTATATGCCCTTGACCAGAATTGAACCTGGGACCCTTGAGTCCATAGGCTGTCACTCTCTGTCCCCTGAGCCAAACTGGTTAGGGCTCATTTTGCTTCTTAAACAGCGTTTGGCCAATCCCTCCTATTAAAAAAAATATATATTTTTATTGATCTTAGAGAGGAAGGGAGAGGGATAGAGATATAGAAACATCAATAATGAGAATCATTGATCGGCTGCCTCCTGCATAGCCCCTATTGGGAGACTGAGCCCACAACCAGAATTGAACCTGGGCTCCTTCAGTCACAGGCCAACGCTCTTATCCACTGAGCCAAACTAGCTAGGGCGCTCCTTCTATTTTTATTATTATTTTAAAAATATTTTTATTGATTTCAGAGACAGAGAGGGAGTGAGATAGAAACGTTAATGATCAGGAGAGAATCATTGATTGGCTGCTTCCTGCACTGAACCCCCCACTGGGAATTGAGCCCACAACCTAGGCATGAGCCCTTAACCAAAATTGAACCTGGGACCCTCCAGTCCACAGGCTGATGCTCTATCCACTGAGCCAAACCAGTTTCGGGTTCTCCTCCTATTTTTAAAACTCCCATTCCTGCTCCACACCTCAATTCAGAGCTGTCTGGTGCTACCAATTAACCCCATGTCTTTTGAGACTTCTGAGATGCACATTGTTCGTTCTCGGCTTTCCTTGCTGCTGGCCTGGAATTCAACTCTCCCTGCCAAGTCAATTGCTACTTGTCTATTGGCTTTCAGGCTTCAAAATCATGTTGCCGGGTGTCTTCTTGCCTATTGTTCCTTTCTTCTTCTCTTTAAACAATCCTTTCACTGTAGTTTGGTGGTGTATGATTTAAGTGACTTCGAAAAATATTTTTGTTGATTTCAGAGAGGAAGGGAGAGTGAGATAGAAACATCAATGAAGAGAGAGTCATTGATCAGCTGCCTCCAGCATGCCCCCCACTGGAGGTCGAACTGACAACCCTGGCATGTGTCCTGACTGGGAATCGAACCGTGACCTCCTGGTTCATAGGTTGACGCTCAACCACTGCGCCACGCCAGCCGAGCTCCAGTGTATATGGTTTAGATGACTGTGCTCACTTTGTGGTCTTAACCCAGGAACTTTCTCCCACTTTTTCATGTCCAGTATCTTTCTCATTATGCCTTAACTTAAATATTTTCTGAGAGGACTTCTCAAACCACTATATATAAAGAAGAGATTCCCTAGCTCCTTCTTTATTCTCTATTTCAGCTCCATGTATGGCCCTTTATATACCTTTAAAACATTTTTTTGTCTATTTCGTTAATCTTTGGCACTTTATCATAAACATCATGAGATCAGGGGCGATAGCTGTTTCATGCACTGCTGTACCCCAGTACTGGGCACATAGTTGACCCTCAATAAGTATTTGCTGAATGAGTAAAAGAACAGTTTATATGTATTCTGCATGAATTTTTGAACTTGTTAACAGTTTTCTTAGTTTTTTCATTTAAAGGAAAAGAAGGGCAGGGGAATAAAACAGCACCTACCACATAGGATTATTGTGAGGCTTACAGGCGTTACTAGGGTAAAGTGCTTAGAATAGTTCCTGGTACATAGTCAATACTAAAGAATGTTATAGTTTCAGGAGTCTTAAAAAACATCTCTAAAGAGTTATAATCTTATATTTAATTGTTTAGTTTGATCAAGTTAGAGAAATGTATGGTGGACTCAATTCTTCTTGGGAATTGTACAGTATGTTCAGAGTCACAGTACGTCTGAACTTTACAGGTTGATCGTGAATCTCAACTTGGGCTTTAGCGCTGTCATGGAAGAGAGTGTAACGTACTTCAGCAGGAAAGTAAGGTCCCAAGTATTTCCCAGAGTCTGTCCACGTAGCCAGACATTCAAATTTTAGGACAGTGCTTTTTATAATTCATCTTATTTAGGAATATCTGCATCTTTTTAGGGAGTATAATTTATTTTCAATGCAATCATTTTATTGGACAGATGGTTGATAATTCAAATATGTCTTGTGTATTGCATTTAAGTATGGAAACTTAAAGAATGATTCAGAGTCTTCAGCTTCTGTAGATCTCTGAAATTATTTAATTTCCACCAAATAGCTCCATACTTCCTAAAAAATCTATGATTATAGAGAGCTCAGTACAGCTTAGCAATGAGAGATGGAAAATTCTTACCCCCCACACACCCTGTCCTTGCCATTTAAAATCCTTTCTTCTTGTCGCATCAGGAAGAAAGTACAAACTTATGAGTCACTCTTTGGATGGGATGGTAGTATAAGGAATTTGGCCTCTTAGACTCTTCAATTTCAGGATCTTGATTGAGGAAGCTGCCCAGAAATCTTTAAAAACAAGCTTATATAATCTAACCTGATTGCATGAAAATAAAATAGAGCTCCCTATTCCATTTCAAATTATTACTAATATCCAACAAACTCAACCTGAGGAAAATTTACCACTTTATCATTTTCTCCATCATGCCATGAAATGGATCAGACTTTCAGTTTCCAGCACAAGCTCCCCTGACCAATAATAATGCAAGAGAAATCAAAACAGCAGTCTTCCCTCCTGGCAAAGAAATTGTTTCCCCCTTTTCTTTTTCTTCATGTCTGGCAAATGAAATGTTTCCATATTAAGACTTGCCATTTGGTAAGTAGAAAGGTATCACTAATTCATGCAGGAAAGCATTGAATGATATTAGGTGTCTATGTGTGTTTTCTTGTTTTTGTTTAATTTTATTTGTATTGATTTTTAGAGAGAGGAAGGGAGAGAGAAAGAGAGAGAGAAACAGACAGAGAAACATTGATGCGAGAGAGAAGCATTGATCATTTGCCTCCTGCACATGCCCTGACTGGGGATCGAACCCAGAAACTGGGTATGTGCCCTGACTGGAAGCCAAACCCGTCACCTTTCGGTGCATGGGACGACACTCCAGCCAACGGAGCCACACTGGCCAGGGCTGTGTGTGTGTGTGTGTGTGTGTGTGTGTGTGTGTGTGTCTGTATGTGTGTGTTTAAATATATTTTATTGATTTTTCACAGAGAGGAAGGGAGAGGGATAGAAAGTCAGAAACATTGATGACGGAGAAACATCGACCAGCTGCCTCTTGCACATCCCGCACTGGGGATGCGCCCCCAACCAAGGTACATGCCCTTGACCGGAATCGAACCCAGGACCCTTCAGTCCGCATGCCAACGCTCTATCCACTGAGCCAAACCGGCTTCGGCCAGGGCTCTGTGTTTTTTAATGTGCTAAAAATGTATGGTGGTTTACAACTATTTTAATTGTTTTTCTTTATAGGTTACATGTCAGAAAATGGCTCTATTATTTACTTCCTATGTGACTTTGGGCAAATTACTTTATCTCTTTAAGCCTTGTTTTTTTTTTTTTAAATATATTTTATTGATTTTTTACAGAGAGGAAAGGAGAGGGATAGAAAGTCAGAAACATCGATGAGAGAGAAACATCGATCAGCTGCCTCTTGCACACCCCCTCCTGGAGATGTGCCCGCAGCCCAGGTACATGCCCTTGACCGGAATCGAACCCTGGACCTTTCAGTCCGCAGGCCGACGCTCTATCCACTGAGCCACACTGGTCTTGGCAGCTTTGGTTTTTTTTCATTGGTAATATGGGATTAGTAACAATAATACAACTATTATTTTTATGTTTATTGGCACAACATAAACACTCAGAATTGTGAATTATTACTATGATTTTGGCTCACAGGATGAGGCTTATGTCTTTTTGTTGTCGATTTATCATATCTCAAAGTATCTAGACCGTTTAGTGAGTGTTTAATCAATATCTGATGAATGACTAAGATCACTGTTATCTTTCCTTTCACTTTTGTTGCTTAACTTTTGCTTAATGTGTAAAATTTCTTAAACTCCTGACATTACTTTTTACAAGTTAACTGCTCAAAAATGTAATTGAATAATGTATGTGGAAGTGCTTTGAAAAATGTAAAGGCTATCCAAATGTAATTGATGATGATGATGATGATGATGATGATGATGGAGTCACTTGCCAAAGAACGGGAGTGTTCTTTGCTGACCTCTCCTGTCTGCTGAAAGTGACAGGTAAAGTTGCCACTTGGAACTAAACTCTTCTAAAATATATAATACAAATGTAAGTATATGAGTAATTGAAAGGGTTAGCAATGAAATTTATGATATCTGACATTCTTTTGTTTTTGAGGGGAGATCTGTCTGTTTTGGCTCCTTAAATATGTGTATCCTTTTCCATCACCCTTCATTTGTATGTGGTTTTGCTTTTCGTTAAAGAGGATGACTATCCTCAAAGGAGGAGGATTCATCTTTGAGTAAGGATTTGCTAAGAACTCTGGTTCCTCACTAGAACTCCCAAACAATGTGTTGTGGCATTGTTCTCCCTTCATCTTCATTTCTGAATATCTTTATTACTAGCTATGCTTACTTTTTTTTTTCTTCAAAAAGACAACTCTGAATATAGAACTGGATTTAAGTACCAAATGCACTAGTAGATTGTGTGTGTTTGTGTGTCTGTGTGTAAGGATTATGCTTGATTTTGTTGATGAAAGGTCTTTGTTGTGTTTTTCTTACTCCACAGGTTATTCTATTTTAAGGGACAGATATTGGACTGGAAAAGGGAAAAGAAAAGGATCTGACATATAACTGCTAATTATGGTAGCAATTTATTATATACTATGTGCCAGTCATTGTGCTAAGTAATTTATACATACAATATTGTAAAATCCCCATTTTATAGATTAGGAAATTGAGGCTCAGAGAAGTTCATTACCCAAGTTCTCATAGTTAGTAAGTAGAAGAGCTTAAATTCAAATAACACCTGGCTCATTTGCTATATACTTTGAACTCTTGATTCCTCTGTTTTTCCATCTTTATTGTTTTTTATTTTTTTTTAATTTATTTTTTAATCTTTATTGTTCAGTTTATTAATTACATTGTTCCTCCCTTTTCCCCCCTATAGCTCCCCTCTACCCGGTACCCATCCCACTCTCCGCCCTCACCTCCCCCCCACTGTCCTCCCCCATAGTTGCATGATTTTTGTACAGTCTCTTGCTGCACTTCCCATACCCCTTTTCTCCCCAAGAATTGTCAGTCCATTCCCTCTCTATGTCTATGATTCTGTTATATTCACCAGTTTATCCTGTTCATCAGATTATTAATTCACTTGATTTTTAGATTCATTTGTTGATAGATGTGTATTTGTTGTTCATAATTTATATTTTTACCTTTTTCTTCTTCCTCTTCTTATAGAATATCTTTCAGCATTTCATATAATATTGGTTTGGCGGTGATGAACTCCTTTAGCTTTTTCTTAACTGCGAAGCACTTTATCTGACCTTCAATTCTGAATGATAGCTTTGCTGGATAGAGTAATCTTGGTTGTAGATTCTTGCTGTTCATCACTTTGAATATTTCTTGCCACTCCCGTCTAGCCTGCATAGTTTCTGTTGAGAAATCCGCTGACAATCGTATGGGTGCTCCCTTATAGATAACTAACTGTTTTTTTCTTGCTGCTTTTAATATTCTCTCTTTTTCTTTTGCCCTTGGCATTTTAATTATGATGTGTCTTGGTGTGGTCCTCTTTAGATTCCTATATTTTGTGGTTCTGTGCACTTCTTGGGCTTTTAAGTCAATTTCTTCCACCAGGAGGGGAAGTTTTTGGTCACTATTTCTTCAAGTAGGTTTTCATTATCTTGCTCTTTCTTTTTCTGGCACCCCTATAATTCAGATGTTGATATGCTTTATGTTGTCCCAGAGGCCCCTTACACTATCTTCAATTATTTGGATACTTTTGGTTTCTTGCTTTTCCGGCTGAGTGGATTTTGCTTCTTTGTATTTCAAATCTTTGACTTTGTTCTTGCAGTCCTCTGGACTGCTTTTAGGTCTTTGTATAATATTTTTTATTTCAGTCAGTGTATGCTTAATTTCTAGTTGGTTCTTTTACATATCCTCATAGGTCTTGTTCATTTCCTTGTAGTTCTCATTAAGTTCATCGGCCTTTTCTAGGAGCCTCTTGAGAAACCTTATTACTGTGGTTTTGAATTCTATGTCTAGTCGTCTTTTTCCCTCCATTTCTTTCACACCTGATTTATTTCCATTTCTCTGCATTGTGGCTGCTTTCCTGAGTTGGTCCATTAGCTTTGTGTGGTATATGTCCTCTAAGGGACAGTGGCTCAGCCTCCCCAGTTACCTGAGGTGGATACTCTTGCTGCAGCCCTTTATGGGTTGTACAGTATTGTTGAAGTTAAGCCTAGATTATTGTTGTTAGCACTAGGAGGGTTTGACCTCCAGGCCAGTTGGCTGTGAGGGTGAGCTGTGTTCAGGTTGGATTTGTGGAGTCTCCGGGTTGAGCAGGCAGCGTCAGCTGCACTCTATGCGGCACGTGGGTCTCTGTGCCGGGTGAAAGAAAGCTGCTGCCGGTCTCCACCTGTTGCCAGACAACTCTGCCTCTCCCCAAATGAGTCTGCACACCCAAAGACTTGCCCAGGGTTATAAAACAAAGCAGTCTGGTGGTCTCCTGAACGAGGGAGCAAGTCACGAGTCCTCTCTGTGCGTTCGTGCACTTCTGTTCCCAAGTTTATGCGCAAACTGCTGTTTCCAAGTTTACACGCACTCTCCACTAGCTCGCCCTCTTCACGGGCTCACAGACCTCTGCCGTGCCTGGGTTTCAGCGTGCCTTTCCCAGACCTTGCCTGGAACTGGGGAATCAGTGCAGTGGGGCACCTTTGCCCTCCCCGTTGGAGAAACCTGGCCAGGTTTGAAGCTGCCTGCCCTTTTCGTTCATGTGCACTCACGGCTCCGAACCTCTGACTCTGTGCGTATCTTCAAGGCTGCGCTCCGCCGCTCCTCTGAGTCACAGTGTCCTATCTTTACTTTTATTTGTGGAATTTTCACTCAGCCAGCTTTCCGGTGATTCTGAATGATTTTTGTTCTGTTGTTAAGTTGTAGTTTTGGAATTGTTGTGTGGGGCAGCAAGATAATTGTTTACCTATGCCGCCATCTTGGTTCCTCTCCCATTTTTCCATCTTTAAAATGCAATATTTTTTTTTGTGTGTGAAAAGCTCCAGTTTTTGGGAGTGGGGTGAGGAGGAGGATTGAGGAGACTCTTGTAGTGACAGATATATTATGAAATGAATGGTGAAAGGTTTGGAGAAGATGGAACATGGGGGCAGAAATGAAAATAAGGACACTACAGGCTCACCTTGTCTATATTCTTGTGGGAGTGCAAGTTATAGTTGTAATACCAGAAGGGAATGAGGAAGGGGTGAATATAGAATTTGTAAAATGCCCTTCGCAAATCTTGTTATAAAAGGATTTATTTGTTACTGTTATTGGCTGTGATAGTATTATTGTGATTATGCTATAAATGTCATTATTGGTCAGAAATTATCCTAAAATATTAATAAGTGGAGTGATCTGATTAATAACATTTGTTTTAAATACTCAAGCAAAAATATTATTGTAGATGGGAATAGATGGCACTAGCAAAGTTGAGTGTTGGGTATGTGGGCTTCATTTTAATTTTTTCTCTCTTTGTATGTGTTTAAATTTTTTGTAATCCTCACTTGATGATACGTCTTTATTGATTTTAGAGAGAGAGAGGAAAGGAGATTGTGAGAGAGTGAGAAAAACATTGATATAAGAGGGAAACATTGATCGCCTTTGACCAGGGATCCAGTCTGCAACCGGAGTCTATTTCCTGACCAGGAACTGAACCAACAACCTTTCCGTGTGGGGGTGACATTCCATCAACTGAGCCACATCATCCAGGGCTGTGTTTAAATGTCTATAGTAAAAAGTGAACAAGTAAACCAAACTCCTTTCTCTGTAACAGCTTCATGTGGAAATAAAGGACAAATAGAGAAGAAACAGTTAAATTAATGAGGACTTCTACTAGTAAATGCAGTGGGCTAAAAGGATATAAATAACTTGACTATTAGCTTGGTGGGTATCAAACAGGACTCCAGCTTCTCCTCTGTCTCTATAAAGTTATCCCCAACCAAAATTCCCTCAACATGAGCACTTTAACAGTAATAGGGATTTAAGTTGTGTCCTCAAATGGTATAGTCAGCCTGGGCACCTTCTGCCCTCAGGGGTTCTTTTCTGTGCTTCTTATCCAACAGAGGATGGGAGCCTAACTCATTCTGATTAGAACAGGGACAATTTTAGCTATGCTGTAACCAGTATAGTTTCTACTTCTCCTAAAGTTATGTTTCCCAACATGCCCTTCCTAGGGACGTGCCTCTCTGAAGAGTATTTCACTTTCCTTCATCATCTAGAGGCACATAGTTGCCTCAGAGACTGACCACTCTTTATATATCCTCTGCTCTGACCAGTCTCTGAGCTGGTCAGGCACAACTGGGGCACATATCATTCTCTGACCATGAGGCCATGCCTGGTTTCTCATGCGGTTAGGCACTCAGTTGGGGTTCTCTGTCTGCCCCTCTGGCTCTTGGAATAGGTCCTTGCTTTCTTTCCATCCTTGCAGACACAGACCATCCTTGGACCTTCAGTTGGTTTTCTGCCAGACCAGCTCCACACCCCAAAATAGCCGGTAGTGGAACTGGAGACTTATAAAGAAAGGGGTACAGAAGTTCTTGTGATACAAATTGTTTTTGCTCTAAGTAATGATAAGATGAGATACAGGAACTTCAGTGTCATAGCCAAGATCCAAAATTAGTTCATAAACATAGACAATAAAGGTAGCAAAGGCCTGAGATGGGGATGGGCTGGAGAGGGGTCAATGGGGGAAAAAAGAAGTATGTAATTCTTTGAACAATAAAGATTAAAACAAAATTAGTCCATGACAGGAGTATAAATTCTAAACTGCTTAGTTGTACTAAAAATCATATATGTGGATTAATTCATTCATTTATTCAACAAGCATTTATTTATAAGGCACTAATTAAATGCTGGATATCCTATATAATAAAAGCCTAATATGCTAAGTGTCTGGTCATCCAGTCATCTGTTCAACCAATCAAAGCATAATATGCTAATGATATGCTAAGGCCACTCAACTGCTCATTATGACGTGCACTGACCACCAGAGGGCAGATGCTCTGACTGGTAGGTTAACTTGATGCTGGGGTCCAGCCCATCCGGACTGAGAGAGATGGGCCGGACACACCCTGAAGCCCTCCTGTGTTCCTTCTGGGCCCTGATTGTGCACTGGTGGGGTCCCTCGGCCTGGCTTGTGCCCTCTCACAATCCAGGGCTCCTTGGGGGATGTTGGAGAGCCGGTTTCGGCCTGATCCTGCAGGGCAGGCTGAGGGACCCCACTGATACACAAATTTGTGCACCAGGCCTCTAGTACAAAAATAAAAGAGATTCTGATCTCAAGATCTGATAGCCCAGTTGAAGAGATAGTGATTGAGTTAATAATTATATCAGATTGTGGTAAGTGCTATGTTCAAGGGAAGCTCTGTGGGCTATGAAAGTGCCAAGGAGATGCATTTAATGCTGCTTGTGGTAGGGAAGGTTAGTTATCTACTGCAGAACTGGTTAGAGCTGAGCTTTAGGAATTCTTAGGAAGTGGCTAGATAGAGAAGGACAGATTGCATTCCCATAGAGGGAATATTATATGCAAAAGCATGGGAGAGTATGAGCATCGTAAGTTGGGATTTCTACAAGTCAGTATGGTTGAAGTGTGGTACATATGGAAAAGACAGAAGATGAAGCTTGACAGATGAGCAAGGATCCGCTCATGCTGGACTCTATATGCTAAGTTGATTACTTGGATTTCAACCAGCAGGAAATGAGGAAGATTTGCCTTTAGAAAAATCACTTTGGATATCATGTAAAAACAAGGGTCAGAAGGGAATCAGTCTGGATATCACAGCAATAACCTAGGAAAGAGATTGTGCAGGCTTGAATTAAGGTATATATGGAGAAGGTAGTAGATTTTAGAGATGATTTCTATCTAGATAGAACCAATTGGACCAAGAAATAGAATCTACTGGTCAGGAGAAACACTTTGACAGACACAAATAAAGTGAATTAAGACAGATATACAGGGTGATTAAGAAGGATGTCTAATTTTGTATTGATACTTTAATCAAGAGAAGAAATGAAAACAATAGCATGCATAATTTTTACTTTGACCATTGTGATGAATATTTATAGCAATCCAAATTTACGAATTACTCTATTTATGGTTATCATTTCTCAGTGAAAGGTTAGATTGAAGAGAAAATGAATAGTTTAAAAAGGGACAATGACATCAAATCCATAAGCCATGAACTTTATGTAGTGAAAGAATCTGCCAGTAAAAAATAAGGTGGAGCCCTAACCAGTTTGGCTCAGTGGATATGAGCATTGGCCTGAAGACTGAAGGGTCCCAGGTTAGATTCCGGTCAAGGGCATGTATCTTGGTTGCAGGCACATCCCTAGTAGGAGGTGTGCAGGAGGCAGCTAATCGACATTTCTCCTCTCATCGATGTTTCAAAACTCTCTATCCCTTTCCCTTCCTCTCTGTAAAAAAATCAATAAAATACATTAACAAAATAAGGCGGAATTAGGATATATGCTTCAAATTTGTGTTGGTAACCAATATTTGCAAAGAAGATGGGGGAAGTATTATTTTAATTTCTCATTTGGCAAAATGAGAACAAGACAAACAAGAGCCCCTGAAGCTCAGAGATATTAAATGATTTGCTTGAGGTCACACATGGCTCTAGGTGGGAACTCACACTCCATCCCACAGTTCTCTGCAGGACATTGTGATAATTCCAGGACATTTACCCAGCATGTTTAGGGCCCGAGATGTGAAAAGTAAAGTGATTGGCCTATTTGGAGAAAATAAAATGAGTAAATACTGAAAATGATAATGAAGAAACTGTTCAAATCTTTGTAATATATACTGAGTGGCCAGATTATTATGATCTCTGAACGCATAATAATCTAGCCACTCAGTGTATATCCTATATAATAAAAAGCTAATATGCAAATTGTTCCCTCAACCAGGAATTTGGCCAGCAGGCAGACCAGCTAACCGCCCATGTCCCCTCCCCTTGGCCAGGCTGGCTGGACCCCACTCATGCATGAATTCATGCACCAGGCCTCTAATACACACATACACACACACAGTGAGTGGCAAGATTATTATGCATTTAGAGATCATAATAATCTTGCCACTCAGTATATATCAAGCAAAATGGTTACTTGGAGTTCTATTGGAATGAGAGATAGGAGGAAAATAAGTCATGAAAAAGTTCTGCATTATTTTTATTTCTAACAAATTTTATCCTGATATTTCTATAATATTAGAATTTATTTTGAGAACATTGCTAGAATATAGGATAGCTGACATTTAAATTTTCAATTCATTCCAACCACTGTGTGTAGGTTAACCATCTGTTATGTACCTAGCATTGTGACATGTTCTAAGGGAGTTACAAATATTATGTAAGATAGTTCTGTCCTCAAAGATGTTAAAGTGTTGTTAGGGATACTAGGTTTACAAACATGAAAGTAATTTAAAACCATAACTAACATAACAGTGATACATTTATATAATGAAGGACAAAAGTTTTGAGGCAGATAATGTGTAGTCAGAAAGCTAGTGATGATGTCTGGAGTCAATTAGAAGGCTTCATGAATTGTGTGATTCTTAAGATGGGCCTTAGACAACCCATAAAGGGCTATAGCAAGAGTATCCACCTCAGGTAACTGGGGAGGCTGAGCCACTGTCCCTTAGAGGACATCTACCACACAAAGCTAATGGACCAACTCAGGAAAGCTGCCACAATGCAGAGAAATGGAAAGAAATCAGGTGTGAAAGAAATGGAGGAAAAAAGACGACTAGATATAGGGTTCAAAACCACAGTAATAAGGTTTTTCAAGAGGCTCCTAGAAAAGGCCGATGAACTTAATGAGAACTACAAGGAAATGAACAAGAACTATGAGGAAATGAACGAGACCTACAAGGATATGAAAAAGGACCAACTAGAAATTAAGCATACACTGACTGAAATAAAAAATATTATACAAAGACCTAAAAGCAGTCTAGATGACCGCAAGAACAAAGTCAAAGATTTGAAATAAAAGAAGCAAAATCCACTCAGCCGGAAAAGCAAGAAACCAAAAGAATCCAAAAAATTGAAGATAGTGTAAGGGGCCTCTGGGACAACCTCAAGCATAACAACATCTGAATTATAGGGGTGCCAGAAAAAGAGAGAGGCCAAGACAATGAAAACCTACTTGAAGAAATAGTGACCGAAAACTTCCCCACCTGGTGAAAGAAATTGACTTAAAAGCCCAAGAAGTGCACAGAACCACAAAATATAGGAATCTAAAGAGGACCACACCAAGACACATCATAATTAAAATGCCAAGGGCAAAAGAAAAAGAGAGAATATTAAAAGCAGCAAGAGAAAAACAGTTAGTTACCTATAAGGGAGCACCCATATGATTGTCAGTGGATTTCTCAACAGAAATGATGCAGGCCAGACGGGAGTGGGAAGAGCTATTCAAAGTGATGAATAGCAAGAATCTACAACCAAGATTACTCTATCCAGCAAAGCTATCATTCAGAATTGAAGGTCAGATAAAGTGCTTCGCAGTTAAAAAGCTAAAGGAGTTCATCACCACCAAACCAATATTATATGAAATGCTGAAAGATATTCTTTAAGAAGAGGAAGAAGAAAAAGGTAAAAATATAAATCATGAACAACAAATACACATCTATCAACAAATGAATCTAAAAATCAAGTGAATTAATAATCTGATGAACAGGATAAACTGGTGATTATAACAGAATCACGGACATAGAGAGAGAATGGACTGACAATTCTTGGGGAGAAAAGAGGTGTGGGAAGTGCAGCAAGAGACTGGACAAAAATCTTGCACCTATGGGAGAGGACAGTGTGGGGGAGGTGAGGGCAGAGGGTGGGATGGGTACCGAGTGGAAGGGAGCTATAGGGGGATAAAAAAGGAAACAATGTAATTAATAAACTGAACAATAAAGATTAAAAAAATGTAGTCAAATAAGAAAAAAAAAAACCCCAAAATTATCATAATGAAACAACTATTTGGTTATCCACCAGATCCAGTCAATATGGACGTTCATGTGTTTTTTTGAATCAGAATTTCATTACATGACCTCAGGACTATACTTTGTAACCCTTTTTATTACAGGGATATATATTACTGGGAAAGCACAAGGAAGCAAGTTCCTGAGCTAAACAATTAAGGCAATAATAAACACCTGGAGGCCCCAAAGCCCTAAGGCATTTGCCCCGCCCCTTCCCCAAAAAAGATGGGCCTTAAAGGATTAAATCAAATTGATTTTTCAAGGAAAAAAGTATGGGACTAGTGAGGTAAACAAGTTTCATTTTGTGGTTTTTCTGAAGAAATAAATAACCCAGTCAGCATTGCTCAGTGGTTGAGCGTTGACCTATGAACCAGGAGGTCATGGTTCGATTCTCAATCAGGGCATATGCCCAGGTTTCGGGCTGGATTCCCAGTGTGGGGTGTGCAAGAGGCAGCCCATCAATGATTCTCTCTCATTGTTGATGTCTCTGTCTCTCCCTCCCTCTCCTTTTCTGTCTGAATAAAATGAAAATATATTAAAAAAAACACCAGTTAGTGTAATTGTTCATCTGTTCACTCCAGTGTTACTTAATGAAATATTGAAAACAACTTCTAAATATCAAGTAATAGAATAAGGGAAGTGTTAATATTTCATGCTGTACCATACAATTAAATGTTATTAAGCTGATAAAAATGAGGAAAGGGCAATGTAGCTTGGTGGAGAATCCTGTCCTATAGCCAAACTATAAGTTCTGCCACTTAATAGATTTGTGTCTTTGGGCAATCACTTACTTTTTTTGAGTTTCGGTTTACTTAACTTTAAATGGAAATGACAATAAGTACTTTGAAAAATTATTGTGAGGATTAAGAATAATGTATACTGAGAACCTGATAAATAGTGGGGATTCAATAAACATTATTATTCATAAGTATTACTAGTATGTAAAGAGATAGGAAGGGAAATGTTTCAATTTTTAACAAAAGCTTTAAGATGAGTATTTCCTGTTTGACTTGGCAATTCCACAATAAAAAGTTTATTCTAAGGAGATAACTAAAGATGTGTGCCTATATGTAAAAGGATCTTTGCAACATTGAATAGAATAGTGAAAAATAAGCCCAAATTTCACAAGTAGGTGATTGGTAAAATAAATTATGATTTCACTTACATAAAGGATATTATAAAACCATTATAATGAGGATGTATTTCTTTTTTTATATATATATTTTATTGGTTTTTTACAGAGAGGAAGGGAGAGGGATAGAAAGTCAGAAACATCGATGAGAGAGAAACATCCATCAGCTGCCTCCTGCACACCCCCTACTGGGGATGTGCCCGCAACCACAGTACATACCCTTGACCGGAATCGAACCTGGGACCTTTCAGTCTGCAGGCCGATGCTTCATCCACTAAGCCAAACCGGTTTTGGCGAGGATGTATTTCTGATGTAGAAAGTGAGGAAAGTAGATTCTAAAACTATACACAATAAAATCTCATTTTGTAAACACACACACACACACACACACACACACACACACACAGGGACAATTTTCTAGAAGGATAATACAGCAAAATGTTAACTGTGGTTGCCTGAATAGTGGACCTTTTGGTAATTTTATTTTCTTCATTGTGCTTACCTGAATGTTTTACTTTTATGGTCTGAGCATAAATAATTAAATATTAAAAATTAGGAATGTGTTGCTATTACAATATTTAGTGACAGGAAAATGCTTAAGATTGAAAGAAATATTTAAAACTTACATATTATATGATACCAATTTTGTTAAAATATTTTTATATATGTCTAAATTGAATGAGTGGCTTTTGCTTTTGTGGCTTTTCCCCTCAACATGTAGCTATGCTTTGGTGGCACAGGGGAGACAGGCTGAGTGGTGAAGTCGCAGCATGTGAGACCCCTGTACACCTGGGCACAAATCATCCCTTTCTCAGATTCCCCCCGTGTGTGTTTTCTTCATTTTTATGACAGCTTTAACAGTTGGCTTTCTTGGCTATTTTCATGAAGAAACAAAGTCTAACCAACTGCCAAAATCCACTCTCCTCCTCACTCCTTTTCTTTCATCCTTACTAGGATCCAGCATAGTCAGCCCCACTCGTCACCGGGCAGAAGTAATGGTGAATAAGAGGCACAGTTCTTGGAGCCTACTGTCCCTCTGGAAGAGATAGTCAGCAATCACCTAAAGAAGTATAGAATTAAAAATTATGCTAATTACTGTGAAAAATAGTAGAATAGGTTATTATAATACAGAAACATTTGGATGGAGATTAGGGAATCAGTTTAGACAGGGAAGTCAGCAAAGTCTCCTGTGGGGGAAGTACAGTTCAAGTATGAATAGGAGTTAGCCAGACAAATGCGAAGGGAAAAGCATTGTATGAAGAGGGATAACTACGAGGAAAGGTTTTCTGGGAAAAAACAGTTTTGTGTATTCGAAACTGGGGCAAGAGCCAGCGTTTCTGACTCTGGTGCTATGACATGAGGTTGGAAGGTAGGCAGGAACCTGGTATAATATGTTAAGGATTTTGGATTTTATTGAGGGCAATGGGCAGATATTGAAGGATTTGCATGAAATTGTATTTCAAAAAAATTTGTTTGGCCCGACTGACATTGCTCAGTGGTTGAGCATTCACTTTATGAACCAGGAAGTCCCAGGTTCAATCCCTGGTCAGGGGACATGCCCAGGTTGTGGGCTCTATCCCCAGAGGGGGACATGGAGGAGGCAGCTGATCAATGATTCTCATCGTTGATGTTTCTATCTCTCTCTCCCTATCCCTTCCTCTCTGAAATTAATTAAAAAAGAATTAAGAAAAAAAAGATCTGTTTGGCTGCTCTTAGGAGTAAGAACTGGAGAGAGGCAAGAGAGAACCAGGAAGATGAGTTTGGTGCCCAGTAATGATAGTGAAGATGAGGAATAGAAGACAGTTTGCAGGTATCTTTTGTTGGTAGTATTGACAAGACTTAGCGACAGATTGGATTAAGGGAGTGAGGGAGAAGGAACAGGAGTGCCAAGGATGTTTTTCAGAATACTTTGTCCAAGTGACTTGCTGGATGGTATAGATGATGGAGTAGGTTCTTTTTTTGGGGGGCGGGGGGTTGGGGAGGGAAGTGAGGGAAGTGAGGGAAGTGAGGGAAGAGATAGAAGTTCAGTGAAGGACATGTTTATTTTATGGTAGCTACAAGATTTCCAGTGCATAAACTGAATAGATGAGGTCTGTTACTCAGAATAGCTACACATCTGGGATGGAGATACAGATTTAAGAGTATTTGGCACACATAGCATGAAAGCCTTGTGGACGGAGGGGTTTGACTGGCGACAAATGCAGAGTCTAGGGCTGAACCATGAGGAATTCCAATGCTGAAACATCAAATAATGGGGAAGATGCAAAGTACATTGGGAGGGACACAGGAGGGAGGTGGGAGGAAGATGAGGAGAATGTGGCGTCAGGAATGCCAATGGGAGAAAGTTTCAAAGAGGGAGGGATTGACTATATGGGATGGGTCGAAGGTCTAGTGAAATGATGGCTGGAAAGTTCCTATTGGATTTGGCACCATGGTGGCTCTAGAGGATGGTGAAAAAAGCAGATTTCGTGCAGTGGTGGTGGTGGAAGCCAGGCTGAAGTGAGTGGATGAGAGGACTGGAAGTGAAGGAGAGATCAGAGAGTATAATATTGGCTGTGAATGGAGAGACCAATAGTTAGAGGGAAACATCAAGTTTATTTATTTTTAAAAATATATATTTTATTGATTTTTTACAGAGAGGAAGAGAGAGGGATAGAAAGTCAGAAACATCAATCAGCTGCCTCTTGCACACCCCCTACTGGAGATGTGCCCGCAGCCAAGGTACATGCCTGTGACCGGAATCGAACCCGGGACCTTTCAGTCCAAAGGCTCTACCACTGAGCCAAACCGGGAAACATCAAGCTTAACAAGAGGCTTTGTGTTTCACTTTCATAAACCTTATTTGAATACTTATGTAAATGTGTACGAGAGACAACTGTTGGATGGAGGGCACTAGCTGCGATGGGTGTTTGATAGGGAAAGGAAAGAAGGCAATGTAGGTAGGCTTTTGAGATCATAAGTACTATGCTAGGTGATTGGCACAGTAAGTGATTTTTATTCACAACAGCCCCGTGAAGTTATGATTATCCTCGTTTATAGATGAGGAAATGGAGATAGAGCCGAAGTCTTAGTCCGGAACGATTTCATTTCAGAACTCTTCACTTACAGTCTCTTAGGATTTCTTCTGTGATGGAGTATTAGTCAGTCTGCTAGCGCTGGCATGGACTAGGTGGCATAAATAACAGACATTAATTTTCTCACTGTCCTGGAGGCCAGAAGTCCAAGATCAAGGTGTTGGCAGGTTTGGCTTCTCTTGAGGCTTGTCGCCTGGGCTTGCAGATGGCCGTCTTCTCTCTGTGTCCTCACATGGCCTTTTCTCTGTCCACACTCTCTCCTGTGTCCAAATCTCCTCTTCTTACAAGGATACTAGTCAGACAAGATTAGAGCCTGCTCTAAGGGCCTCATTTTAACTTAATCACCATTTTAAAGTCCTTACCTATCTCCAATACCGGCATGCTTTGAATTAGAATTTAATATATAAGGTGGGGTGGCATTCAGTTTATAACAGATGCCTTCTGTTTTCTTAAAGTATAAGGAAAGGAGTGGTTGTGGGAGAAGTTTTGAAGAGCGTGGAGAGGGATGAAACAATGATTGTCTAAAGGTCAGTTCAGGCCAGAGATAATTTGTTAATATCCATCCAGCCCAATTATCTGGGTTTCTGCAGCAATATTCAGGTAAAAGGTTAGAGTAAAAATACGAACTGTGTGCTGTGACGAGGCTGCTGGGTGCTCACATGGGCTCGGTGAGCAGCCAGATGACCCTCTTTTCTGTGTAAAGTTGAAATGTAAATGAGTTTTAGTCATATCCTCATCCTAATTACAGATTACTATATGTCAGGGAACTTTCTGGCTGTCCTCAAATAGTTGCAAACATGAAAGTTAAATAAATCTATGATTTTGTTGCATTCACCAGTGCAAAACTTAGCTTGAACATTTTCCCAGCTGGTTCTATATAATGTCTTCCATGATTATTCACCAGTATCTTCATTTTTCTTTCTCTTTCCCTCTTCTTTCTGTCTTCACTCAATTATTTATTGAGCACGTACTAGATGTCTGGCACTAGGAAGAAAAAGAGCCAACAATTTAGTGTAGGAAACAGATATGTATACGTGCAAAAAAGCCCGCAGGTTATAAGTGTTATCATTAAAGCAATAATTTATTTGTTCATTTATCCCACAAATACATCGAGTGCCTACTAAGTGCCAGGCATGTGTTAGGCATGGGGTAAGATTTGGATAAGATATAGTTTATGCCTTCAAGAAATTTACAACCTGGTATAGAAAAATAAACAGGTAAGTAAACAAAAACAATACCATGTGTCATTTGTAAAATATCAAAAGATCTCAAAGAAGGGAATGACTCTCGTTTCTGCTTTCCTTGCATGTTTGGGCAGCCACTGACAGGAGACATTGCTGAATTTTAACAAAAAAATAACTATAAAAAAGAACATTCAACTATAAAAAAGAACATTCATTTTTTAAAAAGACATTTCGGAATGCTTGCTCTTGTATATAGACAGTTTTGTAGCTCTTGAATTATGAGGAAGCATCAAATTGGAGGATCTATGGCTTTAATCCTCATTTGAGTTTATTGTCCACAATCTGCACTATCAGGTGATGGGAAGATTAACATTTTTCTGAAATACTCAACAGAAACCTGCCAAATACTAAAGGCTGAGAAAAGTCACAGGGACAGAATATTACTGTGATGCTGGGTGAGCAGAAAACATATGCTAGCCTAGTACATATCTCAAATATTTGGGGCTTAAAACTATGAATTAACATGAGGGTTCCTTGTAATGTGATTTTATAAAAGATGATGAACAGTAGATCAAAAATGCTGAGAAGAAAATGGATTTTTGTAGACTTATGTATTGAAACATTTTATTTTTGAAAAACATTTTTAATGGGTTTCAGAGAGGAAAGGGAGAGATAAAAATATAAATGATGAGAGAGAATCATTGATCGACGGTCTCCTGTACGCTCTCTACTGAGGGATCGAGCCTGCAATGTAGGCATGTGCCCTACCAGGGAATCTAACCAGGACCTCCTGGTTCATAGGTTGACTGGGCTGTAATTGAAATATTTTAAAATATCACTTATTTTTCCTTATCTCAGGAAAAAAGTTATTTTTACAACCAGATAATTCGGGATTGATTGAGACAATGGGTATAACCTTGTTGCTTTCTTCAGAGATGATGTGCTATATATACACTCAGTGTCTTATCCCCTGTCTGAGTTTATTTATGTTGGAAAATACTAACCATATTATGGAAATGTGTAGGTAGTTGGAGGGAGAAAAGGGAAATTCGATAAATGGTATATATGAGATTTAGAATCAGGGAACAATAATAGCTGAAAATTGCTTTGATGTCATGCAGTGAACACCCACTATCTGCCTTTTGACTACATTTCAGAGCGGTATTCTAGAGTATGCCGTACTGGATAGGGCACTGGGTAGGGCTCAGGGTTTATAATTCTAGTCTAGCTCTGCCATTGATGACCTAATGTGCCTCATTTCCCATCTTTAAGATGAAATGGTTCTGGAAAAGGTCTTTAAGGCTCTTCCAGTTCTGATATTTCATCATTCTGTGATTCTACATCCCATGCCTATCAAAAGCATTTTGACGTTCTTTAAAGAAGTTACTTAAGCCAGAATTTCAGTTAGAACGCTTCCAGGAGCCTTTTCCTATGGGCTGTTGGGAACAGCGTGGCCTTGCTTCTCCGGGACTTGATTTGTTTTCTGTTAACTGCTGACAGTGAGCCATTCCACCTAAAAGGCTCCCTTGGTAGCCGAAAGGACAAATGGACAGTGTTGAGAGCTCTGTGGAGGAGGAGACCTGAAAGACATTGACCATCATGACCCCTTGGGATTTGCAAAGAGGAATGACTAAAACTGGGCCATTCACTGCAGCCAGGTCAAAGGTCAGGTCAGGAATATGGACAATGCTGGTGACTCCAGGTAGGTCTAGGAGGGCCAATAAGCCTCTTTAGTTCCTCCTGAATGATGAGGAGATCTGGGCAGCCACGTTCAGAAAGCTTAGGAAGTCTCCTATCTGAAATGTCTTGGGAGAAAAATGTGACATCAGTTTTTTTTGTTATCACTCAAACATTATATTCTTATTTAATACTAAGTTAATCTATTCTAAATATTTTTTCAGTTCAAACATTAGCTGGGCACACTTTTATGAACACTTCCCGAGTTAAAGGTCTGGTTTCAACTGATGCCATTGTGCAATGGACACCCTCTATTTTAGGATTTTGAGAGTATTGCTGAAAGACCTTTGAGTTTTCTCCTTTAGTTTCAGTTAAGTAATACTAAATATAATTCTCTGGTGGCAGAGATATATGTCTATTATTATTTTGCTAAAAGTAAGCTAACTTGGGAGTGATTATAAAATAATTTGGAGTATTGCCTTTCTTAGTGCTAAAAAAAGGTAATAGCTAATTTGTGAAAAAGTTATTAAACCAGATAACTAAAAACAATTTTGTGTTCTGATAATGATTTAAAGAAATTAAAGGTCTTTTTGTAATTGTTTCTCCCATGGAATTCCATAAAAAATTTACATATTTAAAAAAAATACTGATTAATTCCTGTATCTGATCATTTAAACTAATAGCTGTATAGCTAATACACAGTACAAGATGATTCCTCTTCTTTTTGTTTTTGTTTTTGTTTTTGTTTTTGTTTTGTTTCTATCTAGTTGCTTCCAAGATCCGGTACTTACAGGAATATCATAACCGGGTTCTCCACAACATTTACCCTGTACCTTCAGGAACAGATATTGCAAACACCCTGAAATACTTTTCTCAGACCTTGTTAAGGTAAGCTTTAAAATATCCTCTACTTTGAAAAAATTGCTAGGTAGGACTGCTGAACTGATGGGGATTTAAATTTTGATGGAACGGAATGCTTCGAAGGGCCTTGTTTTCGAGTGCTCTGCCAGAAGAGTCTGGACTCCAGGTCCCGGGGTGTCTATAGCAGATCCGATCACAGGCCTGAGGGAAAGGAAAACAGGGTTGCATGGCTTCTGCCTGCTTTCCTCAGTAGAACGTCTTATCAGGAGATTTATAGAGTGATAAAAGTTATACATCTGGCAGTAAATATAGAGTAGGCTTAAAAGGAGAAACTGTGTTGCTAACATTAAGAACAGGAAGCACTTATGGTCTTAAAGAAAATCAGAATTACGTAGCATTTTAGGTTCATCAGTAGTATTTCACACTGATGTATAATATATAGTAATAACATATATTACATGATATAATAGATGGTAATAACAGTAATTTTTCATTTGTGTGACACTTCAAGTGTTCACCATGCTTTGCAATTGATAGGAAAATTCTCTGGAGGACCAGGAAGCAACAACAAATACTGTCAGCTTTTACTGTAACATAGCGACAACAGGAGGGACCTATCTGCTTCACAGTTCTCGTGAGGGAAAGACTCAGCCATTTGGGAAGTAACATCCAGGAAGTGAGGGAACACTTTACTTTCCATTAAATTCTTAGGCTAAGTCTCTTCGTTACCATGGTCTTGTCACTCCAAATCTGGTTTTGGAAACACATAGCTTTACCCGCTATTGTTTCTTTAGCTGTATAAGAGCAAAAGCTTGGTAAGGCAGAAATTAGGTAGGGAAAGAACACCAATTTGTAGTGACCGCAGTGGCACTGGGGTTCACTGTGGTTTGAGGCTTTGTGTGGGCAGACTGAACTGCTTTGTAGAAAGAAGCTTCATGCAAGTCAGTAACTAACCTTCTGCAGTCCTGCTATCTCTTCTTTCTTATCTTTGGAGCATCTTTTCTTCTTTAGAAACTTTAGTGCCCCTGGTCTACCTTAAGGGGGTTCTGTTGATCAGATTCACAGATTTCATACTTGCATAGTAAGTTTAGGGCCTTGTTATAGGATATTTTCTTTATTTTCAAATTGCAGTGGAATGATTAGCTCAGTTTTCATAGTAATAATCAGATAAGTTTATGCACAAAGGCATTTGATTCTGTCCTCTTGAATTCTCCTTTTGTCTTTGAGGAAGTGTTCTTAATGGGAAACACTTTCCTTTATCATGTATTTTGGAAGTTCTCGCATTAGGAGGTACTTCTCAGTAAGAAGCAAATTCTGAATTCCATTTGCAGAGAAACTGTGACATCCTAGTTGGCACTTGGAGCTTACTGCTTAGGTCTTAGTCATTGTGTCAAAAGTTAAGAAATTTAGGATACCGAAATAATGTTTGCAAGACCTAAAGTTTCCATTTTCTTGAACAATAGATCATTAAAATATGGTCATGAGTCATAGCATTTTAATGATCAAACTGATAGGAAGGTATTTTGTTCAAGTGGCTGTTGGAGAAGATTCTGTGCAATTGAGCCAAGTCCAATTTCAAAGGGAGACATCAACAGCTACCACTAGTAATAATACTAAAACGATTGCTATCATAATCATAGTAACATAGTATAATAATAATAGTAATTATATGTCTCAAGCACTGTTCTAAGCATTTTTCATGTATCATCTTATTTAATTAATCCCTTATAATAATTCTATGCCATAAGTGTATTATTAAATTTTTTTTAGCTACAGTTTACATTCAATATTATTTTGTATGGGTTTCAGGTGTATGACATGATGGTTGGGCAGTCATAGCCTTTTATGTAATTTTTAAATTTAGAAGCCCTTTTTGCTTTTAGAATTCAGATATTTGGAAGGAAATAAGAAAAAAGAGTTAGAGATGACTTTTCATAGAGTAACCCTCTGTCTTTCTATTTGAGAATTCTCAAGGATGCTAACATTATTATTATTGTGATTAAAATACGCAACTTGAAGTTTCAGTAGCTTCATTTGAGTCAGAATTGCATTTTTAAAGTAATAGTCCTCTGGTATTCATGCATGCATATAACTCTCATTGATTTCGATAGACTTTTGTACATATTTCCAAAGACAGTAATTATCCTAGCTGTTTAACTTCAATTAATTTAATCCACAGGAGAGAAGAGATTATGTTTAGCATAACTGACTAGATCAGCAGTTGAATAGTCCACACATCCACTTAGCTTATAATTAGACTCAAGATAGAGTTCATGGCGGTTCTCTAAACTCTAGGTCAGTGGAAGGTGAGTCCTGTGTGTTATTCAGCTTGCTAGCCCTCGAGCCTAGTTCAGTGTTTGGTCTTCAGAAGATCAGTATATGTTTGTTGAATTGACTTGACTGTGGTTCATATTTTACCTATGTAGGAACCCTTCTAGTGCATTGACTTCTTCTAACCTGAGATCTTGGGTAAAATTTCATCTGAATTCTGAGTTGTACTCATTTTAATTTGTAGGAACATAAGTGTAGGAATGGACACAGAGTTTACACACAACTTCAGGGTTTAGTTTTTTTGTTTGCTTTTAGTATTAGAAGCAACTATGAAGATCATCTAATTTAATCCCCCCTCAGTGCTACCAGAGGTGTTTGTCTGTTATCTATTAGAAGCATTTGTGACCATGTTTTAAACATCTAAAGTCTTTAAGGATCTTGCCTTTTACCTGGCCGAACATTTAAAGGTTTCCAGTCTTCCTATCTCAAACATTCTCTCTCTTCTGGTGCCATTCAAGCTGGTAGCACATAACATTTTTAAAAAAATCATTAAGTTTGGGAAAAGTCACTTTTTGCTAACTCTTTAGAAAAAGTTTAATATGTTTTAAAAGGGATTCTAGCCTCAGTTTGATGTTTTAATTGAATTATAATTTCTGATTACTTAGGAGAAGTAGATAGCTCTTCAAATTGCTGATCTGAAGTCTATAGAGAAGCTTTAGAGCATAGCATGATCAAAGAAATTTTGTTTGGTGCATAAAGTCAACTCAAGTCAACATTTATAATCTTAGGGAAAGTTTATTTTATGTGTTAATTTTCTGTGCTATAAATACCTTGGGCCAACTTCTCATCTTTACCAACACCCACGGAGATCTTTTCTCGATTTCTCTTGATGTTGGAAGTATATGCTTGATAAAGAGGATCTCAGGAGGGAGAAGGAAAGGTGAAAAGTTGGATGCTGGGTCAAACTCTTCTGAGCAAGGCGTCCTTAATATTCTTTTTGGTTGGAGGTACAGACCTCTGGGAAAGAATTTCAAACGGGGAAGTTGGTTTTATGATTCCCAAGTTAGACAGTTTGGTTGGGGAAATAGGTGTTTTTTGTGTTTTGTTTTTTTTTCTAAATAAAACTCACAAAACATCATTAAGTCACAATACATTGCACATTTATTCATGAGCCCTTCTTAAGTTTTTCCACAAATGAAAACATTTCCTTACATTGAAACATGGATGGTAATTTAAAGCTGGTTTCATGGATAACTCATCCTCAGCCATTTTTTCTCTCTCAATTTCACCTACTAATTAAATCTGAAGGCAGTGAGAGAGAAGTTTTATTGCTTTAGTGCTGACATTCTTCCCTCCCTGCATGTCTGCAAGTGGTTGCTGCTATAATTTGGGAATGCTGCATATACAGGAAGGGAAAAATATCAAAATAGAACCTCCAAAGTTAATTTACTAGTATTTGTCAAATTATATCAAACTTTGGAAAAATAGCAATGTATATTTGAAAATATAATGTACTGTATTTCCCCCACCAAGGCAAAGTTTGATGAGAGCACTGTACTTGATTGAAAGAATAGTATTAATATATGATAAAGAGAACATTTTATTCTCAATGGCAAGTTTTTTTTAATACTACTGCTGTAAGATACACATCTTATAAATTTGAAAAAATGCTAATAGTTAGCTAATTTGGGGCTGAAGATTGGGAAATACTATTTCTGACATATCCATTGTGATTCTGAAGGTACTCTCAGTGGGATAGAATCCTATACACTTAAAAGAGTGGGTTTGTTTTTTTTGGTGACTGGGCTTATTATCAAGAATATAACATTTAAAGGTGGTATTTTTAGGAGTAATTGAATTATGTGAGGAAAATATAAAGTCTGATGGAATATGATGATATTTATATTAGATGTAGACAGGCAGGGGTAACTGGAATGTTGATATTATCTCATTGTAAAGTAGAAGCTTACAAAGTTAAATACATGACACACACAAAAAAAGGTAACTTAAATCCCTTTAAAAGTAAAAAAAAACAACCTTACACCAAATCTTAAGTTATTTATTGCTAACAAGTGTTACATAACTATTCTGAAATTATTTTTATTATTATTGATTGTTTTTCCCTCGACATTGGGGAACAGAAGACAAAGGAAATTGAGGTAAATTAGGCACATGGAAAACAAGAAGCATGTAGTTCTTTTTCTTACATTGTAACATATTTTGCACTAAGAGTAAATAAAAATAAATGTAAATTTGGAATAGCAAGCATGCTTGACACTAACCAATTCTTCACCCTACTGTAAAATTTATAAATGTAATATCATTAACTAAGAACTTAGTAATATTGTACTCACATAGAATAAGTGTAAAACAAGGTTATTTTTATGTAATGAGGCATTTATAAATTGTTATCTGTTTTGATTAACATATAAAGCACGTTGTAAGTGCAGCAGATATTATCATTATAATGTATAGCTATTGTCTGTAATCATAAATAGTATAACCGCATTTTTAAAAATCTAAACATTTGGCTATGTAATTATTTTTTCTATTTTTAAATTAACTTTTCTGCTTTAATTACGTTTACTAAAAGGTTTTTATGTAAAAATGAAGGCTAAAAGAAAGCCAATATATTTTTATAATTTATTTTTATCCCCTTAAACTTTTTGTTAATTTTCTAAACTATCTTTCCTCTAGTTTTTAGTGAGTTTTGTTGAATAGTAACGTAAGTAGCAGCAGTAATATATGAGATCTTATTGTATAATACTCAGCTACCTGGCAGATACTGCTTGCTTAGTCCTTAGAATTTTGAAGGTAACTATTTAATAAACCATTGTTTGTATTCATAGAATAAAATGTTTCCTCCCCAACATGCAAAATTAAAAACACACACATAAATAACCATTATCATTAGTTCACAAACATATGCTACGGACCATTTAATATATATTATTTTACAGCTTTTCCAATGTAGTTTAGCTAACATTTTAGAAATATGTATTATTTCTAAATTCATATGCCTGTTTAAACTTCATTATTTCAAATGATACTGACAGAATGTCATGAAACAGTATCATAATATACATATAGACATTATTTTGATGCAATAAACATGTGATTTTTAAGACTTTCTTAATAAACACACATGTTTATTCTTTGCTAAAACATGTTTCTGCAAGTGCCATACCTATATTTTGCAAGTTTTATTTACCTGATTAAGACAGTCTTGCTAAAAACTTCCTTTGTTTTAAAAGCTTTTTAAAATTAAGAATAAAAGCCCTAACTTGGTAGACAAAGCTGCTATTTTTCCTTCCAGGAAAACTTCTTCACCAGATCGACAAACTGTAAAACATGGGTTTGGCACTGAAACATGCATTTTTATATTTTTGCTCCTTACTAACCAGATAACACATGAGATGCAATGCAATTTCCGTAAAGTAAACCTTGCCTTATTGGTATCTGAGCACGAAGCTGAGTGACCTGTCCTAGATTTGCAGATGCTCCTGGTGTGGCAATTGCATCTTATGTGGGAGATATCTGGTGTTTTATTATTTGTTTTAGAGTGTCATTTCAATGTAATGTGCTGTTCTTTGTGTCTTTGTTGTCTCTTTTTTTTCTTTGTCCCCCCAACAGCATTTTGTCCCGCACAGGGAAGAAGGAAAGCCAAGATGCCTCCAATTTGACAGTGCCCATGACCATGTGTCTTTTTCCTGTGCCATTCCCACTCACCCCATCTCTAAGACCGCAGGTCAGTTCCATCAACCCTACTGTTACTCGCTCCCTCCTTTACAGCGTCCTGCGAGATGCTCCCTCTGAACGCAGCCTGCCAAGTCGTGATGCTCACTTGTCAGACTACCCTTCTTTGGACTATCAAGGCCTCTACGTGACTTTGGTGACTCTCCTGGATCTAGTTCCTTTACTACAGCATGGCCAACACGGTGAGCACGTCCTCAAAAACTTTGGGAATGTTTATGGAAGCTGGAGACTGTTGTTATTGGAATAAATGGCTTGAAAGATCTCTGTGTGGCTAAAGCCTTTCTTACACTGAAATTCAATTATGATGTTTTCCATCCTAACATTTTGCTGTTGTATGGCCAGAGAGATGCTATCCAAATGGGCCTGAATTGGGGGTGAATGGGCCGGGAGAGGAGAAAGACCGTAACAGGAATATATCTCTTCTCCCCTGATCTGCTTGTCATGGAGACTCTTGTTGAAATGATTTGGGAGCGAAGACTTAAAAAGTTGCCCCCTTGAAGAGATAAGAGGTGGAGCTTGAAGAGCAGGTCAAATGCACTGACTTAATTCTGTGATTTTTGGGGGGAGCCAAATCACAGACTCTCTCTGGGACTCATTTTTCCTGTCTTTAAGCCCAGGGCATTAGATAAGAAGAAATCTCTAAAAATAAAGAAAAAGACATCTCTAAGAAGTGTTGCAAATCTAACTAACAACCAGTGGTTAATTACAAGATGTTGGCTAAGTGGTAGAGTGTCTATATGCTGTATATGGTGTACAGTGAACAGTATCAGTGGTGTTGTATATGGTGTACAGTGAACAGTATCAGTGGTGTTGTATATGGTGTACAGTGAACAGTATCAGTGGTGCTGTATATGGTGTACAGTGAACAGTATCAGTGGTGCTGTATATGGTGTACAGTGAACAGTATCAGTGGTGTTGTATATGGTGTACAGTGACAGTATCAGTGGTGCTGTATATGGTGTACAGTGAACAGTATCAGTGGTGCTGTATATGGTGTACAGTGACAGTATCAGTGGTGCTGTATATGGTGTACAGTGACAGTATCAGTGGTGCTGTATATGGTGTACAGTGAACAGTATCAGTGGTGTTGTATATGGTGTACAGTGACAGTATCAGTGGTGCTGTATATGGTGTACAGTGAACAGTATCAGTGGTGCTGTATATGGTGTACAGTGACAGTATCAGTGGTGCTGTATATGGTGTACAGTGACAGTATCAGTGGTGCTGTATATGGTGTACAGTGACAGTATCAGTGGTGTTGTATATGGTGTACAGTGAACAGTATCATTGGTGTTGTATATGGTGTACAGTGAACAGTATCAGTGGTGTTGTATATGGTGTACAGTGAACAGTATCAGTGGTGTTGTATATGGTGTACAGTGAACAGTATCAGTGGTGCTGTATATGGTGTACAGTGACAGTATCAGTGGTGTTGTATATGGTGTACAGTGACAGTATCAGTGGTGCTGTATATGGTGTACAGTGAACAGTATCAGTGGTGCTGTATATGGTGTACAGTGAACAGTATCAGTGGTGTTGTATATGGTGTACAGTGACAGTATCAGTGGTGCTGTATATGGTGTACAGTGACAGTATCAGTGGTGCTGTATATGGTGTACAGTGAACAGTATCAGTGGTGCTGTATATGGTGTACAGTGACAGTATAAGTGGTGCTGTATATGGTGTACAGTGACAGTATCAGTGGTGTTGTATATGGTGTACAGTGACAGTATCAGTGGTGCTGTATATGGTGTACAGTGACAGTATCAGTGGTGCTGTATATGGTGTACAGTGAACAGTATCAGTGGTGCTGTATATGGTGTACAGTGACAGTATCAGTGGTGCTGTATATGGTGTACAGTGAACAGTATCAGTGGTGCTGTATATGGTGTACAGTGAACAGTATCAGTGGTGCTGTATATGGTGTACAGTGACAGTATCAGTGGTGCTGTATATGGTGTACAGTGAACAGTATCAGTGGTGTTGTATATGGTGTACAGTGAACAGTATCAGTGGTGCTGTATATGGTGTACAGTGAACAGTATCAGTGGTGCTGTATATGGTGTACAGTGAACAGTATCAGTGGTGTTGTATATGGTGTACAGTGAACAGTATCAGTGGTGCTGTATATGGTGTACAGTGACAGTATCAGTGGTGCTGTATATGGTGTACAGTGAACAGTATCAGTGGTGCTGTATATGGTGTACAGTGACAGTATCAGTGGTGCTGTATATGGTGTACAGTGAACAGTATCAGTGGTGTTGTATATGGTGTACAGTGAACAGTATCAGTGGTGCTGTATATGGTGTACAGTGACAGTATCAGTGGTGTTGTATATGGTGTACAGTGACAGTATCAGTGGTGCTGTATATGGTGTACAGTGAACAGTATCAGTGGTGCTATATATGGTGTACAGTGAACAGTATCAGTGGTGCTGTATATGGTGTACAGTGAACAGTATCAGTGGTGTTGTATATGGTGTACAGTGAACAGTATCAGTGGTGCTGTATATGGTGTACAGTGACAGTATCAGTGGTGTTGTATATGGTGTACAGTGAACAGTATCAGTGGTGCTGTATATGGTGTACAGTGAACAGTATCAGTGGTGCTGTATATGGTGTACAGTGAACAGTATCAGTGGTGTTGTATATGGTGTACAGTGAACAGTATCAGTGGTGTTGTATATGGTGTACAGTGACAGTATCAGAGGACAGAAGCCCGAGAATATACTTCTTAATTCTTCCCCTTTCTTCTGTGTGTCTTGAGTCAATTTCATTATCTTGCTTGATTACCAAATTCTTCTAACCCATAAAAAACAGTCGAATAGTATCTACTGATCAACCATTCAGAATTATAGTTGGGTGAATCAAATGGGAAATTATACAGTAAGAAAAGGGATTCCCCCCCCCCCCCCCCCCCCAGAAAATGAACTTTTAAAATGCCAGTTGTCTTAACTTGAAAGCATTGAGAATTTGGTTTCTAGAAGGATGATAACCAAAGTTTCACTGTACAAAGATACTGGAATTTGGGAAATGGGTGGGTGATGAAGGGTTATTTTGCTTTTTAGTTATGGCTAACTCTCCTGTGAGAATGCTTAATGGTTTATTTAGTAAGATGTGTTCCTAATTTTAAAAAATTATTTAAAAAATCTACTTGCATAAAAATGATGAAATGATGATTATATTGAATTTGTTCATGCTTATATTTACAATTCTGTCTTATAGCGAATATAGAAACATAGAACTTTGTAAATTTGCTTATCATATAATGTTGTAGCTGTTTTAAGCCAAGTCACTTTTATTGGGGCCCTATCCTGGCTCAAAACTTAAAGGAGATGACCCTTTGAACAGAGGCTGCCAGAGTTTACTGTGTGGTGAGCTCGTCGGTGCTTTTCCTTTGTGAATCCAGTCGGAGCTCATCCTGGACCTGCCGGCACCTGGGCTGGGCCGCTGGGTCAGGCAGCTGTTCTTTATCTTCAGAACCCCTTGATTAAGATGGAAGCATTCTCTTTGGTGACGCACAACTCATGTAATTGCAATTAAAGTGTAAATGATGACAATTTCAGGGAGGATGATTTGTATTTTTGCTTTTACACTCACAGCTATTTTGTGACTTTTCATTGTTATGTATATACCATGCTCTTGTTCTGCATAACAAAGCTTGAAATATAGGGGGGACTTCACTAGACCAGTGATCCGGCAAAATTATTAGTCAACAGAGCCAAATATCAACAGTTACAACGACTGAAATTTCTTTTGAGAGCCAAATTTTTAAACGTAAACTTTTTCTAACGCCACTTCTACAAAATAGACTCTCCTAGGCCATGGTATTGTGGAAGAGCCATACTCCAGGGGCTAAAGAGCCGCATGTGGCTCGGGAGCCACAGTTTGCCAACCACTGCACTAGACCATCCCTTAGAGGTTAAAAACAGTACAGCATTGTTTCTCTAGGCATGGTCTGAACAACTTCAGAATCACTGAGGAATCCTGAAGCTTGGAATTCTGGGTCCCAAGCCAGGACTTCCGAATAAGAATCACTGCATTTTTAACTAGCTCTCTGGGGGATTCTTTTGTACACCATGTTTGAGAACAAACTGCGGCTAGGACTAGAGGCTGTGTCTGCACATGGGGCAGTGCAGTGTACCCGGAAGAGCCCCACTTTTGTCTCATTTCAGCCTACTAACTCTTAGGAAATCTTGGACAATCACTCCCCTTTCCCAGGCCTCAATTTCCTCATATGACCCATATTCCAGATGGGCTCTCAGGCCCCTTTCTGTGCTGATGTTCTGTAAGTACAAACGCAGCTAAAACGCAGCTGAGGTGTCTTTTATGCCCAGCCTCAGTTAATTACTAGTGAACCACCTATGGGTTTTCTGTGTCTTCATTGGGAACCCAAGGCTGGTTGACCTTGCTCCCCAGTGTATAGTGTGGCCACATCTTCTCTGTTGACAGTTGATTGCTTGCTGAGATGGCACATTAATTTTAATGAAAATCAGAAATGCATTAGGCATCAAAATAGCACTAAGAAAATAAATCTGCAAAACAAGCAAGTCTAATAGTTTTCTTTTATAATGAATATGGAACAATCAGAGTCTTCATTGTAAAGCCAGTGGCTGATGACCTATTTATTGGGAGGTCTAGAATTCAAATTACAAATTTAGTGCAGTAGGATTTGGTCTACATGCATTCTAAAGCTAAGTAGTTATTTCTTTTTTCAAATGTCCTCTATTTTTACTCCTTTGCAGGTAGGTAATGATAATAGTAAGAATACTAACATTAATAAAATGACTAATATATGCAGAACTCACATTGTGTGTTAGGTTAAGCACTTTACATTTATCTCATTTAAAGCTCCTAACAATCTTTTTAATGAAGTGAGGTAGGTAATGTTCCTATCCTCATTTAAAAATGTTGATAGATTATTATCAGGTGGCATGTTCTTCTGTGATAATCTATAACTAAGTACTCAGAGATATGCAGTAGTTTACGGCTTCCTTTCTCTGGTGCATCTGCTCTGGTGCTGGGCGATGCACATTACCTTATTTCCCAAGACTTCAGATGTAGGAAGGCTGTAGTTTGGTTGATGGATTATAAATAGCCTGTTTTTGATTTTGTTTTCCTTTGATTTTTAGAGAGAGTGGAAGGGAGCGGGAGAGACACACAGAGAGCACATCAATGTGAGAGAGACACATCAATTGGTTGCCTCCCACACATGCCCCAACCTGGGCGGGATGGAGTCTGCCACCAAAATAGGTACCCTTGACCAGGAATTGAACCCAGGACCCTTCAGTCTGCTGAGCACAACTGGCTAGGGCTGCCCTAACTGGTGTGGCTCAGTGGATAGAGTGTTGGCCTGTGAACTGAAGGGTCCTGGGTTCAATTCCAGTCAAGGGCATGTACTTAGGTTGTGGGCACATCTCTAGTAGGGGGAGTGCAGGAGGCAGCTGATCGATGTTTCTCTCTCAGCGATGTTTCTGACTCTCTATCTCTCTCCCCTCCTCTCTGTAAAAAAAAAACAACAAAAAAAAAACACACAACAAAAACAATAAAATATATTTAAAAAAAAAACTTCTAGTGAGAAAATAGTGTAACATCCTGTGCCACGGTTATCTTGTGTAATAAAAAAATGAAGGCAAGACTGGAAGGATTTCAGGATTCATTAGTCACAGAAAGTGCTTCTAATTTATGAAATTGAAGAGTAATATGAATAACAAGTATTATTAAAGCTTGGTAAAGTATTGAGGAAAAGCTCATGTAATAGATATTTATTTATCTTAATATAGTCATTCATTAGTCATTTATTGAGCAAATGCTGTATACTTACTATACTGAATAGTATGTTTTGGAACTCTTAATAGGAAGGGAACAATAGTTGCTTATAACTTAAATCAGTTCATAAAAACTTAGAATGTATAATTAGTATATTTTGTTAAATGGCAAATTTTTCAGTGACTCATTACTCAATTTTCTTTTGTAGATCTTGGACAGTCGATATTTTATACAACCACATGTTTGCTGCCCTTTCTCAATGATGATATTCTGAGTACTTTGCCCTACACGATGATATCAACGTTAGCTACCTTCCCTCCATTTCTGCACAAGGATATTATTGAATATCTTAGCACATCTTTCCTACCAATGGCTATATGTAAGTTCAATCTTACCTAATACCAGGTTGTTTTTTATATATTGTACAAATGGAAATTGCTTTTGCTGTTTGAGGCTCTAAATTTTCAAGATTATAATGAAATCACTCGCTATGGACATGTGCCATGATTTAAATTCAATCACTTCAGCATGAATATTATGATGAAAACCAAAGGTGCAGAAGATTATACTTTAGAATTGTTTTATTCACATAGTTTGATCTTATGCAATAGGAAGAGAGAACATGTCAAGGCAATTTATGTTTCCTAAGTATAAATTACTAGAGGCCTGGTGCATGAAAATTCATGCGCTGGAGGGGCTGTACCTCAGCCTGGCCTGCCCCTCTCTCACAGTTCAGGAGCCCTTAGGGGCAGGAGGTGACCCGGTGATCAGGGGAAGGCAACGCCTCATCACACCTCTGCTGCTGCCACTGCTAACCATGGTTACCTGTGCCGCTGGCAGCCCTAAGAAACTGGGCAGCCACCATCCTAGGCTTGCCTGCACCTCGGGCCATCCCTGGATGGCTGGGGGCTGAGGGGATTGGGGACTCTAGAGGCAGGTGCGTGGAGCATCCAGGCCCACCTGGGGGCGGGCCTGGCCTTATCACACACTTGCCACCCCAGTGGGGCTGAGGGATTGGGCGCTGCCATTTTGTAGCTGTGGGCACCACCATCTTTGAGGGTGTGACAGTCAATTAGCATATTCCCTCCTTATTGGCGGTGGGTGCCACCATCTTTGCAACAGCGTGAGGGTCAATTAGCATATTCCCTCTTTATTAGATAGGATGCTATTTTTTTTGCCACTTGAGGAAAAAAAGGTGGAGTGTTGCCTCAGCTATAGAAATTGTTATCTTTTGCATTTGAAGGCAGTAAGATATGATGGAAAGAGCAATAGATAAAGTCAGGATCTGGAGATTCTAGGCTCAGTTCTATCCATAATCTGCTGTGTGATGTTTGGCAACTCACATAGTTGAAACAGCTCCAGAATGATGATAGCATCAGCTTTCTCTTATAGGGATGTTGTGGTGATAAAGTGAATCAAAATGTTGAAAACAGTTAAGGCATGAGACTCATGTACAAGTATTGTCAGAAACATGGAACTGATTTGAATTCTATTTTGCTATTTTAGACTTAATTCTTTAAGCTTTCCAGACATGAGAGCAAAGAGAATAAAAGTTGTGTTGTATCTTTTATGATAAAAATCCTCCAAAATAGTTTTTATAGAAATTGATTATGCATAATCTATGTTTCAGTGAACAATCTGAAATGATTATGTTATGGCTTGAGGACTTAAATAGATCTCAATTCAAATCATAGCTCTGCTACCAACTAGCTGTGTGACTTTAGCAAGTTAACTAACCTTTCTATTTCTTACCTGTAAAATGAGAATAATAATAATGGCTGCTTTATGGGGTTGTGTGTTAATTGAGGTGATGATTATGCTAGAAGATTGATAAAATGCTAACACAATGCCTAGTGTTCAATAAGTGTTAGTTTAGTTCTCTCCTTCCCTCAACTCTTGTTCTATAAAAATACATTTATTGGTCATATTCAATTCCTAGTGATTATTTTTCACCATTTTAATGTTATGTGCTTATGATCTCATTAAAGTTGTAAATATATATACCTTGAACCACATTTATGAATTTTATAACCAAGTTTAATTTTAGCTATGGAATTATAATTTTCATGTCTTTTAAGCAAAGAGTCTGATTTCTGCCTAAATTACATAGTGATTAAAAAAATTAGCAGACTGATTATGCCATTCAAGTAATAGAATATTTAACCATTTTCTTTTTTTGTTCTGTTTAACCTTACTGACAAGTACTTGTTTATGGCTACAGCCTTAGAAAGCGATGGCCATTTAGAAAAAAATAGCAGGTGAGGTTGCATCTTTGTAATAATTAATCCAAATCACTGTATTCCTGCTTTTAAAGAATAAGTTAATTTTGGGAGAGGCATTGCATATATCAGGCCTCTGAATTTATACTTAAGACTGTTCAGGCATTGGAGCAGCTGACAATACGTTCTTCATCCTTGATTACTTTCTACTTAATTAGAAACATAAGCCCCAAAACATGCCGTGTAGTCACACTGAAATTCTAACATATTTAAGTGTGTGAACTGTGACAACTGAGGAGGACAAAATAGTAAATTTAGTTTATAATATATGTGCGAATTTTAGTGCTTATTTGTGGAGTAGCTTGCTATTCATTTACCAATATGAACAAGATGTTTATGTGTCTGAGACTTCATTTTTATCATCTGTAAAGGAGGAGTTTGAAAAAGATGGTCCATCTCTAAGGTTATTTCTGGCAATAATCTATGTGAAATAACAGCAATCTTATTTTATGTCAGATGTTAACCCAATTGCTGACCTGGTTCATTTATTTTGTTGCTCTAATTTTAGACTTGTAGTTCCGATTTTCGTTTCTCTTCACCATTCCTGTGGTTCAGTGATAGCCAATATTTTTCGTCTTTAAATCTTTGAAAAATAAATTGTAGGACTAACTTTAAAGCCAAATTTTATTAAATGATTCAGGTGTTTCTTTTGTTCCTTCACAAGGGTGCTACAAAGACAGACCCATAGATAGAGAGGTCAGGTTCTAGATTAATCATGTGAAAATGAACTGATGTGAGAATGTGTGTCTGTTGCTTGCATCTGTGTTGTTTCTATTCTTTGGAAATTGTTTCAGTGTCTAGAAATTCTAACTGAAACAAGACAGTAGTATTTAACTTCTTCCAGAATATTCTTTCAGGGCTGAGGTGTTAGGATGAAGGATATTGCATTTTCTGAATACTTGATAAAGTCTTTAAAACAAACACACTTTTCCTCAAAAAAATTAAAAATGGAACTCGCATTTGACTCAGTAATCCCACTTCTAGGAAAATATCCCAAGGAACCAGAAACATCAATCAGAAAGGATATATGCACCCCCTATGTTCATAGCAGCACAATTTACCATAGCTAAGATTTGGAAACAGCCTAAGTGCCCATCAGCAGATGAAAGGATTAAAAAACTGCTACATCTACACAATGGAATGACTGTAAAAGACAGGGAACTCTTACCATTTGCAACAGCATGGATGGACCTGGAGAGCATTATGCTAAGCAAGATTAGCCAGTTGGAGAAAGATAAATATCATATGATCTCACACATATGTGGGACATAATGAACGACATAAACTAAAAAGAGAGCCAGAGAAAAAATATTTTAGAATATAAAACAAAAACTTTTATCTCTTTGGTATGGTGCTCTCCTAGTCAAATGTACAACAGGACAGTTTTCAGGTATTAAATGATTATATCATTAAGGACATGGAAGATGAAATTCTGAGCTCCAACATGGATCTTATGTTCATAATTCTTTCAGTTTCAGGGCCATCCATTGGTATCAGCTGTATCCTTCATGCCATTTTGGTCAATAAAGCAAATACTGTGCTTCTATTTTAAGTAAATCATTTTGAGGTGCCCCAGAGCAAACTGCAGTTTATTATAAAAATTTCCTTTGACATAACCTTTTTTTTTAATGCCTTCCATAATAAGACTTATTTTTATTCCAAGTTTGTGCAGGAGGCTTTAATATATATATATATAATTAGCAGCCCGATGCACAAATGAAGATTTGTGCAAGACTGGGCCTTCATTATCCTGGCTGCCGGCACCACCTTCGCTCTGGCCAGAGCCACCTTTCTGCCTGCCCACGCTGCCCAGAGGCTTGGAGCATCTGAGATGGTGGGGAAATACCTGCGTCGTTGCCATGGCGACAACACAAGCATCACGCCCCATGCTGGGCACCTGTGTGTGCAAATTAACCTGCTAGCTTTGTTGGGTTAATTTGCATACTTACTCCTGATTGGCTAGGGGGCATCACGAAAGTATGGTCAATTACCATGTTACTCCTTTATTAGGTAGATATATTAAGGAGTTACCGAGAACTGAAAAAATCACTTGCATTTCACCATGGAAACCTCTCTTTTTCCAATAAAGAATCTGTGATTTGTGGACTGAATTGAAATATGCTTTGTGGGAAGATGATACTTTGGCAGAGAAGAGAAAAAGCTGATCCCTGATGAACATTAATTGATGTAGGCTATGTTATTTCAAAGATAATAATAAAGCTGAACAGTTAGGTCAGCAAAAGATGCTTCTGGTGTGTCTTGGTAGCTAGGACTATGCAATCTTGTCTAGTTTCTTTTTTAAGTTAAATTTACCCCCAAAGCTCTAGCTGGCTTGGCTCAGCTAGATTCCAGTCAAGGGCATGTGCCCAGGTTGCAGGCTCGATCCCCAGTTAGGGACATGAAGGAGGCAGCCAATCACTGATTCTCTCTCATCACTGAAGTTTCTAGCTCTCTCTATCTCTCCCTTCTTCTCTGAAGTCAATAAAATATATATTAAAAATAAATTTATCCCCAAAGTCACTTACCCTCAGGAAAAATAAAGGTTTATTCAGATCTTTGCATTGACTTCAAAGCAATTGTCTGACTTAATTGAATACCTGGTTCATGACCATTGGCCTTGGATTATTTTTCATTCTAACTAACACTACACAGGATGTGTGTTATGTTCCTGTGATCCCCCAAGTCTAATACACATATTTTCAAAAGACAGTAAAAAAACAAAATAAGATATTGATAGTTTTTGAGTAATTTTTTTATGTATAAACTCTGCTTTATTTGCTAGTGATTGTTTTTAGTAAGGTAGGCCTACCATATTTTAAGAGTTTATTGTTGTATTGGGGGAAATGTTTTGGAAATAAGAATCCAAAAATGCTGAACTTTTTAAAAATTAATATATATATTTTTTGCAGTATAACTTAGATTTAATAGTAATACATATGTTTTCCTTTTTTCCCCCCCTCATCCTCCTCCCAGTCTCCCCTACCCCCCAGCACATGTCCTTACCTGTCTCCGCCCACCCCAGTGTCTTTCATTCATTGGTTATGCTCATATGCATGCATACAAGTCCTTCGGATGATCTCCTCCAGCACCCGCCCCCCACCCTCCCAGCCTTCTCCCTGTAGCTTGACAGCCTGTTCAATGCCTCCCTGCCTCTCTATCAATCACTCTCCCCTGTTTCTTTTCCTCAAAAATATCTTGCATCTGCATACTAGAAATAAACATACAAGAACAAAGAATGTTTGAGTCTTAGTTTCAATGTCCAACTGTTCTGAGTCCCAGATTCAATGTCAAATAGTTCTTTATGTGTACATCTGAGCAATGGTATCCAGCTGGTAGACACATCGTGGCGATGCAAGTTCCATCCTCTCTGGTTTGGTCCTGGGCCGCCTACAGCCATACACAGCTGCTAACTGCTAGCATGGCAAGATGTCGTCAGTGTCCCCCATCTCTGGACCATCCTCGTGACTGGAACAGACCCGTCAGTTCCTCACTGTCGCAGGAACCCACATGGTCTTGGAGTTGTTCTCTGAAAACACACAAACACATTCTCGACGAAAAGTTAACAAAGGGATCCTCTCGTAAATTAGACTTGGGATTCTTTTTATTTTTGCCCAAATGATTTTCTTTTGGCTTATTTTGACACCATGTGTGTTTCTCATGGGTCTCCTGCTGTTTGCATTACAAATGGAAGTTACTTTTCTGGAGTAAGAATTTTCTAGATGTATTTTACTTACAGGATATTTTTCCTTACATGATATTACCCCACTATCCCCCCCCCCCCTTTTTGATTAATGGGGGCTTTTGGAAATTTTATCTTGCAGTCTTGGTAATTTTAAATTTTAATTTTTGCACACAAATATGACTGCTTTAGGTTCTTTGGATGTTAGGCAACTTTATAGTGAGATGAACTATTAATAGATATTTTAGTTAATGTTTTAGGAACAGCTTTTTGTCCAGTATACTTAAATTTTCTTGAGTATTCACTTATTTCACTTGGCCAATTTAAATTAAACTGAAAACTTGATTACTATTTTACTGTCAATTTTAATACTCAAGCGAAAATTTAGTTTACCCTGTAAATATTAGTGGAAAGGATTATTTGCATTCTTGAGTAGGCCCTGAGCATTCCTGGTACTAGATTGAATTTAGATATAGAGCAGCTGTTGCTGGCCAAGGCTCTTTCTGCAACCTGGGTCCCAATCTGAGCTTTGTGTGGGAGGCGAAGCAGCTGTGGGGGTAGGAGACCTCCCTCAGAAGGGGTGAGAGTTCAGGCCCCTGCAAGGTTAGTGAGTGAGGGTCTGTGACCCCCCTCTTTCAGTTATCTCCTGTTGGCCCCTCTGCGACTGTGCCTGTCTTAGGTTGTTCCTTCCCTGAGGAATCTTACCCGTCTCTAGCTAACCGGCCATCCTCTGGGGCCAAGCAGGGTGATGTGAGGTTCAGTTCTGTCTCCTTTGTAGTCTATGCCCCCGTGGCCTCCACGCCCAGCACCAGCCTTGGGGTCCCCTCGCCTACTGGCGTGGTCCCGGTACTGATCACATATCTCGGGGGACCCAGGTTTCTTCTCCAGAGAGGGCCAACCTCACACCATTGGGCGAGAGACAGATCCATGGTGCCAGCCACCCAGAAGCTTCAACCACAGCTTGAACTGAAAGCTCAGGCAACAGCTATGTGCACTTGGATTGTAAGAAGAGGGTCCCTGTTGGTAAAAAGGGCAAGAGGGGCCAATGTAGAATGCTCAAGTGCCTTCCCAGAGCCCTAATTCCTTCTAAGAGGGATTAATTCCTTATCTATCCTTTTTTTAAATTGCTGCCAAACATTCAAAGAATTAGTTTGTAAGTTTCTTTGGGATAATTGTACAATATGCTGTTATCACATATCAAAAATTATAATGACATTGTGGAATAATATCATGCAAGTGTATTATGGTGTCACAGGAGGTTAAGGGGGGCCTAGCCTAAGGACTAGTGTCCATAGGAGATGACAAGCTCTAGGCCATATCAATTCAATCTCAAACTAGCTGCCATTTAAAAAAAAATAATTTTGTATAAACTTTGTCAGGGATGCAAAAACACAAATTACTTACCTTAGTTCAAGAGGTCAAATATATTGACTTTCCCCCTTACTCCCACCACCTCCCACTTACCCTGAGGTTTGACATTCTGATGGACTTTTCTCAGTCTCTGGATATATTCCACAAATGAGTGAGATCATGTGATATTTATCTTTCTCTGCCTTGAATTGTTTTCCTTTGTCTACAGATCTCTTAACCTCATCAAACTTTCAATTTCCTTATTTGTAAAATTGTGAATAATCATAACCTTCTCTGTCTACATCGCATTTCTGAAATAATATATAGGAATAGCCTTTGTATAATGTAAGTTACCTAAGCTTATACTAGGGGTTGGGGAGCATCCTCATAAGGCTCTCAGAATCATTTGGTTTGGCCCTGCCAAGGCAACCACAGGCGGGACCTGAAATTCAATAAATTTATAGGAGCTTTTTTCATAGAAATGGAATTTGCACCTCCCCCTACAGTTTGTTGTATCATAAAAGCAATTGTTCTAACAGGTTTCAGGTGCACAATTCTAAACACATCTGTACACTGCATTGTGTGTTCACCACCCCAAGTCAAGTCTTCATCCATTACCATTTATTTCCCCAATGGCCTTCCCCACCTCCTTCTGCCCTCCCTCCCCGGGCAAACAGCTATCCAATATGTGCTGTCATATTGGATAGCACAGCTTTAGCATTTAAGCTCCAAAAGCACAAAGACTTGCTCGCTTTGTATATAGCTGTGTCTCGAGGGCCTTAAACAATGCCTGGCACATAGGAGGCCCTGAAAAATACTTAAAAAAAAATCCTCACCCAAGAATATAAAGAGAGAGAGAGAGAGAGAGAGAGAGAGAGAGAGAGAGAGAGAGAGAGAGAGAGAGAGAGAACATTGATTGGCTGGGATAGACCCCACAACCTAGACATGTGCCCTGACCAGGAATTGAACCCGTATCCTTTTGGTGCACTGGATGATGCTCCAACAAACTGAGCCACCTGGCCAGGGCTTAAATTACTTCTTGATTGAATAAGTGACTAGAGCATTGGCTATGAAGTCAGGTGATTTGGGCTATAGTCCTAATAATTAAGTTGGTGTTCTCATGCAAATAATTTGATTTCTCTTTTATAAAATGTTTTTTCCATATACTTTTTTTTTTTTTTTTTTGGTGAGAATCATATAAGAGCAGTACATGATAATATATTAGGGACCATGAAATTCAGGGACAGATTAGGGAATTGTTACTGCTCATATAGGGAGGGCGTGGTGGTGCTGAGAGGATCAGGAAATAGGTCTAAAAACTTGATTATATTTCCTGAGCACGATATTATGTATAAAAATACTTTTATTTTGATTAATTTTCTCCTTCCTTCCATTGTATGTAGCTGTGGCCTTTTGCACCCCGATGGGGACAAGCAACACATCTGTTTACATCATGCTTTTTAACAAGATTCAATAAATGATGTGTGCCTGTGCGTGCTTATTAAATTAGAATTGTGATGATTTTATTCAATCTGTTAGAAGGCCAAGAAATTGCAAGGCACCATCTGTTTATATAAGCACTGGAGCCAGTTTCCTAGGGCTTGAGCCAAGGGAGCACTTTTGGCTTTGTGGTTGACCATGCTTGAGGGAGAGCATGGTTTTGTAGGGCCAGGAGGGACATCTAAAGGTCACTGATTCATTTGGGCTGTTCCATAAATACACTTCACCTGAATCAGCTGAGGCTCCTGGGCATCCCTCCCATTTCTATCCACTCAGCCAAACCAGTCAGCTAATGCCTCCTATTTCTAAAGGCCTCCGGGCCTAGTGATTCTCAGCCCCCCTAATAGTAGTTTTCATCTTCTAGAAATGCATATTATTAAAAAGTTTGAGATGAATTTGAACAAAGGTGAAAACCATTGTCCCCAAAGGAATGGAATTATTGTTTGTTGAGATTTTCTTTTTCTTTCTTTAAACAAAGGGCAGAAGGTGCACGCAATTATTCCTCCCACACCTGAACCCCTTACTAAGTGTTTTCTGTTTCATTTCTCATCTCTCTAGCAGTACTTGTCAAATGGAGGTCCAGGGTTCATTTGCATTAGAATCATTTGTTGTGCTTATATAGAAGGCACTTTCCTGTTTCCAAACTGAGTTAGGCCCTCTGGAGATGGGCCCCCAAATGCTGAATTTGAACAAACTCTCTGGCTCAGGTCTGAGAACAGCTGCATCTTGTTCTTTAGGATTCAGCTCAAAGTCCTTCTTTGATCAGTCATATTTGATTAGTCAACTTTATCATCTAATAGCAATGAATTGATCTCCACATCTTTGTGTGATTATTAAACTTACTGGTATTGTATAGCCAAACTAATTTATCTACCTGACTATCACCTATGTGGTGGGTTAGCAGCAGCCCAGGTGCAAGTGATGAATAAAAAGCAATCTCAAATAAATGGAACTTAATTATAGATCTGTTTTATTTGTTTGTTCATTTGAGCACCATCTATTGTGGTGCTCAAAATCTTTTATGTAAGAAAAAAAAGATTCATGGTAAATTTCTTTGTCTTCTTTACTGTTTGACAAATCTTTTATTAGTGTTTGAACGTTACTTCTATGTATGTGCTTTTATAGTGAGTTGTCTTATTGTTTTTGGATGTAGATGAGATATTATTTCCACACATTATACTTGATACAGAACAAAGTAAAATAAAATAGAGCAGATTTTAAAGTTATCTGCTTTGTTTTTAGTTTTAATGAACTCTTTTTAAAATTTTATTTTATTGTTTAAAGTATTACATATAGTAGGACATATATCTCCTTTCCCCCCCTATTGGCCTTCCCCCAGCCTCTCCTAACCCCCTTATCGCAGTGTCTTGTGTCCATTGGTTGTGCTTATAGGCATGCATACACGTCCTTTCGTTGATCTCTTTCCTCCCCTCCCCAACACTTCCCAGCCTTCCCGCTGTAATTTGACAGTCTATTTTATCTGCTTTTTTTGTTGCTTATGTTCATGGACTTGTCCATGATGCATATTAAATGTTATACTCACTGTCCACTGTTCTAATCATGCTTTCTTTTTTAAAATTTTAAATAGTTTTATTGATTTCATAGAAGAAGGGAGAGGGAGAGAGTTAGAAACACCAATGATGAGAGAGAATCATCGATGGGCTGCCTCCTGCACACCCCACACTGGGAACCCGTCATCCAGGCATGTGCCCTGACAGAAACTGAACTGTGACGTCCTGGTTCATAAGTCTGACACGCAACCTCTGAGCCATGCTGGCCAGGCTAATCATGCTTTCTTTTGACAATTTTCCACACAAGCTCAAATACAAGGAGAGTTTTCTCCTGTTTCTACAATGATCCCTGAGAAAAGAAATTCATTTTATATTTGAATCCTTATAAAGCTTCTTCTAACGAGAATCCTCCCTCAATTACTGTGTTTAGAATAATAAAGTCCTTGTTGGAGACAATATATTAGCCTGAATGACTGCAATCAGCGCTAGTTTTGAATGCTCATTGGGTTATGTGATACATTCTATTAAAAAAAGACCACAGAAAGAAATTTAATATAGTTTGATGTCATTGTAAACAAGCCACTTAAATATGTCTTAAGTTACTACCTGGAGAACATGATTATGCAGGTATAAGATGAATTTTGAAGAAACCAGCTTGCTTTGCGATTTCATGCTTGTGGGATAGGATGCAATGTTCAGCAGCAGTGTTATTCACAGAACCAAAAAGTGCTTTATTTAAAACAACTCAGATGGATCTGAAGATGGTAAGCTTTGGAAAACTAAAAAAGTGGCTCTCATGGTGATGAAGATGCTAATGGTTAAGTTACATGTGAAGGTTTGAATAAAAATTTTTAATGACATGAGAGTTGAAAAAAAAATTAAATTAATGTACTGTTTTTTGAAAATACATGATTTAAATTTTGTGTAACTAAATAAGGTACTCACTATAAGTAGACTATTATTTTATCTGCATCTCTAAAAGTGAATGAACTCAAGTTAGGTTCAGAAACCTTTTATCTTTACTTTCTTATTGGGGTGGGCTTCAACATGCCTTTATACCTGGGTATATGGAGGATTCTGTTTTTTCTTGCTTTTCCACCCAGATACAAACATCTTGGGTGCGGAGATCACATCTCAGTACAGCTCTGATGAGCCATTACATCACTTTCTGGCACAGTTCCTGCTCCTTGTGGATTCTCACTAAATGCTGGCTACTGTGGAGGACAAAATTTGTACTGCTATTTGTGCAAAATGTCTATTAATATAATTGGGACTTTTAAAGAAAAAGTGTCTTCTCAGCTTTCATGCTCTATGAAAGTACCAAGTGTGTATGTATGTGTATGTGTGTGTGTGTGTGTATGTGTGTGTATATATATTGTATCTAATAAAAAATATTTTGATTTCAGTGGGTTCCTCAAGGAGAGAAGGAGTTCCTGCCCATGTTAATCTTTCTGCATCATCCATGCTAATGATTGCAATGCAGTACACATCCAACCCAGGTAAGTGGAAATTTCGGTCACTTGACTAGTTACAAAACCAATAATTAAAGAAGAGATCAAACACACCGGCTAGACAAGTAAAGATGTGTTAGAAAACAGACTTCGGAGTTGAAGTAAATTTTCCTTTTCCTTTCAATAAAATATATTGTTGCTATTAGTAGCAATCGTTTTTTAAAAAAATAGATTTTATTGATTTTTCACAGAGAGGAAGGGAGAGGGATAGAAAGTCAGAAACATCGATGAGAGAGAAACATCGATCAGCTGCCTCTTGCACACCCCCTGCTGGGGATGTGCCCGCAGCCACGGTACATGCCCCTGACCGGAATCGAACCCGGGACCTTTCAGACCACAGGCCGACGCTCTATCCACTGAGCCAAACTGGCTTCAGGTATTAGTAGCAATCTTGCAAAAATGTTGAAGACACAATTTTAGGATATTGTCTAGAAATTGATTAAATATAAATATACATGAATAGTTGACTTAGAAATATAAAAATTATTTGCAATTCTAATAATTAAAGAAAATCATTTGTGAATTCACTATTTTAATGCCACACAAGTATCCTAGAACATAAATCTTTTAGTACATTTCTGATTATTTTCTTAGAATATATTTATAAAAGAGGGATTAATTGGTTAAAGGACTTGAAAAAATTTCAGTAGTCTCACAGATTACATATGAAAGTATATGTAACCTGTCATTGAGTATTATAAAATTTGTATAGAGTTGGACAGGTGGAAATAATATCTCGTTGCAAGTTGTATTTGTTTGATTACTAGTGATGTTGGACAGGTCTCATATCATTTACTCTGTTTGATTTTTGTACATTTGTATAATTGCAGATGAATTTTGGGAAACTGATCTAAAAAGGGGCTGATGTTGGAGACACATGTTAAGAAATGACAATTTTTATTTTTATTTGATATTTATTTGGAAAGTGAACCAATTTGACAGCACAGTTTTAAACCTTTTATTTAATTACATAGTAAATTAACTACATCCTATATAATAAAATCCCAGCAACTGAAATGGTAGAATGACCAGAATGACTAGAGACCAGAACGACCACAGCCCTCAAGTGAGCAGTTAGGGGCGATCAGGGAGGTTGGTAGATGTGGTTAGAGGTGATCTGGCAGACAGAGTGGTAAGGGGTGATTAGGAAGGCAGGCGAGCAGTTAGGGGTTATTGGTCTTGGATTGCGAGAGGGATGTCTGACTGCTGGTTTAGGTGCAATCCACTGTGAATTGGGCCTGGACTGGAAGTTGGACATCCCTTGAGGGGTCCCGGATTTCAAGAGGGTACAGGCCAGGCTGAGGGACCCTCCCTCCCCCATGCATGAATTTCATGCACTGGCCCTCTACTCTCTCTATATAAAAGCTTAAGTGACCGAACGACCGGTTTACTGCTTGTTATATGTGCACTGACCACCCAGGGGCAGATGCTCAATGCAGGAGCTGTTCCCTGGTCAGTGCACTCCCATAGCCAACCTCCCATGGCCCTGATTGGCCGATCACTGGCCAGGCCAAGGGGTCCAGCCATGCACTAATTTCTGCACTGGGCCTCTAGTACTAAATAATAATGGAGTATTTGACTCTGGATGATGAGGAAGACATATTTTTTTTTATTAAAAAACTCTAATGCTTTTTGTGTGGAACATCTTTTAAATATGAAATCTCTTATGATTATATGAGTTTAATTAAAATATATTTATTTTGGGAGTTATATCTCATGTCTTACCCTGTTTGGCTTAAAGTACCCTCAAAATGTCACTTATATTATATATTGTGTTTTGGAAAAAATCCTTCACTTGAAATCTAATTAATTGAAGTCTCATCAAGAGGCTTTGGTCCTAATTTCTAAGTTGGAAGACAGTAAAGCAATGTGGGTAAAATCATGTGCTTTGAGATTAGATGTATGTGGGTTCACATCTGAGATCACCTGCAAATTGCCAGTTAGCTTAACCTTGAGCACCATTTTTAACCACCTTAAGACTAAGTTTCCTCGTAAAATTTCTATAAAAATGGGAATAATTCCTCCTGCAGTGCCTTAAAATGCCATTGCAAGGATTTAATGAATTAAAGCATACGTAAAGTGCTTACTTAGCATAGTAATGGTCACATTGTAAATGCTCAGTAAATAGCAGTGGAATCATTACAATCTGTTATCTTCTTGGAGTTGAATGTTTCACAGGGAAACTGCCTTGATCATATAGAAATACTTCTATTATTTCTACGTCTGTATCTTTATCATGTAGAATTACTTCTGTTATTTCTAATTCTATATTGTCATCTATTCATGGGGGAATGTTTATAGCCAAAAGTTAATTCTATAGTAAGAATTACGTTTGGAAGCCCAACCCAGCCTTGCAATGTGGGAAACTGTTAAGAAGTGAAGTGATATCCACTTCGAGGCACTCTGGGACCAAGTAGTAGGTGATCATCATCATATTGTTTGAATTTTCCTTGGGGAGACAGCAAGAGGCAATTTGGTCCTTGTAGTCTTTGTTCAACTAACAAGTTCTGTTGAGTAAATGCTCTGTACACAGTTTTATGCATTTAGGCATTGCGAAAACCATAAAAAAATGTAAGATACTAAAGGCCTGGTGCACAAATTTTTGCACTGAAGGGAGGTTCCCTCAGCCAACCTGCACCCTCTTGAAGTTTGGGAGCCCTCAGGGGATGTCTGACTGATGGCTTAGGCCTGCTCTGTCAGTCAGACATTCTTAATGCTGCTGTGAAGGTGGGGGAGGTTCCCACCATTGCCGCTGCACTTGCCAGCCATGAACCCAGCTTCTGGCTGAGTGGTGCTCCCCATGTGGGAGCACACTGACCACCAGGGGCCAGCTTTTGCACTGAGTGTCTGCCCCCTGGTGGCCAGTATGTGTTATAGCGGTAAGTCATTCCACCGTTGGGCTGGAACTGGCTCTCTGATATCCTCCAGTGGTCCCAGATTGTGAGAGGCCACAGGCCAGGCTGAGGGACCCACACTGGTGCACGATTGGGGCCAGGGAGGGAAGTGGGAGGTTAGCATGCCAGGGAGGGTCCGCAGGAGGACTCCAGGGCATGTCTGGCCCATCTTGCTCAGTCCCGATTGGTTGGACCCCAGCAGCAAGCTAACTTACCAGTCAGAGTGTCTGCTCCCACTGGTCAGTGCATGTCATAGCTGACTGGTCGACCCATCAACTGTCTTCCCCCTGGTGGTCATTTCATAGCAAGCAGTTGAATGACCTTAGCATATCATTAGCATATTATGCTTTGATTGGTTGAATAGCCAACTGGAGGACTGGACACTTAGCGTATTAGGCTTTTATTATATAGGATGGTGCTTGCTTCATGGAGATTATATTTAGTTGGGAAGATTAGGCATATTCACATAAATCATTAATTTATAATATAAAGTAGTATGTAAAACATACAAAAATAAATACTGTAGATAGTATTAATTCATCAGAAATCAAGAACTTTGTAAATTAAAAAGACTAGGACAGGTTTCATGCCACTTGAACAAAGTATGGGTCCTAAAATGTGGATACAATTTTAATTGATATAGTAAGTAGGGTCTTCTGGGAGGGGAAATAATAGGGTTGGAAGATGGATTAGGGAAGGTGAAAAACAACTATCTAACTAGGACAACAGCATCTTTCTTTCCTAAGTAAGCATAGGCAAATCAAAGAAGCTTGCTGCTGTGTAGCTTTTAAGCATTCATCAGGAGATGGAATTGGACATCAAATGATAAGATTCCCATTCTAATCCATCATTCTGTGACTTTCTGTCCTAATTTGGGCAAGGTAGAAAACTAAGTCTCAGTTTATTAGCTGCAACATGGTGGTTATGAGATAATACAAGTAAAGCTCTTAGCACAATACCTGGCATAATGAATGCTCAATCAATATGGCCTTCTGTTATGATCCTATTCTGCTATTTTTTCCCTATGTAGTTCTTTATTACATTGACACAAATTTGTGTTATAAAGGTATGATTACTAGGGATTTTTCTTAATATTTCCTTTGTTGATAAGATGAACGAAATATACTTTCAAGGATCTTGGAATAAAGCTTGATAAAGTCAAGGGCTTATATGATTTTTTGGGAAGTATGAATATATGGAAATAAGTAGTTTCTAATTTAATGAGTAGGGTGAAAGTCTTACTAGTATAGTTTATTAAATATCAAAGGATGTTTTATCTGGTATTTATATTTAATGTTCAAATTACATTCTCTTCCTTACAGTGTATCATTGTCAATTATTGGAATGCCTCATGAAATATAAACATGAAGTCTGGAAAGTAAGTTTTGGACCACATTTAACTCATAGCCACAAACTTAATTTATATAATGCAGTAAAAATTGTTTGCATGTTAAAGTATTTGTAGGTAAAATTTATTGATGTTTTATTGTGTTGGTGTGGCAGACCCCATAATCCTTTCCTTACTGGTTAATTATCATTTAGAGACGGAATGATCTTGAACAAGTAGCTTGACAGAAAAAGTAATTGAATATCTTTTATTCTTGGAATTTAGCAAATACTATATTATATGACAGTTTTATTTAATTTGAAAGGTTGCTTAATAACCCATCTGCTTCAAATAGATGCGAATTGTTGCAAAATGTGTTATATTTTTAAAATGCACTGTTTAGCAAACTGGCTTATGTTGTTCTAAAATCTGTCTTTAATATCATTCTGAGTAGAGAACTTGTTAAGAGATAAAGTACATATGAACTCTGCCTGGGGAGAAGGGGGTTATTTACAGGACCAGTAAGTAAATAACAAAAATAATGTTTTAATATGATCTAAACTGGTTGATGAGATTCCTGGGGAATTAACCACCTCAATCCCTTTATTGAAATGTTTGCTGCTTTGGTGCTGTTGAATGAGCTACCTTTATTTTTATTTGATCATGCTAAGTCAAAATATGCTTCCTGCTTCCTTCAGGATCTTTTGTATGTGATCGCCTATGGCCCTTCACAAGTGAAACCGCCAGCTGTGCAAATGCTGTTCCATTACTGGCCCAATTTAAAACCTCCTGGGGCAATAAGCGAATACAGGGGCTTGCAGTACACAGGTAAGAGAATAGCCCTGGGATGCCCCACCTTTATTTCTCTTATGCCACATTTACTTCACCTACTTATATATTTTTTATCTTGTTGGGTTATATTTATGTGCCTTTAGACATTATCATAAATCCTCTCTGAAACTAGGTGGTATGAAATACATTAATGAAAATTAATTTCATGACACCATAGTGTAAGTCTCAGTCTCACGTACTCTGTGGTCTTAACTACTACTGATGTTAATCACTGTGAAGGTGTGAGCAGGAATGGCTCACCACGTAGCAAAACTCTAGGTGGCTAATTCTGTTCTGATGAGAAGATTTGGAGCATGTTCAACATTACCAGTTCATACACCAATTACCAATTAAATGACCTTGATAGCCTAGTTGGATATAAAAAGTCAACAACTGCTGAATATTGTTGTCATTAATAACTGAGAAGTAAACATCGAATTTAAATATAAAGACATATATTTATTAAAAAAAACCCAAACTAACCCAGGTCCTATGTTGTGGATTATGTTTAGCTATAATAATAACAGCATAATATGCTAAATAGACCAGACAGCCGAATGACTGGAGGAAGCTGCGATGGCTGGGGCCGAGGCAGAGGCGGTTAGGAGTGATCAGGCAGGCAGGCAAGCAGTTAGGGGTGATCAGCTAGGCAGGCAGAGTGGTTAGGGGCGATTAGGTGGGCAGGCAAACAGTTAAGGGTGATCAGGCAGGCAGGTGAATGCTTAGGGGTGATGAGACAGGCAGGCAGAAGCAGTTAGGAGTGATGAGGCAGGCAGGCAAAGTGGTTAGGGGCGATGAGGTAGGCAGGCAGGCCAACGGTTAGGAACCAGTGGTCCTGGATTGTAAGAGGAATGTCTGATGGCTGGTTTAGGGATCAGGCCTAAGCCGGCAGTTGGACATCCCCTAAAGGGTCCCAGATTGCAAGAGGGTGCAGGCTGGGCTAAGGAACCCTCACCCTCCCGTGCACAAATATAGTGCACCAGGCCTCTAGCATAATAGAAAATCAGAGAGCAACCTATGACTAATAGAGTTTCAGACGCCCTTGACTACCTTCTCCTGCCACTTAATTGTAGACATAAAAATGGCAAAGGTGAATGTTTTGGCAAAGTTAGCTTTTATTCAGGTTCTTGTGTACTGATGTTCTAGAACCTATTTTCTTGGCATCTCTGGTCTTCCTTAAGGCCATTGGAGGGCATTTAATTTAATTCTGTTCCTTATGTTCCTGATGAAAGCCAATTGTTAGAGTTATTAATACCTGTTTTGATGGACCTTGCTGGGCTTATTCTAAACTTAGAACAAATAGTATTGGCTGTAGTGGTAACATTAATACAGGTGGTCCTCGGGTTACATCGGAGATCCTTTCCTACGGCACGATGTAACGCGATTTTTGCCATAAGTCAGAACCCACCTACATAAGCATCTATGTCACTCACACGGAGCACACACACAGCACTAATGAAATGAAACAGTAAAAAAAATTTAAAAGAAAGATAACAATTCCTGACCTTTACTTGTAAATAAGTAATAAAAAACATAAAGCACATATGTACATATGTCAAAATGACGGAACTTTTTTTTTTTTAATAAACACTGTAAATGGGAGATGGCAACATAACCACAGAATGATGTAAGTCGAGTCTGACATAGCCTGAAGACTGCCTGTATTAATTACATCAATGAAGGCAATTTTTAAAAGAATGAAAGTTGATGTTATTGGTGTTTTATACCATCTATAGTACAGAATATTGAAGTATTACTAACTGGATAATTTGAATATAAAAGCAAAAGTAATTGGAATTATTAATAAAATAAAAGGTAAAATGACTGAAATATTTGATACCAGTTCATACACTAAGTAGATCTCAGTAGATCTATGAAAAAAGCATTTACAGGGATGTATGGATGGGTAACCTGTATTAAATGAAAGGTATTTATTTGGTAAATATTTAAAGAGTAACTCTAATGTGCAAGGCCCTGTGTTTTCTGGCACAAAACCCGATCTTATGGAACATAATACAATCTAGACATGAAAACTCATTCATTTATTCATCAAATTCTTACGTGGTATCTACTATTAGCTGGGCATTATTCTAGGCATTGGTAATATGATGAAAAGCCATACTAAAATCATTAATATTTTGGTATGTACATTCCATTGTGGGGGAAAGACCAGGAAACTACCTTATAGTGTGGTAAGTACTAAGGTAGAGCAAATATATTTGGCCATTGAACAACACAGGAGTTAGGGGTGCCAACCTCCTCACCCCCTTTACAGTTGAAAATCTATGCATAACTTTTGACTCCCCTAAAACTTAACTATTAGTAGCCTACTGTTGATGGGAAACCTTACTTATTACAGTCATTTAAAACATATTTTATATGTTATATGTATTATATACTGTATTCTTAAAATAAACTAGAGAAAATAAAATGTTAAGAAAATCATTAGAGAGAAAAAATACATTATGTTCCTGATGAAAGCCAATTGTTACAAGTACTTATTGAAAAAAATCTGTAAGGGGACCCACTATTAATAGCCTACATTTTAAAGCTGGGTTGTTCAAGGGTCAAGTGTACAGAGAGCGGTGGGAACACACAGGAGCGACCTCTGACCTCACCCTGATGGTGGGCAAATCTGCAGAAGGTTGAGTTGTCAAGAAAGGTTCTTTTAGTGAGTGACATGTAAGCTGATACCTGAACGAGATGCACACTCTAGACATCACTAGGGGAGTGAACCATTAATAAATAAAAAGTGAGATTGAGGCAGAAGAAACTGCATGGGATCAGACTTGGAGGCCAAAGATAGCATGATAGTATTTTAGTTACTGGAAAAAGTTGCTATGCAGCCAGACAGGGAAGGGACAGGGGTAAGCGGAAAGCCTGGCAGGGCCTATGAAGGAGATTGGATTTCATCCTAATGGCCAAGGGAAACCACGTCAGGTTTTAAATGGAGAAACCACATGATAAGATTGGCCTGTTCAGAACATCCCAGAATCCCCCCAGGGAGACTGACAGATGCTTAGGTTTCCCGGGTGACCATACCCTCTTGGAAGAGCCAGACAAACCTGTCTCTCCAGAATAGCTTAGCCTCTGCCAACTAAGATCAGAGTGATTCGTTCTTCTTCTCTTGCCTATCTGAACCGGAGTTTCTGTATACAGGCATTCATTTTTCAGTCCAGCCTTGAAATCACACTTCTACACACTTCCATTTTTTCAACAGTGTCATTTGTTTACTTGCCAGGCACTGTCCAAGGTCCTGGGAAAGCAGCTCTCTTGGAATTCTCATTCTAGGGAATCATGGCATTCTATGCAGAAAACAAGAGATCATGGAAAAAATTAACCATTTTTGTCTGTATTTTACTATTTATCCAGCATTGTCTGCTTGTCAGGCATTGTTCTAGCTGCTTATTATCTCATTTAATATTTTAGTATTCTCTTAATTGAACAAAAATTATGGACCAAGACCAGATTAGGTTTTACAGATATTTTCTCAATTAACTTTCACAAAAATCTTGAGAGGCAGGTTCTCTTATTTCAATGTTAAAACAAAGAGTGAGGCAGAGTTTAACTAACATCCCTAAATTCACACAATAATAAGGAAGCACTGCTTGAATTTGAATCTAAATTATCTTCATTGAATGCTCACATTTTTTGGTATAACAGTGTGATGTCACTTCTCTCAATTTAGTTCTTTAGTGAAACTTTAGCTGGAGCATTAGAATTTCTGCAGTGCCTGCTGCAGTGAGGGATGAAGTAAAGGGTATCATCAGTATTTAGAGTTCACTGCAACCCTAAATATTTTAATAATAAAAATTATATAGCATCACAGAATTTTATGATGAAAACCAGATGCATGGTGCATGAAATCGTGCATGGTGGGATCTGGCTGGCCCACTGTGATGGGTGCAGATTGGGGTTGGGCCAGTGGAGGGTAGGGGATGCAAGAGGTTGGCTGAAGGCCCCACACCCTGATCTGGGTTGGGGGAGCTGATCAGGGGTGGATCCAACCAGGGGGAGGTGGGGTGGGGAGTGCCGATCAGGGCCCTGATCGGGCCAATTGGCCGCCACAGTGTACATCATAGTGACTGGTCGTTCTGGTTGTTTCCATTCCTGTGCTTTGAGCATCTCCCCTCTGGTGGTCATTGTGTGTCATAGCTACTGGCCAGTCGGCCGGTCACTTAGGCTTTTATATATATATAGATAGTATAATTTAAAATCAAGGGTATGATTCCTCCTGCTGTGTCCTTTCTTGGGATTTCTTTGTCTATTTGCGGTCTTTTGTCATTCCATGTAATTTTTAGGAATGTTTTTTTCTACTTTTGTAAAGTTGCCATTGGACTCTTGATAGGGATTGCATTGACTCTTTACATGATTTTTGCTAGAATTGACACTTTAACTGTATTATTTTTTTTCTAATCTATGAACATGAGATATCTTTATATTTATTTTTGTGTTCTTTGATTTCTTTCATAAGTGTCTTATAGTTTTCAGAGTAAATATCTTTCATCTCCTTGGTTAAATTTATTCGTAAATATTTTATTGTATTTGGTGCTCTTGTAAATGGGGCTAATTTCTCTATTTCGTTTTTAAAATATTCATTGTTAGTATATAGAAATGCTACCAGTTTTTGCGTGTCAATTTTGTATCCCACAACTTTATTGAATTCATTGATTAGATCTAACATTTTTTTGGTTGTGACTTTATAGGATGTTCTGTATATAAAATCATGTCATCTGCAAATAGAGGCAATTTTACTTGCCTAAAATATTTTATTCTGAAACGGTTCATTTCTTTATCTTGCTTGATTGTTCTAGCTAGGATTTCAGTATTATGCTGAGTACAAGTGATGAGAAAGAGCATTTTTATCTTATTCCTTATCTCAGAGAAAAAGCTCTCAACCTTACACTATTATGTATGAGGTTAGCTCTGGCATTGCCATATATAGTCTTTATTATACTGAGATATGTTTCTTCATTGCCTAGTTTATTAAGCATTTTGACCATAGATACCTGTTGAAATTTGTCAAAACCTTTTCCTTTGTCTATTAAAATAATCATATGATTCCTTTCTTTCATTCTATTAATGTGATGTATCACATTGATTGTTTTATTCCTTGCATCTTAGGAATAAATTCCACTGATCATTGTGGATGATCCATTTAATGTGCGGCTGAATTTGCTTTACCAGTGTTTGATTCACTTTTTTTGGATCTAAATTCATCTCCTGAATTATTGACCTGTAGTTTCCTTTTCTAGTGCAGTCCTATTCTGGTTTCAATATCAGGATAATGCTGGCCTTGAACCATGAATTTTGGGAGTGTTATCTCCTCCAGTGTTTTGGAAATATGTGAAAAGATTGGTGTCAATTCTTGTTTTTAAAATATATTTTATTGGTTTTTTACAGAGAGGAAGGGAGAGGGATAGAAAGTCAGAAACACCGATGAGAGAGAAACATCGATCAGCTGCCTCTTGCACACCCCCCAATGGGGATGTGCCCGCAATCAAGGTACATGCCCTTGACCAGAATCAAACCCGGGACCTTTCAGTCCGCAGGCTGATGCTTTATCCACTGAACCAAACCAGTTTCTGCTGGTGTCAGTTCTTTAAAAATGTTTGGTAAAATCCACCAGTGGAGTATTCTGCTCCTGGGCTTTTCTTCATTGGGAGATTTTTAATTTTGAATTTAATCTCTTTACTAGTAATTAATCTATCCAGAATTTCTAATTCTTCCTGATTCAGTTTTGGTAAGTTGTATGTTTCTAACAATTTTTCCAATTCTTCTAGGTTGTCTAGTTGGTGGCAAATGGTTGTTCATATTAATATCTTTTTTAAAATAAAATCTTTATTGTTCAGTTTATTAATTACATTGTTCCCCTTTTTTCCCCCTAGAGCTCCCCTCCACCAACTACCCATCCCACCCTCCGCCCTCACCTCCCCCACACTGTCCTCTCCCATAGTTGCATGATTTTTGTCCAGTCTCTTGCTGCACCTCCCAGACCCCTCTTCTCCCCAAGAATTGTCAGTCCATTCCCTTTCTATGTCCGTGATTCTGTTACATTCACCAGTTTATCCTGTTCATCAGATTATTAATTCACTTGATTTTTAGATTCATTTGTTGATAGATGTGTATTTGTTGTTCATAATTTACACTTTTATCTTTTTCTTCTTCCTCTTCTTAAAGAATATCTTTCAGCATTTCATATAATATTGGTTTGGCGGTGATGAACTCCTTTAGCTTTTTCTTATCTACAAAGCACTTTATCTGACCTTCAATTCTGAATGATAGCTTTGCTGGATAGAGTAATCTTGGTTGTAGATTCTTGCTATTCATCACTTTGAATAGCTCTTCCCACTCCCATCTGGCCTGCATAGTTTCTGTTGAGAAATCCGCTGACAATTGTATGGGTGCTGCTCCCTTATAGGTAACTAACTGTTTATCTCTTGCTGCTTTTAATATTCTTTCTTTTTCTTTTGCCCTTGGCATGTTAATTATGATGTGTCTTGGTGTGGTCCTCTTTAGATTTCTATATTTTGAGGTTCTGTGCACTTCTTGGGCTTTTAAGTCAATTTTTTTCACCAGGTGGGGGAAGTTTTCGGTCAAGTAGGTTTTCATTATCTTGCTCTTTCTTTTTCTGGCACCCCTATAATTTGGATGTTGGTATGCTTGAGGTTGTCCTAGAGGCCCCTTACACTATCTTCAATTATTTGGATTCTTTTTGCTTCTTGCTTTTCCGGCTGAGTGGATTTTGCTTCTTTGTATTTCAAATCTTTAACTTGGTTCTTGCGGTCGTCTGGACTGCTTTTAGGTCTTTGTATAATATTTTTTATTTCAGTCAGTGTAGGCTTAATTTCTAGTTGGTCCTCTTTCATATCCTCGTAGGTCTTGTTCATTTCCTCATAGGTCTTGTTCAGTTCCTTGTAGTTCTGTTCATTTCCTTGTAGATCTCAGCCTTTTCTAGGAGCCTCTTGAAAAACCTTATAACCGTGGTTTTGAACTCTATGTCTAATTGTCTTTTTTCCTCCATTTCTTTAACACCTGATTTCTTTCCATTTCTCTGCATTGTGGCTGCTTTCCTGAGTTGGTCCATTAGCTTTGTGTGTTAGATGTCCTCTAAGGGACAGTGGCTCAGCCTCCCCAGTTACCTGAGGTGGATACTCTTGCTGCAGTTTTTTATGGGTTGTACAGTATTGTTGAAGTTAAGCCCAGCTTATCGTTGTTAGCACTAGGAGGGTTTGACCAATTGATTGTGAGGGTAAGCTCTGTTCAGGTTGGATGGGCGGAGTCTCTGGGCTGACCAGGCAGCATCAGCTCCGCCCTATGTGGCACTAGGGTCTGTGTGCCGGGTGGTAATGGCTCCATGCACCTCTGAGAGAAAGCCGCCGCCGATCTCCACCCTCTGCCAGACAACTCGGCCTCTCCTCAAATGAGTCTGCACACCCAAAGTCTCGTCCATGGTTGTAACACAATGCAGTCTGGTGGTCTCCCGAACGAGGGAGCAAGTCTTGAGTCCTCTCTGTGTGGTTGTGCACTTCTGTTGCCAAGTTTACGTGCACTCTCCACAAGCTCGCCTCTCCGCAAGCTTGCAGACCTCTGCCATGCTGGGTCTGCTTTTCCACTGCCCAGTTTCACCCCTTGTGAGTGTGGATTCCCCGGACCTCGGCTGGAACTGGGGAATCAGTGCAGTGGGATGCCTTTGCACTCCCCGTTGGAGAAAGCCAGCCAGATTTGCAGCCGCCTGCCCTCTCCGCTGGCACGTGTGCACGGCTCCACACCTCTGGCTCCGCGAGTATCTTCAGCGCTGCCCTCTGCCGCTCCTCTGAGTCACAGTGTCCTATCTTTACTTTTGTTTGTGGAATTTTTACTCAGCCAGCTTTCCAGTGATTCTGGATGATGTTTGTTCTGTCGTTAAGTTGTAGTTTTGGAATTGTTGTGTGGAGCAGCAAAATAGGTGTTTACTTATGCTGCCATTTTGGTTCCTCTCCATAGTAATCTCTTATAAGCCTTTGTATTTTTATGGTATCAGTTGTAATGTTCCCTTTTTTAATTTATAAATTTGTTGATTTGGGCCTTTTCTCTTTTTTCCTTGGTAAGTCTTGCCAAGGGTTTGTCAATTTTGTTGATCTTTTCAAAGAACCTTAAGTGTGGTTATTTTTCTATTATTTTTTGTTCTCATTTTTATTAATTTCTGCTCTAATATGTTATTTCCTTTCGTCTCCCAACTTTGGGTTCATTTTCTTCTTCTTCTTCTGGTTTCTTAAGCATAGAGTTAAGTTGTTTATTTGGGATTTTTCTTGCTTGTTGATGTATCCATTTATTGCCATGAACATCCCACTTAGGCCTGCTTTTGCTGAACCTTATAATTTCTGGTATATTTCCATATTTGTTTGTTTCAAGAAACTTATATTTCCTTTTTTTATCTTTGATCCATTTGTTGTTTATGAGAGTGTTGTTTAATTTCTACATGTTTGTGAGTTTTTCAGTTTTTCTCTTATTACTGATTTTTAGTTTCATGCTGTTGTGGTCAGAGAAAATACGTGGTATGATTTCCATCTTGAATTTGCTAAGATTTGTTTTGTGGCTTAATGTTATGGGCTATCTTAGAAAATGTTTCATGTGTACATGAGAAGAATATGCACTCTATTGTCATTGGACAGAATGTTTTATGTCTGTCTGTTAGGCACATTTGATCTACAGCAACAGTTTTCAACCTTTTTCATCTCATGGCACACAGAAACTAATTACTAAAATTCTACAGCACACCATAAAATATATTTTTTGCTAGTGTGACCAAAAAATAAGTGTCATTTCGATTCATTCACACTAGATGTCTATTGTTGTATTGGCTGTGTCACTTTTTTATTTAACAATCTAAGGAAAAAGAGGTCAATGCCCTAACTAAATGATCAGATATTACATGTTTTAAATACTTTTGCAGCACACTGGTTGAAAATCACTAATCTATAGTATTGAAATCCCGTTTCCTTATTTATTTTTTTGAAAGTTTTTATTGATTTTTAGTGAGAGAGGAAGGGAGCGGTAGAGAGAAAGGGAAACATCGATGTGAGAGCAGAGCATCCAGTCAGCTGCCTCCTGCCTGCTCCCTACCGGAACCGAACCAGCAGCCCTTGGTGCACGGAGGATGCCCAACAACTGAGCCACACTAGCCGGGGCTTCCTGTTTTCTTGCTGATTTTTTGTCTGGATGATTGATCCATTGTTTTTATTTTTCAGCAGCTTTACTATGTCTTTTTGGGGCTTCATAGGACTTCTTGACTTAATGTCTCTCAGTTTTGGAAAATTGCCAGGGGTTATCTCTCTTTTATTAGTGATAACAGTACTTTATTAAGTACTGTTTTATATATATTTTATATATAGTAAGACACACAAGTATCAAGTACCTGGCTGGATCCGTTTTGACAAGTGTATAATGCTCATTTAATTATCAGATAAAGACAGTAGAATATTTCCATCACCCTGGAAACTAATGGCATACCCTTTTCCAGTTAATGCCCTCCCTTCCACCCAGAAGCAGTCACTACTGCTTCTATGTAATTAATATACAGTAATTCCCCCTTTATGCCATTTCACCATCCAGGGTTTTAAATACCTTTAGGCAACTATGGTCTGGAAGTATTAAATGGGAAAATTTCAGAAATAAACAAGTTGCTGGTTTTAAATTGTGTGCCATTCTGAGTAGTGTGATGAAATCTTGGTGCTGTTCCGCTTCCCCCTCCCCCCAAGGATGCGAACTATCCCTTTGTTTAGCATCCATACTGTGTACACTCCATGTACATGTTACCTAGTAGCCATTTGAGTTATTATATCAACTGTAGTGCTATCACAATGCTTGTGTTCAAGTAACCCTTCCTTTCCTTCATAATGCCATGTTTACATAACTTTTATTATAGTACACTAGAGACCTGGTGTATGACATTTGTGCACTGGTTGGGGTGAGGGTCCCTCAGCCCGGCCTGTGCCCTTTAGCAGTTTGGCAGCTTTTGGGGGATGTTTGACTGATGACTTAGGCCCACTCCCCCAGGGAACATCCTTAGCGCTGCAGTGGAGGCAGGAGAGGTTCCCGCCACTGCTGCTGTGCTCAACAGCCATCAGCCTGGCTGTGGCTGAGTGGTGCTCCACCAGGAGGCAGCTTCTGTGTTGAGTGTCTGCCCCCTGGTGGACAGTGTGTGTCATAGCCACCGGTCATTCCGCCATTCGGCTGATTTGCATATTGCCCTTTTATTATATAGGATTGTTATAATTGTCTTATTGTGTTATTAGTTATTGTTAATGTTATGCTGTGCCTAATTCGTAAATTAGCGTTTTCATAAGTATGTATGTATAGAAAAAAAACACACATAGTATATTTAGGGTTGATACTATTTGAGGTTTGGGGTATCTACTGGGAGTCTTGGAATATATCCCGTGCAGATAAGAGGGACTTTGTATACATATGATTCAGGGATTTATTGTTTTGTGTCTTCATTCATTTAGTATAATGTTACTGAGATTAATCTGTATTGTTAATATTAGTAGGTTTTTTTTTTATTGCTAAGTAAGTATTCTATGGTATGTATATACCACAGTTTGTTTTTCAACCTTGCTATTGATTTACATTTAGCTTGTTTCAAGTTTTTGGCCAATACACATGAAGCTACTGTGAACATCTTACGCAAGTCTTGTAGTCACATGCATTTATTTATCTTAAATATGTACTGAGGAGAGGAATTGCTGGGTCATATAATTTATAAAATAATTTTAAACAGCTCTGTAAAGTGTGTACACCATTTTACATTTCATTCAACAGTATATGAGAGGTTCAGTTGCTATACACCCTTGCTAATACAGCTGTCAGTATTTTGAATTTTTAGCCATTTTCATGGGTGTGTATCTCATTGTGGCTTTAATTTGTATTTCTTTGATGATTAATGTTGAATGCCTTTTTATATGCTTATTGGTCATTTAGTTATTTTATGAAGTATTTGATGAAGACTTCTGCATAGTCATTAATTGGGTTGTTTGTCTTTTTTTATTATTGTTATGCATTTTTTTTAATGTACTGTGGACTGAGTCCCAGTCTGGGGTTGCTTTTTTGCTTTTACTAACACTGACTGCCTTTTGAGGAGCATGAGTTGTTTATAAACTAAAATGTAGTTTTTTGTTTATGATTAGTGCCTTTCATGTCTAAGAAATCTTTGTCTTCTCCAAGGTTGTGAAGATAGTTTCCAATGTTTCTTCCAGCTTTCTAGTTTAGCTTGTACATTTAGGTCTATGACCTGTTGAAATTTAATTCTTGTGCATGGTGAGTATGGTTTATTGATTCCCTTATTGATTGTTGTAACACCCTTTGTTGAAAAGATTATACTTTCTCCTTTGACTTGTATTGTACCTTTAGTCATTTATGTGTGGGTGTATTTCTAGACTCTATTATTCTGTTTTATTGACCTGTATGCCAATGCTTTCATCTGGTTTTGTTTACACAGTAATCCTGACCTCATAAAATGAGTTTGGAAGTGTTTCCTCCTCTTCTCTTTTTGGGAAGAGTTTATGTATGATTTGTATTTATTCCCTTAAGTAGTTAATAGAAGTTATGGATAAATCCATCTAGATATGAGGTTTTCTTTGTAGGAAGATTTTACATTGATGAATTCAATTTAATAGTTATGGAGCATTTATTTATTTATTTATTTTTTAAGAATTATTTTTAAAAAAATTTATTTACAATATAACTTATATTTAATAGTAGTACATATGTTTTCCTCCCCCCCATATCTTCCCCCCAGCCTCCTTTACCCCCCAGCACATGTCCCCACCTGCCCCCCTCCCCACCCCAGTGTCTTTCATTCATTGGTTATGCTCATATGTATGCATACAAGTCCTTCGGTTGATCTCCCCAGCATTTGCCTCCCCTCCACTCCAGCCTTCCCCTTGTAGCTTGACAGCCTGTTCAGTTATGGGGTATTTAATTTTTTTTTATTGAGCCAGAGTTTATAATTTTATAATCTGTGATTTTTGAGGAATGTAGTCATTTTCACCTAACTTATCAAATTTATTGGCGTATCTGTAGGATCTGCAGTGATGTCCTAACTTTCATTTCTGATATTGGTAATTTGCTTCTTTTCTATATTTTTATTTATTAGGTTTGGTAGAAGAATTATCAATTTTATTGAACTTGCCAAAAACCAATGTTTGGCTTTATGATATTCTCTATTGGTTTTCCATTTTCAATTTCATTGATATATGCCTTTATCTTTATTTTCTTTTTTCTGATAACACTGAGTTTAACTTTTTCTATTTTGTTATGGTAGAAACATAAACAGAATTCAAAAACATATTTTGAATTTTTTGTATTTTCTAATAAAATAACTTAAAGCTATAAATTTCCCCTTAAATGTTGCGTTACTTACATCCCACAAATTTGATATGCTGTGATTTTATTGTATCTTAGTACAGAATATTTTCTAATATCTCTTGTGATTTCTTCTTTGGTTTATGGATTATTGAGATGTGTGTTTTTCAAAAATATAAACATTTAGTGACTTTCCAGGTATGTTTTTGTTATTTCTAGTTTAATTTCATTGTGGTCAGGAATGATACTTTATATACTGGTATATATTCATTTTAAAAAATATATATATTTTATTGATTTTTTACAGAGCGGAAGGGAGAGGGATAGAAAGTCAGAAACATCAATGAGAGAGAAACATCTATCAGCTGCCTCTTGCACGCCCCCTACTGGGGATGTGCCCGCACCCAAGGTGCATGCCCTTGATTGGAATCGAACCCGGGACCCTTCAGTCTGCAGTCCGTTGCTCTATCCACTGAGCCAAACCAGTCTCGGCAGTATATATTCATTTTTAATGCTTATTTTATGGGTCAAAATTATGTTTCTGTTAGTAAACTTTCCATGTGTCCTTGAAAATAATGTATATTCTATAGTGGTTGAGTGGAGAAGTCTATCATTATTAATTAGGTTAAATTGTTAATGTTGTTTAAGCTTTCTGTTTTTACTGATTTTCAGTCTGCTTGTTTTATGAATTACTAAGAGAAGATTGGTGAAATTTATAACATGAATTATGGACTTATTTGTGTCAGTTTTGCTTCATATAATTTAAAACTCTACCATTAGATGTACACGGTATTTATGATTATTATGTCATCTTGATGAATTGACCCTATCATCATTGTGAAATATTCCTCTTTATTACTGGTAATATTCTTTGTCCTGGAGTCTACTTGTCTGATATTTATACAGACACTCCAGTTTCTTTATGATTAGCATTTGCTAATGCTATGCTAATCATATATAATGGTACAGATTTTTCTATCTGTTTACTTTTAATATACCTATCTTTATATTTCAAGTGTTGCTCACAGGCAGCAAATATTTGAGTTATGCTTTTAGAAAAACTTAAAATCTATTTGACAATCTCTGTCTTTTAGACCATTTACTTGTAATATAATTATTGTTCAGGCCATTTACATTTAATGTAACTATAGATACAGTTGGATTTAAGCTTAGCATCTTGTACTTGTTTTCTATTTGTCCCATCTATCTATATTTTTTTCTTTTTAATATTTTGCCTTCTTTTGGATTATTTTTAGTATTTCATCTTGTCTTTGTATTGAATTCCTAGGTATACATCCTTTCAAAAATTGCTTTAATGGTTATATACCTTTAATTTCACAGTCTCTCTTAAAAGAATATTATACTAGCTTACATGTAATGTTAGAATCCTGTACACTTTCATTTTCTCACCTCATCCTTTTTGTTCTTGTTATTAAATATTTTAATTCTTTCTCTTTATATTATTGGTCTTACAATACATGGCTATTATTTTCGTTTTAAACAATAAATAATCTTTTAAAAACATGTTAATATGATTAGTAAGTTTTTTATCCATTATATTTACAAAATTCCAGAACTCTTTTTGCCTTTGTGTAAGTCCTAGCTTTTCTTCAGCCTCAAGAACTTTCTTTAATATTTCTTATAGTGGAGCTCAGCTGGCAATAGATGCTCTAGTGTTTGTCTTCGAATAGTCTTTATTTCATACTCAATTTTGAAGGATATTTTCACTGGGTATAAAATTCTAGGTTGACAGTTTTTTTCTTTCAGCCTATTAAAGATGTCGTTCCATTGTCTTCTGGCTTGCATTGTTTCTGACGAGAAATCAGCGATCATTCTTATCTTTGTTCCCCTGTAAGTAATGTGTCTTTTTTTCCTGGCTGCTTTTAAGATTTTCTCTTTATCATTGGTTTTATCAGTTCAATTTTAATGAGTTTTGGTATGATTTTATTTTATTTTATCTAAGATTCATTGAGCTTCTTGGATCTGTGGGTTTATAGTTTTCATCAAACTTGCAAAATTTTGGCCAATTTTTCTTCAAATAATCACCACTTCCTGCCCCTGTTGTACCATTTTGGCTTTTAAACACACTTGCTTACTCTGCCTGATATTTTCCCACAGCTCACTGAAGCTCTCTTTATTTTTCTTCTAGTATTTCAGTTTGAGTAGTTTTTATTTTTATGTCTTCTACTTCACAGATCTTTTCTTCTACATTGTCTAAGCTGCCATTACTCCCGTTCAGTGAATTTTTCATTTTTTGGTATTATATTTTTAATTTTTAGAAATTTCATTTGTTATATCTTTAATATCTAAGCTTCATCGTGTTCATATTTTTCTTTAAATATGCTTACAATAGCTGTCTTAAAGTCCTTGTTTGCTAAAACTACCGCATTTCTGTTATTTCTGGGTTTGTTTCTAATGCCCAGTTTCCCTCCCAATTATGGGTTACATTTTCCTTCCTTTTCAAATATTAATTTTTGACTGGATACTGGACTTCAAGAATACTACATTATGAAGTGTCTGGATTTTGTTGTCTTTCATTATAGTGTGTTAAAGTTTCTTTTGATAGTCAAATTACTGGTGGATAAGCTTAATCTTTCCAAGGCTTATTCTTATGCTTTGTTAGGGTACGCCTGGGGTAGCTTTTTCACTAATGTTAGTTCAGCTCTTCTACTATGACATGACTTTCTAAAGTCTCCATTGAATATTCCAGGTTTTTACTGAATTCCCTCTGCTCTGGCTAGTTGGAACTTGAATATTTCCCAACCCTATATGAGATATAGAAATTATTAGGTTATAAATTTCTCATAATTGTTCTCTATGAAACTTAATTAAGTTTTGTCTTATACATGTTCAGCTTAGTATAAAGCCAACCCCCCCAAAGGACTCCTGCCCAGATTTCTGGAGCTCGGCCTTTGCTCAGCTCCTTCTTCTTTGGTACTCTACCCAACAAACTAAGTTACCTGGCCTCTCTAAATGCCAGTTTTTGTCTCCTCAACTCAATAAAACCAACCTACTGTCCTTATATTTTCTCTCCTAGGGCCAAGGTCTGAAAATTGCTTTTAGGAAGAAAGCCAGGTGGTTGTAGGAGTCAATTCATTGTTTCTCTTCTCCCAAGGATCATTATCCTGTACTACATGCAGTCTGATTTCTGAATATAGTTGTTTCATATATATTTTCCATTTTTTTACTTGTTTATGGAAGGAGGACACATCCAATACCAGTTACTCTGTCGTAGTAGGAAGAAGAACTCTTGTCTGCCATGTTTTTATGCTATATTTTTGTTTTTATTTTCAAGTGAAGGGAGATCTATCTTTATTATATTTGCCTTATGGTAAAGTATATATTACAATCAGTTGTAATGTTTTTCCCAATTACAACTACCAGTGCTCTGTCTTCAGAGATTTTGATTCAGGGATCTAGGCATCATATAGTGTGACTTTAGTGAACTCAAATGAAAAATTCTACACCTGCTCTTAATTCAGTTTCATTCTATAAAAATTGAATAAAAAATTATAGGAATAGGATCTCCTGCACATCCCCACCATCCACATATAAAGCATTCATCTCTGGCAGTACAGGAGTCTTTATAGCCTTAATCAAGGTCTATGGCTGTTGCAAAGTCTGATTTCTTTGTGCCTATGCCATAGCAGTTGTTACATATTTTGAATATTACTTTTATCTAAAAATGTCAAGAAAAATCACCTTGATATTTTTAAAGTGCTCTGCAGATATTCTCATAATACATAGATTCAGAGATGGTTTTATCTAGGGTGGTTTTATCTTGGATTAGCGGTGACTTCCTAATGCTCAGTTTTGAGAAGTATTCTAAGGCCGTTTCTGGACTCAGCAGGATGGTATGCTCTTATGGATTAGTGATATCTGTTATGAATTTGGGTTTGGAGAAATGAGGCTACATGTCCTATGTATTTGGAACTTCTATACTGATTAAAGGCACTCTTTTTTTTAGGTTTCTTTAATCACACAAGAAAACTTGTTGCTACCGTCTGTATTCATCTTGACTTTTCCACATGTAGGAATCAAATCTTACAGTTATGGAATGCCTATATTCAAATAATTTTTTCATTCATCTATTTCTTACTAGTACTCATTTCCTCTTTCTCACTCTCTAAAAATGTAATCAACATAATACTGTTATAAGAGTAGTGGTTTTGGTCTTTACTTACTTTTTTGTCTTCTTTGTATATTTTTTAAGGTCAATGGCTCTGTTGATTGTATTTTATTGAATTGCAAATTAGACACAAAATGTTATGCTTAGTATAACAATATTTGAATATTGAAAATAGAATATTTGAAGTTAAAATACTTCTAGAAAGAAAATTTTATAAAATGTTTAGAGCATAAATTAAGCTGAATCATTAATAGTAAATATTTTTGAATTATAATTTGATATGTAACTAAGTAACAATGTCCTCTCACCTGCAAATTCTTCTGTATTAGGCCAAACATGGTCCTATAAGATTAGAATATGGCAATTTAGAAAAATGTCCTATGTTCAACTTATAATTCTATTACTTTTTAAATGTTAGCTAAGTGCTTTGGACTAGAGAATCATCTGGATGATGATAATTACTTAGTTCTTATCCTCATTCTCTGTATGTTATATTGTATTAAGGAGCTGAGTATTTTTTTAATACTAATTTGTGGGTCACATGTGTGAGAGAGCTGCATTTCATTTGGGCAAGAAAGTCATCTTTTCAGTCTCCCAATTTGATGGGATGGGGTGGCAAATGGAATGGTGGAAGGTGCTTTATCATTCATTTCCATTGCTGTCAATTTGAAACACTGCCTCATTTAAAAAATCTAGGATGTTTAGCATAGTATATACTATAGTGAAAAAGCAGAGTGTCAAGAACCAAGTTCTAGTCCTAGCTAGACTAGACTAGTGTACATCTAGTCGTTTACTAATTCTGTGATCATAGCAAGCTACTTAACCTTTTTAACTATAACTTACCAATATATTTAATGAGGTTAATGATCTGCTGTGTCTATCCCACGGAGCTGTTGAGAGGATCCAGTGGAATCCTAAAGAACTTAGCAATGGTATATCATTGTGAGGTATTATTTGGTGTTGTGTATGCCACCTTATATTAGATTGTCTCCTCCCGTAGGAAAATGTATGATAGAGTTGTGATATTTTTGCTCAATTAAAAATTTTTTCATATGTTTAAAATTCATTTTAGGAAGGCTTCTGATGACGAATCTATTTAGGTAAAAGAAAACTAATGAAGTATCTGCTGTGCTTTTTACTAGGACACAACGAATTTCAATGAAAAGTATTCATCAGTTATGCTTTGCTTTACAGCTTGGAATCCCATCCATTGTCAGCACATTGAATGCCACAACGCAATTAACAAACCAGCGGTGAAGGTACTGTTTTATTTGACCTGCTCTCACATTGTATTACCAGTGGTCAAATTGTCAGCAAGTTGTTGAATGAAGTGTTAGTTTATATATTACTCATGGAATTCAGCTTAATTCTTTGGTCCCCTAATTGAAATTAGTTTTTATAACCATCCTTCTTTCTGCCTGTCACAATGCCCTCTTTGGGTTTGCTCAGATATCAACAGGAAGGAGGTACTTTCTGTCCGATGTTTTTCAGTTATTTTCCTTCTAGTTTTATGTACTGCATTCACAGGAGTCCTCTGACTTGCTGATGCTTTCTGGCCTCCCACTTACAGAATTCACCACAAATCAGATTTTCTCCCTCTCTTAATGCAGACGGCCCAGTCTACCCCTCTGGCCTGGCCTTACCTTTCTCACAGGCTGTTCCCTACAGCCAGTCCTCCAGGACAGGCCAAACCATCCTACTTTCTGTCATTTTAAAAAACTGAGATGGCATTCATGTAACATAAAGTTGATGGTTTTAAAGTGAACAATTTAGTAGCATTTAGCATTTTCATAATGTTGTGTAACCACCACCTCCTCTCTTTTCAAAAACATTTTTTATCATCCCCCAAATGTTACTTTCTGAAAATATAAAAAAGTCTTTTATAGTTTCACTTTATACTTCCCAGAAAGGTAGCATTCTTGTTAGTTGACAAGACATGTTTTTTTCACGACAACAGGTCTGTGTGGTATTGTTCTTTCTTTATAATATGAGCACTTCCCACATGCACAGGTATATGACCTTAGGACATGTAGATCAAGGGTATCCAACTTCCAGATGCAAATGGAATAATGTTAAATGAAAAAGATAATAAAATTGTATAGTGTGATGTCAATTTAGTTTAAGAATTACGTATCTGTATATTTATATTCTTAGTGAAAAACCACCAATAATGCTCATCAGAACGTCAGTTACTATGATTATATTGAGATGGAGGGTTATTGAAGCAGTTAAGTTTTCTTCTTTCCTTTTCTCCATTTTCCCAAACCTCTACATTGGTAACATATTTATGAACAGAGAACAATATTTTTAATGCAAGATCAGATATGAACATATTAATATGGGTGAAACAGATCTGTTCAGAGTAGATCAGAATTGACATTATTAATCACAAATCAGATGGCTTGTGTTAATGAATGTATTGAACACATTAGAGGTCTTCTAGCTAATCTCTATTGAGTTCTAACATCCTAGGAGTTTTTCCTTCTGAGTGGAGTGAACAGAAACCTGTACCTGACAGAGGTATCAGTGACTCATTAGAAATGAAAGTAAAGGTGAAGAAGAGGTCTACCTGGGGCGCATGGGAAAGACTCAGGGAAAATTGATTTGTCCTCACAAAAAGCCTAATGTTTCCATAATAGTCAGCTATACCACAAGGCAGCGATGATTTGCCAAATAGAAAAGTAACATTTATTTTTATTGCAATAGATTGCAAAAAGCAAAAATACATTTGGGGCAAAAGCCAAGTGTTGGGATAGGAATTACAATGAAAATACGTTGGAATTTATAGTTCATTTTATCACATTCTGTTCTAGTTTTACTATTTGAAAATCACTTTATGGAATAGTTTAGAGTCCAGATAATTCTCTAACAAGAGACAGCAAACCAGCCAAATCTTTGTAAATAAAGTTCTATTTATTTGCTTATATATCATCTGTGGCTGCTTTCATGCTACAATAGTAGGGATGAGTAGTTAATTTTTTCAAGTATTTTTTTAATTGATTTCAGAGAGGAAAGGAGAGGGAGACAAAGCTAGAAACATCAGTGATGAGAGAGAATCACTGATCAGCTGCCTCCTGAAAGCCCCACACTGGGGATTGTGCCCGCAAGCTGGGCAAATGCCCTGACTGGGAATTGAACCGTGACCTCCTGGTTCGTAGGTTGATGCTCAGCCACTGAGCCATGCCGGCTGGGTTTGAATAGTTGGTTATGACAGAGGACACATGGCACACAAAGCCAGAAATATTTATTCTCTGACCATTTACAGAACATTGGCCAGTCCCTGATTTTTAACATATCAAAAAGTAATTATCAAAGGAAGAATGAAACTTACCTCAGAAAAAATTTTATGGGTCTTTAGCATCAGGAAGTGTATAATTTACAGATTTAGATATATAGTTATTTGAATTTAGGAATAATAATGCGTGTTTCCCCAATCATTGAAACACCTCAGGATTTTAACTTTAAATGACAGGCTGTTTGGCTTATAAGTTTGGTGCATTTCCTCCTCCCCCAAATCAATAAAAACAACCAAAGAAAAAGCAGAAGGATGTTCTAGAAGAATTTGTGGCATATTACTACATAATCGGCTATAGCATGGATTGATTATTTCTTGAAGGGCAGGAACAGGATTCAAAATGACTTTGGTAAGTCATAGAAACTTAAACTGATGCAAAGTGCAAATTTCAGCTAGTAATCTAAATGTTTTGTTCACTTGATTTAAAGTATTCAGATATTTAACTGTAAAACGAACGCTTTTCAGCTCTGTGTTTGGGCTAATGAAAAGTCAGCCATAAATAATCCAAAACTGAACAGGGCACAGCAGGGTTAAACAAACGTCAGGTTCCCTGGGAAGAAAAAATCACACACCTGGAAATGAAACACTGGATGATTAATGTAGAACTTAGATTCCAGTGTGTGAACAGTGAGTCATTCATTGTTAGATTCAAAGCTAAATTTTATGAATGAGGTTTCTGCTTGCTTTTTGGTAACAGTTATGATTTTCAATCTCAATATATTTTTCTTTTCTTAAAGAGAGACACTTTGTTTACCACTTTAGAGAAGGAAATACTGTATTTGAGTAATATAGAGGCAATTTTAGCAGCCATTGAACAAGATCCTTTTTGAAGTTTGTGGAATGAGGTTAGATTTCTTGAACTATTTGTTACTAGAATTGCAAATAACAAAGCGAAATGAAAAACCAGAGTAGCCACATTTAAATCAAGCGTGCGGACTCATGGGCTAGGGCAGGAAAAATGGTTGCAGGTTGAATGGGTTCTACTTAACATATTTATTCCGCTTTGCTTTTGAAAACCTGTCAGTATTGGACCATTTGTGCTCATGGTATCAGGAATGTGATGAACAGACCAGGAGAGTTCATTCTGTCTTTTCATGTTTCAGATGTGCATAGACCCTTCCCTGTCAGTAGCTTTGGGTGATAAACCACCCCCACTGTACCTCTGTGAAGAATGCAGCCAGAGGATCGCAGGGTAGGTATAAAGGAAGTAGGGCAACAATGAGGAGATAAGAATAATCACTTGGACTTAAATTGGTTACGTTATCCACATTCCCCATGAACCTCTCTGGTTTTTAAAGGTGACTTTGTCGGATATTTAATATGGAGCAAACTTTCATTTGGAAGATTTTAACTTTGCAGCGTTGCACTAGTTCTGTGTGTGACAGAAGGAAGCAGCTCCATTTACGGAAGCCGCGGCCTGGTTGAAAAGGCCACAGAGAGAAAGAAAACTGTTTTTCAAACATGACAGATAATTCATATGAGTTCTCTTTGCTTGTTAGCGTCACAGAATCACACTCAGCTGTGTGCAAATCATGATGTATTTTGGTTGGCTTAATTAGCGTCTGGAAAGCATCATTTAAAGAACTGAATATGATGAAATGCCTATAATTTATAATTTAGCTGGAATGCATTAGACATTTGAACAGTTTATTATGATAATGCTCTTAATTACACTTCCTTTCTATTAGAAGCCTTGTAGCAATAGTGTGTAGCTTATAAACATTCATGTGGAAGGGAAACATCACTAGGAAGCTAAACAAATGAATTTTGTGTTTCTTCACAGGGACCACAGTGAATGGTTGATTGATGTTCTTCTGCCTCAAGGTATGGTTCATTGCCGAAAAAATGAATCATGAGTAATCATGACTAATGGCATGGTTGATTTGTCTCCTTTTGTACTATTTTATCTGACAGTAACCGAAGTATTATATTCTATTAATATTCATTGATATGAAGCATTATATCAATTTCTTGCTTATAATATGCCTACACATTTAATAATGAGGGAAGAGATATCATTTCTACCCAAATTAAGGGGAGATTTTGGAATTAGAATTCCATATGATTAAAGCCCTGCTGAATTATATTTTAAGAGGTTTTATGTATATATAATGGTGTTACCAATGATATGTTGGCCAGGTCAGAAAGGGAATAAGGAACATTAGTGGAAAGAACATTAAATCATCGGACTTTCTCCTGCCACTATTACTAACTGTGTTTTTAAGGAAAATCATTTAATCACTCTGACACTTAGTGTCTTCATTGGTAAAATGGGATAAAGTACATCTGACCCATCTCAGTGAGGAGACGAGATGGTAATGCTTGTAGTTGGTGAGAGTTCTGAAAGCTAAACCCAGTAAGTTGACAGATCAGATAAGGTGGTACTCTTCTACCCATGGAGGGCAGGTATTCCAGCCACCTAATTGGAGACAGTGACAGGAAAAGTACTGGAAAGCAAAGGAAAGAGGAAAGGTGGCAAAAGCTGGGAGCATACTGAGTGAGTACAGAGAGGCACACAGGGGGAACTCGATAATTGGCTTTAGAGGAAGATAATGAAAGAGTAGGAAGGACCTCATTTAAAAAACAATTCCTGCTGGGGATCGAGCTCACAACCCGGGCACGTGTCCTGACCTGGGATCAAACTAGCGACCTCTTGGTGCATGGGTCGATGCTCAATCACTGAGCTCCACTGGCGGGGCCACAATAATTTTTTATTATTTAAGTAGACATGTGACTGACCTCAGATTAAGATTGAACTCTAAGGTAGCGAACTATTAAATAGCCATTAATTACACAAAACTATTATTAAAAACTGAGTTGTAAATTTTAATCAATTGGCATCCACTAATTTATAATTTCTAAATAAAATGTAGGAGACATTTACCTTTGATTTTTTTAAAAAATATATTTTATTGATTTTTTACAGAGAGGAAGGGAGAGGGATAGAGAGTTAGAAACATCGATGAGAGAGAAACATCGATCACCTGCCTCCTGCACACTCCCTACTGGGGATGTGCCCGCAACCAAGGTATATGCTCATGACCAGAGTTGAACCTGGAATCCTTTAGTCTGCAGGCTGACATTCTATCCACCGAACCAACCGGTTAGGGATATCTTTGATCTTTTTAATAACTGGAACATAGACTATACTGTAAATAATAGTTCAGTCCATTTTTTGAACACTTAGTCTTTCAAGGGAAATGCTAATATTCTTGGAAAAGTTTTTTTCAAGTACTCTCAAGCATCAATTTTCACGGAAATAATTTGTATGCCCACTCATAAGAGTTTTCAGCTATTCATTAAAGTCAATCCTAAAGTAGACAGTAGTTTGGCAGCCTTACTCCAACTGGTCCATCCATGGGTTTGAAGATTGCTTTCTCTTAAATAAGCATGCAGCTGATTTTACACTAGGACAGGCCTGGTATAAATGGATAGCTCAACTCTAAGTAATTGAAATATTAAGATTTTTCTGTATAGAAACTCCTGTCCCAGGTAAAGCTCTAAATATATCACATCAACTCAGTGTCCTAGTATAATGGAACAGCAGTAAAGAGGGATCCATAGACATATTGGTTGATCTACCTCCCCCGTTGACAGCCTGGGTGATTCTGAAAAAGTCATGCAACCGTAGTGGCCCTCAATTTTGTTTTCTGTCAAATGAGGAGGTGAGAAGAAAGTTATCTGAATTCCAGGTCATGTCTGAGAAGGTTGTGTTACTTGTAAGAATAGGGGAAGTATTTACAGCATTCAGGTGTTTTTTAATCTCATTAAACATAAGTAGATGATCATTCATGAGACAAGGAAGAAACTGTTTTGTCTAAATCTAGAGGATGTGTTACAAACTTGTTTTTACTCCTTTTCATGGCTGCCCTTGTTGAAAATGGGCTCTCTTTCTTTGTTGATATATTGTGTACCTTCCCCTTACAGCTGAAATATCTGCCATATGTCAGAAGAAGGTAAGAGCAAACCATCTGTGTGGTGGGGCATGAGTGGCTGTGTTTGTATGTAAATTCATTCATTGACATCTGCCTCATTTCTGCACCATGGTTTCCCAGTATGTACATGTCACTCTATTTGTGAAGGGGGAAAAGAAATTATTTAGCATGCAAGACTGTTATATCCTAATGGTCTCTATTTCCATTTCTGCTTTTGCTCACCAATCTTATGCACAAATATTTCTGATAAGTTACCTGAAATAAAAGCTATGCATTTCTTTGGAACAGAATTCTAATTACAAAAGCTTTGAATGACAGAATAATCTGTGCAGTTTAACTTTGGTTAGTGATGTAGCTTATACGCTAAACATCTTTATTGTTTTGAAGTGAAGCGGAAACAAGCTAATGTATGTGTTAAACATACTCAGACCAACTATATATGAAAAATATTCACTTAAATGTAAATTAAATGTTATCTCTAGTTAAAAATTCCACCTTCAAATTTCATTAGCCACCTTTCATGACAGTTTCCCTAAACCAGTGGTCGGCAAACTGCGGCTCTGTTGACTAATGAGTTTGCAGACCCACTGACCTAGACTCTCCATTCCAATAATTACAGGCTGTTGTTTTTCCTTGTGATTAAGCCCTTCTAAGCCATACCCATCTTTTTTACTTGTTGTGGAAAGCACAAGAGAAGGTAGTATGGTGTCCTATATAGAACTTTGTATTAGTTGTTGAGATACTTGGGTTCTGGCAGCTCTGTTTCCATCTAGCATGTCCAGCTCATTTAAACTTTTTAGGTGTTAGTCATGAATGAGTACCTTTGGAGGGCTGTTTCAGTTATCTATTGCCACATGGCTTATGACAATAAACATTTATTTGATCACAGTTCCTTGGATTGGCAATTTGGCTATGCTCAGCTCAGCTTCTTTTGATAAACTCCTAGAGGCTCACTCATGCATTTGTATACATTGGTGTGTAGGCTGGGGCTTCCTGGTCCCCAGATGACCTCACTCTCCCACCTGGGGCTTCCGCTGGGATGGCTGGAATGGTGGGGATGACTGGGTGTCCAGCCCTCTCTCTTCCCATTGGGTGTCTCATCTTCCAGGAGGCCAGGCTGGATTTGTTCATGTGGCAGCAGGGAGCTGAGAGAGTAAGAGAGGAGGTTGAAAGGCCTTCTGAGGCCGAAGCTCAGAAGTCACGCAGCATCATTTCTGCTGCGTTCCATTGTCTAAGGAAGTCCCAAGGGCAGCCCCATTTCAAGGAGTGGGGGAATAAACTCCTCCCTTTTATATAGCAGCAAGAATTTTGTGGTCATATTTAACGCACCACAATCCACCTTCTGGACATTACATTCTTATATTCTCTCCAAACGCAAAATATTCTCAGCACCTTACAAGACATGCAAAAGTTTTATCCATTTTTGACTTCAGGTGGGAAGTGCATTATCTTGTGATTCTGCATCTGGTCTGGTCACTGCTGAAACTCTTGGGGTGCAAATTCTCTTGATCCAGTAACCTGTGAACTAAAAAGGCAAGTTACGTCTGCTCTGTGCACACCCGACACACAATGTTGAGACAGGGACATGTTAGCCGTGACAGACTTCTGTTCAAGACAAGGAAGAGGAAGCAGGGAGCAGTCACTGGTCTGTAGCAGCTCCAGCCAGGAAAACAGCAGTTCTGTCTCTGGGGATAATGGATGTGCCTTCTGTGGGATCTGGTTTTGCTTCCTGGGAATAGTTCTCAAATCCATCGTTGTCTTCCTGGGCATCTTGCTGCACTCTCTGAGACATCTCTCCTTTTCCATACAAGGCCCGGGTGGCAGCTGACAACTCTCTCAGGCTGCTTCCTGCATGTAGTTGGGGGGGGGGGGGGGAGGGGAGAGAGACAGAGAGTGGGAGATCCTCACTGACCTGTTTTCATATGGGGCTGGGTCTGTCCCCTGTAGTCAAAGTTGATGGTGCTTTATTGTTAGTGTGACTTTAAAACTGGATTTTCAGTAAATCTTATTGGGGTTCTGTGCCCCCCAAAGCCAAACGTTATTTGGGGGCAAAATATTTTATTGCTGCTCTTACTTGGAATTGATGGCACCTGGTGCTAAAGCAGGTTGGCTTTCAGTTGGTATTCCAGACACTAATATATGTGGTATACCCAGATACTGTGTAAGATTCATTCATAATGCAGCAACATAAGACAACAATCATTTAATTATGCTCACAGACACTGTGGGTCAGGGTTTTGGTCGGGTCTACTTGATGATGTGTGAAACCTCATTTGGGGAGACTTGCATAGCTTAGGGGTGGGATTACCTAAAGGCTTCTAGCTGGTGTGTTTGGGCTCTGGGATGGGATGGCTTGAGGCTGAGCTTAGTCAGAATGGTTGGCTGGAGCCTTACACATTGCCTCTCCATGGGGCTCGGCCATGGCAGAGTTCTGAGAAAGGTCCCGAGGAGGGCGTTTATGAAGAGAGAGTGTTCTAGACAGGCAGGTGGAAGCTGCACGTCTTTTTATAACCTGGCCTTGGGAGTCATATGACTCGTGCCTTACTCTCTCGGTTGAAGTAGCCACAAGCCCATCTAGATTCAAAGCCTGGATTCAAGGAGGGGCATCTGAGGGGCCAAACCCAGAGACTCATCCACAGCTGGGCTTCATTTAGAGAAGACCTTGGACCGGCAGTCAGGAATTTGCATTTGGGAAGAATGTAAACAATTTGTGACCAGGAAGTAGGATGGGAAATTGCAGACCTTAAACTTCAGGTCTTTATTATAGCAAATAACTACCACCAAACCCGTATCTGAATCCTATTGTTTATATACCAGTAAGACTCCCAGAGGAACAAAGACTGATTGTCACCCAGAGGCAGAAGGAAACACCACGGATGTCCTCCGATCGGGACCACACTGCGGGTGTTGGTGTGGGTGTGGTGAGTGAGCAGGAGAGCCTCAAACCGATAAAAATGGCCAAGCTTCCAGAATGAATTTTAATGTCCGAAAGGGAAAGAAAGCACACAGAACAGGAAGGGTAGCTCCTTCCGAGGAGTCAGGGAACTACTTGAACGCCAGAGAAGACTGGGCTTCAGATGGAGAAGAAACACACTGTAGTTCAACAAATGGTTTTCAAAACTACGAATTCAGAGAAAAATATTGTAAAAATTTTTAACTTGCTTTTGCGATTCGCTGGCCTGAATCCTTTTCAGCAAATGAGATTTCGCACCGGTACCCAGAGCCTCTTGCTAAAATCCAAGTGGAACTAACCTTACTTTGAAACGGTGGTTCAAACCCACACTCAGTACATTGGCATTGTCTTGCTGTGGGTTCTGTGCTTGCCTCCTTCCTTCTTCTGTCTCCCCAAAGTAAGCTGTCCTGGAGGGTTCTCCAATCTCTTGAAAATGGCTTAGACGAATGGTCGGCAAACTCATTAGTCAACAGAGCCAAATATCCATGATACAGCGATTAAGATTTCTTTTGAGAGCAGAAAAACGACTTCTGCGCGTGGGCCACGAAGTTTCAGTCGCACTGTACGTGCGCGCCCGCATGTGGTATTTTGTGGAAGAGCCACACGCAAGGGCCCAAAGAGCCGCTGTGGCTCGTGAGCCGGGGTTTGCCGACCACTGGCTTAGATCATTACATCCCTAGAGGTGTTCACATCTCTTTAAGCTCCACTGAAAGCCTGGAGAGCTGACACTAGCGGTTGAGCAGTGGTCGCGGGTCTAACAGGCCGGGGCACGTGTTTTGGTGGAGTTCAGGGATGTTTCCAGAGGGCACCTCACATCGCTTCCTGTGGAGGCTGCCTCGCTCCCCCCTCTGGTCCACACAGGCCTGACAATAGCGCCTGAACTTCCGAATTCCAGGCTGCTCCACTTTTCTCAGTTCTGTCACTGCAGCTTTTGACTCCTTTCTGAGTGTAGATGATGGACAATGGCTGGTTCTAGGAATGGTTTTTTTGCTGCATTTTGCTGTTTTCGTGGTGTCAGTTGATGTATGTCTAAGGTTTTGACAGGAAGTCCTGGTGGGAGTGGAAAGGACTGCTTGGGGCCGGGCCATCACCTGAGCTAGTGCGGCTAAGGCAGATGAGCGGCCGTGGGGACTGGCTCTTTTAGTGGTGGACACAGTAATTCTGAATGTGTACGCTGGGGGTTACAGGCATTCCTTTTCTGTGCTGATGTGCTGTGATGCGCTCTCTCTGGAGAAGGGTTTTAATTTACCCCCTTCATCTTTCTTCTGAAAATTCTTGAAAAACGAGCACAAAATAATCCAGAGAGCTCTCCAGCCCCCATGATGGAGGTGACTTGACAGGGGGCTTTTTCAACCCAGCCCCACTCATATTCGGAACGTTTCCACCCGCCACACCGATAGAGAACGCTTCTCGCCTTCATTTTCAACTCAGACTGAACCCTAGCGGGTCAGAGACGACCTGCATTTGGGGAATCAGCGGCACTTCCACTGTCGGTGGCCCCTGTAGTGTCCATCCTTTCACGTCCTGAGGCACATTTCTCATCCTTTCCAGTTCTCAGCGATTCATTTTAATCGACTGCACTTTCCTTTTTGCCTCCAGAACTGCAGTTCCCACGTCAGAAGGGCAGTTGTCACCTGCTTTTCAGCCGGGTGCTGCGATCGGCACGGAAACAGGCCCGTTCGCTACTGCAAAAGATGCCACTCGAATCACCACAGTAACGAAGTGGGGGCTGCCTCTGAGACCCACCTCTACCAGACCTCCCCGCCTCCCATCAACACGCGGGAATGTGGCGCCGAGGAGCTGGTCTGTGCCGTGGAGGCCGTGATTAGGTAACGGGCCGCTGATTAGTCATCTGCTCGGAAAGCAGCGCCTTGGCTTGGAGCCACCCTTCTCGCATTGCCATGGGTAAACCCAATTCAAACTCAAGTGTCCTCAGCCCAACACAATGTTGCCATGATGATGTTTTAATTCATTCATTCAAAAATATTTTTGTCAAATGCCAGCTCTATGCCAGGCATGTGTGAGGCACTTGAGAGGCAGAAGGGGGTACCGTGTCGTCTGTGCCCTCAGGTTACCCGTGTAGGGATCGTGAAAACAGGAGCATGTGTCTCTGACCCAGAATGGTGAGCACAGTGATAGCATAGCATTGCGTCTTAGGGGGCATAAAGTGGGGGCACCCGCCAGCGTAAGGGTTGAGCCTGACTGACAGCTGTGAAGTGGGGAGAACTCTGGGTAATTCAGTAATGGGGTCAACCAGAGGCTGTGGGCTGATCCTGCAGGCTTTTTCTTCTTCTCTCGCAGGACAAAGAAAGGAGTTTCAGAAATGGTAGAATCTAGACTTGTTCTCTTTTTCTATAATATTCATTGGGCAAGATTCTTAAAAAGTAAACAGTAATATGAGGATGCAAGATTTAAGGGTAGGCACTCAGTTTTTCTGTTTCATCCCAGTGGCTGACACAGCGGAAATTAGATAAATGTTTGTCAATAAAACATCGCAGATTTCTGGAAGTAGAAAAAAAGTAACCATACTGCACATGTTTTTCTAGTTTTATTCAAATGCATGATTTATTTCTCTTTACTAGAATCAAAGTGTATCCACAATTCTTTTTGGTATAACATTATACTATTAGTTCTTTTCAATGTTGTTATGTAGTTTCCATGTTTATAATTTCCAGGGGATACGTACTATTTATTTAGATTGTATTTTCCACCATTAAATATTTAGAATGTTTTGAATTTTCTACTATTATAATGAGTGATAAATATTCTTATGTCTGGTGCTGTTTCTATATTTTTTATTTTCTTAGGGTAGATGACTAGATGTGGTTGACGAGGGCAAAGAAAATGAATATTTAATGGCTTTATTACATTACCAAACTGACTTTTAGAAGGTGTACGTGAATTTATAATGCCAACAGTATTGTATGACATTGCTAGTTTTTGGTATGCCCTTTCCAATATTGGGTATTATTTTAAAAAACTGTCACTTGTTTAGCAAATTGAAAAGGGAGTCTTTGTTGCTCATTCTCAGGTGTTTGAATACTAGATATTGGATATTTTCCCATTGGGTACAAGTTCCTCAGTCTCTCCTTGCATCATGCATTTGATGTCCATACAGCCTCACGGTAGATACAGGGGAAGCATTGACTCCTGGTGGGATGGGGGGTGAACTGGAAACCGGAAGGCATCAGTTCTGCTTGATTCTGATTGGTTGGAGGAAGTGGCCTCTTTGTGCTTCAGTTTTCTCATTTATAAAATGGGGATGGTGTACAAAACAGTAAGGAAATGAAATTAGGCTTCTTGGAGCAACTCCTACCAATTTAAAATATGCCTCAGTGTTCATGAAGTATTTGCTCTGAATAGGTCATGATCTGGAACGTGTTTTCCGATAGTCGGACCTAAATCTCTCCCCTTGGCCCTGACTGATGTGGCTCGGTTGGTTGGAGAGTGTTCTAGTACAAAAAGGTCACAGGTTCGATTCCCAGCCAGGTCACGTACCCAGGATGTGTATGGGAGGCAACTGATGGACATTGCTCTCTCACATTGATGTTTCTCTCTTTCCCCTTCTCCCTACCCCTCTCTCTAAAATGAATTAAGACCACAATCTCTCCTCTTTGGCAGCTTATTAAAAGAAGCCGAGTTCCATGCTGAGCAGCGGGAACATGAGCTGAATCGCAGGCGGCAACTGGGACTTTCCTCTTCCCACCATTCCCTGGAGAATGCTGACTTTGACAACAAGGATGACGATAAACACGACCAGCGGCTACTCAGTCAATTTGGAATATGGTTCTTAGTAAGAAAAGAAGCTGATATTCTCTACTTTATTTCTCATTCTAACATCACACGGATGAGGAATTTTGCCTTTCCTTGGAAAGAAGTTAAATAGTAAATGGCGAAAGATTAACCTTGGCAATGGGACACTATGCCTTGTACAGTGGCACTCAACTCTGGGCTGCACTTTAGATTTATGGGAAGGGGCTTTTAGAAAATGGCTGTGCCACCTGGCTGGCGTGGCTCAGAGGCTGAGTGTCAGCCCATGAGCCAGGAGGTACAGTTCCATTCCCGGGCAGGGCACCCGCCCAGGTCCCCGGAGGGGGTATGCAGGAGGCAGCCGATTGATGAGTCATCATTAATGTTTCTATCTCTCTCTCCCTCTTCCTTCCTATCTCTGAAGTCAATAAAAATATATCTTTAAAAAAATGGCAATGCCCAGATTTCATTTTAGATTCTTGAGAACTTTTAAAAGGCTTTGTAGTTGATTCTAATGAGTAGCCAGGTGTTGAAATCTACTGTACGTGGCTCTAGACAGTTTAAAATGCACTTTTTGACAGGAAACAAATAGGAAAATAGCTAGGGAATATTGTGAAATATTAGAGTCAATATGATTTACAGGTCATTCACAGCCTATTTCCTGTGTACAAGACATTTTTCTTGAAAGTTCAGCCTCTGTGGAGTTTTTTTTTTTTTTTTTTTTTTTTTTTTAGTTATTGTAAGTGTCTGACAGCCAAAAAATTATAGCCAAACTAACACAAGGAATTTGATTGCTATTGACTGGTTCAGCTGCAGCATTCATTCCATAAAGATCAAACATGCAATCCAAAGTTTCAAGCAAGCTGGATTTGCCAGTTCTGCAGAGAAGCAGACTTTTGTTCCTGCCATTAGAGACGTGAATTACGTCTCCATAGTGATACATCTCTTGTGCTTTCACATGGTTACTTGAAAAAGTCTTTTTTTTTAAAAATCACATTGGGATTCAGTTGTTGATTTCACATGTTTTGTTCTTAGAACTTATTGTCTAATGACCTGATGACTACTATTGTGAGCTTTTTGAAGGCAAAGATAAGGTTTTCTTTTTTATGTTCCTGAATCCAAATCTATTGCTCAATAAAAGATTATTTCAGAATAAACGAATGAACGGATGATTAGTTGTTTCAAAATGTCTATTTAGAAAGTGGTGAATTAGGAGTGGGGGCTCTAACATTTCAGAATTATTACTGATAGGAATTCTCAGCTAAATCTGATCATGCTAGACCTGAAATGTATGTAATTATTTTTTTTACCGAAGATACTTATGAAATTTTACTTTGTAGACTTACGTTCTAAAGCATCTGTCTAGTGCAGATTGTGTAATATATTTCTTATCAGAGAAAAGTCTTATTGAAGGTGCAAGCTTAAGGGGAAATGATTGTCGCGAGCCCCCTCTCCTTGTAGAGAGGAACACAGTTTCTCAGATAAGTGAGCCTCCGTCACTTAGAAAACTATTTTTTCTGCCGTTGAATGAAGATGGGATGATTACATAACGGTGGACGGAGGCTGAAGCAGAGTCTGATTTGTCCGTTTCCAGGTGAGCCTCTGCACGCCCAGTGAGAACACGCCCACGGAAAGCCTGGCCAGGCTGGTGGCCATGGTGTTTCAGTGGTTCCACTCCACGGCCTACATGATGGACGATGAAGTTGGAAGTTTGGTGGAGAAACTGAAGCCTCAGTTTGTCACCAAGTGGTTGAAAACAGTATGTGATGTTCGCTTCGATGTCATGGTCATGTGCCTTCTTCCCAAACCAATGGAATTTGCCAGGGTAAGTGGTGGCCTCAGGCGTGGGCCTGGCTGGAGGGGACTTGGGGAGAAGTGCTTCCTTAGCTGTTAGAGTTATCAGTGTCTGTGGAAGAGGAAAATGTCTTCCTATGTCAGTCTGTACAGCTCAATGAGTTTGGTTTAGTGGATACGTTTTAGGTGATGTCCTGCTTCGATGCTGGTTTGGGATGGGGAAGAATGGAAGGTGACTGTGAGAGGTATCTTTAAGAATGTAGCCCGGTCAGCGTGGCTCAGTGGTTGTGTCGACCTATGAACCAGGAGGTGACAGTGTGATTCACAGTTAGGGCACATGCCCGGGTTGGGGGTTTGATTCCCAGTGTGGGGCATGCAGGAAGCAGCCAATCAATAATTCTCTCTCATCACTGATGTTTCTATCTCTCTCGCCCTCTCCCTTGCTTTCTGAAATCAATAAAAATACATTGAAAAAAGAATTTAAGGGACTATTCTTTCATGACATTGCTGAATATTTTGATCAAGAAACAAAAAAATAGAGGGAGAAACCAAGATGGCAGCATAGGTAAACACCTATCTTGCTGCCCCACACAACAATTCCAAAACTACAACTTAACAACAGAACAAACATCATCAGAATCACTGGAAAGCTGGCTGAGTGAAAATTCCACAATAAAAGCAAAGATAGGACACTGTGACTCAGAGGAGCGGCAGAGCGCAGCCTTGAAGATACGCACGGAGAAAGACATTTGGAGCCATGCGCGCGAGTAGAAAAGGGCGGGCAGCTGCAAACCCGGCTGGTTTTCTCCAACGGGGAGGGCAAAGGCATCCTACTGCACTGATTTCCCAGTTCCAGGTGAGGTCCGAGGTTGGGGGAAGGCATGCTAAAACCTGGGCACGGCAGAGGTCTGCGAGCCTGTGGAGAGGGCGAGCTTGAGGAGAGTGCACGTAAACTTGTAACAGCAGTTTGCGCATAAACTTGGGGACAGAAGTATGTGACCATGGAAAGAGGACTCGTGACCTGCTCCCTTGTTTGGGAGACCACCGGATTGCTTTGTTTTACAACCTGGGTGAGACTTTGGATGTGCAGACTCATTTGGGGAGAGGCAGAGTTGCCTGGCAGCGGGTGGAGACCAGTGGCGGCTTTCTCTCGGAGGTGCGTGCAGCAGTTACCACCCGGCACAGAGACCCACGTGTTGCATAGGGCAGAACTGATGCTGCCTGCTCAGCCTGGAGACTCCGCCCATCCAACTTGAACACAGCTTACCCTCACAGTCAATTGGCCTGGAGGTCAAACCCTCCTAGAGCTAACAACAATAATCTGGGTTTAACTTCAATAATACTGTACAACTCATAAAGGATTGCAGTAAGAGTATCCACCTGAGGTAACTGGGGAGGCTGAGCCACTGTCCATTAGAGGACATCTACCACACAAAGCTAATGGACCAACTCAGGAAAGCTGCCACAATGCAGAGAAATGGAAATAAATCAGGTGTGAAAGAAATGGAGGAAAAAAGACGACTAGACATAGGATTCAAAACCACAGTAATAAGGTTTTTCAAGAGGCTCCTAGAAAAGGCCGATGAACTTAATGAGAACTACAAGGAAATGAATGAGACCTATGAGGAAATGAACGAGACCTATGAGGATATGAAAAAGGACCAACCAGAAATTAAGCATACACTGACTGAAATAAAAAATATTATACAAAGACCTAAAAGCAGTCCAGATGACCGCAAGAACCAAGTCAAAGATTTGAAATACAAAGAAGCAAAATCCACTCAGTCAGAAAAGCAAGAAATCAAAAGAATCCAAATAATTAAAGATAGTGTAAGGGGCCTCTGGGACAACCTCAAGCGTATCAACATCCGAATTATAGGGGTGCCAGAAAAAGAGAGAGAGCAAGATAATGAAAACCTACTTGAAGAAATAGTGACCAAAAACTTCCCACACCTGGTGAGAGAAATTGACTTAAAAGCCCAAGAAGTGCACAGAACCCCAAAATATAGGAATCTAAAGAGGACCCCACCAAGACACATCATAATTAAAATGCCAAGGGCAAAAGAAAAAAAGAGAATATTAAAAGCAGCAAGAGAAAAACAGTTAGTTACCTATAAGGGAGCACCCATACGATTGTCAGCAGATTTCTCAACAGAAACAATGCAGGCCAGATGGGAGCAGGAAGAGCTATTCAAAATGATGAACAGCAAGAATCTACAACCAAGATTACTCTATCCAGCAAAGCTATCATTCAGAATTGAAAGTCAGATAAAGTGCTTCGCAGATAATAAAAAGCTAACGGAGTTCATCACTGCCAAACCAACATTATATGAATTGCTGAAAGATATTCTATAAGAAGAGGATAAAGAAAGAGGTAAAAATATAAATTATGAACAACAAATACACATCTGTCAACAAATGAATCTAAAAATCAAGTGAATTAATAATCTGATGAACAGGATAAACTGGTGAATATAACAGAATCATGGACATAGAGAGGGAATGGACTGACAATTCTTGGGGAGAAGAGGGGTGTGGGAGGTGCAGCAAGAAACTGGATAAAAATCATGCAAGTATGGGAAAGGACAGTGTGGGGGAGGTGAGGGCAGAGGGTGGGATGGGTACCGGGTGGAGGGGAGCTATAGGGGAATAAAAGGGGGGAACAATGTAACTAATAAACTGAACAATAAAGATTAAAAATAAAATAAAATAAGTATTAAAAAAAGATTTAAAAAAAGTAACAAGAAAATAAAAGCCTCTCTGTGAGGTTGCTAGAGCTCAATCCTTTTCTGGGCTACCGTCTGTGGAAAGGCTAACCTTGGACTATGGGCGGTTTCTGTGGCTTCACATATATCTCTGGAGAGGAATGGTAGGAGTCCTTGCTCTCCCAAGTCTTTTTTGCTTTCTCCTCTGACTTATAGATCAAATTTCCCTGTGTTTATCCTTTTGCTCTGCCTCATTGGATTCCAGGCTTCAGATATATGGTTGAGAAGATCCTATATTCCTGACTACATTATAATTTGTGTCTAATCCAGAATCAATTTTTTTTCAAAGTCAGTTTTGGCAGCAATATATGAAATTTTTTTCAAGGTATATTTTAAGTGTGTGTGTTTTCTTTCAAGGATATCTTGAGGCAATTTTCATTTTAAGTAAGACAAATAAGAATAACACAGAACACAGACCATCTAAAAGCATAGCTTTTTTGTTAGATTTTCTGTTCTTGAGCATTTATCAAAACGCACTTCTTCTTTGGTGCCACCTACTGACTCACATATAAAACTGGATTTTTGCATAAAGGAAATTCCCCACTTCTTGGCATTATTTTTTAAAAAATATTTTTTATTGATTTCAGAGTGGAAAGAAGAGGTTTGAGAGAGAGAGAAACATCAATGATGATAGAAAATCATTAGTCAGTTGCCTCCTGCTCACCCCACAATGGGAACTGATCCTGAAACCTAGGCATATGTCATGACCAGGCATCGAACCGTGATCTCCTGATTCCTAGGTGAACACTCAACCACAGAGTCACACTGGTTGGGTTTTCCTGGCATTCTCTGACTGTGTTGATATGTTTTCTATTATTATTTCTTATGTGATCTGGAAGATACGAAGAAATGATTACATGAGAAGGAAAACTTCTCTAACTTGGACCCCAGGTTTGGGGGCCTGTGTGTTAACTGGCAACAGACATTAACAGGAGAAGAGATAAAGTTTATTTACACTTATATGCAGGAGTACTCAGATATGAATACTCAATACCCACAGATACAAGGTTTTTAGTACTTGAATGGGAAGATAAGGAAAGTTCTTTTGGGATTTTTTGATGGATCAAAACCCAAAAGGACCAAAGTTTACAGTAGTAGAAATCTATTTTTCTCTCAAGTACTGATAGAACTGCACATATTTGTAATGGCTTTGTCAAGCTTTAGAAATAGAATGCTCCAATAATATTCCTGGTAGGAAGACCTTTTTGGAATTTTCAGTGGGATAATTCACATTTGGTTGTGATTAATATTTGGATCTATTTGTAACTGTGGTTTTTTTCTTCTTTTTTTTGGTAACTAATGGATCCTGATGGTAGATTCTTACAGATCTCACTCTGAGAACACTTGGCCCAGTATTCAGATGTAATGGAATCCTTGCATATAAATGTAACACAGTGCACTCTGTTCTTTTCTTCTGTGGCTGTTGAATGCCATCAGGTTGGTGGATACTGGGATAAATCTTGCAGCACAGTGACTCAGCTGAAGGAGGGTCTCAACCGTATCCTCTGTCTGATCCCCTACAATGTGATCAATCAGTCTGTTTGGGAGTGTATTATGCCAGAATGGCTGGAAGCCATCCGAACAGAAGTCCCAGATAACCAGTTAAAAGAATTCAGGGAAGTATTAAGGTGGGTAAGTAGTTTAATGAAGTCGCTGTAATTATAATGATATCTAACATTTGTTAGCCAGGCACTGTGCTAAGCCTTTTATATAATCTCACTTACTTTTTAACAAAATCCTACAGAGAAACTTGAAGGCCCAAATGGAAGAGTTGCTATAAATCATGCTAAGGTGATTTGGAATTGTTCAGAAAAGATTTTGTTCTTGTGGAATAATATATACCATATTACTTGCTTATTTTCACACATAATTATGGTTTGGATAAAGTGGGAAAAGTGCAATAGAAAAATGTTTTTGAATGCTGGGGAACAACTCTCATTCTTTAGAAATGCAATGCCTTTCCTTAAGTCTAATGTGAATCTGAACACTAATGCTATTAACAACCGTATGAATTATTTATATCTATTCCAATGGCATGAGCTAATTCTGTAAAATGAAACATGCTAATAACAGTTCAGAACACAGACTAATCTGAAGTGTTTGGCTTCCCAGATAAATTTTAGAAACGCACTGGCAGGTCCTACTATGTGCCCATTGATCATTTACTTTTGTTGCTCTGCTTTCCAGCAAAATGTTTGACATTGAGCTCTGTCCTCTACCTTTTTCAATGGAAGAGATGTTTGGCTTTATTAGCTGTCGGTTCACAGGATACCCTTCTTCTGTGCAGGAACAAGCTTTACTGTGGCTGCATGTAAGTGAATAATACTTTTGATCATTTTGGGCACTAGTTCTTAGCCTATGAACTTCAGATCATCTAGAGCAGCAGGGAGTTATTGCAGAGTTCATAATCTGTATGTTTGCTGAGGACTATCTGTAGATGAATAATTCATTTGCGTAGGTAATTGTATTTTAAATATATGTAGCTAGAGTTGCGATTTATTAATAAAACACAAATTTATGTAGTACTCTTACTAAATTCATAGTAGCTTTTGGTCCTTCTGTTTCTTTCCATCAATAGATATTAAAAGTTTACTAGCTGTGTTGTGGGATTCTGATAAACTTTTGGTATTAAATAGGTCTTTTTCTTGTAAAAGTTGAGAGCGACTGATACAAGGGGCAGTTCATGCTGTTCGTTCAGCCTGGAATGACTTTCTGTCCTGTCTCCATTTGTAAACTCCAGTTTCTCTTTTAAAATCCAACTCAAAAATGATCTCAACTGTGATGTTTTCTGCTGCTTCACTGTCCCTCATCTTCCCATGAGAATTCATTCCTTCCCCCAGTATTCACACAGGTTCTTTTTTTTTTTTTTTAAAGCCCCGAGCTTATTTAAAAAAATATTTTATTGATTTTTTACAGAGAGGAAGGGATAGGGATAGAAAGTCAGAAACATTGAGAGGGAAACATCGATCAGCTGCCTCCTGTACCTCCCTCCCCCACTGGGTATGTGCTCGCAACCAAGGCACAGGCCCCTGACCGGAATCGAACCCAGGACCCTTCAGTCCGCAGGCCGACACTCTATCCACTGATATCCATAGACAGCAAGGGAAAGGCAGTTTGGGGGGACCAGGCCTGCAGAGGAGGAGAGTTTGGGGGGACCAGGCCTGTAGTATAGGGCAGTTTGGGGGGACCAGGTCTATAGGAGAGGACAGTTGGGGGGGACCAAGCCTGCAGGGGAGGGCAGTTAGGGGGTACCAGGCCTGCAGGGGAGGGCAGTTAGGGGCAATCAGGCCGGTTTCATCCACACAGATTCTTTATGTGAATACTATTTCTGTCTCATATTAGAGTTAATTTTTGTCTCTTCTCATGGTTATAAATGCCTTGAGGGATGGGACTACATTTTGTTTCATTTTTGAATTTATAACTACCTTCATCTTTTCTTCTCAACATCTGGCACATGTTTTGAATTTAGTGGGTATTCTTAAAAGCTTACTAAATTGAGTTGAATATCTGATATGAAGTTTGGACAACTTTTAAAAAGGAGGACAGAACAACTGTAGAGGTTAGCTATGGTTGCAGATACATTTCTGTTGCATGGAAGGATGTGATCCCTAACGTTTTTCAAGTTGCGAGGATGCCTTTCTGGGCTCCAAACCAAGGAATAGTATGTTTCACAAATGACAAAGAGTAAAGGGAATCATTAAATAAAAAGTCACCGTTGGGACCTAGAACTTTAACTTTTTATCTCAAGGTAGGTTTCAATAAGAAAACTTCTCATTGTAGAAAAGCTAATTCTTCTAAAGATGGCTAGATGTTGTCACTCAGTTGTATACCCTTTGAGCTGCGCAGTCTCAGGACAGGGTTGTAAACCTGTTCCCACCGTGGCTAAAACGATCACAGTTTACATGTTTTATGGATTGGGCTTTGCCATAGCTTTGGTTTGAAGGCAGTGCTACAGTTGAAGGAGGATGTAAGCCACTGATCTAAGCATTTGGGAACTAGGACAATATAGTGATTGGAATTGACTCATTTATTAATTAAACTAAAGGCCCGGTGCACAAAATTCCTGTACAGGAGAGGGGTGTGTGTCCCTCAGCCCAGCCTGTACCCTCTCCAATCTGGGACCCCTTGAGTGATGTCTGACTGCACATTTAGGCCCGATCCTGGTGGGCTAGGTCCTAAACGGGCAGTTGGACATCCCTCTCACAATCCAGGACTGCTGGCTCCCAACCGCTAGCCTGCCTGTCTTCCTGATTGCCCCTAGTCGCTTCTGCCTGCCAGCCTGATCACCCTCTAACCACTCCCCTGCCAGTCTGATCAACACCTAACTGCTCCCTTGCCAGCCTGATTGCCCCTAACTGCCCTCCCCTGCAGGCCTGGTACCCCCTAACTGCCCTGCAGGCTTGGTCCCCCCCCCAACTGTCCTCTCCTATAGGCCTGGTCCCCCCAAACTGCCCTATACTACAGGCCTGGTCCCCCCAAACTCTCCTCCTCTGCAGGCCTGGTCCCCCCAAACTGCCTTTCCCCTGCTGTCTATGTTGTGTCCACTGGGGGCGGCCATCTTTGTCCACATGGGGTGGCCATCTTTTGTGTTGGAGTGATGGTCAATTTGCATATTACCTCTTTATTATATAGGATGAGGAAACATTTATAGCGCTCCGATGTGCCAGTCGCTGTAAAAAGTGCTGGGATACAATTGGAGAAGCAACGGTCCTTTCCTCCTATTTCCTTTCTTCAAAGAGCTCACAGTGGGAGAGATAATATCAAATAATCAAATGTAATGAAAATTGATACTTGCTCTAGTAAAGGTATATAGAAAGTACTAACAAAGCAGAGCAGAGAATGGATTAATTCTGTCCAAAGGAAGGAGGCACCTCTTTCCAGAAAATTCATTACAGATAAGGTAACTGATGTTGGCAGGAAACCTGGGCTTGCTCCAGAGAACAAGAACAGATAGGACATTCAGATGGGCGTGGGGACATGCTCACAAATTATTACTAGTCGAGGACAAAGGTGATGAGATAAGGCACTAGCAGTGGCATGGAAAGGAGGGACCATATAAAGAGGTACTTCAAAGTGTTAACAGAAAGAACAGGATGATTTATTAGGTGTGGGGAGTGGGGTTCAGTGGTACCGTTGATTTTCTTGATACAATACATTGAGGATGACTTTGCTGATAGAATATGTGAAAGGCTAAGTGTCCTTATGTTCAATAGTTGACTGATAAAAATGTTAAGTGTAGTTTTATTTGAATTTTAAATTTTATGTTTTGGGGCGATATATATGTCTTTTTTCCTCAGGTATTATCGGAGTTGGACATCACGGTCCCACTTCAACTATTAATAAGTATGTTTTCTGATGGAGTTAATTCTGTCAAAGAACTGGCAAATCAAAGAAAATCAAGAGTCAATGAATTGGCAGGGAACATTGCAGCTCGAAGGGTAATTATGCCACAACTGTTTTTGTCTTATTAAGATTTTTCAGATTATACTGGGTCTAAAAGTAGCAGCATGTAAACTTCTCAGAAAATGCTTTTTATTCCATCTCTCTCTGGAACCTTTTAAGCACATAAGTAATAGAAAGCATTAATCTAATATGTTTGGTTTAGTCTGTAATTCTAGTAATAAGTTGTTACTGAGTTTTCATTTTTCTTTGCGTTTTTCTCCTATACATATTTATTAGCTATCTCTTATCTTTGATGAAAGCAAAAACAAAACAAAACAAAAAACCCACACCGCTTTTTGGGTACTTTTTTTGGGGGGGGGTGGGTGTCTCCTGGCAAATAAGAATTCTTTACCAGCTACTGAGCAGATAGCTGCTTTACTTTGGGGATGAAGAGTTTGGATGTTTTCTTTTTATTTTATTTTATTGTGTTTTGAGAAGATATCATCAACTGGTGGGACCATGAGTGATACTGTCACTATGAACCAACTAAACTCATTTTATTAACCCCTTTAAGCCCATTTATTTTTCTTGATGCCTTTGTACCTTTGTGGATGAGAGGAGTCAATATAATCTGGTCCAAAGTGTATGAAAGCTGTTGGAAATTTTTATTAAAAATATATTTTATTGATTTTTTACAGAGAGGAGAGAGAGGGATAGAAAGTCAGAAACATCGATGAGAGAGAAACATCAATCAGCTGCCTCTTGCACACCCCCTACTGGAGATGTGCCCACAGCCAAGGTACATGCCCTTGACGGAATCGAACCCGGGACCTTTCAGTCCAAATGCCGACGCTCTACCACTGAGCCAAACCGGTTTCGGTGGAAATTTTTTTTTTATGCTCGCTCACCTGAGGATATGTTTTTTTTTTTATTGATTCCAGAGGTTGGGGGGGAGGGGGCAGAGAGAAATGAAAGAGAAACATTGATTGGTTGTCTCCTGTACATGCCCCAACCGGGGATTGAACCCACAAGCTAGGTATGTGCCCTGACCGGGAATTGAACCCATAACCTGTTGGGGTATGAGACAATGCTCCAACCAGCTAAGCTATCCAGCCAGGGTGTGTTGGAAATTTTTGATACTTTTTCTGTGGATGACCTGATAGAATTCCAGTTGATGTAACGACATTCCCAGACCATGATCAGTTTTGGAGCGGTTGACTCACATCTGATGGTGGGCAGGGACTATTCTAATTTTTCTCTTTGTCAAGCCTTTCCATTACATTTTCCCCACTGTATACCTTAAGCCCCTGGTCATTCCACCTGATATCTGGGGATTTAAAAACGTAGCAGTCTTGGAATCACAGTGTATTCAGTGCTTTTGAAAAGATCTGTCTCATAGGAACCAACTGCCATTTATAGTTTGCTTTTTTCTTCTTTAACCTTTAATATTATATTACTTCATTAGCACTTTATTAACATTAATGACATCACAAAAGTGTGAAGTAGTTGGGGAAGAGCTCATTATTTTTATTTTAAAGCTACTTAACCTAAGGTTAAGTGAACTGAAGTGATTTGCCATAGATAACCCTATCAATATCCAGGTATTATGATTCTTCATGGGGGACTCATCTTTTTTGTTTTTTATATGCTATTCAAGGAGCTTGTTTGTTATTAGAGAAATCTTTGAGAGAGGAAATATGATATGAAAGTGATGTACAGGAATGTCAGTTAGGGTCCTGCTACAGAATTTATCCCTGATGGTTCAGATGAAGGGACTTTCATGGAAACTGCCTATAGAGTTAATGGGAAAGGTTAAGGGAGCAAAAGGGTTGGTGAGCTATTGGTGAACCCACAGTTCACTAGGAAACCATTGTTCCTCGAGGGCTGAAAGAACAAGAGAAAATAGTTCCTGAAGCCCATTGGGAGCTGAAATGATAAGGGGAGAGCTGCTTGAGGAGCTACAGAATGATTGAGAGATTGCCAGAGATGTAGTATCAGAGCAGGCAAAGGGTGGGAGAAATAGTCCTACCTATTTCTCCTTAAGCTTTAGGTCTTCTGCTGGCACTTCCCATTGACTTAACACAACTGGAAGCCAGCCAGAAAGAGAGCCAGGAATGACCCAGTCCTTGGCGTTCTTGGGCTTAGGTGGAGGGAAGAGCAGGGCAATGAGAGCCTGGGTGGGTTGTGTTGGCACATGGAGGGTTGGGTTGGCACATGGAGAATAACAAGTAAACAGATTTGACTTATATTGTTTTCCCAGGATAGTTTAGTAATTATAATATCCAGAGGCCATTTGTCTTTAAACAGTCTTGTTAATCTGACATTCTGTGCTTATATTTCTAAAATTGATCTTGCAATTTTTTTTACTTTTTTCTCATTTTTTGTAGGATATGGTTTTAAGTAGATACAGACAATTTAATTAGAAATGTTTGATGGGATGAAAGATATAATGACAAAGACAGCTGCCTTCATTCTTTGAATGTTGGTGTTTTATTCACCTGACAGAAAGTTTGGATAATTTTATTTCTTATTTTTATATTTTGAGAAGATTTATAGTATTTGGAGGTACTAATGCTATTGACTAAGAAAGGAAATCAGTGTGACAGCTGGAAATACCTTCTGATATTTTATATAGCCATTTGAGCCTCTGCAAGTTCACTTATGTACGTTGATGTTCTTTCTTCTAGGTGAGTGTTGCCTCTGATCCTGGTCGACGAGTTCAGCACAACATGCTGAGTCCATTTCATAGTCCTTTTCAGAGTCCATTTCGGAGTCCTATGCGTAGTCCTTTTCGTAGCCCTTTCAAGAATTTTGGACATCCAGGAGGAAGGACTATTGACTTTGATTGTGAAGATGATGAAATGAATCTAAATTGTTTCATCCTCATGTTTGATCTTCTCCTGAAGCAGGTAGCTGAAGCATGAGCTTCCTTTAGTTCAGAGGTGAAGGATGAGGAGAACATTTGTATAGTGATTTTTGTGTGTTATTGGACATCTTCACACTTACTGAAATGACGCAGCATTATCAAGACATTTTTCAAACTCCTTTGGGAATTTCCTAAAGAGCCCGAGAAAATAAATATGCATACATATTTATTTTTCTATAAATATCTACAATGATATTGACACATGAGAATGGATATGAATTTTAGAAACATCCTAGCTTCATTAGAATTGATTTTTTTGAACACATTTAGTGAACATATTGGGTAATGCAATTGTTGGGAAGAGCAAGGTGCAACTCTATAGTGATGGGCTGAGATTAATATATTTTATAAATTGATTTTTGAAGGTAATTTTAAAAGAGGTTTGGTCAGAGGAACAAATTTTGAAATAATTTTAAACTTGCAGAAAAGTTGCAAGAATAATACAAAGAATTCCTAAATACTTCTCCCCCAAATTTTTCAGATGTTAACATTTAGCACATTTTATTCTTTATTTTTTTCTTATTCTGTATATGTTGCTATGAAAATTTAATGAACCATTTGAGAGTAAATTGCAAGCATAATGTTCCTTTATATTTAAAATTTCAGAATGTAGTCTCTAAAAAAAAATAAAGACACTTTCTTCCATAACCAAGTGTAGTTATCAACTCAGGAAATTAATTTATTATACTACTATTATGTAACTTACAGAAATAATTTATTTTTAAAATTAATATAGCAGTCATCTTTATGACAAAAAATTATTTTTGATTGAGAACACAATCCAGCATCACTAATTGCAGTTATTTCTCCTGCCTCATTAGTCTTAATCCAGAATACTTATTCAATCTTTGTTTATCTTTTATGTTCTGAACATTTTAAAAAAGTCGTTATTTTGTAGAATGCCCATCAATTTGAATCTTATGTTTCCTTATGAATCATTTTGGGTTGAGCATTTTTTGGCATTAATTCCACAGATGTGATATTGTGTTCATTTTAGTGCATCGGATCAGAAAGCACGTTACATGATAATGTCCTCTTATTAGAAGCAATAACTTGGTTAATGTGAATTTTGCAAATTTCCCTATTATAAAGTCATCATTTTTCCTTGTAATTAATAAGTAGCTTGCAGAGAGGTACTTTAAGACTATGAGATTTCCTGTTTCTCATCAGACTTTTACCTGCTAGTTTAGCATCCATGGATGATTCATGACTGAATCCATTATTACTATGAGGGTTATTCAATAATAATTTTCTGATTTCGTCATTTAAAAAAATTATTAGTTGGCATTCCATGGAAGGAACAGTTTTCTCTTCTCTCCCATTTATATATTTATTTGTTTATCTACTTACTAAAGGCCCAGTGCATGAACTCGCACATGGGTGGGGTCCCTCGGCCTGGTCAGCAATTGGGGCCGATTGGGGCCGGCCAGGAGGTTGGCTGTGGAAGTGCACTGACCACTAGGTAGCAGCTCCTGCATTGAGCGTCTGCCACCTGGTGGTCAGTGCACATCATAGTGACCAGTCATGAAGGTCGCTTAGGCTTTTATATATGTAGATATCCTCATGTACTCATGGATTCTCATTTTATTCAGTGGGTTAGAATTTGTTTCAGTGGATTAACTTTTATTTTGATGCTTGTGTTAGCCCATATTTGGCTAGTGGGAGTCCCTTCAAGCTGGCTCCTGTGCTCTTTTGACATGGTCCATCATTCTTTGAACACTTCCTTAATTTTTGGAATGATAAGACATTCCAGGTTCATTTTATATTTTCTTTTTTTAAAAAAATATTTTAATCTTTATTGTTCAGTTTATTAATTACATTGTTCCCCCTTTTTCCCCCTATAGTTCCCCACCACCCAGTACCCATCCCATCCTCCACCCTCACCTCCCCCACACTGTCCTCTCCCATAGTTGCATGATTTTTGTCCAGTCTCTTGCTGCACCTCCCACATCCCTTTTCTTCCCAAGAATTGTCAGTCCATTCCCTCACTATGCCCATGATTCTATTATATTCACCAGTTTATCCTGTTCGTCAGATTATTAATTCACTTGATTTTTATATTCATTTGTTGATAGATGTGTATTTGTTGTTCATAATTTATATTTTTACCTTTTTCTTTATCCTCTTCTTATAGAATATCTTTTAGCATTTCATATAATATTGGTTTGGTGGTGATGAATTCCTTTAGCTTTTTCTTATCTGCAAAGAACTTTATCTGACCTTCCATTCTGAATGATAGCTTTGCTGGATAGAGTAATCTTGGTTGTAGGTTCTTGCTGTTCATCACTTTGAATATTTCTTGCCACTCCCATCTGCATCGTTTCTGTTGAGAAATCTGCCGGTAATCATATGGGTGCTCCCTTATAGGTCACTAACTGTTTTTCTCTTGCTGCTTTTAATATTCTCTCTCTGTCTTTTGCCCTTGGCATTTTAATTATGATGTGTCTTGGTGTGGTCCTCTTAAGGTTCCTATATATTTGGGTTTGGTGCACTTCTTGGGCTTTTAAGTCAATTTCTTTCACCAGGTGGGGGAAGTTTTCGGTCACTATTTCTTTAAATAGGTTTTCATTAACTTGCTCTCTCTCTTTTTCTGGCACCCCTATAATTCAGATGTTGGTATGCTTGAGGTTGTCCCAGAGGCTCCTTATACTATCTTCAATTTTTTGCATTTTTTTGGTTTCTTGCTTTTCTAGCTGAGTGGATTTTACCTCTTCATATTTCAAATCTTTGACTTGGTTCTTGCAGTCCTCTAGAGTACTTTTAGGTCTTTGTATAATATTTTTTATTTCAGTCAGTGTATGCTTAATTTCTAGTTGGTCCTTTTTCATATCCTTGAGGGACTCATTCATATTCTCATAGGTCTCGTTCATTTCCTTGTAGGTCTCATTCATTTCCTCATAAGTCTTGTTCATTTCCTCATAGGTCTTGTTCATTTCCTTGTAGGTCTCAGCCTTTCTAGGAGCCTCTTGAAAAGCCTTATGACCGTGGTTTTGAATTCTATGTCCAGTCGTTTTTTTCCCTCCATTTCTTTCACATCTGATTTCTTTCCAGGTCTCTGCATTGTGGCTGCTTTCCTGAGTTGGTCAATTAGCTTTGTGTGGTAGATGTCCTCTAAGGGACAGTGGCTCAGTCTCCCCAGTTACCAGAGGTGAATATGGTTTGCACAGTCTTGTTGAAGTTAGGCCTAGATTATTGTTGTTAACACTAGGAGGGTTTGACCTCCAGGCCAATTGGCTATGAGGTTCAGTCGTGCTCAGGTTGGATGGGCAGAGTCTCTTGGCCGAGCAGGCAGCATCAGCTCTGCCCTATGCGGCCTGTGGGACTCTGTGCCAGATGGCAATGGCTGCCAGCACCTCTGAGAGAGAGCTGCTGCCGAGCTCCACCTGCTGCCGGACAATTCAGCCTCTCCCCAAATGAGTCTGCACACCCAACGTCTCACCCATGGTCATAAAACAATGCAGTCTGGTGGTTTCCTGAATGAGAGAGTAAGTCACGAGTCCTTTCTGCACGGTCACACAGCTGTGCTATTCCCAAGTTCACTCGCACTCTGCACAAGCTCACCCCCTCCACAAACTTGCAGATCCTTGCAGTGCCTGAGTTTTGGCATGCCTCCTCACTGTCCAGTTTTTACCCCATATGATTGTAGGTTCCCTGGACTTCGCCCAGAGCTGGAGAATCAGTGCGGTGGGACGTCTTTGTCTCCCCCGTTCGAGAAAACTGGCCGGTTTTCAGCCGCCCGTCCTATCCGCTGGCGTGCACACTGCTCCAAACCTCTCCCCGAGCGTGTCTTCAACGCTGTCCTTCGCCGCTCCTCTGAGTCACAGTGTCCTGTCTTCACTTTTATTTGTGGAATTTTCACTCAGCCAGCTTTCTGGTGATTCTGGATGATGTTTGCTCTTTTGTTAAGTTGTAGTTTTGAAATTTCTGTGTATGGCAGCAAGATAGGTGTTTACGTATGCCGCCATCTTGGTTCCTCTCTCTGCATCTCATTTTATATTTTCTTTGCCCCACCCCTGAAACCAGCCATTTCTCCAAGGATCCCTGGTTCCTTTTAGTGGATAATGGTATTTAGAAACCGAAATCTGGACACTAAGTAAGGAGCAGCATTTTTTAAATGTGTAAAACCTCAGAGAGTAATACATTTTAAGAAACAACTCCCTTTAAATGTCCCACATGATTTAAAAAAACAATTCTCATTACTCTGTCTTATGTATATAGTCTTTTAAGAAGAATCCATGGAAATCAGTGTATATTCATGGTCTATAAGTCTTACCATCTTTAAATAATTTAATATTGTCAGTTAATGAAAAGTTTCCCCCAAAAGTGTGTCAATGCAATAGTGAACAAAAGGACCAAACTCCTTCTTCTTCTTCTTCTTTTTTTTTTTTTTTTGCCTTTTTTTTGTTGTTGATGTCTTTCAGATGGAGTTACAAGATGATGGGATCACGATGGGTTTAGAGCACAGCATATCAAAAGACATAATTTCCATTATAAACAGTGTCTTCCAAGCCCCCTGGGGGGGCTCCCATACCTGCCAGAAGGACGAAAAAGCAATTGAGTGTAACCTGTGCCAGGCCAGCATTCTCTGCTATCAGCTAGCTTGTGAACTCCTGGGGAGACTGGCTCCGAAGGAAGAGAGCCGGCTGGTGGTAAGCGGTTGGAGAAGTGAGGTGGCCTCTGTCTAGGTGTAGTAAGGATGCAGCAGTAGTGTAATGGGATCTTTCTCCAGGGTTAGCTATGCTGGGTTATATGTCAGACCGTGTTACGGTAAGTTTTCCTTCCACCAACTCAGGCTCCTGGAATATGAGATGTGGCTACATTATATAGAACTCTTGGGTTAGAAATTTTTAGCCTTAAGTTAGGGTTTGCAGCACACATATTCACACAGTTTTCACAAATACAAAGCATTACTGGTATTCTTGAAATAACTTTGATCATAAAGTCATATTACAAAATTTAAATAACAGTGAATACTACAAAATACACATATCAAATATTGAGTAAGTAGATTGGCTATGGACACCAAGAATTCCTTGGACACCAAGAGTTCCTAGGTAACTGCAGTTTGTAAAACTTACTGACTTCATCAACAGCCAGTACAATGTTAATTTAGCTACTCCATGCATTAGTTATTTCCTGTTTCGCTTATTTTCCATCTAAGTCACACACATCATCAAAATAGCCTCATACCATCAGAGCTAGGATTATTAACCACCATCTCTTTTTCTTCCTTTCCCCTAATGTTTGTCTAGGTATAAAGCGACTTAAAAGTATTTTTTGAGGATAGTAAAATGTTTCTTCAGTTTTTAAATACTTTTAAGCCCACCAAACTCATTAGTCCTGCCTGTCGCAAAATAACATCCCTGTAGTATGGTCTTTTAACATTGTCATTGGGTACTTACCATAAAGCAGTCACAGTAGTAGTTGATGGGAAAACAAATTAAAATCAAAAGCTCAGAGTCTAACCAGGAAGATAGTTCAATAAATGGAAAAACAGAGGACAGAGTGATGAGCATTCTGAGAGAGGAATGAACAAGGTAGCTGTGGGAGTGCGAAGATGGAATCGTACATATTTGTCCATCTCGTAATTGGAAAGGGATTCCCTGCTACCTTAGAGGTGTAATGGGGAGGATCCACAGGTCTCCCTGGAGGAGGTGGTTCCTGAGCTTATTGAAGGAGGAGTGGAATTAATGAAACGAAAGCAGTAGGAGAGCAGGACTTTGAGACCCAGAAACTCTCCGTTTAAATGATGTAGAGGAAAGTAGGGAATGACACACTCAGGAAACTGCAAGTAGTTCTGTTAGAGCAGTGAGGAGGGTGGCAGGGTCGTGAAAGGTGAGTCTGGGAAAGACTCAGTTTTTACCCAGATTAAGGGCTTTGTTTGCCAAACTAAGAAGTTTGGTGACAGTGGGTATGTGCCAAAGAATTTTAATCAGGTGATGATACACTTTGATGAATTTGAGAAATTCACCCGGTCAGTGGAGGAGAGAGACTGGAGGGGCAGGGACGTTGGGGGCAGGGCTCTATTAGAAGGTTAATGTGGTCACTCAGGGAAGAAAGCTGGGAGGCCCCCAAATGAAAGCGGTGGTGGGATGAAGGGAAGGGGGTAGGCCCGACAGACTTCTCAGGGAAAGGAGCAACAGCACTTGTTCACTTGGCATTTAGGAATGGAAAAGTTGAGAACAAAGCTGTGTTTTCTTGCTTTGGAGGTAAAAATGTTGCCATTTACAGAAAATTGTTACTGTAGTAGAAGTGAGTTTTAGGGCAGAAGTGGGATATGATGCAATCACATTCAGACGTAGTGTTAAGCATATGCACATTGTTTTATATATATATATGTATATATATATGTATATATATAAGTAAATTCACATTGTTAAGTATATATTGTTAAGTATAGTCACGTGTATATGTATACATTCGTACATATATTGTTGTACAATCATTCTCTAGAACTTTTTCATCTTGCAAAACTGAAACTCTATACCCAGTGAAAGGGATTCCCTGCTCCCCTTTCCCTTAGCCCCTGGAGACCACCATTCTATTTCCTGTTTCCATGAGTTTGACTACTGTAGATACTGCATACAGATGGAATCGTACATATTTGTCCATCTCGTAATTGGCTTACCGTAACATCTGAAGAGTTCATCCATGTTATAGCATGTGTCAGAATTTCCTTTCTTTTTCAAGGCAAAGTGATATTCCAGTGTATGTATACATCACATTTTTGTCTGTTTATCTGTTGATTTTCAAAACTTTTAAATTTCTCCTTTTTATTAAGCTTAGGATTTTATTTTTAAAGAGTATCCCCTTTGGCTTATTTGTGTATACAGAAGGATCATGGGAGGTTTGAATAACTTTTTTTATAAGACTTAATCAAATTGGTTACAAAAATATTGGCTTCTTATATAACTTAATTTATAAGATATCTTGATTATAATTTAAAAAGCTAATTAATTAATTTAAGTAGGTATCTTTATTAAAAAAGCAAAGCAAGTAAATTTAGTAAACTTTTACATCTGATTCACAAGGCACAAATGCTTCCCCTCCTCCAGCCTATTTAAAAATGCAGGCAGCTAGAGGCTATTGTTATAAAAATTCTGTCCTAAAATTCTGCTGTTGGATTTTAAGGAATATTTAGTTATTCCTTAGAGGCCAAAAGTTCCATAGTATTTAAAATATATGTATATAAGTAAAATATATTGATTAATTTTTATTTGATAAAGTTTTCCATGTGATTTCAAGTATATTAAATTGGTTAAATTCTGAATATTTCCTTTAAGAAGAGCGTACAAATTTCTTGAATTACTCTGGGCCCTTGGAGTTTTCCAAGAATCATCCTTTGGTTATAGCCTTGAAATTTAATTTGGAAAAATGATCATATATATATATATATAACATATATATATATATATGTTATATATATATATATATATATACTTGATTTAAAGGTTATATACTTTTTATAATTATCTTAAGATATCACTTAAATTTAAACTGGTTTTAGTCTTAAAAATTTTGGTTGGCATCACAATTAATCCTCTTTTTTACTTAGACTAATAAACAATATATTTTGAATTCCTAATTATTTCAGAGAAAACACAAAAATCATTTTATTTTCTCAAAAATAAGTTTCTATACTTTAGGCATTTAGTTACCACAACTATATAATTTCTCCCAAATTAATTTGAATGTTAAACTTTTAGAGCTGGCATGTCAAATATTTAGCATTTCTTGATTAGTAACACGTTTTTAAGAATAAATTGCAAAAATATGAGACATAATCAATTAATAGATTCAATTCTGCCCTCTAGATTTTTCATGAGGCAAATTTAGATTAATATTTCAGTATTATGTCATTTTAAAATACCTAGATATTTAATAAATTTTATTATTTATATAATTAAGCAAACTTCCAAAATTTTAAGTTGCCAAACCCACGTTTCTGGATGGCAAGGGCCTAGCCAATTGACTTTAAACCAACCATATTTTTTCTGCCCAAGGAAGAAGCAAACTTGTAGGTATTCAAATGCAAAATTGTCACATTCCTTAAAGATGACTGCTGGTGGGAAACCTTGGCCTACCTGCTTGTTCTGCTGGGGGAAGGGGGACTAGCCCCTTTCTCCCTTAGAAAGGCACAGCTAGCTTTTACCTGGGCTACTTAAATCTTTATGATATATTTTCCAACTTTTTTTTTTTGAGATTCAAATCCAATTCTAATTATTTTAAGGCATTTACTTTGGATAAATTCTATAACAGAGACAATTTTACTGATTTTCTTGACGGCCTTAAATTTAACTTATGAATGCAGTTTATTAGCGTTTCTTTATTATGGAAATACCAATTTTGTTGCTTGAACCTAGCCTGTATTTTTTCCCTGGGTCAAATATGGTCTTTTAACATTGTCATTGGGTACTTACCATAAAGCATTCTGAGAGGTATTTCCTCATCTTTCTGAGGAAAAAAATCAGTCTTGGGATTTTATTCTGTGCCAACTCAGAAAGTCAAACTTAAAACCCTATCTAGATGTCTAAAAATTGGACAGTTGCATGCATTTGTTTTAAGCTATCTTCTCTCTTTATGAGTACAGAAATCCCAGACACATTTCTAAATTTTTTATGGTGAGAAGGAGACTTTAAATTAGCATTCTTGGGAGAGTGGGTGTTCATATTGGATATCCACATGTCTCCCTTCCCCCACCTCCTGCTTGCTTTGGGGGAAGAGTCAGTAAAAGGCCTGGATGCATTTAAAGGCATGCTTAATAGATAAAGACAGATTTTAAATTTTTTACTATTTCACTTTCCAAAGTAATTACTAGCACTCAAGGTGACCTTAGCCAAATTTTGCATTACCCATGCTTTAAGTAATCTTTTTGCGGGAGAGCTGATAGCTCTGCCCTCTCCAGTCACCTTTGAATCTCTCCCTACCAGAGATGGATTTAGCAGTGGGGTTTTATTTCTTATTACAGATTTTAGATTCTCAAAACAAATGAGGTATTTTATGATTTGAACAGAGAAACCACATTAATGATGACCATGGCACTCTTTTTTCAGCCTGATTCAGCCTGATTTTAAAAAGTGCCTTTTGATATTCCAATTTCTTTATAATTTTGCCTTCTAACCAGATTTCCCCCCATTATTATCTGACTTAACCACACAGTATCTCCCAAGGATCCGTGGGTTTTCGAAGCTCACATGGGCTCTTCCCACAGTTAGTCTCACCACCATCGCTAGTGTTGTCTCTGCTCAGGCAAATGCTTCTTCCTCCAAATTGTCCATATTTTGGGCTCCATTAATGTTGGTGCTGCAAGGATTCAGGAAGCCCCATGTTGGGCGCCATTAATGCCGGGATTCTTGTTCCAGCATTACAAAGAGTTCAGTAATCTGGAGAAAGGCTGTGTGTAAATTAAGTAAGAGTCCAAAGATAAAAGATAATTTTGAAAGGCACTGGGGAGTCAGAGGAGCTTCAGCTAAAGGAGCTAAAGTTTTCCTTGTCTCAGGACCCTTGCTTTTTATTAACACAATTTGTCTCGAGGTAAGGTGGAGATAATACACTTCAAAGGGTAGGGTACAGAAACATTGTCACATTGGGGAACAGCCTACAGCTGTTCAGGTGTTTGGCTAGTAGGAGGCAATAACATGTAGATTAAGATGCCCTGAGCTGTCTGGCAGCAAACAATCATCCTATTCAGGTTTGGGGGAAGTGCCTTTCAGCCATTTCAACAAGTGATTACATTTGTGACTCAGCCATTGTTGAGTCCCCAAGTTTCATCAACCTTTTGATGAAACTCTTGTAATTATGACATGCTGGAATTGGATTCCAGCACCATTCTATGTATACATCACACATTTTGTCTATCTGTTAACCTGTTGATGGATACTTGGCTTGCCTTACCTAGTTCTCTTTAACATATATATTATAGCTATTTCTTATTCCTAAAATTTTGATTGTCTCTAGACAATCAATATTTCTATTTTTAATATTGATGTGAACCCCTTATTATCCCCTGCTAATTAGGTAGTTATTGAACAAAATGTGCATGGATTGGCATCTCTTGGTGAATAGGGCACACTCACAGGGATTAAAGCAGAGATGGGAAAGCAGGCTTAAGAAGATTTAACAATGTTTTTGATATTTCCTGTAGTATTTCAAGGGAATGAAAATGTTTCACCAACACCTCATCTAAATTTCCATGAACCATTCAGGAAATAAGCTCAAGCCTCCTGTGGGGCAGGTGCCTCTGCCCCCCAGGGCTCAGCACAGGCTGGGCTGCAGCAGGCATGCAACTGGTCTCTGTTGCAGAACCTACATTACATCCCAATGGGCTGCTCATCTGGCTGCTTGTCATATTTGTTCCAGGAGCCCACAGACAGCCTTGAGGATAGCCTCCTTTCTTCCAGACCTGAGTTTACCATAGGCCCTGAAGGTGAGGAGGAGGAGAATCCAGCCAGCAAGCATGGGGAGAACCCAGGAAATCACACCGAGCCCACGGAACATGATGGTAAGTGAACTCAGACACACCCAAGTTTGCACAGGCGCAACGTTCAGAACCCTGGGTGCTTAGGTTACCATTGACTTACACAAGTTCAGACTTGGCTTCCTTAATAGGGAACAGATCCAGGATGTGTTTCTAGTGGATCAGAGGTCACTGAGCACCTTTCCGGCAGCAGGTGCTTGTTATTGACAAAAACCCCCTGTTTTAGTGTGAAAAACACCACCTTCCTACTTATGGAGTGTGTGTTCTCTGTGCAGAAGTAGCTGTGAATCAAGATTTGAGGCTGAATAGAGGGTGCTGACACTCCACAGCCACTCAGGGCATTTGGCCAGAGCAGAGTGTGCTGGGACAGAGGCGATGGGATTTGGCTCCTGTGCCCCTAGGGTATGACCAGGACTCTGGGACAGGCTCACACCTGAGCTATTTGTACTCTAGGGCTGATGGGCTTGCTCAGAGCTGGGAGGGAGGATGGTCTGTTGCCAGTTGCTCAAAAGCTCAGTGTGGGCTAACTGGGGACAGGAAAGCCGGGAATCATAATCTAGCTCCTCACATGCTGAAGGAGTTTCAGGAAATTAGGATGTAACCCCAGGTGCCACTGGGAAAGGCTGGCTTTTAGTCTGTGCTGTGGCATTCTGGGACTAAATATAAGCAGTTTTTAATCGTCCTATTTTCACTATCCTGAGCTATTAAACTATCTGGCTGGCTCATGGGAGGTCCACCCTCAGAAGCATGGGCTTTGTATTATTTCCTCAGTAAACAGTAAACATTGTTATGTGACTATTGTGTGGGGTTCACTGTAGGTCCCAGGGTGTCATATTCAGATCAGGGTAACAATATCATTGCCACAGCATGCTTGGTTGGAATTGACTGCTTCTGCATGGATCGTATAAATGGTCAGTTGAGTAGGGCTATCCTGGCCCACATTATTTAGAACCATTGACACTTAGAATTTGGAAGAACACCTTAGAGGACCTACTCCACTGGTTTTCATTGTATACGTGGAGTTGTAAGGCTCTCCGTGGTTTCCTTTGGACCTTCCTTATGTGGGGTGGCTGATGGTCGGAAGATGTGGGTAAATGATCAAGACGCAGGCTGTCCACCCTGCTTCACCCTGACTGCACTGCCTTGCTCCATTTCCTATAGTGGAGTTCTAGGTAAGCTGTTCTTTGAACGAAGTATCCTGTAGAAAAGGAATGTGAAACTTGCTGATTCTTGTTCAGCCTTCTCCCGTTGCAGATGAGAATACATTGCAGATGAGTTAAACAACTTGCTGTTTTCATGTAGCTCGTATTACTCACTTCCACTTTATGCTTCTCATGCTGCCCAGAACTTGGATCATGCCAGGAGTTGAAACGCAAATAAAATTAATGAGCTCTGACCTCCCTCCCCCAATTGTGTGCATCTCCGGGTGGGGGTCTGGGAATTGCATACCCAAATATTGTAAAACTAGTTAGTGGCAGGGTGGAGGCTAGAGCCTGGGTCTCCTGGTTTACTTAGAATTAATTATCCTTGCTGAGGCCTGGGCCCAGCCTGTGTTGATGTCTAAAGAAAGCAGAGACTTTACTTATGATCCAGTAACCTGGACTCTTTATGTGCAAACATATTTTTCAAACCTAAGATAGCACACAGAATCAATTAGCTGCCACTTTTATTTATTTACATGTAACATTTTATTTGAACAGTGCTTAAAATGAAGCCATTTCTTTTTATAAATGACTCTTTTCCTTGCTCAATTGTCCTAACCTCCACTTGTTTAAACATTTGGTGTATTTGTCTTCTCCAAGCACGCATTCAGGCTGCCATCACAGCTTCTGGCCCACTTTCCTTCTTTCACTATCTGCTGTCTTGCAGGACGCGGTGATAAATGGTCTCCTCCGGGAGGTCTCCATTAATTTTCTTCCCAGACCAGCCTCCCCCGCTGCCCAGAGCCCCAGTCCTGCTTCTGCTTTGTGGTCTCCAGGCAGTGGTCTTGGGCTCCTCTGTCATCGAACCAATGGGCGCTCTGCCTCATGTCCAGTGATTTCTCCCCGCTTTTAGAGGGTTTCCTGTTTCTGCATTTTGTGGCCTGGTGCCTATTTCTTCTGTCAGTCGGAGATCTCTTCTATTAAAAATATTTTTAAAACTTTCACACTAGACAAAACAGAGTCGGGTGTGGATAGCAAGTATTTAAAATACGTTAGGATGGAAGCTCTCCAAAAAACTACCTAGTATAGACGCCAAGAGGGCTTGACTTCGTTGTTTTTGCTCCTAGGAATTGCCAAAACTTGTAACAGTGATTTGAAAACATTTTACACTAGTTTCTACATCTGGTTAACCTGTGAATTCATTTTTTTAATATATAATTTTTATTGTTGGCAGTATTACAGATGTCTCCCGTTCCCCTGCTCCCCAGTCCTCCACACCCTTCCACGTAGCCCCTTGCGAATTCTTTTTCCCAGCATGCCTCATGTAGAACGCCCTGCCACTCTTTACCATAGAGGCAGAGATTTTAGAGATGTTCATAAGAAAATAAAGCCAGGAGTAGTTGTTTGGATTTGACTATATTCAACTTCTTTCAAAAGTTCCCTTTGTCCATGGGATAAATTCTTCCTTAGGTGCTAATACGACTTGAATACCTCTATTTAATACCTGCTTGTCTTCCTTTCAATTAGGAAAGTATACCTAGCCAGGCCCCAGACCCCTGGGCCAGGTAGCAGCAGAACTAGTGGCCCACAGGGGCATAGGGCTGGGTTGAGGTCGCTTCGGGGAGCCAAAGACATCTGAGAACAGGATGACGACTAGGTGGAAAAGGGAAGCTGAGACTTCTGATCTAGAAGGTTTCCTTCATTTGCATCATAGAAGGGACATATGCTAACTTGGAGAACAAATGAAAACATTACGCACTTTAAAAATGTACCTATTCTATACCTGTTTTTACTCCTCTTGGCTTTATGATCTTGACCAGTTCATGAATGGTGGGGGAAAGGAGGAGTTATGCTAACCTCTGTGTAATTATTTCCTCACAGCAGTAAAGAATGATACTGAAAGAAAGTTTAGCTACCAACAGCTTCCAGTAACTTTGAGACTAATATACACCATTTTCCAGGTATACTTTTTGGAATATTTGAATTTTTGGTTTGGTAGCGTTGCTGTTCTAGATGATTCTGTAACCATTTGGTCTTTTGCATAGGAAATGGCTAAGTTTGAAGAGCCAGACATTCTTTTTAATATGCTCAATTGCCTGAAGATTCTCTGCCTACACGGAGAGTGTTTATACATTGCTAGAAAAGATCATCCTCAATTTTTAGCCTACATTCAGGATCATATGTTGATTGCAAGGTAGGTCTTCCTTTTTTGTTTATATGTTAGGCTTTTTGCTTACATGTAAGTCTTTAGAATAACACGTACCAATTTATTTGGATTATTTTGCTTAGCCAGGGCAGCCTGATCATCTATGGGAACTACTTTTATAACTTTTATTTAGTTTGATTATTTAGTATGTCAATATGAGTAATAGTAATTTCCTTTGCTAAATACTATAGAAATAGAAAAGGCAAAATAAAGATTACTTTATGCCTTTCAGTTGTTAGATGGCATAAGAATATAGTGTACCCTAGATGAACAAAATAAACTGATGAACAAAATAGATCCAGAGCCATAGAAGCATGAACCAGACTGATGAATTTCAGAGGGAAGATGGGGGTGGTGGGTGGGTGGGAAGAGGTTAATCAAAGAACTTATATACATGTATGCATAACCCATGGACACAGACAGTAGCGTGGTGAAGGCCTGGGGGTGGGCAGGTATGGGGTAGAGGGAGTCAATGGGGAAAAAGGAAGACATCTGTAATACTTCCAACAATAAGGATAAATTAAAGAAAAAGAATATAGTGCAAACTAGAAAAATGTCAACAGGTACTAAGTTAATATTTACCTAGTATAATTGAGTAAGGACTTAATTTCTTACTTGAAATAGAACTGCTAATAGACATCTAAAATATCTCTACATATTATCTGATATTGTATTTTTTTTTAAAGACTGTCCAGGCATTCTGGGAAAAACAAGAAAATATTGCCCTGGGTTTACATAGTGGTTTTCTTCTTAAGAACTTTAAAATAATTGTTATAATCTTCCTGGAAATAAGTTAGAAAAATATTATCCTCATTTTTACATAACAGGGAATGAAGTGATTAAAAAAGGGAAAAGTTGGTTTAGATTAACTTGGTAACTAAACCAATTTGAGGCTCTACTTGTCATTATTCATTTTGTCCATTTATTCATTTGTTCATTCAAAAGTATTAATTGAGGGCTTACAATATTCATTTTGGGAATTTGCAATTTAGTTTGGAAGAGGGTGAATAGTGTGTGTATAGAATGTGACCACATAGTTTATTATTCTTCATAATAATCTCAAAACAATAAATATAAAGTAGACTAAGATCTTGGATAGATGAAGACACATGGTCACCTATGTATATATGAGTTACTGTTAACCCCAGGGAAGTGTGAGGGGTGACTGTTTTGTGTAGTTCATTGGTGGGAGAGGTCATTTTTGGATGATCAGAGAAGCCTCAGGAGTAGATACCATTGGGATAGGCATTGAGATAATGATAGAATTTGGGGGAGACTACGTGGGCTGACTTCTGTTGAGAAAGCCACCTCTATCGGAGTGTAGTTGGGATAAATGGATCATTGATGCCATGTATCTCTGCCTTAGCCTTTGGAATACATAGCCCAGGTTTCCCCCTCAAAAACCCTGAGGGACAATGAAGGGGTCTGGAGAAAAGTCCTGCTTCCATTTTTCAAACAAAGCTGCTGTAGGGACCTGAGAAAGCAGTGTGGGATTGGAAGAGTCCAGGGATTTTTGTCACTGGCATGGTTTTCTATTAGTGCCCTATCTGATTTGCTTCCTTCCACTGAAATAAAAGTCCCATGAGGGCAGAGATTATGCCTTCTTTTTTCTTTGCATTCTCAGGAGGGCTCATCCTTAGCCTCACAACAGCAATAGTAGTGTCAGGTTTTTGAATATCTACTTACTATGTGTCAAACATTTAATACAACCAGCATTAGGAAGAAGTGGAAGTTCAGACAAGTTACATTTACACTTGGTTACACAGTTAATTAATGACAGGGTTCAGATTAGATCCATATTTTTCTGATATCTACAATTCAGTTGAAGCATATGGCATTTGAAAATTACTCCTTTTCATTCTGTAAGTCTAGTATCTTTTCTGAGATACCAGCAACTTTAATGACTTATATTCTCCATAAATTGGAGATACTGTGCCACTCCTCCCATCCTCATAATAGGGGTATATGATGAGTTTTTTAAAGTCAAAATAGTTTCAATTCTAGATTAACTCTAGAGCCAAATAGACAACAAAATAAAACAACAAAAACCAAACAAAAGACATACTTTAAATAAATGAATAAAAGACTTAAAACCACTTACATATTACTAGAGGCCCAGTGCACGAAATTCTTGCACTGGTAGGGTCCGTAGCAGCTGCTGACTGGGGCCTCCCTATCTTTCCCTAGCCAGTCCCACCCCCTGGTTGAACTCCTGGACGAACTCTCGGTTGAGGGGACCATTTCCACACTATGCTTTTATTATATAGGATTAGTAAAAATAGACCTTCAAAATTATTCTGGTAGAAATTGATAAGAATTTAGCTAAACTTGCTAAAGTACATTTTTGACCAGTAATGGTCTGGTTGTAGGCAGGGCTAGTCCTCACAAGGTGTTACTAGGGACTTTTCTCTCCTTTTTTCTCTTTCTGTCTCCTCTCCCTTTCTCCCTTTCGATCTATATTGGCTGCTTCTCAGCCGGCTGTTCCTGTGGAGAAGGAGAGATATCTTTCTGTCCCAGAGTCCATATCAATACCTGGAAAAGGATTCTGGCATTCCCATGATTACATCATATGTCCATCCCTTGACTAATCACTCGATTTTTGACATTGAAGTACTTTGATCAGCATGGGTTTTGTGTTCTCTTACAATAGGAAAAGGGGTGGGTTGGTGGGGCTTGATTGACAGCTCTGCCAGTTGAAGAGGCTGTTCTTAATTGAAAAAGAGTTGCTCTATGCTAGAATAATATGAGGAAAGTCTGCTGGACAGGCAAAACCAAGATAATTCCCCAGATGTTCAGTATAAGAAAAATAAATTTAAATCACTATCACTTCACCATCTTAACATAACTGATATCAATTTTGTATAATATTATACAGCCATTATTAATTTATTACTTGGATTTAAAATATGTAATTAAAATTTTTATGTTAAAATGTAATGTTAAGCAGTGCTTTTCTATGTTGTTATATGACAGTAATTACTTTAAAAAGACATGAACAGAATAGAGCATAGGAAAAGTGTATCAGAGGATGAATGCAATTTCACTGAAAGCATTCCGACCATCTACCAGTTAACTATTATTTCTTATCAATTTAAGATAATAGTTTTCTTTCTAGAAAGGTTATCATAACTGTAACCGCTTTGCTTCTTCGTTTCCAGCCTGTGGAGAGTCATCAAATCGGACTTCTCCCAGTTGTCATCACTGGCAGTTCCTCTCCTGCTCCACGCGCTGTCACTTCCTCATGGTGCTGACATCTTCTGGACAATCATAAACGGCAACTTCAACAGCAAAGACTGGAAGATGAGGTTTGAAGCAGGTACCTCTGTGTTAGTTTCACAATTCTGTCCGGATCCCATTACAAACCAGACTTCCAGTTATGAGATCTCTTCCTGGCCTTCCATTTCCCTACCCTCTTTTTATAGGGCATTATCCTGCTTGCCGATGTTCTTCGTTGTGTCTACTTAGCTGAGCTTTGTCAATAGCAATATTTTGCAAAGTGGTCTTTAGAGAAGGTGGCCCTGTCTAGTTTGCCTGGGGTAGTCTGAGTTTATGCCTGTTCTCCAGATATTTATTAATTGTACACGGTTTACTTTCAAATGGGTCCTGCCTTAAATGGTCAATCATGTAGTAAACCCTAATGAGTTACTTGCATCAGCATAACTGGGAGTGTTTGTTAAAAACACTGATTACAATGGAACCTCGGTCCTTGAACTTAGTTCCAGAAGGTTCTTTGAGAAGCAATTTGTTTGAAAACCGAATCATATTTTCCTCATTAGAAATAATCTAAATTGAATCAATCTATTCCAGACCCTCAAAGGACTCCCTGTTTTAACCTTTCTTATATACAGTACATGTCGAATATACTGTTTAATCTATAAACACTTTTCTGAAAAAAAATTTTTTTAACATTCTTTTTTTAATTTTTATTTTCCTTTATTGTTCAGTTTATTAATTACATTGTTTCCCCTTTTTTTATCCCGCTATATCTCCCCTCCACCCTGTAGCTGTCCCGCCCTCCACCCTCCCCTTCCCCTCCCCAATGTCCTCTCCCATTGTTGCAAGATTTTTGTCCAATCTCTTGCTGTACTTCCTGCAACCCTTTTCTCCCCAAGAATTGTCAGTCCATTCCCTCTCTATGTCCATGTTTCTGTTATATTCACCAGTTTATCTTGTTCATCAGCCTATTAATTCACTTGATTTTAATGTTCATTTGTTGATAGATGTGTATTTGTTGTTCATAATTTATATTTTTACCTTTTTCTTCTTCCTCTTCTTAAAGAATATCTTTCAGCATTTCATATAATTCTGATTTGGTGATGATGAACTCCTTTAGCTTTTTCTTATCTGCGAAGCACTTTATCTGATCTTCAATTCTGAATGATAGCTTTGCTGGATAGAGTAATCTTGGTTGTAGATTCTTGCTATTCATTATTTTGAATAGCTCTTCCCACTCCCGTCTGGCCTGCATCGTTTCTGTTGAGAAATCTGCTGACAATCGTATGGGTGCTCCCCTGTAGGTAACCAACTGTTTTTCTCTTGCTGCTTTTAATATTCTCTATCTTTTGCTCTTGGCATTTTAATTATGATATGTCTTGGTGTGGTCCTCTTTAGATTCCTATATTTTGGGGTTCTGTGTACTTCTTGGGCTTTTAAGTCAGTTTCTTTCACCAGGTGGGGGAAGTTTTCAGTCACTATTTCTTCAAGTAGGTTTTCATTAACTTGCTCTCTCTCTTTTTCTGGGACCTCAATAATTCGGATGTTGGCATGCTTGAGGTTGTCCCAGAGGCCCCTTACGCCATCCTCAATTATTTGAATTCTTTTTGTTTCTTGCTTTTCCAGCCGAGTGGATTTTGCTTCTTTGTATTTCAAATCTTTGACTTGGTTCTTGTGGCCCTCTGGACTGCTTTTAGGACTTTGTGTAATATTTTTATTTCAGTCTGTGTATGCTTGATTTTTAGTTGGTCCTTTTTTTTATCCGTGAGGGTCTGGTTCGTATCCTCAGAGGTCTTGTTCATTTCCTTGAAGGTCTCATTCATTTCCTTGAGGTTCTCATTCATTTCCTTGTAATTCTCATTCATTTCCTGGTTGGTCTTGTTTATTTCCTGGTAGTTTTCATTAAGTTGATCAGCCTTTTCTAGGAGCCTCTTGAAAAGCCTTATAAGCGTGGTTTTGAACTCTATGTCTTGTCGTCTTTTCTCCTCTATTTCTTTCACACCTGATTTCATTCCATATCTCTGCATGGTGGCTGCTTTATGTGGTAGATGTCCTCAAAGGGACAGTGGCTCAGCCTCTCCAGTTACCTGAGGTGGGTACTCTTACTGCAATCCTTTATGGGTTGTATTCAGTATTTTTGAATTTAAACCCAGGTTGTTGTTGTTAGCCCTAGGAGGGTTTGACCTCCAGGCCAATTGGCTGTGAAGGGAGACTGTGTTCAGGTTGGATGGGCGGAGTCTCTGAGCTGCGCAGGGAGCCTCAGTCCTATGTGGCGCTCGCACGGGGCGCGGGTCTCTGTTGGATGGGGATGGCTGCAGACACCTCCAAGAGAAAGCTGCTAGTCTCTTCCCCTTGCCAGACAACTCTGCCTTTCCCCAAATGTGTCTGCACACCAAAAGTCTAGCCCAGGGCTGTAAAATAGATGGTTTCCGGAACCAGGAGACAAGTTTCCAGGGGGCAAGTTGTGGGTTTGCGCGACCCTTGCGCAGAAACTTCTTTTCCCCGCCTCTGGGTTTCTCGCAGACTAGGAGCCTCTGCTGCGCCCCGCTTCCAGGGTGCGTCCCCCGGACCTCGGACCTCGCCTGGCACTGGGGAATCTGTGCAGTGGGACGTCTCCACATACCCTGGATCTCGGACCTCGCCTGGTGCTGGGGAATCCGTGTAGTGGGATGTCTCTGCCCTCCCCGTTGGAGAAATCCGGCCGGGGTTGCTGCTCCAGCCCCAGCCCGCATGCGACCAGGACGGCTCCTAACCTGTTTCCGTCTGAAAGGCTGCACTCCCGCCGCTCCTGAGTCTTAGTGTCCCACCTTTACTCTTGTTTGTGGAGTTTTCACTCAGCCAGCTTTCTGGTGATTCTGGGTGCTGTCTGTTCTGCTGTTATGTTGTAGTTCTTAAATCGTTGCGTGGGGCAGAACAATAGGTGATTACCTATGCCGCCATCTTGGTGTTCCAATCTCTTTTCTGAAATTTTTTGAATCACCCTCTGCTAGTCTTAAACGAACCACTTTCAGTCCTCCATTCAGGGGTGTCTTTCAGGAGGCAATTTGCAGCATCTTCTCTCTTTTACATATCATTGTCTCTCAAATGCTCTCACTGGCTAACTGTTTTTCCAAACCAACAATTTTTCTGTCTCTTCAATTGCTTGTGCTCATTATTTTCTGAGCACTTTCCCACCCTTAGCAATGTCAGCACTCTTGATGGTCTCTTGATGTGTTTAAATTGTGCTAATCCATTTCACCAGGAACAAAAGAAAAAAAGGTCACAGCTCTGATTATGTTGCTTTTCTATTCAAAACATTTTAATGGGTTTTCAATGTCTAGAGAATAAAGTTCAGACTTCTCAAATGGACATTCAGAACCTCCCATGGTTTGTAACTTCATTTCTCACTCATCTTTCTCCACCTGCCCTTGTACTTTCCTCATTGCTTCCTACTGCCCCTCCCCCACATCTTGGCCATTCTCTGTTCTCAATCTGAAACCCTCTTCCCTTGGAGAACCCATTCAAATGCCATTTCCATTTGAACAACCTCCAAGTGCCCCCATTGAGTTCCATTTCTCTGTTCCCTTGGTGGAAAGTTGTTTTTAATCCTCAAAGCTCCCAAAGCATTTTATTTATACATCGCTGACAGCATTTACAGCTTTTTATATTACGTTTTGTTTCTAGTACCTGTTTACCTCTTTTAGCTGACTTGGCTTTGAAGTCAAGACCTATGAATGATTCACATGTTAGCCTGCTTGGGTTGCCATGACAAAAGACCATAGACTGGGTGTCTTAAACAACAGAGTTCATTTCTCACAGTTCTGGAGGCTGGGAGTCCAAAATCAAGGTGCCAGCCAACGCAGTTCCTTGGTGAGGGCTCTTCCTGGCTTGTAGATGGTCACCTTCTTTTTGTGTCTAGTTTTCCTTTTGATTTTTATAGGACACAAACCCCATCATGGGGGTCCCACCCTCATCACCTCATCTAAACCCGATGACCTCCCAAGGTCCCAACTCTAAATGCCATCACATTGGGGGTTAGGGCTTCCTGTGTAAATTTGTGTGGGGAGGCACAACAATTCAGTCCCTGACAGTTCATTTTTCCAATTAATTCCATCTCCCCAACAAGTACCCAGGATGGTGTCTTTAAAATAAGTGAATTAGTGGATTTATTGAATAAATACTTAATACTATATGTGGGATCAATAAAAAGAGTATAAGGGGAAAATCCTGCTCTCAGAAGCTCTTAATTTAATTGATGGGACCAAATACAAACATGTGAAAGATTAAGAAACTATAAAGGTATAAATATAATTCAAGATCACAGAAGAAGATATGTCATACAGCTAAATATGAACACACAAACACCATATCTAAATGAATAGTATTTGAAAAAAATATTTTTATTCATTTCAGAGAAGAAGGGAGAGAGAGATAGAAACATCAGTGATGAGAGAGAATCATTGATCGGCTGCCTCCTGCACGCCCCCTACTGGGGATCAAGCCCACAACCCCGGGCATGTGCCCTTGACTGGTATAGCACCCAAGACCCTTCAGCCTTCAGTCCACAGGCAGATGCTCTATCCACTGAGCCAAACCAGCTAGGACAATGAATAGTGTTTTTGCCGGAGTTCACGGGATGGAAAGACCACTCTGGAAGTCAGAGTGGACTCCACAGAACTTGTAGAATTTAAACAGCAGGTTCTTTTAAGGATGGTAGAATGTTTCATTAGCAGAGAAGAATAGAAAGAATATTCTAGGCTGCTGGAACAGCTTAACAAAATACTGAACCATCTTATTTGCATGGAACTATATTGCTTCACTATCTTCTATGACTTTTTTTTTTTTTAAATCAAGCTCGGTTTTAAGAGTGGCTAGAATCATTTAACATAGATTTGCAGAATAATCAGAAATCTATCCAGTAGGATGCATCTATTTTATGGAAGGTGTACACTGTACACTGTACAGCCCTGGGAAGATTGGTTGTCACTTCACATCATGACACGCTGAGCAGAATGGAGGGTCCGAACCTAGAGCCCCGATGGGCGGGTTCCGCCCACCTCCCTGTGTGGTCTGCGGAACCTCTGTGGGGTGGACAAAGAAATGAGCATGGAGGCATTTTGAACAGTTTGAAATACAGCTGCAAGTTAAACAGTGGGAAAGACCATTAAAAAAAAAAAAAAAAAAAAGGAAAGAGAGAGAGAGACAACCCAGAACTAAATCAAGGCCGTCTGACCAAAATACTGCACTGAGTGGAAGTGGTCTGTGCTGCCCGGATCACTGAAAAGGAGGCATTAGACGTTCCTTTTGGTATTTAAAAATCAGTGTATGGGGGCCCAGAGTTACCCTTATCTCTGTGGCTTCAGGCTACCTAAATAAATGTCATTTTTTTTTGTCCTCTACCTTTGACATTTCAGTGGAAAAGGTGGCTGTAATTTGTAGATTTCTGGATATTCACTCGGTGACCAAAAACCACCTGCTGAAGTACTCGCTGGCACACGCTTTCTGCTGCTTTCTGGCGGCTGTGGAGGACGTCAACCCAGCGGTGGCCACCAGGGCCGGGCTCCTGCTCGACACCATCAAGAGGCCGGCGTTGCAGGTGACGTCCCTCCGTGTGTGCTACCTGCTCCGCACACGGCTCTCTGCTCTGCTCACCTAACCCTGAGTTATGTGTCACATAAACACAGTAACTGCTGCTGCTGCTGATAACTTGGACAATTTTTAAATTGGCAAAAACATCCCAGAATCACTTTGTATTAACCAGACCTCTCATTTTCATTTGTTGATATATATATATATTTTTCAGTCTTTGTGTATGTGTGCAATCACTCTGACAGATAGAATTATTGCATAACTTTTTTTGTGGCAGATTATTAAGTTAAGCTTATGTATACCATTCCACTGGTTTCTGCTCTAAAAGTCCTTTTATTAGGGAGTAGCTTCTAAGATAAATCAGGTAAATTATAAATCAAGGCAAACCAGACGAAGTAAATATGCTACCAAATTGAAATGCTACAAATTAAAGCCAAAGTAACAGAAAATATAAGACCTAGAGAGAGTTGCATATTTATCTTATTTGGTGCCTGTATTTTTAAAAACCTATTTACTTTTAAAATATGTTTGTATTGATTTCAGAAGAAGGGAGAGGGGGAGAGAGAGATGGAAACATCAATGATAGAGAGAATCATTAATTGACTGCCTCTTGCACACCCACTACTGGGGATCGAACCCACAACCCAGGCATGTGCGCCTATTGGGAATCCAACTTTGACCTCCTGGTTCATAAGTTGATGCTTAACCACTGAACTACACTGGCCAGGCTGGCACGTGTATTTTATAGTTGAAGAAATCAAGTCTCAGAGAGATAATGTCACTGATGAAAGGATACAGAGTGAATTTTGGGAGAACCAAAACTAGAACCTCCAAGGTCAAATCTTCTGTTTTTCCCCATTGCCACCTGATTTATTATTATTTCATTATTATTAAAGTTAATAATGGCAAGAGCTAACATTTACCAAATAGTCATTGTGTTTTCAGGGCACTGTATTTAAAGTATCCGATCTTGCGTTATTTCAGTTAATCCCCACAATATGTTCTCATTTTACAGATAGAAAAGCTGAGGGTTATGAAGATTAAGTAATTTCAGTAAGTGGTAGAGAAGACTCAGGTCTGATTCATAATAAAGTTATATTCTTAACTCTGTGTGTGTGTGTGTGTGTACACTGCCTCCCAGTCAGTGGAAGGGTTCTTGTAAAAAAGACTAAGAAGAAAGGGCAGTGGTACAGGATCTAGAATATTCTATGGTTGTGCCTGTGGATGCACACCTTTCCTTGTAAAACTTCCGTTTGTTTTTGGGATAGTCCTTCTCTGTTGGTCTTAAGACTCAGGTGGTTGTATGTCTCACCGCGGCTCAGGGCCTGGGACAGGAGGCACTCATTAGATGAGAGTTGAGTGGATTAATTGGATGAATTGCAGTTTTTTGAAAAAAAAAACAAAAAAACTAGAGAAACAGTTGCTCAATCCATTACACCTTGGATTTTTTAAAAACTCTGTTTCACTCACATTCTAAGAAGATGACTTATTTTCTTTTAGCATCATTAAAAGAATTCTAAAATCTGAATTTCTTTTAGAAATTTTAGAATATAACATTGAAAGGAAACTTAAAGACCATCTTTTTGTGTATTCAAAAATGTATCTTTGGAAGTATGCTTCTCTTATAGAAACTACAGACATTAAGAAAAGAAACATTGGTTTGAGGATATTTGGGTAAAAAATTAATAACGTACATTTAGTTCAGATTTCTAAGTCAAAATTTAAGGGCTATTCTACAATTAGGAGAAGCTTCTTTTTTGTATTTCTTTCTACCAAAATTTGCAATAAGAAAGATTTCAATTGGCTCATTCTGCATTATAAATATAGATTGAGGAGTTTGCCTTGTTCCACTGACTTGCTTAGTATATTTGCTTTGAAGCAACTTAGATGTTTACATCTGACTTTGCTTTCCTCCTCCTTTCCCCCAGGGTCTGTGTCTTTGTCTTGACTTCCAGTTTGATACTGTGGTTAAAGATCGACCCACAATATTGAGCAAGCTTTTGCTCTTGCATTTTCTCAAGCAAGATATTCCTGCTTTGAGCTGGGAGTTCTTTGTCAACAGATTTGAGACACTTTCTTTGGAAGCTCAGCTGCATTTGGATTGCAACAAAGAATTTCCTTTTCCCACAAGTAAGCAAAAGGAAGAACTTGCTGTATCCAGTCGAGGTTCCTATGCTTGTGCTTGCTAGATAAGCAGAAGATACTGTGGGTGTAGTTCGACTTCCCATTACGGAGGATGCCTTGACTTTGTGTACTTCGTCTATCAAATGTTTGTTGAATACCTACTGTAGTAATCCTCAGATTACCTATTTTCTGGCATCCCGAAATCCCAATTTTTCTAGTTTCTTTGTGAAAAACATTTGTGAATGTTGTGTTCCTTAAATGCTAGTCAGTCGTCATGATTGTAATGTTTGTGAGCAGATTTGTAAGAGAGATTTGCACCTTGCCAATTCACTCTCTCATGCTTCTTAATCAGGGGGAAAGACTTTGGTCAGTCAAGTAGTTATCCAGTGATAAAATCATATAATTTAATCTTAATTATACGATAGTCATGATAGGCAATAATCATGATTTTTAATATAAGCTATCCTGAAGAGAGAAAGGGGAATGAGTCATATATCCACGAAAGATGGTTTGTAATACTGAAAAATATGCACAGATAGATGGTTTTAAACTAGTTGTATAACATAGGAGTTAAGGAAAATGAGAACCTCTGATTCCTTTTGCAAAGCTATCACTGCTGTGAGGACCAATGTCACCAACCTCAGCGACACCGCACTGTGGAAGATCAAGAGGGCTCGCTTTGCAAGGAACCGCCAGAAGAGTGTGCGCTCCCTGAGGGACAGCGTGAAAGGGCCCGCCGAGTCCAAGAGGGCGCTCTCCCTCCCCGAGACCCTAACCTCCAAAATCCGTTGAGTATCTTCTTCCATCTTCCTTCAGACCTGTTTAATGTCTTTCGGAGGCTGGCTTGTCTTGCTGAGTGTGCATAGAGAGGAGCGAATTTAGCAAACAGCTTGGCCATCAGGTTTGGCCTTCGGATTCCCTAGAGCAGTGCTTCTCAACCTTCCTAATGCCGCGACCCTTTAGGACAGTCCCTCATGCTGTGGTGACCCCAAACCAAAAAATAATTTTGGTGGCTACTTCATAACTGTAATTTTGCTACAGTTATGATTCGGAATGTAAATACCTGATATGCAGGATGTCTTAGGTGACCCCTTTGAAAGATTCGTTCGACCCCCTGGGGTTGCGACCCACAGGTTGAGAACTGCTGCCCTAGAGGGTCCCCCCAGGGGTGTTAGTGCTCTGGGTGGCTTTTTCCAGTTTTTGGGTGAAGCAAAGCCTTGATCTAACAGTAGATTGTTCAGTAGATTGTTTTGAAATGTAGAAGGCAGCAAACCCAGGGATGCTTGGCATGAAAGAAGCATTTGCTCCTAAGTGCTCAAATGTGAAGTTTGCACCAGCCTGGATAAGAGATTCCTGAGAAGACTTTGACATTGTCATGTAATGAATGCATGGTAGAGGCAGCCAAACAGGCTTCCAGACAAGCTAATAATAATGGTTGCTTTTGCAAAGACAAATTAGGCTGAGAAGTTGAATTTTTGCCCAACTTAAACAAGCTTCATTGCCAACTTAAAAAAAAAGACCATATATACTTGTTTTCTAAAGGTCTTTCTTTATATTGCACTTTTAAAGAAAACAAAATTTCCCTTAAATTACAAAATCACTAGATGGACTCTAATGATTAGCAATAGCTCATGAATGGGAAATAATTAAAAATTCATAACTAAATCATCACATTAGTGAGTGGATATGTTTAAATACATTGCTAACTTGTAAAATTTATTAAATGATTAAATTTTTAACTGCTGTGAAGTTAATAAAAGAACACCATAAAATATATTTTTTATCCTGTTAGAAGCTGAGAAGTTTGCTTTTTCATTGGCATTTATTAGAAGACAGCTTTATTGTAACACGACCATTTTAAATCATAAATATGATTTGATTTTATTTATTGCATTTTCCTCTATTTCTTGACAAGCTAAGCAAATGTAGTGTTGTGAACTTTGGAAGAATCAATAAAGCCCTATAAGCAATCAATAATTTAGGTGTTCAGAGAGCAAAGAAAAGAACAGGTGCCCATTTCAGAATATCCTGTGCTAATGTGAGGCTCCAGGTGAAACTGAATCAGATCCTAAAATCTAATATCTCAATCAAATAGATTACAATTTCTATAAGAATGTCCCAGCTCCTTTAGAATTGGACTGATCAGTTTGGGATATACAGTTTACTTATTGTTATTTCTTGTTAATTGAATCAGGTGACAATTCTGAAGATTAAGGATTAAAATAACATTGCAGGATGTTCTTGAGATTCAAAGGAAACCATAAAACTTTTATGATGTAAACATCTACTACGTGATGTTAATTACAAATAGGAAAACTAAACTTGCCCCTACTAGCCAATGCCGTTAGCACTAAGTCTATTTTCTAGGCTCAAGTTGTTTTTAATGCTTATTTAAATAGAGTTGTTGTTGATTTTTAAGCTGTGAGGTTGACCAGGCAAGAGCAGTCTGCTCCAGCTCTCGGTGGGACACCCGAACAGATGCCAGGTGGGTACTTCTGACTTGAAGGGCTGTGTGCCACTGTCTCTCACAGGCAGACAAGGTAAAGAGTGCGGGGTCTCTAACTGGACCACAGCGCTATAGTTAGGTTTGCCAAGCTCCAAGGGTCTTACCCCAGGTGCTCAAGCATTTGGGTCCCTGACATAGCAATTCCTTTTGTATTAGCAGATGGCTTTTGCTGCTGTTAACTTTGGGTCCAGTAAGAAGCATCTTGTTACCTGAGTACACACTGAGTTCCCCAGAGAGCTTATATGTCTAGAACCATACCTAGTACTTATATTTATATGTGTATTTACACATAGAAATATTATGTTCATACATATCTGCTATTGGAAAAAACATACAATTCATTTGCATTTTAAAAGGTTATACATTTGAACCACCATTCACTCATCCCCTTAGTCATTCCTGATTCATTGCAGCTCTCCATGCCTTTCTGTCTCTCAGAGAAAGAGTTTCCATTGTTTAGGGCATCAGGGATCATATCCAGCGTGGCACGGTGTAACTGTCATTTGATGTTCCTGAATTATCCTAAGGGTTGAAGGGACACTGGCAAGACTATTGCAGACTGAATGTTATTCACACAAATAGTCCCATAACTTGTTGGGGAAACTGAGAACGTTCTGAGTACCAGCTTATTTGTCAGAAACAAGCTTGGTAACTACCATCTATGTGTCAAGCTAAGAAAGATTTTGTTTTTCTATTACTGTTTTCTAAGAATAGTTTTAAAGTAAACTTTTCAGAATGATCTCAGAAGGAAAATTTCAAATAGGGAGAACTTTGAAGATTGTGTGTTTGTTATGTGTTATAAAAATGACTAGAAAGAAAGGCGATGAGGGACGGGAGAGGAGCACAAGGTTATAATTGCAAATGGTAGATGGTGGCCAGAGTGCATTTTCTCCTTTAAAATCGATGAGAAAAAAGGGATAGCAAATACTTAGCAGAGTCTGTACCTTATTTTGTGCATCTCTTGTGTCTCAACTGTGCTGAGATGGAAGGAAGATAAAATAAGAACTTCTGATTCTGAGTTCACTGCAAATGTGAAACCCATCCAGGTTCCCTTCAGTTAGGTCTTTTGAGACTTGTTTTATGCAGTTTCACAAACTATCTTGATTTGACCCCATCTTTTCTTTTTGTCATAAGGTTGAATTGAAAAGCTAGTCTGTAGTTATTATTACCCATTATAACAATCCAACCTCTCACATCGCTTTGGGAAAATGTGTATATACGTTTCATAAAGTGAAGAAAAGTTTCAAGCATCTAATTGTCCCATCAAATGTGACAACATGGAAAAGGGGAAAATGAAAGCATTGTTCATATTAAACATAAATATCATTTATATGACACGACCATAAGCAAAACTTTAGATTTTTGGAACTTATAAATTGCTTATAAGATGATTTCAAGCTAGTTTTTTAGTTTTGTATTATTATTCACTTAACACTGAATGTTTTAACTTGGAAGCAAAGACATACCAAGACAGTCAGAAGACTACAGGATGGTTTAAGATAATAATTAAATGGAAACTGAAGAACTTGCTATTGAATGTACTTTTGTTCGGTGCAGCTAATGCACCCCTCTGTGCAATTGTATTGATTAGGCCTGAAGTAAAGGCTGAACTTTTTGTCCCTGGATTTATAATTTATGGCTCTCTGATATGAGCATGCACAGCAAATTTGCAATGGAAATACAATTGTAAAAAGGTATACTCTGTAAGGCTCCTCCATGACATTGATGAGTCAAATCAAAGGCCTTGTGCAAATATAAAAAATTCATAGAATGCAACAGCTGAAATATAGGTTAATAGTCTCATTTTACAGAAGAGGAAACTGAGGTTTCCAGAGAAGAGCAAGTGCCACAGGTTTGTGGGTAATAAACAGATGTGGGTCACGAGCGCAGATTGTCTTGATCTCTCTTGCAAGGCATGTGTGGTAAATGCTAGTAGGAGCTCTACGCCTTTAATCCCAACTGATGAAGAATATACTTCCACCTGCTAATCTGAAATTGTCTTACAACTAATTAAATATAAAGTGGATTTTCACTAATGCTGTGAGAACCAGGAATTCTTTGTCTTCGATGATTCAGAACATGTGTTGAATATTAAGTGAACATGATGCATAATGCTGAACTATAACCACTCCATGTAATCACATGGGGTTTCATTATATCTTGTCCCTCATCTCATGGAATGAATAATTAAGCAGTTGTAGGTAAATAATAATAGTATTTCATATACGTATAGAACCTCTATCTATGAAGAGTGTTTTTTGTGCAAATCATCTGATTTTGATTTTACAACTATGGATATATGTAAAGTATTATTTTTTTTCACTTTACATATGGACAGAAATACAGGTCCTGAAGAATTAAGAAATTCTGCTTAGATGATTTGCTGAAGATCATGTATAGCTAACCAGTTAGGGATAGAACTGATACTTGAGTCCAAGAAACTTGATTTTCTTTCTTTCCACGATAGCCTCCTCCTGAGGAATTGTTTTTAGGATATTTCATTCCCTTTAGGATGACAGGAGCACACCAGTCTAGTAAAGGAGCTGAGGCATTCAGATCTGCCTCAGTGAGCATCCAGTAAACCATGAGCAACCAGACCAGAGGATCCTTCCCAACCAGACCAGAGGATCCTTCCGGTTAGAACCTACAGAGTGGTCTAGAGCTATCCTAATCCTGACAGGGATATGGATGCTCTACTTCAGCCTGTAGAGAAATGCTGAGACCCCTTGGTCTGAGTTTGTATCAGTGAGAGAAGGAACTCAAGGCTAGGTACCCAATGCTTGGTGATATTGGTGAAATTTGTATTGACCTTTTCTACCTCCCTCTTAGGTTCCAGCCTGGACTTCCAAATTGCTTCTCTTTTGGGCTCTCTCTCTCTTTTTTTCCTAGAAAGATGGTTTATAATTCACATCTTCATTAACTTCAAAATACTTATTGATCATTTTGATCCAATAAATCCAAGCGCACAGTTGTTTTTTGTAGGAATGCTCTACATTCCTACAAAAATTGATAGTTTTGAGAAATGACAGTTTCCCAAATGATAGGATGTGGGGTAGGTAGAGGCAAGGCAGGGATGGGGAGCATATGAGGATGCTCCACCAGCCTCAACTTAACAGCCTCTGTGGTCATGTGCACACACAACAGAACTGCCGCGAATAAAGCTGTAAGTTGAGTTAAGGAGCTAGGCTAGTGGTCGGCAAACTCATTAGTCAACAGAGCCAAATATCAACAGTACAACGATTGAAAATGTTTTTGAGATCCAAATTTTTTAAACTTAAACTTCTAAGGCCACTTCTTCAAAAGAGATTTGCCCAGGCCAAGGTATTTTGTGGAAGAGCCACACTCAAGGGGCCAAAGAGCCACATGTGGCTCCCGAGCTGTAGTTTGCCAACCACGGAGCTAGGGAGACCAGTGAGGCAGTGTGGCTAGAACTACTGAAATAATACAACCTTGATTATAGGGCGTAATCCTTGGCTTTTGTCTACCGAATGCAGAGTGAGCTCCTGGAAGGAGTTCTTTCTTCCTCTAATTGTCACATTGGTTTGACCGCGGTGGCTGTGAGTTGACTTAAACAGAGGAATGTTCCCTAGCCACCTCCTTTGCTGTTTGGAGACTTCATCAGTTTTTCTCCTATAGAGAAGACAAGATCTGAAATATTTACTTGAGTTCAGTATATGTAGACATTTATGAATAAGCATCTACTATAAGTCAGACACTGCCCCATATTCTATGACGGTTATAAGAAATGGATGAAGCATAGCACTTGCCTTCAAGGATCCTTTGTTCTTATAGGGGAAATAAGTCAAGTGAATGGATAAAAAGTTCTGCCTTGCATAATAGCTATTTGTCACAGGCGAGTTAAGAAATGCTATAGGAAATCCTGTTCAATCTCTTCTTCCTCCCTCCCCTTTTCCCTCCTTTCTTGTCCTTGGACATTGACAGAGTTTAGGGACCACATCCAGTTACTGAGAGGAAGGTGGGCACAGGTAATAAGAATGGCATCTGGGACCAGGTCCAGAGGGTTAAATTGGGGATGGGGTGGAGGACTACTCTACAAGGTGAAGAGAGAATGTGAGCAAAGACAAAGATGGGAAATGTTGGTGACATTCTGAGATCCGTGAGGAGCCCAGGTTGTAAGGATGCGGAACATTTGGGGCGGATGGAGTGATAGGAGATAAGTCTGGAAAAGCAGATCCTAATCCTGCCTGACTCCAAATTGTTTGAATAAATAAAATTGTACTATGGAGTTTCCATCGGGTGTACCACTCTGTGGACAGATTGTGATGGGCCCAGTCCATGTTCAGGTATGGTAGGATCTCTCTCTGCTTTGTGATTATAAAGGTGCCTACCTTTTTCTTTACAGAAATGGTCAAATCTCTTAACACATTAAATCTCTATAGTTAAAACAGATACAGGAATTTTATGGAACAGAATTCAAAAGTGTTTTAATGGTCACATCTTAGAGATAATATTGTAGGCATTGAATTTAAAAATGGAAATTTTGTAACCTTTTAGATAACTAATTGTTGTCTTGAACAATAAAGAAAATGTCAAGTTTTCTAAGTTAATTTTTCTTATGGATTTGATTAAGGCAACTTTTCTTAATGAAGAGTGTACCAATCACAAGCCTACAGTATTATAAAGAAAGACCACCGACTTGCTAAGCCCACAACCAGAGTGATAATTATTGGAATGAAAGAGGGTTTCCCCCCACTTTCTGCAAGAGGTCCCATTAGCTAGTCTTTTTTTAGTAAATGTAATGGTTTGTTAAGGAGCATTCATTCCTAGCTATTCAGAAAAAGCAAAGTAGAAGCAGCCAACTTAAAGTTAAAGTACGGAAGATCAATGAAGATGAATCTAATATGAGGATAGGGCATTTGTGAAATGATGCTTATTCATTAGAAAAATGAAATTTGACAGGAAAAGTTAAGGTTACATACTTTATCTGTAATAGTGTGAGCAATAAAAATAAAGAAAAGTAAATAAATAAGTTGAGTGTCCCTTTGCAATGAGAAGAATTTTGACATATTTGAAGGTGAAGTCTGATGGTTTATTTTCTAGACCTAAACGGGGATAGAATGAAATGGGGAGCCGATGTCCTAGTTGGGCCTAACTGGAGTCTCCTTTCTTTTGTATTGAGGTCTCTAGATTCTCAGGGTTATAAAAAAAAAGTGCAACTCCTTCTCCAACCCTTCCAAGTTCCACTTTTAACTTTGGGACTTTGGAGTCCAGCCATTCGAACGTGGAGGTGGCTGGGCAGGATTGAGTGATTCGTGCTGTCTGAAATCTTGCCCCCAGAGCTAAAAGGAATTGAGGAATGAAGCGATATTGAAACAGCCATCACTTGCTGCTATAATAACATTGAATCCTGCGGCGAACCTAGATTTTCACACTTGGCAGATTCTTGGCCCAAGCTTGCCTGGAGCGCTAACCTTCTTCTAGTTGTAAAGTAATACTCTGGAGGAAAAAAAAAAATCAAAATCAAGATTAAATGTTTTTCAATGTTGAAAAGATAGTTTTCTAAACTTTTTCTATTTCGCTTTATGCGGATTTACATAGGTAATGCTTTTGGGTTGATCTTCTATTCAAACATTTAGTTATAATATACAGTGAAGCTTCACATTTTTGGGCTCTTGGTGAAATGGGGTGATTTTTTTAATAATGGCTGATGCATGGCTAGTAAATGATAATATTAACAATTGAAAATTTATTATTCACTCTTCATGTGAAACACCATCACAAAGCAATTCCTAGGTTTTGTTTGAATAATTTTGGGCAAAATTTCTCTAAAGTACATTGCACATACTTTTCCCCTTCATGGACAGATCCTATGAGATAGAACATGTTCATGTCCTAGGATCATATTGAAGTTTGTCTGATAATTTCCCCTATGTTAGAGCTCTTTGACTTACATAATTTCTCTGCCTCTTCAGACATTGTGAACTATCCCTTCTCAGTGTGTCCCTTTTGAGCAGAATAACATTCTTCTGACCATCTGGGGAGAACTAGACAACCTAGTCGTTTCCTTACGTTGTAGCGCTAATCATGTCTGAACTTGACATTGCTTTCATGCCTCTGCTAAAGAGAAAAGGGTTTGGGCTTGAGGCACTTGATTTCCACAGTCCCCAGAAATGTTCCATCGATCTTACTTCTCTTGGCTGTGTCCTGGAAGACTGAGATTTTGCCAAATTGGTTAAGTTAATGGGTATAAATCACCTAGTTTTTTTTTGTTTTGTTATTTCCTTAATATCATAAGATAAACATGGTCAAGCTTTGGTTTATAATGATTTGTAACCAAAGCATGTCACCATTTAGCAGAACTGCTCCTGGCAGGATGAGAGATGAGAATGCTGGTGTGCCTCCCTCACCCACCAGGCTAAAGTGGTTTCCAATTTAAAGCTCTGGTGCAACTTGTCAAAGAAGGACAGGAATAGCCCCCAAACAGAAACATAGAAAAGCAAATCTCACTCTTCCTTCCCCACACTCCTAAATGAAACCAGATCAGAAGAGGCAGAAAAACAAAAGAGGCAGGGTCTAATTTCTGTCTTTGAAAAATAACAGAGAAAGTCAATGTCAGGGAGCTGCTCATTGTAATTCTTTGTTGGGTTAAGAATAAGTCAAGGGCAAAGGTGTTTTTTTTTCTTTCCATGGGAACTTTCAGCTCATCTTCATGTGGCTTTTCTTTTTCCTTTCCTCCCTTTTTAAAAAGTTCATGCTTATTTCTTTCTGTCTGTGGCCCTCCCTCCCTGTATGTTTCTCATTACATTTAGCAGGGTTTATAATTTGCTACTTATAATTTTTACTATATTACTGAGAGACTATACATTGCTAATATCTCAGGATTTGAAAAAGAAAACTTTTTTCCCCACCAGCTGATTTATGAACATAACTGAATCCAGATAATAATTTAAACAAAATAACCCAGTGGATGTCTTTGTGCTTAGTGGGTTTTAGAAAATTATTATTATTATTATTATTATTATTATTATTATTATTAGTGATTCTTACATGCTGATTTTGCAAAGCTGAAAGGGAAACTTCTCTTTATTACTGAGGATAAAACATTGCCCCTAAATGAAGTTTATTTAGGTGTTTGTCTTACTGTTTGAAGAGAATTTAGCTTTGTAATGCCCATTTTTATTTCAAATTTCTTTATTATCTCTCAATTACTTGGTTGTAGATGGACACACTAACTTCTACCCTTGGACTAATGCTTTGCTTAGTAGGCCATATTGTGCCTTTAAGTTTTTCCAAAAAATAAAAATATTTAATGGCAGAAGAATGGTGCTTTATACATTAAGGGAGGTTTTAGTGTAAAGTTGTGTGTGGAGGAGCCACCCACTGATGGCCTTTCTTGTACTGACAGGGCAACAGTCCCCTGAGAATGACAACACCATCAAGGACCTGCTCCCAGAAGACGCTGGGATCGACCACCAGACAGTCCACCAGCTGATTACAGTGCTCATGAAGTTCATGGCCAAGGACGAGAGCAGCGCAGAGTCAGACATCAGCAGCGCGAAGGCCTTCAACACGGTCAAGCGGCACCTGTACGTCTTACTCGGCTATGACCAGCAGGAAGGTTGCTTTATGATTGCACCTCAAAAAATGCGCCTGTCAACTTGCTTTAATGCATTTATTGCAGGAATTGCCCAAGTAAGTGTAATAACAGCTTAAGAAGTCATACCATTGGACTTTCAGTAGAAACAAGTAATTAAGTCCACGTAGCCAACATTAGTTGAGTGTAAAAGCTTGTACAAATTACTTTCTATGGGGTCGGTGAGGGGAATATACAGATGAGTAAGATCCAGCCACCTGATGTCATAAAGGGAGTTTGGGATTTTTTTTGGGGGGGGGTGGTAAAAATATATGTAACATAGATTTACCATTTCAATCATTTTTAAGTGTATAATTCTGTGTCATTAAGTGCATTCACTTAGTTATGTAAACACCACCACTATCCATCTCCAGAACTGTTTCATCATTCTAACCTGAAACTCTCCAATGAACAATAAAGCAGTGTGGGATTTTTATTTGTGGGTGCTCTTTTCCTTTTAAAATTATCAAATTTATTGGAGTGACATCGGTTAACAAAATTATATAGGCTTCAGGTATACAATTCTCTAATAGATCATCTGTATAATTGTATTGTGTGTTCACCAACCCAAGTCAAGTCTCCTTCCATCACCATTATCCCTCCTTTATCCTCTTATTCCTCCCTCAACTCCCTTTCCTTCCAGTTATTACCATATTTCTTTTACTTTTTAAAAAATCCTTTTCCTTTTTGGCTTCAAGTGGAGGATTGAATTAATCATACAACTTACTTCATGTCACATCACCATTATTGGCTATTCCATGTTTGCTACTTCTAACTGCTCTACCGTATGCCGTGGCGTACATCTGTGTGCTTTAACTATCCACCTCCCCCACCCCCAGTGATGGACACTCAGATTGCTCCCAACTCCTTCCTACCCCTCACAGCTCAGCAATGGACATCCTTGTATACATGCACCTTATCCACTTATGTGGGAATTCCTTTGAGATATGATCCAAAAAATAGAATTAAGGGATTGTGGGGTATCTTGTGTGCCTAATTGGACCAGTGCTACAAATATGACTCTCCTGAATGGCTGTACAGTCTGCAAAGAACATAGGACTTGGGGAATAGTGAACATGAATTTCAGCTCTGCCACTGTTACTAACTCTGTGACCTCAGGCATCTTCTGCTTCTTTGCTCATTGGTAACATACTTTTTTTTTTGTGGAAAAATTAGAGACAACATATTGCAAAGCACCTTGCTTGGTGCCTGTCTCATGCTAGGAGCTCGTTGATGGTAGCTATTATTAATGAGCTCAAATAGATTGTAAAATAATGAACACAGATAAGCAAAGTGAGAGCAGTATGTATGTAGTTGTCTCTTGCTGATGCTGATAATTAGATGGACCACTACTAACACTCAGCTGTCTGGGTTGAAGAGAGAGTGCATAATTTCAGACACCAAGCTCTCCCTCCTTCTTTTCCATCCTCCCTCCTTCCTTCACTCCCCTGGTTTTCCCTTTCTAAATCTAGTTACGCATATTCATTTTAGAAATATAACCAATAAGGGAAAATGCAAATCTCAAAAAAGCCCATGACAAATAATTAATATTTTGGTTTTATCACTGGCTCCAAATTTACACACACATATGCATGTATATATCCTATACATACATACATATATATGCATATGCATGCACATTTTAAATAATGATAAAATCATGTTATACATATGATATATGTATGTGTATCCTTTTCAAAGTATGTTTTTATTGATTTTAGAGAGAGAAGAAGGGAAAGGGAGAGAAAAAGAGAGAAACATTAATGTGAGAGAGAAACATCAATTAGCTGCCTCTTGCAAAGCCTCCTCCATTACTGGAGATCGTGCCCACATCATGGGTGTGCCCTGACCTGGAATTGAGCCAGTGACCTCCCAGTGCATAACACAGTGTTCAACCAACTGAGCCACCTGGCCAGGGCTGTATGTGTAACCTTTCTAAACATAAAATATATTACAGAGTCCATATAATGTAAATAAATTTGTATCATATACTGTTAATGGCTACATAGTAGTTTGCTGTCATAAAAACAATCTTTTATTAACTAGTCCCATAATGTTGGATATGTAATTTTGTTTTCAGCTTGGGGTGGCTATAATTCTGACTATTATTTATTCCCACATCTTGGAACACTTGTCTGATTATTTCCTTAGGAGATATTTAATTGCTTTTTTAGAGGCTATGTGCTTTTTTTTACTCTCTTGAAAGGTTGTATTGAGTAATATACTGTTTCCAGAAAGGTAATATACTGTGTCTGAGAATGTCCATTTCTCCACATGATTTCCCATACTAGGTGTTTTGATTGATTCTAAGTTTTATTCCACTTAATAACTTAGTAAGATATTTTAATAGATAAAATTCTATTTTAATAGAGAAATTAAATAGATTATCAGATAATTGAGTAGATTAAAACTATTTTAATATACAAGGTTTTAAAAACAATTTCCTGTGAGGTTGGACTTTCCCCCTTCATGCGTATTGGCCATTACTATTAATATTTTGCGAGATGCCTGTTAAATATTTTGCCTGTGTTTTGATGGTTCAAATTTTTCTTTTTGGCTTGTAAGTGTTTTTTATAGTTTTCCTTCAGTTATTAATTTCTTTTCTGTTTCAGGTTATGGACTATAACATTAATTTGGGAAAACACCTTCTCCCCTTGGTGGTTCAGGTGCTCAAATACTGCTCTTGTCCTCAACTGCGGCATTATTTCCAACAGCCACCTCGTTGTTCCCTCTGGTCCCTAAAGCCTCACATCCGGCAGATGTGGCTGAAGGCCTTGCTTGTCATCCTGTACAAGGTGAGTTGCTGTCGTTTCTTTTTTTGGTGGAATGATTCTCTTAGTGAGGACAACACTTAAGAGACCGGTGTTGAAGATTTTGTAGGACAATCATTTAACTTTCAGAGGAAGAACTGTCATGCACAATTAGTGCTGAGAAGCAAAGAGCGATTAGAATGAAACTAGAAATGGAGGCCATGTCAGTGTCTTCTCTTGAAAATGTTTAAAATAGAAAATGATGAATTGTGTAGGACTTCGATCAACCACCTCTATTTCTGATCAGAATCTCCTATTTTATCTACATATTAATTGTTACATCAGAGAACAAGGAAAACATTGAAAATTGTATTCATAGGCCAAATGTTTATGGCAAATAATTTTGTTGAAAGGAGTTGTAACCACGAGCTGGCATGCGTTGCCGTCTGTGGTTCGGTGCAAGAGGCAGGGAATAAGGACATGCATGATAAGGATTTATGTTTTTGCCTATCTATTTTTTTCTTTTTACCCCAAAGAAATGCTGAGGGAACTATCTAGCAAGATCAAGGGGGAACTTACCTTCAGAATAACCATTTGTACATTTCTCCCTTTGTTTTGGTGTGCAGTATCCATATCGGGACTGTGACATCAGCAAGGTCCTGCTGCACCTGATTCACATAACAGTCAATACACTCAATGCGCAGTATCACAGCTGCAAGCCCCACGCCGTGGCCGGGCCGCTGTACAGCGACAACAGTAACATAAGCAGATACAGCGAGAAAGAGAAAGGTACTTCACACATCTCAATTCTACCCTAAACTCAGTTTAACCTGTGAAACATGCTGGACAGTGTTTCTCTTAGGAGACAGAAAGGGGGATCCTCAGTTGTCATTCTGGAGTCAAAAACTCACTTACTGCTTCATTAATTTTCCAACTTTCCCATGAAGGTTGCTGCCTTAGTTTTTAAAATGAAAGAGAAATATTAATATACTTCTGAAATGCATTTTATGAGAAGTAGCATTTGGTAAAGATTGTCTGCTGTTTGGGGAAGAGACCTTTATGGCCTCTTCCTCCTTGACAGAAACACCTTGCTTTGGGCTGTGAGGTAATTCTTGGTCGGCACTTAGTGGAGCCATGTAACCTTGTCGGTCTCTCGTTTGCTCCTGAACTTTGTGCTCACAGATTTGAGTGGAGTCTACATTTGCTGACATGCTTTTTGTAGCCACCTTATTCAATAAGAACTGATTTAAGGCAACTGGAATGAAATTCTTTTGCTGCATAGGTTTACATTATTTCCGATATTGATTTTTTACATTGATAGCTTTTCCACAAAGGAGTAGAATAAAACTATAGAGTAAAATTATAGCCTGAAGAACCAAGGTGTTTATCTTTAGTGCATGTCATGGGGTGACTAGTCTTGTAAAAGGTGGCATCATCTAATCCAATCCTGGGAGACAGCCAAGTGTCCCACGACCCTTTGGTGTGTTACATAGTGGTGTTGATGGAGTCTGACTTGGTTGACTGCTCTGAAAATATCTCAGTGGGATGGGCTGGAGCCAGCGTTCCATTATTGGCTTATTGCTGCAAGGTCTGACTCTAGGTTGGCTATAGATGGATCTCAGAGGACTAAGTTATTTAGTTCTGGTATCAACCGGACCCTTTCTGAAGAATATCTTATCTACCAGTTTAAGTCCTCGTTTCTGGGAAATTGGGTAGGTCCAGTTACACTAGGGTGTCCTCAATGCGGGCTCAGTGTTTGGGCCAATCCTAGGCGACCCTTTCTAGATGGGAGAGGGCATTCTGAAGCCTCTCTTCTCTATTATTCAGTATAATTGAGAATTATTTTGCAGCGATACAATGGCAATTGCATAAATCTTTCCCCCAAAACCTGCATTTTTAAAGGAGTATCTTTTTATAAAGGAAATAAAACAGGTCACTCTGTTGCATCTCCTCAAGACACAGGAGTTTGATAGGCTTTCTCGCCCCTGTGAAAGTTCACTGATAGTTTTGTATCCATTTTAATGGTTAACATTTATTTATTTTTTTATTTGACAAAAAGGATCACTATTCTTGGTTTATCTAACATCTACTGTTTCAGATTTCACTTACTTATAGACTTGTGATGAGGGCAGGATTAAAACTTAATTCTGTATTTGTACTACCCTTATGCTCTGGAAAGCTTAAATAACCTTACTCGCACCTGAGCCTCATTTTGTCACATAGGTATATGTCAGTATAGACCAAATGCTGTGATTTCTGTGTATTGAACGCCAACAGTAGGTTAATTTCATCTATCCTGGTGTTAAGGTCACTTTTGTAGCCTTTTCTCTTGCTGCTTTGAACATGGCTTTGGCCTTTCCAGAGCATGAAAGAACATTTGAAATTAAGTGAACTTTATGGGCTGCAACATAGCAACCCTTATTAATTCATTTTTGTGTCTATCATTGATTTAAAATTGGCCAAATGGGGACAGAAGAAGACATAGAAACACGCTTAATAGGCACTTCGGTGACCGATTTGTTTAGGGGGCCTCAGGCTGAGGAGCCAAAGATCCTTTCTGGGATTCATAGTAGTTACACGTGGCAAACTCCTCAGACAAGAGGCTTTATGAGGGGGAAATGTTATTTTCTGTTTTCTTTTTCCTTTGTTTACTCTTTCAGCCCATAATCATTTGTGGAGCTTTTAAGACAGCTTTTAAGACAGTGGCTTTTCTAAGTTTTTTCTGTGTGTTGTGTGTTTCATTACCAAATGTAGAGTACAGTATTTTGCATTCACAAAGTATAAAGTGCATGTACTGTTAGGCTGTGTCTATGCCAGTTCTCAAATCCTAAGTAGGCATATATTTTTGGAAAGAGTGAGAACCACTCATTTTGCTTAATTTTCTTTTGCCAAATTAGCCTGAAAATTCACCCAAGGCAGGAATGTCAAGCAGTATTCCTGACACTTGTGTATTATCTGGTTTTAAGTGCATTGGGAAAGTTTCTGCATGAGGCTCTATTGGGACATTGAAATGTCTCTCTTGAAAATGCTGGCAATTGGCACCTGGAAAAATGAGGAGCAACCTTGTCTAACAGGTTGCTCTGTTGAACATATGGATGGTTTGATGCCTGGATGACATACCATGGCTAGACGTGGGCTGGCGTAGAAACCATCCCAGACTTGGCTCCGTGTAATGCTTTCATTGAAATGCTTGTGTAGACACAGCCTAAGAGAGAATAACCTCTTAAGTGTAATTTTGACTTTCTCTCCCCAATTAGAAGAAGATAGTGTTTTTGATGAATCTGATATTCATGATACACCCACTGGACCCTGCAATAAAGAGTCTCAAACTTTTTTTGCAAGATTGAAAAGGATAGGCGGCAGCAAAATGGTGAAATATCAGCCGGTTGAGATGAATATACAGAGAAGTATGAATTTTTTCCTCTTAGTAACTTTATGCAGAAATGTTGTACTCTACTGTTTGTTTGGGGTAAAACCTTAATTTTATTATGTTAAGACACATTTTAATGCCATTGATTTTATATATATGTATGCACAAACAGTATATATATATATATACCCACACATTTATATATATATATGTGAATTACAGATACCTCATTAACATCATGACTGTGCTAGAGGTCCATTGCTTGATTTGATTTGTTGCAAAACGTTTGCTTCTCTTCCACACAATTTGAATAGTTCCCCAGATCAGCCTCAGCCAAAGCGATCCCCTCTCCTGTACCGATGAACAGAGCTGGGGAATTTTTCTGAAGCTTGATTTTGGAAATCTAAATCTTAAAACTGCCATTGTGGGTTCTCTCAACCCAAGGGTTTCTGGTTTTTGAAATTAGGATGAACCTTCCAAAAACGTGGCCAGAAAGTCAGTTTTGCCTTCTGGTGAAGCTGGGATTGTGATCATGACTTAATGCCAATTGTAGTAATGCCCACGTAGGAGGGGAAAAGAACCAATGGTGAAATCAACCCCGTAAAATAGTACTAGCTTTTTCTGTTTCAATCAGGTGAAATAGAGCTGGCTGAATATAGAGAAACGGGTGCATTACAAGACAGCATTCTCCACTGTGTGAGAGAAGAAAGCATTCAGAAAAAAAAGCTGCGCTCTTTAAAACAAAAATCTCTTGATATAGGGAACGCAGACTCCCTGTTGTTTACATTAGATGAGCACCGTAGGAAGTCCTGCATAGACCGGTGTGACGTAGATAAGCCCCCCGCCCAGGCTGCTTACGTCACGCCAAGACAGCATGACCCCGGACGGCCCAGACAGAATCCTGCCACCAGACCGAACAGTGCGGAAGTCCCCGAGCACCCCGCCGTGGAAGATTTCCAGGAAAGGCGGAGGCCTGTGATCCCAGAGGTTAGGTTGAACTGCATGGAGACGTTTGAGGTCAAAGTTGATTCTCCAAGAAAGCCTGCTCCCAAAGAGGACTTAGATCTCATCGATCTGTCCTCGGATTCGGCATCTGGGCCTGAGAAACAGTCTATGCTCTCTACCTCTGACAGCGACTCCCTCGTGTTCGAACCTCTCCCCCCTCTCCGAATAGTAGAGAGCGACGAAGAGGAGACCGCGGGCCAGGGGAACGGTGGCAAAAATGCTGCCTCCTCCCCTTCCCTCCCCAGCCACCCCTCTGTCCTCAGCCTGAGCACAACTCCTCTTGTGCAAGTGAGTGTGGAGGACTGCTCCAAAGACTTTTCCTCAAAGGACTCAGGAACTAATCAGTCAGCAGGGGACAAGGACTTCAGATTCACATCTCTGGAAGGTCCCACCGACTCTGAAGACTTAGTGAAGCTGGAGGAGCTGCAAGAGTTCCCCGGGGGCAGCCCGCTCACGCTGAAACAAAAGCGAGACCTCCTTCAGAAGTCATCTGCTCTCCCCGAGTTGTCCCTAGACGATACCCTGGAGCCTGGCATCGGAGAAGAGACGCCGGGTGGGCCGATGCCAAGTTCAGGGGCCAAAACTGTCCTCCTCAAAGTCCCTGAAGATGCTGAGAGTCCAATGGAAAGTGAGAAGCCCGACACCAGTGCTGAATCCGATTCAGAGCAGAACCCAGAGAGGAAGGTCGAAGAGGAGGGAGCTGAGGAGTCTGAATTTAAGATCCAGATTGTTCCCAGGCAGAGGAAACAGAGGAAGATTGCGGTCAGTGCCATCCAGAGAGAATACCTTGACATCTCCTTCAACATTCTGGACAAACTGGGAGAACAGAAAGATCCAGGTAAGCTCCTGCCTCTTCTTTCTTCCAGCCTCACATTCAAGGTTGTGCATCCTTACTGGTTAGGTTCTTGGCTTTGACTGTGCATACATTTTTAATCTTTCAAAAAATATATACTTTTATTGATTTTAGAGAGGAAGTGAGAGGGAGAGAGAAATCGAAGCATCAATGATGAGAGAGACTCGTAGATTGGCTGCCTTCTGCACACTCCCACTGGGGATTGAGCCTGTAACTCGGGTATGTACCCTGAACAGGAATTGAACCATGACTTCCTGGTTCATAGGCCGATGCTCAACCACTGAGCCACGCCAGCTGGGCATCAATTCTTAACCTGATATTGTCAGAGAGTGACATTACAATTCTTTAATAATCACTCCAAAACCTTCCTGCCTCGCTGTACATGTTGGATTCAGATGTGGTTTTATTGGCTCCATAAATGTTTCTGTACATGTTGTTTCTACACTCTTCAGTCAATTCTTGACCATCCTTGGCAATCAGAGGCAATGGCTAATTCATATCAAGATACACCAAATATAATTTTAGTCTTCCTCAATCAGCAAAAGCCATTAATGTGAACTCTTTTTGCTTTCTCTTCCCTCTCCTCCCCCCTGTACTTTAGTGAACTGTGATATAGTCCAAAGGAGGAATAAATATGAAGGGCTAAAAATAAAGCAAAAAGTGCTTAGAATAATGAAGAATTGAATTTATACTCATTTAGGGCCTATAGTTAAATATATATATATATATATATATATATATATATATGTATGTATATTTATATATTTCATTGATTTTTTTTACAGAGAGGACGGGAGAGGGATAGAGAGTTAGAAACATCGATGAGAGAGAAAGATCAATCAGCTGCCTCCTGCACACCCCCTACTGGAAATGTGCCCATAACCAAGGTACATGCCCTTGACCGGAATCGAACCTGGGACCCCTGAGTCCACAGGCTGGCACTCTATCTACTGAGCCAAACTGGTCGACATTATGTCCTGTCAAGAACAACAACAAAAAAGTCCAGTATCACCAAGACCCTAATCCGTGGACACCACTTGGTGGTGAAGTTGTCACAGCACAGGGATTTCCTGCCTCAAGTGCCACTTCTTGGAGACACAGTTTCTAAGAAAGATAACTTGCAAAAGTGGCAAGCTGGTAGCCTGCCTAAAACAGAGTGCTGTCGTATTGCCATACTACCGATTGGCCGCTTCCTCATTTCTCAACTTAGATATTTAAAAAAAAGGAATGTGACTCTTCAAAACAAATGCAATTGGTCAGGGCTGATTTATTAAATTCCTAGGCTCTAGAGCATTGAGAACTGGCAGAGAGCTCAGGGACTTTGCTTTCTGTAAGAGGACACTGCCCCCCTCCCAAGAAGGTGATGGGCCTTGCTGTGGGTCATACAGCAAGGGGGTGGCAGCCAGGAATCGGGCTAGTCCCTTGATTCCAGTCCTGCTTCTCCTACTGCTCCATACACAAGCCACTCCTTTGAGGATGGGCTCAGCTCTTTTATTTGCCCTGGTATTTCCTGAGGTTTCTGACTGTTCTCTACCTCCTAGGACAGAGCTGTATACCTTAAAGGTACTCTGTGAAACTCTGTTGAGCGAACATTAGGGTATTTGAAAAAAGGCATGCTCCAGCCAGGTAGGGGAAGGGAAAAATCCTGGTACTAACCAGAAAATTTCTGAAGATTTCTAGGGAAACTGGGGTAGCTTTTTTATGGTTTAGAGCCAGGAAAGTTTCTGCATATAGATGGAGGAAGGCAAAGGCCTAGAAACTATAGAGGTCTGTAGGGTGAGTATATAGGAGACTATAGAAGGTCTGTGGGGTGGGTTTGTATCTATACTAAAACAAAGGGTAATAAAATAAAAGGGTAATATGCAAATTGGTCAGGACACCTCACAGTAACAACCAATCAGTAAGCTGCGTGGGGCACTAGGCCGACAGTGGGGTTAACAAAATGACTGAAGAACAGGCTGTGTGGGGTGGCCAGGCTGGTGTGGGGGGCTGTGAGGGGTGACCAGGTCAGCAGGAGGGGCAGTTGGGCGTGATCAGGCCAGTGTGGGGGGGCAGTTGGGGGAGACCAGGACGGCAGGGGCAGACAGTGAGGGGTGACCAGGCTGGTGTGGGGGAGCAGTTGGAGGCGATCAGGCAGGCAGGAAGTAAGCAATTAGGGGCCAATAGTCCCGGATTGTAAGAGAGATGTCTGACTTCCAGTTTAGACCTGATCCCTGGGATTGGGCCTAAACCAGCAGTCAGATATCCCCTGAGGAGTCCCAGAATGGAGAGGGTGCAAGCTGGACTGAGGGACTCCCCCACCCCCACCGTGCACGGATTTTGTGCACCAGGCCTCTAGTGATATGTAGGTTGCAGGTATGTTGTGTGTGTATGTGTGTTGTTTTCTTTATCCATCCTTATGTTAGATTGTTCCCCTGGGATATTGAGGAGAAAATTGGTTTTATATTAATATACTTGTTACTAGAATAAGAAGGAAATATCTGACAATTATATTAATGTTTTTAAACATTTTATAATGTATACTGTACAGTCATATAATTTTATATCTGTATAGTGCCTCACCTCCCACAGACATACAGATCTGCTAGCCTTCCTTGCTTGGTGTTGGACGGAGACCCACGCTCTCACCTAGGATTTATTTTACTTTTATTTCTGACAGTTTTGCACGTTTTGTGGTCATCCAGTAACAGAATATCTGCTTGCTTAAGCTGTATGTATTATGGTATTTTGCTCTGTGTCGAGAAAAAATGATTGACCATTAGAAAAGGATGAGGCAGAGACATGATTAAGCTTAAGAACTCAAAGCCATTTAGGGTGGGCATCCCTGAACTGCAGCACATAGTCCTGAAAGCACATGGTGGTGACTCCAAGGTGCTCTCTGTGTTCAGTAGGTAGTGCTGCTTAAGGTGGTAGGGAGGTTTGTAAGAAATTCTAGGAGGCTTGCTACAATAAACTTAAAATTTTCAAAAGGTTTTAAAGGATAATCTTTACCTAGGATAATGTGGATACCTTTTCCCCATTAGATTACTAAGACAATACCATATATAGAAAATATCTCACCTTGGATACATTTGCCAAATAGAAGAAGCAAATGATACAGTCTATTTCTTGCTCAACGAATAAAATATAAAACCCGAGTTAACAGTATTTATTTCATGTTCAATTCAGTCCCTGCTCTTACATTACAGATGGTTAAGCAAAGTTACAGACAAGTAAATAGGAAATTACATTATAGTGTTTTAGGTTAGGGAGAGATTAAGGACAGGGTGCTCTGGAATTACATAAGAGTGTCGCCTGACCCATTTTTTTTTTTTTTTTTTGTATTTGGTGGGGAGAGGGAGTCTCAAAAACCATCCTGGAGGAGGTGGTTTCTGTTTAAATTGAGACATAAGTGATGAGTAGGAAAATGCCAGATAAAGGTGGAGTGGTGGAATGATATAGATGGAATGAAATGTAAGCGGGTTTAGGTATTAGATGAAAAGAAATTCAGTCTGGAAGGTGATGAGGGGGCGGGCAGTGTGAGCATATGCAGCTTAGTTTTGTCCTTATGCTGTCATTGATCTCTGAGAAGCGTAGCTACAGGTGCAGCGTGTAATATGCAAGCAGTTCTCCTTGAAAATTTGAATGTAGTTCCATGAAAGTAATTAGTAGGGTCAGAAAGTATATAATGGTATATAATGGGTATATAAGTCGAATGAGTGTATAAGGCAAGAGGGGAAAATATAAAGAAAAGGTGCTATCTAGAATTTGTTTTTAATCAGTGTCCCGAGTTTTAAATAATACTTATGCTTGCAGATCCCTCAACTAAAGGACTTTCTACTTTGGAAATGCCACGAGAATCCTCGTCCGCCCCTACCTTAGAAGCAGGAGTGCCGGAAACAAGCAGCCATTCCTCGATGTCAAGTAAGATTTCTTCTGCATTGATTTTGGAACATTATCTGCTACATCATTTTTAATTTTCACACACTTGGTTTTCTTTTTTTAATGTTGTGTTAGCTTCCTAGGTGACACTACGTTGTATGTTCTTAGAGACCCTGAGGCATGGCCTCAGCTTTGTCAGCATCTCAAGTGTTTGATTACTGATAGACCAAGAATTCTCATTTGTTAAGGAATGATCACTGAATTTCACCATTCAATAAAATGATAAAACATATTACAAGCCTAAACATAAAACATGAAATGGGTTTTTGGACAATTGGAAAGCATTATGTATGGCAGAATTTTACATGGAACATTTTATTTTGAATCCCCTCCATCATCAACAAAATTTTATCATAAAATAGATGTCTTTGATATCTCATGATCCCAACACCATGAAGAATCAAGTTCTTTAGTCCAAGAAATAAGAATGGCCTGGAATTTTTACAACATCTATAAGAGGCAGCTATTTGGAAACTGCCTTCCGTTGTTGGGTCCTAGGAGTTTGAGTTCCGCTGAGGTGGGGCTACAGGTGTCTACTTGGCTCAGTGGAGGCAAGTAAGAGACTAGGAATAGGAAATGGTCTGCAGGAATCAGATGCAAACAGAGGTGCATGTTCTGCAAACTCTGGTCACGTGTGCTGGTATCGTCTGTGTTCCATGTTCCATTCCAGAAGCTGGTTGATTTTTATTTGACTCTCTTGAAATGAGGATGATTCTGAAAAATCAGATAAGGATCTTAACTTAAATGCTGGACTGGTAGTATGGAACAACATCATCTTCTTCATCGTTCATTCATTCATGCTTTCATTCAGCAACTAGTTATTAAGTGTCTGCTGGGTGCAGGCACTGTGCGTGGCACTGGGGATAAATGTGAATAAATAGATGTCCCTTCTCAAGGAGTTCACAGTCATATTAGTGATAAGAGCAGCGCTGATGTTACATTTATCATGTGCCAGACACTATGCTGAGTGGTTTACACACATTGTTGTCTTATTCAGTCCTTACATTAGCATTGCATGGCAGAAGTTATTGATCCCATTTTATAGATTGGGAATCAGAGGTTCAGAGATACTAAATGACTTGTCTAAAGTCACACAGCTACTGAGTGGTGGAGACAGGAATTGGTGCCAGGTCTGTTTGATTTTTCAAGCTCATGCTCTTTTTAGTATACCATGCTGCCTTAGAATAATTCATTATCAGTTATAATAGAGATGGTAGGAATCCTAAGAAAAAATTTCTAAGTGCCTGTTATTTTCCCTTTTGGTAGCAAAGAAGAATGGCTAGTTCTGAATCTAGTTGTTCTTTTTTATCACAAAAACTTCATTTGATAACCTGATACAATGCTCATTTAATAAAATCTATTTTTATTGATTTCAGAGCGGGAGGAAGAGGGGGAGAGAGAGGTAGAAACATCAATGATGAGAGAGAATCATTAATCGGCTGCCTCCTGCACACCCTTACTGGGGATTGAGCCCGGAACCTGGGCATGTGCCCAAACTGGGAATGGAACTGTGACCTGGTTCATAGGTCAATGCCCAACCACTGAGCCACAATGTGTAGGCTAAAATTCCCATTTTTACTAAAATCACAAAAGTGTATTTTCTCCTCCCGATTTTCATGAGCCATATGACAAAAAAAAAAGGTAGTGAATTTAGTTAGAATTCCAAGCTGGGTATACTTTGAGTTAGGATGACTAAGTCAGTTTGAATTTGGTGCTAGTTACATGTATCATAAAATAAATGTTGCCAATGTTTCATAAGCCCCATTTATGACTGAATCAAGTCCCTTCAGATTTAGCATAACACATCATTAGATTTCTGCCTTCTCCTTCTCTTCATTAAAAGCATGTATTGGATGGTTCTTGGAGGCATGATGCCAGGGTTCTTATATGCTGAGCTAACTATTAAGGATTTTTATTCTTAGGGAATTCTGTTGTCTTTTAAAAACAGAAAATTGGAGAAATTATTCAATCATTAGAGGTTTTAAGTCTTTTTTTTTTTGCTGCTAATTTTTGAATTTTAAAGAGGCTGTACTTTTCAAGTGAGTCATAAAATTGTAAGTTTTACCAATCAACCAGAAGATTCAGAGATTTTTCATAATAGTTTACATCATCATTTCCATGAATTCAGTTAAGATGGATTCCAAGACGTAAGAATTCCCATCACACTCCTCTCTTTTCATCAGTTTATTAGCTGATTATTTTGTAGCTAAGCATGCCATCACCACCACGAATCAAACAGCATGCTAGTTACATGAAAAGCAATATTGATTTCATATCACACCAGCTGCTGCCTTGGTTCCATAATTGATAAACCTGCCTATAACACTCAAGACTTTCTGGGGACCATACAGTCATCCGAGTGGCTACCCTCCCCTTCTGGGTCATGTAGTGCGGAGCTGCGGTTTCTGAAATTGTCCTTATAAGAGAGTGAATGGCCACAAGTCCTCACATATCCCGGTGTGTGGGATCCTGTAGAGAAAGCTCCTGGGCTGGGGCAGGGAGGGGAGGGCTGCTGGAGAGGAACTGGGAGGCAGTGGCGGGCGGCTTTCTCACTGGCATTCTTCTGGCAGAAGTGCTTTTCGTGGTGTTTTTCTTTTTTGCTGGCTTAGAAATGCTTATAACTTGACACTTCATTGGTGGCGTATTTGTCAGTGCCTAATTGCAGAATAAAAATATTTCCACAATTTTCTGACACAAACATGTTAGATAAGCTGGTAAAGATGTGTACTGGAATGTGCTTGTGGAATGCTATCCGAGTCACACTTTTCGAGTACCAGGCTCATTCATAGACTGAAAACAGCATTGACTTCGGAGTCAACATGCTTTGGTTTTACCACCACCTGATTTGCTGGTTGGTTTCAAAGTAACATGATTTCATCGGCTTCAATTTCTTTTTAAGAATTGGGGTTGATATGTGTCATCCTACTCTAAAGTATAGCTGTGCACGCGCGCGCACACACACGCACACACGCACACTCACATGCACACACACGCACACACACTCACATGCACACACACACATGCACACACACACACACACACATGCACAGGCACACCGTGGGGACATCGGGGAATATAAAGGAAATGGAAACTATATATGCACAAGCTCCATTAAAGAAAGTTGCTCTATGAATTCAAAGGGAAATGATCTGTCTTCAGACTTTTTGGAACAAGGCAGAGTATATAAATAAAAAGTTAGTGACAAAAACTATGTTGTTGGTCTAAATATGTACAGGCTACGGACAATGCCCATAGGCGCCGTGTTTTCCTCTACCGAGTGGCCAAGGCGCCTGGAACAGCGCGGGGCTTTAGCTTTTCATTTGGATAGGAGCATACCGTTTGCCAAACAATTACGAATAGCTGATGAAGACTCAATTAAGATTCTATCTGGATGTGAAGAACCTTTGCGTGCCACGCGGGTTTATTCCCCCCAGTAATCATCTCCTAATTTCCTCCATATAGCTCAGGATAGGCAGAGGAAAAGGGGATCCCTGGGAGCTCTGACAATGAGCCAGTTAATGAAGCGACAGCTGGAACATCAGTCTAGCGCCCCCCATAACATCAGCAACGGGGACACTGGTGGGTTGAGCTTTTTCTTCTTGTTTTACCTCTCAAATGAGCTAATGCCACGTTCCCTGGGCCCCTTCTGCTCCCTCATTAAGGAGCAGACTTCCTCTTGTGCTCTGTGGTTCAAACAATTTTTTAAAGCCCTCAAAGCAACTAATAAGTCTACGTAAACCTTCCAAGCATTCTAGAGCCCCTGTTCTCTCTCCCCCCCCTCCCAAGACCCAAATTCCAAATATTAGGTTATCTGTCTGGGAGTTAAATGATGTCAATGCATTAAGGAAGGAATGGCAGTATGATTTCACGATGTGAATTCAAAGTACAAAACAAAATGCTGATATTCTCGGTTTTATAAACTGTAAAGTACCCCAATGAGGGTCTGTTAATAGTAATAATAGCCGATGTCAGCTTAGTGACGCCATGGGCTGCCAGTAGGTTTGGGAATGTGAGCTGCGTGTCTGAGTCAGTAGGGCCCCGGGGTGAAGCCACACACCTCACGCTCATACGATGGAAGTGTATCTAACCTCAGTTTTAAAGTAAGAACTGACTGCCGTGACCTGTCTGGTTCACACAAGATCCCTCTGCATTTTCTACACTTTATTATCATGTTTTTCTGCGCATGCACCATTTTCTCAAGCCAGTACTTACGGCCTCAATCCTTTTGAGTGCCTGCTTTTCTTCTTTTTAATTAAATGGGTCATTTGGGTTACAGAATTACACATATGAAAGCACTTTGCAATATGCTTGCACTAGGGAAATATCAGGATTTGTCACTTTGATCTAGGGGCCAACACTTGGATTGGGCTAATATAGTATCTAGGTCAGTACTTTCTGGCTATAGTTGTATGCAATTATTTTAATATCATTCCTTAAGACCAGGAACTATAATTTCCACAGGCCCAAAAATCTTGAGATATTGTTATTTTTTAAAACCATAATAGTTACATAATTTCAATTTATTTCCCTCCAGTCTTTAAAAAAGGAAGGAAGGAAGGAAGGAAGGAGGAAGAAAGGAAGGAAGGAAGGAGGAAGGAAGGAAGGAAGGAAGGAGGAAGGAAGGAAGGAAGGAAGGAGGAAGGAAGGAAGGAAGAAAGAAAAAGAGCTGATCTAGATAACTGAATTCCACACATTATACTCAATCCTACATTTAGCAGATAGTTAGTTTCAATTCTCCTGGCCTTTATAAGGGTTGTTAACATTTTGAGGGTTTAGTGTTTTATCTTTCATTTACTGATAGGTGGTAGTGAGTAATGAAATGCCCAAAAGCCAACAGGCAAAGAGACCAGGAGGAAGACAGTTTGGGCGAAGTCTTCTGTCCACACCAAGATGACTTTGTTGCTCTCCTTACTGAGATGAAGCTGTGTAAGGAACTGAGAATGAAAGCTCTTGTTTGGTTACTTCTTTAGTAACTAAATGTCCAGCTTTTGTTCCGTTGACCTGTGAGCTCCAAAGAGTAGTTCACCATTGTGCTGTTTTCTATAGCAAGTAGCTCAGCCTGAGCAAACCGTTTTAGATTCTGACTACAATGATAACCCAGTTTGATTGACTCAGTAGAGATAAAAAGGCCAATAGAGCTCAATTTCCAATTTAAATTTTAATCTAAAAAAAATCTACATGATGCCAAATAACCCATTTAACTGAATTTTTCACTTTTCAACCAAACTCCCGCCTTGTTCGTGTCACTCTGGTGTGTCAGTTAATACTGTTCCCACGCTGTCTGGATTTCTTTCACCGGGTTTCTCCGGGCTGCTTTTCCATCCTCCAAGTTGGTTCTCTGCTCACCAACTCCAACTTGAGCTTCATCACAACATTCTTGTTTTCGTTTGTGCCATAAAAAGTTCTTCCCAAATCAAGGTCAGAGGAAAATCGATGAAGATGTAGTCCAGTGTCAGGATGCATAGTACATCATACCATATGCATACGTTGATTCAGTGGCTCACTAGCCTGCAAAAGAACAGATCTAGTCATGTAGACACGCTGGGAAAGGCAGCCTAAAGCACAGGTCATGATTGAGTCTCCTCAGCATGCACCTGCTCACTCACAAAGTGCCTGTCTCCTCTACCCACGTACAGCTGGTGGCTTACTTCTCTGCTTCATCTTTCACATGAAACCAATGTTCCTGAAGCACTGCTTCCCCAATCCTGCCCCTGCCCCCTTATTCCTGTTCCTCAGTCCTCAAACACTTGTCATTTCATTGCTACCAGTTCCCATGTTTTCTGTAAGACCATTCTGCCCATTGCCCGGACCATCACTTACGTATTTATTGGTTTGTGTAAAACATTTCTCTATGGCTGTGACGTTAGCTTTTTATTTTTTCATTTCATATCAAGAGAGATGGGGTCTGAGCTCCTTTTGGGGCGGTAGCAGTGGAATTTGGACTATTTTTGGATGGTTGTAGATTCCCTGCTGCTATTAATTGCATTTCATAGACCTGAAGGGCAGATTTATAGTGAAATGCCAATCAGCCCTGCCCTAAAAAGTAGGATGTTTCTTGTAAATGTTAACAATCAGCAATAACAATGCCTGAAAACACGGCCCCCAGAGATCAGTGGTCAAATTCTTTGGATTGTGACTGGTGCTCAGTTGGCCACACTGAGGCGGAGATGCTGTTTGTCCACAGAACAGATACAGCTGGGGAAACGCCAGTGTAATGTGCCGACGTGCCTGAACCCTGACCTGGAGGGACAGCCGCTGAGAATGAGAGGTGAGTGGAATCAGACTCTCAGGCTCTTCTTGGCTCCAGATTCTCAGGGTTCCTCCTGGCTCCAGACTCACTCGACACTAGGCCACGTTGCCAAGATTCCTGCCTCAGATTTCCTGTCAATCATGGAGTCACCCAGCAGGTGCGGAAATCTCCTGCTTGGCAGCTTGGCAGCTTGGCAGCTTGGTGAGGTGGCTCCCACCTTTGCTCAAACACCTGCAGGGAGCGGGAATGCATGGCCTCTCTGAACATGACCAACAGGAAGTTCTTCCTCGGAGAGACGTTCCAGCCCTAGGGACCATGCAGAACAAGTGTAGTCTCTCTCAGCTGTCACCTGTTGCTTCCTTCTCAGTCTGCCCTGGGACACACACCCTTGGATGCTTCGGTCTTCCTCCCGATAGGTGTCAGTGTTCCCTATCACCCTGAATCTGCTTCTCTGGGCATGGTCCAGCTTATCTGTGTCCCCTCCGGAATGCTGAGGTCACTGATGAATGGCTTCTTTTCAGCCTTCGGAAATGGCACAGAGCGCACTCTTGACATTGGGCTGCTCTAGGAGCAAAAGCTGAGAATGCGTCTGTGCTAAGTTCATCTGGACGGGTATTTTCAAAACTCATCTCAGGGCTAGTTAATCATTTCTTTTGTTCTTTTAAATTCAGAAAGCAGGTTAACCTATCATTTGTAAAAAAGTAAAAATGAATTATGCCCACATCTCTTCGCTAGCCCCTTAGATCAGACCTGCTATTCTTGCCACTCTTCTCATTTCCCCTAGGGACGAGGGAATATTTATCCCCAGATTTTGTTAACATCTGTATGGCATTGAGTAGCAGTTAACAGTCTCTGTATCGGATGAGAGGAGACCCTTCCCATTCAGGGCCCCAGGAAAAGCTTTTAGAAGCAGAAACCAGGGCGGTCGAGCAAACTCTGGTCCTTGTGGGTGACCTAGTGCCACAGTTGGCAGCACACGTGGAATGAGGTGGCGAGAACAAAGACGGCGAGGCTCTTTCACGGTGAAATGAAGAGCCGGTTGATGCAGCGGGGACTGAGTGTGCATGCGTGCTTGCTTTAGACAGACTGATCCTTTATGCTTTCTCTTATCTCCAAGATTCAAAATGTCCAGCTTGGGAGTTGGGTTTTGGAGGCGGTCCCCTCTTTATTCTAAGGTTTCTAAGAACCTTCTATTTCTGTTCCTAGTTCCATATGGTACGCACGTTAGGTATTCAGTCGGGGAACCATTGGTGGTGGCACCAGAAGTGTTGCCAACACGGGGGATCATGAAACTGCCTCTAATATCACAGACTTAGTGGTGGCTCAGCTATAACGAAAGGTAGCTAAGGTCTATGGCTTCCTTTTGCATCTCCCACCTTCTCCTGGTACATTGCTCCTTGCTCTCACAGCACTAGCTAATTTTGCCACATGGAGACCATAGCCCGTAACTTTACCTAGATGCATTCATAGGCGACGGCCAGGAATATCCCATCACACATTCTGCCTTATCCTTTGAAAAAACAACTTCACGATGCTATTGTCAAAAATACCTCTTGGCCTTTGTACTGGATAATAATGAGCTGAACCCCCCCCCCCCCCAATGACTTTGATCCCCTCCCTTTTCTTGACTTGAATTGTGATTTCTGCATAATAGCAATAGGCAGTGATCTCAAAGCCTTGACTCAGGCTTTTAAAATAATCAATTTCTTATGTTTCTGGTAAGACTGTGCAGATGTCACCATATAGCGAATGGGCTGAATTTTTCCATGTTTAGCACAGGCATTTGGGAGTCTGGTAGACATGGTCTGTCAATGTGAACAATATGTGGAGTGTTGGGTTTAAACTTTCCATGTTTCGGTTTCTTGAAGCCGCTTCACGCTGTGTACCTTACCACTCGCTAATCAATCTTGTCTTCTTTTATCCTGGCCCAGTTCTTGCCTTTCCTACTCTTAATCAATTTACACTCCTGCTTATAATAATAAATACTGTTGCTTCCATTCCAAACTACATCTTTTAAGAAAACAATTGGAGATCTTTGTTATTGATACACTTGGGCACGCCTAGGAAAGAGCAGTATCTCAGAAATGGCTGATAAATAGATCGTTTGGGTTCTCTGAATGTAGCATGAAGATATTTGTAGATACTTTCCTTGGCCTTTTGGGTCTACAGATCTCATGCTTCTGAGAAGCACATTTGGGGCCTTTGATCAGGCGAGGGCGTCTGGCTGGCCTGGCAGCGTTTTGCCTCTTCAAAGTCTCCCGGGCCACGTCTTCTCCCTCAGCCTGGAGCACACTGCCCGCTTGGCCGGGTTTCTAACATTTTCATGTCAGTTTCTTTGGAAACCGACTCTCTGCATCATTATCTTTCCCCGACGTAAGGGCAGATCTTGCAGTTACGTTTAGTTTTTCAGCACCGAGTTGGCAGTTCCTTGATGAGAAACAGATTCTGCCAGGGCCATGGGTTTTCTTGCCGTCTCTCCTGCTCCGAGAACTCGGAGTCTCAGGTTGTTCCGTGGAGCGAGCATGACTCTGGGTCGTCACATTGGGGTTCTCTGGAGGCCTCGTTTGCCCACGCCCGGAAATCTCTCTTCGACGAAGAGTGTCTCCTGACTCCAGGTTCACTCGTCAGGAGACCGTGTTGCCAGATTCCTGCCTCCGATTTCTCTGAAGGCATCAAAACCCCAGATTTTAAACTATGTAGTATTGATTGGCTGAAGACACTGGCTGATTCTTTCAAAACACTTGATATTTCATTTTTAAATATTTCAGTTTGAAAAATGGAATCTTTGGCTTTGGGGCTTATCATATTAATTTCCAAAGGAAAGATATTTGCTTTCGGGGTGGGGGGGGGGTCATCATATTAATTTCCAAAGTAAAAAACCACCCGGATATTTCTCAGCTCAAGCATCTCCCCTCACTTAGGGGTGTGGAGTTCTGGGATCTTATTCCTTTCCCTAAGTCACAACATTTTAGTGTTAGTACATGATGTGTGATTTTAGAAGCACTTCCATTTATGCCTAGCAAGTAAGGCTCAGAACTCATTAAGAGTAGTCTTGGGTAGGTTTCTCTCTTTTTTCATCTTTGTCCTTACTGGCACTGGAACTTTTTCTAATTTTTTTCAAGGCCAAGAAGCCAAGAGAGAGATCGGAGTCTGGCTCTTAAAGCCATATGAGCAGAAACAAATCCCAGTCTTGAATTCATTTCACTCCTGAGGGGCTGGGCTGCCCATGTCACCTCCCTGTGAATGTGATCTTCGGAGAACTTATGAAAGGAGGACAAGGCTCTTCCTGGCCCCACAAATCAGATGTTTACTCACCATTTGTCTCTTTGCTGCTTGTCCAGGGGCCACGAAGTCCAGCCTGCTGTCCGCACCCAGTATCGTCAGCATGTTTGTGCCGGCGCCCGAGGAGTTCACAGATGAGCAGCCGACGGTGATGACTGACAAGTAAGCGCACACAGCGACTTCCTTCGCCGTTTGCGGAATTTGAGAATTTGCTCCCTGTGCTTATGAGAGAGCATCAGAGGAGGCCTGCTATAATTTGCTTTTCAAGTGACTGTAGCCATAAGTGTTGGTATGCATTTATTTCCTTAGAAATGGCATCATATGGGCAGGTAGCGTTCATGTATGCAGACTCATTTTTAAAAATTTAGGCGAATGCCGATAATGTCCGCTTACCAATAATTCCAACAATCATTTCACACAAATAAAACCGCTCAACCAGAAGCTTCGGATTGCTAGGATGGGATGAGTTGGAGACTTGATCCTTATTCCCATCCCACCGGCAGGATCTCAAACCGGTTATGTCGTGGTTTGTCAGCCTGCAATATCCCCAGATTTCTTCTAGGATAAACTTCAACTGCCTTCACTACAAAAGGCCCGTTTGACTGAAGGCATGACCCTGCCACTCCCCACTGGGAACTCCTTGTCAAGCCCCTCATCGTCTCCAGAGGATGCCTGGTGTGTGCTCTCCTCTGTGATTTCATGGTGCCCTTCTCTTTGGATTATCTCTGCCTGGTGAACTCCTATTCATGCTTCAAAACCCAGTTTAAGGCGGATTCCCTGATTCCCTAAGGCAGAATGTCATGCCATTCTCCAAGTTTCCATAGTATGTGATGCATCTATCTATTCTACCTCTTATCACAGGGCATTTTAATTGTTCAGTGGTTAGCACATACATATTCTGTCATATATTGTGAGTTCCCTATGGTCTGGGGGACTTTCTGTTGTGTGAGGACATTTTCCCCATTGGTTTTTGGAGAGAGTGGAAAGGAGGGAGGGAGGGGAAGAGGAAGAAAGAAAGAGAAAAGAAACACTGATGTAAGAGACACACATCCTTTAGTTGCTTCCCACATATGCTTTGACCAGGGCCAGGGATTAAATCTGCAACCCAGGTACATGCCCTGGACTGGGAATCGAACCCGAGACCCTTTGGTGTATGGGCTGATGCTCTAACCACTGAACAACACTGGCCAACGCGGGACTGGAGCGCTGTCTTCTGTAATTTATACACTAAGTTCCATACCCATTGCCAGGCACATAAATGCTTATTCAGTGCACATGATAAAGAATAAGGCTTGCAGGGTTTTAACTTAGGAGAGATCTCATTGGAACAAGGGGACTTCCTGGTAAACGTGACCAGGGAACAAATGGGGTAGGCTTGTGACCGAAGGAGAGGAGGGGGAGGTGGAAGGGGCTGGTGCAAAGAGCCATGTGGCCGGTCCCAGCTGACGGGCATCACTGAAGAGCAACGGGGCCTGTGTCGAACGGCTCCCAGGGGTGTCTACGTGGGGAGCACCTCGCTGCTGTGGAGGACTCCTCCTGGCTCCTGCTTCGGTATAGTTTCCCCGTGTGTGTTGTCCTCCGAGTCCAGTCTCTCCTAGCTGCCTTCCAGTTTTCCTGTGTCTGCATTCCATTTATCTTCTTTTTGGTTACATATGTGAATCCTATTTTTTTAAAGTCAATTTTAAAGAAACATTTCTATTTTGTTCTATTCTATTCTATTCTATTCTATTCTTTGGAAAGTGTTTGGATGGAAGGGTCATGGTAGCAGTCCTAGCTCGGGCTCCCTTGCTCTTCCCAGGAGGCTTTCCCTTCACATCGTAGAGCTCCCAGCTGTGGCTGAAAAGCAGGGCCTTGGCTTTGGTTGAGATGAATGATCTGATCATTAGATATGACAAAGAGCATTAAGTCATAAGTCAGTTAAGAGCAGGTGCCATTGTGTTTCTCCTCTCCCCCCACCTTTTTTTTCTCAATCCCTCCCCCTGTGCCATTGTGTTTTCACTGGTACATATTACACTCCGTAGGTGAGGTGACTCATTAAACTGACCTGAGAGGTGGAAGAGCCTGCTATCCAGGCTCCCCAGGCTTTCTAGAATGTTCTATTGATCCCCAAATAGTCTATTTTTAGATTTAAAAGCTTAGGGAAGCTCCCATTTGTGTCTAGACATTTTCCATTTTAGCAAGTGAAAAATACCTAGTTTCTGACTATCCCTAGCAGTACTTTCACATGCATACAACCCCTCAGCAAGGAGCTTAGACTGTTAGTCCGACAGGCACTTGTTGTGGTAGTCAGTTCATGCATAGGCCGGATGTTTGTGGGCAGAAAGGATGTTCGGGGGTCAAAGCAACCTTCCTGGTCTCCACTGTGCGTGCGGGCGGCTTCTGTGTCTCTGGCGAGGATGGCAGGGAGGCTCCTGTTCATTGTTAGAGTGAGGCCCCTGACCTCGTTTGGGGACTTTCACCAGGAGTGGCTGCATGTAACCCACTCTCTATCGAAACCCCTGTTGGCTTTCACGAAAGGCACTTCTCTGTTTCCCTTGCAGATGCCACGACTGTGGGGCCATCCTTGAGGAATACGACGAGGAGACGCTGGGGCTGGCCATCGTGGTCCTCTCCACGTTCATTCACCTCAGCCCGGACCTGGCGGCCCCGCTGCTGCTGGACATCATGCAGTCCGTGGGGAGGTGAGCGCGGCCCCTGTGGCGGTTGGTGGCAAGGAGCCTCGTTCAATTCATAGACTGAGATCAAAACGACCAGGTCCAAAGGGAAACATGTGGTAATCTCGTCGATGCTTGGTATTGGTGGGATCAACTCAGACTAATTAAAAAAACGGAATGCACCCAACTTCTGGTGAATTTCCCAGCAGCGTGGGGTCAGGAGTCATAATGTCAGAGTGAAGCCGGAGGAAAATACACCAAGAAAACAGTTGTTTGTTGTCTGTTTCGTTATGAGCTACTGGAGGTCACAGTGCTCAGAACTGTGTGCATTCAGAGTAACCACTTGATAGGTTTGAGATGTTTTTCTTGTTCATCTCCGTGTGCCTGTTTTAAGGGGGTTCTCTAGGCATTTTGTAACCTTGGGGTAGCTCACTTAGTTATGCAATTGGGGCATTGGCATATGAGGGGGCGGAGGGGAGTGCAGCAGTTCCACAGCCCTGACTCTGCACACACCTTGGGAGCAGGGCCTTCCTTCAGCCTGACCGAGGGGAGACTGAAGACAGCGGTTTTGACAAGGTTCATGTTAAGAAGCTTCCATTTAGTAGATGGGACCTGAGAGGAAAAGTGAAGTATTTTATGAATATAAGTGAGGTTCAAATTCAGTAACGAATTGTAGCTCTGGCACAAACGACTTCTCTAGAGGGTTGACTGAGATGCCATAGAAATGTGTTCCCTTTCCTGTCTGCGTAGGCACAGAGCTAGGCGCCGTAGGCTGTGGGCACTGGACCGAGCTGTTCTCACTGCTTTGTGGCCTAGTTGTTGAAGGGACGGTGATGTGGGGACCAGCTGGGTCTCTCAAAAGACAAGACAGGACATGATTCAGAGCTGTAATGAGGGGTATGTGTGGTAAGTGCTATAGAGGTTTAGGATAGAAGTGGTTTCTTAGGGAAGTTCTCTGTGGAGAAGGTAGGGGCAAAACTGGATTCTGTGAATTCCAGGTATCACAGGGAGGGAAAGAGCATGAATTTTAATGGAGCTAAAATGTAATGTTTCTAATGAAGAAATTATGATTTCAAGTTAAAAACAAACAGGAAAGCATTAAAAACCCATTGGCCCTAAAAGTATATGACTACTTTATCTCCCTTCCCCCAATTTCTCTGCAGTATCCTTAGGAGTATATACAAGTCAGAGATGGTATAACTATTCTATCTTTCACACTTACAAATAGCCAATATGAAAAGTAAGCCATGAAGGTGAAGGTGGAGAGAAGAAAAAATGAATTATTTCATTTAAGCTCTGGATTTTAACCTCATCATAATAATTGTGGAATATATTTTATATCAACTACCCACAATGCTGTGGAAGTGAGTTTTTGTTCAGGCCAGGTCACAATTTCTCCTTGAATACATTGCCGTGTTAGAACAGGTAAGATTATTGCTTTGGTCTGTGACCATCTCCTTCGAATAGCTGATCTAAGTAGTAACTACTACTACTAGTAGTAGTAATTGATATAAAGGGGTTTTATTTTTTGTTTTTACATTAAGAGAGAATAAACCCTGTTCAAGCATGGCCAACTGTTAAGATGGAAACACGAGCTTTAAAGAAAAGTAAAGGAAAAACAGCAGACACATGTGTGTACATGCACACACACACACACACACACACACACATTAATCTCTAACTCTTTTGGAGATACTGGGAGAGAGCATTTAAATCAGGAGTGGGGAACCTTTTTCTGCCAAGGGTCATTTGGATATTTACAACACCATTCACAGGCCATACAAAATTATCAACTTCAAAATTATGTGCCTATGAAAAAAGCTCCTCAATTTATTGAATTTTGAGTCCCGCCTGCTGTTGCCTTGGCAGGGCCAGACCAAATGATACGGCCCATGGGCTGGGCATTCTCTATCCCTGATTTAAAGCAAATTCCCAGAATTCTTAACCCCAGCTGATTCAGCAAACCTGCCAATAAACAGATTCAGCAATCAGCTGATTCGGGGCGCCCTTGAATGCTTCTCTTCCACATGAGGTCATGCGCATGCACAAACAGTGGTCTGTTTATTCTAGTCCCGCAGGAACTATTTCCGGGGTGTTCTATGAGTATGTGAGTTCAGCACAACCCTTTCATTTATCACCCCAGCCTTTCCAAATGATTTTGTATTTTGTTCCCTATTTACATCCCTCTTAAAATGGACCCACCCTGCCCGGCCAACGTGACTCAGTCGGTGGGAATATCATCCCGTATGTCGGAAGGTGATGGTTTGGTTCCCGGTCAGGGGTACATACCCAGGTTGCAGGTTTGATCCCTGGTTGTGTGTGTACGGAGGCAACCAATCAATATTTCTCTCTCACTCTCCCTAAATCAACAAAAGCATATCTTCAGGTAAGGGTTAAAAAAGTTACTCGCCCCTTTTTCTAGGTACAGCCTTCAAGATCACATTTACTGCATCATTAATTGCTGTTGGTTTCACTGACAGATGTTTCTCTTTTCACTGTGGTATCGTTAGCATGAGGAGGCCCATGACCAAAGGAACTGGGAATGGTGTCTGGTGGAGGAGGTTGCTGGACCCTCTATTTCTCTCCAGATGTGTTCTTGGCTCAGATCTCTCTCTTGTGGTCTTAAGCAAATAAATTTGTAGCATTTTCTTTATTTGTTTTTCTTTATTTTTTTTTTATTGATTTCAGAGAGGAAGGGAAAGGGAGAGAGAGATAGAAACATCAATGAGAGAGAATTATTGATCGGCTCTCTTCTGGGGATTGAGTCCACAACGTAGGCATGTGTCCTGACCGGGAATTGAACCATGACCTCCTGGTTCATAGGTCAGTGTTCAGCTACTGAGCCACACTAGCAAGGCTGTTTCTTTAATACCTTACTGATCATGCCTTGTTTTTCTATGCCTACCAATTTAGTATATTCTCTTTCTTACCTATAGATTGTTTCCATGTGTACAGAACCATACAGTTTTCAAAAACTTCATGTTATTTAATGATTACTTAGCCTAATACATTTTTCAATTTGTCCTTTCAACTTAAGAAATAGCTGATAGATACCCCTGTTACTCATTTTACTATCTTAGAGAGGTGTTTGCAATTTGTGATTTGTTTGTGGTGAGGGTTCAGGGGTTGTATACAAAGAAATGAATTTTGAGTTAATATGGGGTGGAGTGGGTCAAAAGCTATTCTGATATCTCTCTGACCTGGCTGTAGACTATTTTGAAGATTGGCTGGGTGATATTAAACCAACTTAACTGTATGCATTTCCATGGAAATAACCTGATTTGGTACAGAAATCAGTTCTCAATAACTAGGTTAAATTGCACTCTGCCTGATCACTGTGTGGGCCCTCTGTGTCTGGTCAAGGGAATTGTCCATGGTTTCACATGTCTCGCTGTGTGAGCCAGATCCACACGGGTCCTACTGCAGGACTATGCACTTGATCACGAAGGCCCAAGATATTCATGTGACTCTGTTTGCTTATTTCCTAGATTGGCATCCAGCACTACTTTTTCTAATCAAGCGGAAAGGTAAAATCCTACAGTGAGCCCAAATCTCACTTCCCTTTTGTCTTTTGTGCTTGTCATCCCATTTCTAAAACAGCAGAGTGTGTACCACGGACGGCATATTGTTAGTGCAGTTGCTGCTCCCGAGAGCACGTGTCCATTTTCTCTTCACACCTCCATTCATCCCTTCATGCGTTCTCTCATTTTAGTCAGTATTTTTTGAGCCCACTTGTACCAGGCATTGTGCTCGATGCTAGATTTCAACTCGGAGCAAAACGGACCTGATCCTGACCTTGTAGGGCTCACAGCCTGTCTCGGAGGCAAACGTACAAAATATTTGCGCAGTTTATAGTTGTAAACAGGACTGAATGCTATGAACAAAAAGTGTAGTAGATGTGTGTAACATTCATTTATTCCATAAGTATTTATGAGTGACAAGTAGGAACTGAGGATATGGTAGTTAACAAATAGCAAATCCTGCCTCTCATAGAACTTATATTCTAATTGAGGAGGCAGACTATAAGCAAATTAATGAGGAAACTGGTATGTAATTTAATGTCAGTTAGTGCTGAATGCTATGGAAAAATTATCAGGTAAGTCCAGGAGACAGAGAGCTACTGGACTTACTTCAGATCTAAAAGTCAAGGCAGCCTCTGAGGAAGTGGCATGTGAACAAAATCTGTAAAGGGGAGGTGCATCCATGCAGCAGTTAATAGAAAGAATCTTCCAGGCAGAGGAAGCAGCAAGGCCCGTAAGCCAGGGGAGGACCTGGTGTGTTTGGGGAACAAGACTAATGATGGCTGGAGCAGAATGAGCATGGAAGGAGGGGTGAGATGGCAGGGGTAATGGGAGGCCAGGCCAGGGAGAGCCCAGAAGGCCATTGTAAGAAGTCCGGCTTTTGCCGAGTGAAGCAGAGAGTGAGGAGCGATGTGACTTAGCTTGCTTTATCACACATGTATCCAGTCATCATCCATTTTATTCTGAATGCATTTCAAAGTAATTTTCAGACATCCGCATACTCCCCTAGTATGCTAATTCTTCAGCAGAGTTATCATGAACCAAAGTTTGATTTTATTTATGTTATTTTCTAATGCAAAATTTACACACAAGAATGTGCACATATCTTAAGTGTACATTAACTGAGTTTTGACAAATGTATACACCTGCATAACCCAAACCTCTGTCCAAACATAGACCATTACCATCACCCCCAGAAAGTTCCCTCATGCATCTTCCTAATCTTCATTCCCCAACCCCAGAGGCAAACACCATCATGAATTTTTCTCACCATACAGCTTCATATAAATAAAATTACTCTTTTGTGCCTAACTCCTGAGATTTATTCATGTTTTTTCATGTATGGGTAGTTTCTTTTTCAGAGATGATTTCCTCTTTCTTCTGGTAACTCACCCCCTAATCACTCTGGGAATATCCTTTCTAATTCTTTAATCTGAGGGACAGGGCCACATAATCATCTTGGCTCCCTCTTGACATGCAGCGACGATACAGAGGGTAAAGGGGGAAGCCGCACACACCGAAGTCCTATCCATTGTACAAGGACCAACTCAGAGCCCCTCACCCCCCAAAACTTCCCAGCTTTCCCACTAGGAAAGAACACCCCCCTTCCTGTATATTTTCCTCAGAGAAGCTCTCTCTTTTAGCCAGTGACGCTTTCTGGCAGGATCTGGCTGATAGTCCTCAGCCTGCGGTCTAGTCCTGACCCTGCCAGTCTCTGGACTGGTGGTCTTTAAAGGTCACCTTTCACCTCTGGGGCTCGAAACCCCCATCTGTACACAGGGCTGGCTGGAGTTAGCCTGTGGCCACCCCGACACTTACTTTTTGGTTCTCTCTTTCTACAAACTCATTAACAGGATTCTGTGTGACTAGACTGTTTCATCTCATTCCATCTGTGGTTGGTCCATGTCAATGCCTGCCCTCTAAATAAGTAAGAAAATACATACCTAACCTCCTGCTGTTTGTCCCATGATTCTTTGCCTTTGCTTTCCCTGCTCACCCCCAGCATGATGGTTCCGGGCAACGCAGCGGGCGTGGCCAAGCAGTTTCTGCGCTGCATCTTCCACCAGCTGGCCCCCAACGGCATCTTCCCGCAGCTGTTCCAGAGCACCATCAAAGGTAACCCGTCCGCGGGGAGTACAGGCCCCACTGACGTGGCCGGTCTCCGGAAACGGGACCTCACTAACTCTGGCTGCTCACTTTCCAGATGGGACTTTCTTACGGACCCTCGCCACGTCTCTGATGGACTTCAATGAGCTGAGCTCGATTGCTGCTCTCAGCCAGCTCCTGGAGGTAGGTCTGCTGTGGAAGAAAGTCACTTAATTAAAAATTTAAAGTGAACAATTTTAATTTAAAATAATTTAAAGTTTAAAAATTAATTTTAAAACTGCCAGTGCATAGGCAAGTGTCAGTTAGACATCGTTGTTTTGAATGAGTTTATGATTTACTTAAAGCATCTCGACACCCTCGACCAAAGGGTGGATGCCGACCGCTGAGGACTCCCCTCTGAGAACGCCTACCTTTCTAAGGGGCGGTGGGGAGAGCAGTGTGCACTGTGTCATGAGACTTGGATTCAAGTGTCAGTTTCACTTATTCAATGTATCACAAGATTTGGATTCCAGTCCTGCTTATCTGATGTATCACTATCACGAGACTTGAAGACAGTTCTCAGCTCCACTCAGTGGTTGCATTGTGAGACTTGAATTCATGTCTCGGGTATCTGCTTATTGGCTCTCAATTAGCTTGGAGTGTTGGCAGGTTGCCATAGGGACTTCGCTGTGGTCGTTACTCTTAGTCTCTGGCCAATAGAGTTTCCCGCAAGCATCATTCACTGTATCTCTCTAGCACCTAACCACGCCAATTGTAGATCTTTAAACGTGTTTTTCTTACTTACATTTCACCTTTTCACACTGAGCCATTGATCGCAATTTGGCCCCTACATTTGTCCGAATGTGTTGATTTTTCTCTGTACACCTGCCAGTTGAAATGCTTACCCTATATAGTAGGTGCACAACACAATTATAGCCTGAATATGTGATTTTTTAAAATTAGTCTTTACCAAATAGCTAGCTACACAAATTCCCATGCTGTTTCAGTTGATCGCCTGTGCTTTTGTTTTTAGGGTCTAAATAACAAAAAGAATTTGCCAGCAGGGGGTGCTATGATACACTGTTTGGAAAACATTGCTACCTTCATGGAAGCTTTGCCCATGGATTCTCCTAGTAGCCTCTGGACCACAATCAGCAACCAGTTTCAGACATTTTTTGTCAAGCTGCCTGGTGTTCTGCCTCTGAAGGTAAGCTGAGCCCAGGATTTCATTTTCAATTACTTCTTCCTGTTTGCAGACCATCCCTCTTGTTTCATAAAGGGCTGTGTGGACTCTCTATTAGCCCGGAGTGGAGAGTTATTTAGGTTGCTCTCTCGGAATGACTGCTCTATGCAGCGAACATTTTGACTTAGTGATTTCATGTTTCCAGTTTATAGAAAAGACAGTTTATAGAAAAGATTGTCAAGCGGATATTAAGTAAATACTTAGGTAAAGGAATCGTTTTCTCTAGAAGGAGGCCAGTCATATAATGGAAAGCTTCGATTTTAGAAAATTCTCTAATGAAAGTGATTGCTATGTATTTGTGAATACTGTACTTGCAAGAACAAGATGATATTATTATTATTATTTTAATTTTTAAAATATGTTTTATTGATTTTTTTACAGAGAGGAAGGGAGAGGGATAGAAAGTCAGAAACATCGATGAGAGAGAAACATCAATCAGCTGCCTCCTGCACACCCCGCACTGGGGATCTGACCGGAGTTGAACCTGGGACCCTTCAGTCCGCAGGCTGATGCTCTATCCACTGAACCAAACCAGTTTCGGCTCAAGATGATATTCTTGATGGCTTTGCACCCTCCTCTCTCCAGCCCGCCCTCCAAGAATACACACACAAGGGCCTTGCTGGGACTCTGATAGCCTACGGAATGTTTTCAGCCTGAGTCCGCTAAATGTGAAAACAGGCCAGAAGAGACCTATAAAAACCATCCTTTCCAATGTCCCCATTTTCCAGATGGGGACTGCATATTCAGAGAAGCAGCGGCAGTGTGAGGGTTAGAACACCCTAACTCCCAGTCCAGGGTCCTTTCCCTGAGCAGACTTCTAGAATCCTTCTAAAGCAGGGGTGTCTCGAAGCATTCAGGGCTCTACAACTGCGAGGAAGAGATGGTTGGTGGTGGCCATTGCTATGTCTCTGAACCTCATTTGCTCCACAAGCTTTTTGCGCTCTCTGCTGATCGCAGATAGAAGTATTCAACTTGTTAGTGAATCCCTTGTTAATCTGACAAGGTGAAGTTACATGTTAGCATAACCTCTTCTAAACTGAGTATCACATGTATGTAAAATGATTTATAAAGACCAGTCACCTCTGATAATACATTTTTCCAAATTGGCAGATTTGGAAAATGCAACTCCCACATAGGTTCTGAAAGGATGATAATCCAGGGACCCTTAGCTTGGGGCTGCTTTCTTTGAATTTGCAGTTACGTGAGAAGCAGGAATATTGAGATCTTTACTCCCTCTCACATCTTTTGATTCTTGTCTACCCACAAGTCTGGAGCAGCTGAATAAATCCAAGCAAAAGGATTCGTACTTTGAAACCATGTACGTATATAGCTGCTACAACATGTAGGCAACCAAGTGCACACATTTTAAGTTGGCCACATGGAACCTCCCTAGGACCAGAGAGCCACCCAAAGCCATCTATTGCTTAAGAGGAAGGGTAGGGCTAGCTTGGTAAATTTAAATGCCGATAGGTTGATGCTATAGTCAAAATATTAAACTTGATCTCTGGTCAGTGTTTCTCAGTGGTTAGAGCATTAGCTCAGAGACCAAAGGGACTTAGGTTTGATTCCTGGTCAAGGGCATGTATCTGAGTTGCAGGTTTGTCTGTCTGTCTGTCTGTCTCTCTCCCTCCCTCCCTCCTACTCTCTCTATAAAAATAAATCAATGGAAAAATACCCTTGGGTGAAAATTAATTAAAAAGAGAAAAAATATTAAACTTGAACACTGACCAGTTGGACGTATTGCAAACAACTGGCAAGTCTAAATTGTGACATCCAGTCCTGTGCACAGGGACCACCCTGACTGCCCACAGGAGAGAAATGAGATAAAGGAATAAGAAGAATCCAGACCTACAGGGTCAGGTGCTGCTCCTCTCCAGCCAACTCTTCTATGGGAATGCAAGCCTCATGCTGTTGATCTTACCATGTTTTCCAAAGTGTTATTTCCTGATTTTTAAAACACTATAGGGGCCTGATGAGCATCCAGTTTTCAGCCCCTAGTTAAAGTAAGGTAAATGTCACATCCACTTATTGAGCAGATTAAATAGACAGATGTTTCCCTTAGGAAGTACTTGGGAAATACTTATAGAACTTCAGAACGTGTGTCAAAACTTGCCCTACTAAATCAGATCTGAGCCCTGCTTCTGATTGATTACCTTCTGCTTTTGTTGTTAATCAACAACAACAAAAGCATAGTATTTTTTCCATTGATTTTTAGAGAGAGTGGAAGGGAGGGAAGGGGTAGGGAGAGAAGGAGAGAGAGAAACATCGATATGAGAGGGACACATTGATTTTTCCAGGTTTTTGTCGTGTCTTTTGGTAGCAGAGGAAGGGCAGATGAAACTGGTTTTTATTTGGTTAATAAGTCTAATGGTTTTAAATCGATTTAAGTTCTTTTTCAACATGACCTTTAACAAATTAGTGTACCTCTGTAGATGTGGGCACATTTAATATCTACCTATCCACCTATCTGTTCATCCATCCGTCTGTCCAATTCTTTAACGCTATTTGATTTTATTTTAGGGATATATCTTTGAGAAATAGTTTAAGAACTATGTTGAATTATTTAATTGTTAACATTATTTAATACATATCTTTTAAAACCTGAGAATGATTTATATCAACATGAATATATGGCATGGAAAACTATAAGGAGGCAGCTGTACCTCAGATTTTATTTCCTAAAGTAAATGCTTATAGGAAATATATGAAGCAAAGATATATAAAGCAGGGTACCGACTTTTACTTTTTTTGTATTTGTTCACAGTGCTCTTTAGATTCCAGTTTGAGAATTATGATTTGCCTCTTGAAGATCCCCTCTACCAATGCCACAAGGGTATGTATGTTTCAGACAAACAGTACCAGTTGGTATTTAGTTATGTTTTAACCTGCAAAGAAAGCATGGAGCTCTACTGAAGAAGCAGTTATTGCGTGCTGAATGCTTTGCTTTCAGTCTCCTTGTGTGTCTAGTGTAAAGAGCTCAAATATATCACTATCATTTTTAATAATTAGTTCTCTTGGTGTGGGGCCATGTCCATCAGTCTGTCCTCTATCCTACGAGCAAGGTGATCCTTCTAAACACAGATCTCATCACATTCATTCCTTGCTTTAGAATCATTGATACTTTCTCATTTCTTTTAGGGTAATGTCCAAAATGCCTTATTGTGGCACAAGAAGAAGGTACTTCATTAACTTGCCAGCCTACCTTTCCAGTTTAGTCTTCAGCTACCTGTCCCCTCCCCCATGCCTCCTGCCTACTTTCAGAATCATCATCATCACCGAAGCAACCCCACTGTTTTTGAGCACTTACCATGTAACAGGCTAACTGCTTTACATTTATCGTCTTATTTAATTTCATACTTCCTTGCCTTTGCTTAGGTCATTTCCTTTACTTGAAATGCTTTATATTTCCTTGTCAGTGAGGCAGACTTCTCAATCTTCATAATGAGAATTTGAATTTCAATTAGAAATGCTCATATTCTCTGTAGCAACTCCCTCTTATATCATATCCCATAGTACTTGATAGAGCTCTCTGAGTTAGCTCTTACATTGTACTGACATCTTCCCACTGAGACTGAGCTTCCTGAATCCCAGCATTGCATCCTGTTCACCTTTGTGTTCCTGGCTTCATTTCTGGGCTGCGTTATACGCAATGGCGCATTAGTTTGTACTGCAGCGGCTTGTGACTATTAGTTAATATACCAAGAAGGCGCATTTCCTGTAATTTTTACCTTGAATGTGCTTTCACAGACTCATGGCTTATGCTGGAAAGCTACAAAGAGATCATTTGGTCTAATCTGTTCATTAACAGTTAAGGGAAAGGCTCAGAGAGATAAAGTCTTGGCCAAGGTTACAGAGCTGGTTAGTGGACCTTCGGTCCTTGGAGTTCAAGTTCCTTGATTTTTCTGTTGCACCACAAAGCCATACTGCTTTGCTGGATAAAAGAGAAAATTTCTATGTAAGTTTGAATTGAGGTTTCTTTGTTTCTTGGCAAGCAGGGATGCATTATATATCAACAGAGACATGTTCCTGTCCCCATTCATCCATCATCCAAGGCAACATTTATACAGAGCAAAGAATGCTGAATCAGCAGCACTACTTCAAAGCATTTCTTTTTAAGATTTATTTTATGTGGAAAGTACTACATAGGTTTATGTGGGGAATACAAACAAATTAAAGATATAATTCTTACCTCCAAGGGCAACTCACATGTAATGAATCCATTTTATATCAGTATGGAAAAAGGATCTTAAAATGACCATATACTTTGATTTAGTCATTTGCTTTCTAGAACTCTATTCTAAGGAATAAGAAGAAAATGCAAATATTGTGCAAAAACCTATTTATTGGGATGTTATAATGAAATGGACTTGGTGGTCATTGAAATGGGTGATTATGAAGAATTAAGTAGCATTGGACATTACTTTTGTTATTATATTAACAAAATGTAGGATTATATACGTGTAAGATTTCAACTTATAAACTTTTGTGCCACAAAGAAGGGAAATATAACAAAATGTTATCGCTGGGTTATGGGTGACTTTTATTTCCTCACCCATACTTTCTACAGATGCTGCGTGTACCCATGGAGCAGGTATTACTTGGATAAACCAGACAGTTAGGGCTGTAGAGGATCAGAGGCAGTGGAAATAATGGCATGGGAGTCTTCTGGAGCTGAATTTAAATAAGCCTGTCTTCCCCACAGAGCGTTCCTGCCTCTGGAAAATTGCCCTGGAATTTGGTTTTGAATCCCATTCGATATGTGCATGGCTTTGAGCAAGTTACTTTCCTGCTTAACTGCCTCAGCTGCAGCATAGAGGCGCTAAAGCTTCAGAGTTACCAAGCAGATCACAGCCAATAGTGATGGAGGGCTTACTGTTGCCAAGTGCGTTACATACATTATCCCCTTTAATTCTCACAACAGCTCAATGACATGAAGGCCATTGTTGCCCGCCCTTTACAGAGGAGAGAACCAAGTCCAGAGAGTTAAATCACCGATCCAAGGTCACAAAGAGCTGGAGTTTGAAAACACGTGTGTGAAACTCTAGACTTGTGTCCTTGACTATTGTAACATACTGTCTCCCCAGGATTGCTATAGGAATTTGAATAAGAGAAACTATATGAAAGCATCGAACTCTGCCTAATGCTTAGTAGGTGCTCCATAAATGGCTTCAGAAAGCATATGGGTTAAAACCGACCCTTTATGGGTGGATTTCAGATGCGGAAAGCAAAACTGACGATGCCTTTCTGATGATAAACCTCGGCAGGCAGCTGGGCTATGATGAGTTGTATCTAAGCTATCGTGCTTTGGAGCTCACATGCCAGCGTTGGTTTGTGCTATCTAATTGAGGTGACAAATTTTGAGCGGAGCTGGATCTGACGACCTCAGGTTCTGAGAGGTAGAGTGGGAGATCTGATGCAAACCTCACAGAGCCTGCAGCTGGGGGTGCACATGGGAATAGCATTGGAGTGAGGGGGGTTTAAAAATGATGCCGTCTGGGAAAAATGCTTTTTGAAGCAATAAAATGATTAAACCATGCTCTTCAAGCCACTGATCGAAGGTGTAGTTTTGTTCTTGTTAGACCAATAGCGTTGGTACAGTAGCCACCTGGAAAGAGAGTTTAAGTAAAAAGAAAAGAGTGATCCCATTAAAGTATCTTAAGACTTTCATGCTTTTTAAAATGAAAGAATCAGCAATGGATTTTATTTGGCACCAATCTCATTGCAGAGTTTGTTGGAACCGTTTTCAAAACTGCTCAGCTTTGTGATTCAGAATGCTGTCTTCACTCTGGCCTACCTGGTGGAGGTGTGTGGCTTATGTTACCGAGCTTTCACTAAGGTACGTGTGCATAGTTGTGTCAAATCCCTGTTAGGCTAATTACTTCAATATGGTTTTAAAATGGGTAATTCTACTGAGCTCTAATAAATATCATTGGAAAGAAACACTTCACATCTACATATATAAAAGCCTAAGTGACTGTCCGACTATTCCACCATCCGACGTTTGACCGTCCGATGGTAGCTATGACATGCATTGACCACCAGGGGGTAGATGCTCTGACTGGTAACTATGATGTGCACTGACCACCAGGGGGCAGGAGCTGCTGCGTTGCAGTGACTTGTCAGCTGTGGTTCTTGGGTGATGCACCCAGAACCAGAGGGGAGGGAGCCTGATTCCAGGATGCATCACCTAAGAATTGCCTTCTCGCAATCTGGGACCCCTAAGGGGATGACAGAGAGCTGGTTTCAGCCCTATCCTCACAGGACAAGCTGGGGGACCCCACCTTGTGCATGAATCTGTGTACCAGGCCTCTAGTATATACTAAAATGTCTTAAATATGCAAATTTGGAGGATTGGTAATGACATATTTTAGAAGAGAAGAGATTTAAAAAATATTTTTATTGATTTCAGAGAGGAATGATAGGGAAAGAGAGATAGAAACGTATTGATAAGAGAGAACCATTGACCCACTGCCTCCTGTGTGCTCCCACTGGGGATTGAGCCCTCAGCCAGGCATGTGCCCTAACCAGGAATTCAAACCATGACTTCGTGGTTCATAGGTTGATGCTCTACCACTGATCCATGCTGGCCAGGCAAGAGAAGAGGTATTTTGAATAAAATGAGATAATGGTCTAAATGACCTCTTAAAGTCCTTTTCAAGTTGACCCATGATTAGTGGGCTGGCCGTCACTACATATTATTTTATACCCAAAGTAGAAAAAAATTGAGCAGTCATTTGTAAAAGCCTGTGAAGAAAGAGCTCCTTAAGTCTCATCATTTATCTGTCTCCCCAGTGCTGGGTTCTCGGCCTCTGCGATTGTAATCTCATCTTTTGTCATCTTGCCTTAATAATGCTTTCCCTATTGCATTATCTTTAGATCCCCTGCCCAACACTGACGAAGTGGAAAACTACTGCTTGCCAGGGCATATAGCAGCCTTGTTGGAGCTAGTAGACACTAACGGAAAAGCAGGAGGCATTCCTGTTCCTTTACGAACAATATGCAAATCTTACTTTTCCAATTTCCAAGTTTATTTTCAAAGGGGTCTCTGTTTGTGCTGTTTTCTTGAATGTTCAGAATACTTCTTTATCCTTGTTGTTCACTTCTGTAAGCCCTTTATTTTCCTCATAAAAAATCTGATTTTATACCAAGGCTTTAATTCTATTTAAAACACTGTTGTCTCATTTCTTTCCATTTTGTGTCCACTCTGCCATGTTAAGTGTTCCGTGATAATTCTCTCTTTAGACTTTCTGATTATAAGCCATTACTCTGTCTGGAACAATATGCTTCCTAACTACCAAAACAATCAGCATTTTGTCTTTTTTTCAAATCCTTCCTGAAAAATGACTTTTTCCTTCTTTTAACTTAAAAAAATTGATCTATAGGACACAGCACTAAATAGGATAAAGAGATGCTCCAGATTAAAAGTCATTTTCTTTATGCTTGATTTATTTAAACATTTTCCTAGAGAAAGAACCATAATGAGTTTGAATTTTTTAAGTTGTCCAATATTGGTATTAATGACAGAGGACCCTCTACCAATTTGAATTCAATATACTTTTGGATTTGAATATTCACTATACATTATTATCCCCTCATAATCTATTATAACTTTAGGGACCTTCTACATCCTACTGTCGTCACCCTTTCTCATTTTTTAACTTGAATGAATGTTACTTCCAGAAAGCTTCAATCTAGGGTGTTCCCATCTACTTCATAGATAATGAGAAACTGTGAGAAATAAATAGCAGTATCTAATCAAGCCTTCTCTCTATTTAATAAAAAGAAAGGACATGGAAATGTAAGGGACTTAGAGACTTCTCTTTCTGTCAATCTGGCAGCCTAGATAACCTGAAAATTGCCCCACTTAAACACCAGAAATGCTGGATGAAATAAACATGATTTTAAAAATAGAGCTAATTTTATAAAAATGAAAGGAGATAAAAGTGCAGAGGAAACTGAGAACCAGAGGGGGAAGCATATAAGCTGATATTGTAGAAATCTTGAGATAGGGAAGGGGTGGTGGTGCTTGTTTTGGTAACTTAATGGCTTGAGTTTGAAAGCCAAACAGAGAAAGAAGATGAGGTCTTGGGACTATTTTAGGCTGGGAATTGGAATTGAGTCATCCCCAGCAGAAAGTCAGAACCCTTGAAAAGCTGTCCATTTGGTAAAGGGTGATTTGGAAATAATACATTCTTATATTGGAGGTGACAAAGAATGGGATCTGTATAATCTGAGAACTGAAAGATTTAGAGTAACATTGAGAATTAGTAAACATGAACCTACCTTTGAACATGTTTATAATTTGATTTACATTACTTAAATGCTCTGTGAACCCCCAAACTAAAAAGTCAAGTAACATAGGTATTAAGCAAGGACTAGCATTGGGGTGTCTGGCAGAAGCAAACCTCTGGTCAATCCTCAAACCTCTCTGGAGGGATATGCTTTTGGCCTAAGCCTAACAGGATTTCCACAAATAACATCCTGATGAACATGAGCTCAGAACCTAAAATTATAAATCATATGAAGAAATAATCCGCTATGAGCTAGATAACAGAGTCAGCATACAGGAACATTATTTTCCCCCTAAGGTTTTCCAATATTAGAACTATGCGATAGAGATTATAAAACATACTTTGAATGATAATCATGCAAAGGAGAATTAAAAACATGAGGAGAGATTTAGTCACTTAAAAAAACACACCCTGAAAGATTTGCAAAAACTAGGAAGTCTAGAAATGAATGATCACTGACATAAAAAACTTGATGGACAGGTTAAACAGCAAATTAGATATAGCCAAAGAGGGAATTGGTAAAATGGCAAGTAGAACTGAAGAAATTATATACTATTCAGCAAAGAGAGATGGAGAGATGACGATGAGAAAGAAGTGTTTCAGAGAAGGGAAAATAGGATTCTTAGCAATTCTAGAATTGATGAAGGTCGGTAAAGCTTTGATTCAGGAAGCACAATGAGCACTGAAAGTATTACAAATAAACTAAAATTTTACCTGCTCGTGTCATGGACTACATAAGTAAGGTACAAATTGATAGAACAACCAAGGCAAATGAAAAATTTTAAGAGCAAGCAAAAGAAAAGACACTTTGTAGATAGATGGACAACAAACTTCTCAACAGCACAGTGGAAGCCAGGAGATAATGGGGAAAATGTCTTTAAAGTTGTGAGAGAGAAAAATAACTGTTCACCTGGAATTCTCTACAGCTAAGCTATTATTTAAGAGTGAAGGCTAAATAAACTATTTGGGAAATTAGAAATTTCCTCATATATTTTTAACTGAAACAACACTAAAAAATGTATTACAATACATTATGAGGCCAATAGATAGTTGATACTAACCTGTCAGAGATACAAAAATTCTGAAGGAATAATAGCAAAATAATGCATTAAAACTCAAGCCTCATGACCTCGTGAGGATTTTCTTGAAATGTAATAGTGGTTTAACTATTAGAACACCTATTTATGTCACCGTGCTACCAGATTGTGGAGAAAAACTTTTATCATTGTCTCAGCAGATAGAAAAGAAACACTTTTTATTAATTCAACATCCACTTATGATAATTCTTGTCTAACTAGGAATAGAAGAAACTTCTTTAATTTGACAAAGGTTATTAATCAGAAACCTCTAGGAAACATTATGCTTAATGGTGAGGTTCCAGCAGTAGTCCCTTTACAATAATAACTAAGATAAGGATGCCCATTACCACTGCTCCTATTCACTCTGGTCTGCGTGTCCTACTAGTTCAGTAAGACAGGAAGAAAAATCCAACATAATTGGAAAGGAAAGGAAAAATAAAACTTTCAATTTTTGTAGATATGTGATTGTAAATGAGCCAAAGAGAATCTATTTATAGACACCTTTTTAAAACTTTTACTAGAGGCCTGGTACACAAAATTTGTGCATGGGGGGAGAGGAAAGGTTTTCCTCAGCCCAGTCTGCACCCTATCCAATCTGGGACCCTTCGAGGGATGTCCAACTGCCTTCTCACAATCCAGGACTACTGCCTGATTGCCCCTAACCACTTCTGCTTGCCAACCTGATTACCCCCTAACCACTCCCCTGACAGCCTGATTGATGCCTAACTACTCTCCTGCTGGCCTGATTGCCCCCAACTGCCCTCCCCCACAGGCCTGGTCACCCCCAACTGCCCTCCCTTACCAGCCTGGTCACCCCCAACTGTGTTCCTCTTTTGGCCTGGTCGCTCCCAACTGCCCTTCCCTACAGGCCCGGCCACCCTCAGCTGCCCTCCCCTGCAGGCCTGGGTCCCTCCCAATTGCCCTTCCTTGCAGGCCCAGTCGCCCCCAACTTCCTTCTTCTGCCGGCCTGAGCACCTCTAACTGCCCTCTCCTGCAGGCTTGCTCACCCCCAACTACCCTCCCTTGCAGCTCTGGTCCCTCCCAACTGCCCTCCCCTGCTGGCCTGATTACCCACAACTGCCCTCCCCTGCAGGCCTGATCCCTCCCAATTGCCCTCCCCTGCTGGCCATCTTGTGGTGGCCATCTTGTGTCCATATGGAGGCAGTCATCTTTGACCTCATGGGGGCAGCCATCTTGTGTGTTGGAGTAATGGTCAATTTGCATATCCCTCTTTTATTAGATAGGATTATTAGATAAGATTAGATAGGCTAGAGGTCTGGTGCACTGGGTGGGGGTTGGCTGGTTTGCCCTGAAGGGTGTCCTGGGTCAGGGTGGGGATTCCCTTGGAGTGTGAGGTGGCCTGGGTGAGGGGCCTGTGGTGGTTTGCAGGCAGGCCATGCCCCTGGCGACCCAAGCGGAGGCCCTGGTATCTTGGATTTATTTATCTTCTATAATTGAAACTTTGTAGCCTTGAGTAGAGGCCTGGGCCCACCAGGGCAGGTGGAAAGCTTGGTTTTCTCCATTGCCAGGGCCAACCCAAGCCTCCTGCTCTCTCTGAGGCTGCAGCCATCTTGGTTGGGTTAATTTGCATACCCACTACTGATTGGCTGGTGAGTGTAGCAGAGGTACAGTCAATTTCCATATTACTCTTTTATTAGATAGGATTATACACTACAATAGAAATTTTAAAACATGCAAAAATAATATTACACATTATAATAGAGACAAGCATTGGACATTATCTATAATAATAAAAGCATAATATGCTAATTAGACCAGATGTCTTGCGAAGGAAGCCTGGGTCCCAGGTGCCTGTGGGTGGCCAGAGGGAAGCCAGCCCGGGTCCTGGGTGCCAGAGGGAAGCCAGTGCCAGCAGCTGTGGGAAAGGAAGGCCTACTCTTGCACGAATTTCATGCATCAGGCCTCTAGTATTTTATAATAATACATTATAATAGAAATCTTAAAAATACTCAAAAATAATACTAATATAATATATATGTAGCAAAAGTATAAAAACATACATGAAATAATAAGCAGATTCAAATTAGTGCTACTTCAAGGAAGGGAGAAAGATTAGAGAGCATCACATAGGAACCTTCAACTGTTTCTGTGGTTTGAATTATTATTAAAAAAATGTAAAAAAATCAGAGCAAAATGTTACAATTTGATGAAGTATATATTTCATCTCTGTGTTTTTCTGTGTGCTTAAAATTATCCCTTTAAAAAGTAAGTTCCTTAGAGAGGATTCAAGATCCTTTAAGCAGTTGTACATATTTGTCTCTAAATCATTTTCTATTGAAACAGGAAGCTTTTAGATTTGTCTAATTTCTGCAGTGCTGAGAACCTATATCATTCCCTGTGGATAAGAACCAAATCCTGTGGTTTCAGTGTTGAAGAGCTAGCCATTAAATGAGAGATGGGGAGCCATTTGGAAATTTATAACATCATTTGTGGGCCATATAAAATTATCAACTTAAAAATTAGCCTGTTATATTTGATCAAACATTTCATTAACTCACCCCTAATGCCTTGGCAGGGCCAGACTAAATGATTTCTCAGGCCTTATATGGCCCTGCATTAAGTTGTGTGTTCTCACCCGGCTGGTGTTGCTCAGGGACTGAGCATTGACTTACGAACCAGGAAGACACAGTTCAGTTCTCATCAGGGCACAGGCCTGGGTTGTGGGCTCAATCCCTAGTAAGGGGCATGCAGGAGGCAGCTGATATGTGATTCTTTTTCATCATTGATGTTTCTATCTCTCTCTCCCTCTCTGAAATCAATAAAAACATACTGTAAAAAAATCACATGTTCTCAGTGCTGCAGTAAACTCAGACATACAAGAATGCCTTTAAGTTTTTTCCATTTTAGTTTTAATTTTATTTATTGAGGGACAGTTCGTTATGCATTTTTAAACAGTATTTTTAATTTCTGATGTATGACTCTTTTAGGAGCTGTTTTGACTTGGATCTGTTCTAATTGAATTGTAGAAATTGCTTAACCTCCTTCTATTCTGTTTTATTCAGGAGCGGGATAAGCTGTACTTGTCTCGCAGTGTTGTTCTGGAACTCCTGCAGGCCCTGAAGCTGAAATCTCCTCTCCCAGATACAAACCTCCTCCTGCTTGTCCAGGTGGGCCAATGGCTTGTTTGTAAGACTTTCATGAGATCCACTTATGTTTGCAAAAACAGGGAAGCTCTGGGGCATGTGCATAAATCAAATATTTCTGCCCCTGTGTATGCCAGGCAATATGCTTTACATATTCCCCTCACTTTATCCTTACAGCCATAGGAGACATTGGCCCTGTGTCATAGATTAGGAGACTGAGGCTTAGGGGGTTCAGTGACATCCCCAAGATCACATAGCTGGCGTAAGTTGGGTCAGCATCCGACCTCAGTGTCTGTTCATTGTGGAGCACAGTCTGGTCAGGCTTTCTGTCACTTGCCCAGGTGAGCATAACAGCTCTGAGCTTGTTGTACTGACTTCATCTCTTGCCTAGACGAATTTTGCTAAATGTCCACTTTATATCAGATCACACACTACATTGAAAACCTCCAGTGACGTTATATGCCTCACCTACTGAAGCCTTTCATTATCCGGACACATTTGACTACTCAGCAGTATTTCCCTTGACCAATATTTACTCACCACCTATTTTGGACTAGGTTTGGGGAATATAGAGATGAGAAAGGCATAGGCCCATGCCAGTAATAGCTAACCATTGTGCAGTATGTAAAGTACAACGGAGGAGAGAGTGGCCAACTTGCAGCCTGAGAGATGGAGGAAGGCACATTAAGCCATTATGAGCCTTGACCTGGCCCAGGTGCTGGGGAAACGGATATGAATAAGCCATGTCCCCTTCCTTCCAAGATTTATTATTTGATTGGTGAAGTTCACAAGTGAAAAATCTCCACCATAGTGTAATGGGTGTGTACTGAGTATGAAAATGCTGTGTGTGTAGGCATTTACCTGGAAAAAGAGGAGGAAGGATACCTGTCATTTGCCATTTAATCCACCACTGGGTCCCCTTCTCTCACTGCTATATAATACTCATCCTTAGGACCAGAACTGAGTTTCTCTCAAAGCCGTGAGATTTAATAAAGAGTTGGTGCACCTTCAGATGAAGAATGGTCCTCAGCTGTCTTTGAAGGGGTTCTGGGGGCACATAGAAGCTCTTTGGGGGCAGTGATCGCTGGAAGATGACAGCAGTGGGTGCCGGGCATGATGGGATCAGAATGAAGTGGCTCCCATTGAACCATGATGCCAGGCAGCCTAAGAGGAGGAGGAAGCAAAATCCCAGCCTGGCAATTTCGTGTCCCCGAGGTCAGGCGGGTGTTGACTTTCCCAGTGGGTTGCCATAGGCCAGCCCCTCCCGCTCACACATCAGCAGCTACACCTCTGACACAAGTGGCTGTGAAGATTAATGGGTCAACACTGATGTGGAGGAGAGGGCAGGAGCACTGGGCTTCGTGAATGAGCCATGAGAGAGTTAAGGCTCACGGGTTCAGGGTCTAGAAGTCACTTGCTTCTGATAGTGTTTTGGTTGGTGACCTGCCACCTCCAGACAGCTCAGGTCTCAGGCCTTGCAGGTGCTTTCCTCTGGGCATCGGGAAGCAGTCTCTTAACGGGCCCCAGTTTCTAGCAGAGCCAGTCTATGAGGCTGATCTTCTCGGGGTCCAGGCTGATGCCGTGAGTGCAGGGGTGGCCGATCTACTGTGAGGTCCATTAGTCAGCCATAATAAGCACTTGTCATGAGACAGAACACTGACAGGTTCAATTGCCCAGCGCTCAAGGGAACCATGAAAACAGTGATTATTACATCGCAGCGAGGTGAATAAATAACAAAAACAAATCGGTTTTAGGAAGGAAGAGGGCAAAAATGTAGGTTCTTCTGACTGGATGTGTTTTTTGGGCTCTCATATTCCATGTCGATGAATTTCACGTTCATCTTTTTTAAACAAATGTGTATTTGTCATTGCGTCATTCAACTTCATAAATCTAGCTATGAAATTATTTAGGTTGGAGAGGTATTTTGGAGACATTTTGAGATTGTGCCCATGAAGAACAACTTCATGAATGTTTCCACCTCCAACAAAGTATGTTAAGCATTGTGCCATTTTGAAGTAATATATCTTTGTTCTAAAAGCTTTAGAATAAATAATGAGAGAAATGAAAGGGAGGCGTGCTTAAAAGTTCCCGTGTCTGCCTGTGGTTCCTGGCTAAGTGGTGGAGAGAAGTCTTCTGTGGGGCCAATTGTGAGATGAAGAAGCAACTTTCTCTCTTCATGAATAGCACATCTTTTTGTAGAGCTTTCCTGTTCCTTTTTCTCTTGCCCTTGACTGCCTGGGTCCTCCACGTATTCCCTGGGGAATCGCACTGGGGCTCACCTGCTCTCTGGTGGCTTCCTCTAAGCCAGAGAATCCAGCCTGGAGTCAGAGAAAGCTCTGCCCTTTCCTGGTGGGACCCGTAGGCCTTGGCTCCCGGGGGACCAGCTCCCAACGTGGACACGTAATGTGTCTGAGGCTGACAGTGACGTCCTCTAAAGATATCAGGGACCCCATCTGAAGCAGTGGGGTGGATTTGTTTAACTGAAAATGCAATTTGGAAACAGAAAAGAAAGCAACATTTGAAAGGAAAACCTCCCCTGGGGAGCTGTCATACATGACATTGGCCCCATTAGTGAGAAGTCAGTTCCTCAGACCTTGGATTTACCCATCATTCTTTCAGCCACCAGTAAAACACTAGTGTTTCCTCTTCCTCTTGAATTAATAACTTAGAAGATGGATGAGTTGCTAGATATGGAGCTGTTTCTAGACTCTCATAGACTGTGCCTTTGTTGATTACCAAATACTCCATACTCTCTTGGTAAGCATCCCCATAAAGAACAATGAAACACTTGCCCAAGGAATATGGGGCAACCTAAGTTCTAAACATTTCAAGACAGTGAGCAGTCTGTTTGTTAATTCCTAGAATTTCTTCCTGGAGGCGGGTCCATGGAAACTTCCCAGCTGCTATCATGGTTGTCCAGCCATGACTCCTATTACTTGTTTTTATTTATATATAAAGTCAGGCGACCTTGGATGTACAAGTGGATTTTTTCTTTTCAGAAAAAGAGACATGAAAACAGGAAATAATTTGCAAAATAGAAGAAATTGTATGTCTTCTTCAGAATCTAAAATGTCAACCATCAGGGTGTGGTTGTTCTGCTCTGTGGACCAAGGCTGTGTCTTACTGTTTTTGCTCAGATCTGTTGACAGTTTTGCTCTCACCTGCAATGTTTTCCTTTCTGCTCGTCTGCTGTAGCTCCTTTGTGTCAGATGCAATTATAAGTGTTCTCAAGATGGGTTAAAGCAGAGTTTTCATAGAGGGATAGCCCACTAACAGCCACTATAAGGCTGCAGAAGCTCAAATCCAGAAGAACGTCCTCAGCTCCCATTATATGTCAAGAAAAGATATTCTGCTAATTTGCATATAGCACACCCACTGTGTGGGATATACCTGCATGTTCGCGTGTGAGAAATCGTGTGGGTGAAAGGTTTTCTTTCAAAGATAGGTTAGTTGTAGGCTGGAGGACAAAGAAGTGGCAGGGGCATGCTGCTGTTTTTAATTCACAGGTGTATGCATGGGGGGTTGTTAATGGTAGCTGTGTTTCTAACAGTCTGATCACTCTTTGGGATGAGAGGTGGAGATACTATTTTGAGTCTCATTTTGATAATGAATTTAGTAATGACACAATGGATACTGCGTTTCTCCTGTGTTCTTTTGTATTGGTACAGGCATGCCTATTTCTACCTGAAAGTATAAAATTCTTCCTTGTATGGTAGTCATCTTTCCCTCCCTGACTTTAGTTACATCTTTAGATTTTGAGCAATTCTATAAAATTATAATGGCGTTTTTCAGTCCCTGGTTGACAGCTGTATGAAATGAAGAGAGAAAATTTTACTTAGTTGTACATATCATGTTAAAACACACTGGATTAAAATGCATGGACAGAAAATGAATAGTAGATGGTTTCAGGCTTATGCACTTTTATACCCTTTAATATACCAGACTCTCTGCAGACCTCCATAACTTTTCGAGTGATTTTTAATTAATTGTGACTTCTGAGAGATCACAGAACAGACATTTGAATCTGGCCTCATATCTTGAGCCTGTATGGCTGACAACCTACTTGAATTATTTTTCTCCTTCCACTTGTAGGTGAGAGAGGCTTCTGCTGCTGGAGATCGAGAAGGTTGAAGTTTTGCTTCTTCACAAATCTTGCCTTGCCCTCGAGGGCATAGTCAGGCTGGAAGCATGCTTTAGGGGCTGAGGGCTCTTAACCCCCCAGGGACACTCTCTCGCCCTGGGCTCCCTTTCCTCACAGTTCTGTCTTGCCCTTAGCTTCCATTTGCTGTGCAATCTCTTGTTTCTGTTTTAAAGAAATTAGTTCAAATGTTGGTATCCTGGCAGAGGTTTGGGAACTTATTTCTAAGTAGTTTGTCTTAGATTGCAGACTCAGAGAGCTTTTGTAAATACATTTTATGTGGAAAACTGGCTGTCAGGATTTTGGGAACTCCTTCTTCCTGTAAGGAAGATTTTTTCCTTACTGGTTTTGGCCAAAGGTACAGGCTTTACTTTTTTTAAAAAAAATCCTGATTTATTTACTTGTCCTTGTATTAGAAATAAGCCCAAGTTAGACGAGCAGACATAAGTGTTCCTGAATAAAATAATGGAAAATTTTAGGTTTTCCCTGTTACTAGCTGGCACTTTCTTTGCCAGATTCGGAGTTACTGGCCAAGGCAATTCTTCAGTTTTCTGTAACTGTATTTGAGGCAAGAAGAAATGACAGAATGTGAGTGTGGAAATGTGTGTTCACGCCTGCCATGTGGCTTCCAGACACAGCTCTGCCTGCTGTCTCCTCCTCCCCTGCTCAGTCGCCTGCACGGAAACACCTTTTGTGGAGGAAAACATGAAGACCAGCTGGTGTAGCCTTGGCCATGAAGTCTAAGGGATTCTTGACCTCAGAAGGCCTTTGGTTAGCCCAAACCTGCCGCCTGATATAATGCTTTGATCATGACCCCTGGTTAGTGTGCATGTGCTGGCTCCTGTTCCTCACCCGACCTCCTTGGGCTTTTCTCTGCCACCCTGTCCCATAATACCTCTCCCCAGTTTGACATGGTCTGAGCCTGCCCCGCTGAGTTCATCTCGCCGGCTAGACCCACCTAACTCTCCTGTGCTCTTCCAGTGTGAGAGTGAAATGAATTAGAAGGCGCTGTCAGTGCCAAAGCTTCTTTCCGAGCCTCTGGACTCTGCATAGCAGCAGCTTTGGGTCCCACAGGGGTTGGGGCCACTAGGCAGAGACCAGGAGAGAGAAACTGACCAGGAAATGAAAGCTCATAGCAAACTCGATGGACTTCATGTTTAACCTTCCCCCTAAAACCATTAATAAAATAGAGGCCCAAATGCACGAAGATTCGTGCAAGAATGGGCCTTCCTTCCCCTTGCTGCCAGCACCACCTTCGCTCTGGCCGGAGCCACCTTTCCCCTCCAGCCTGGAGCCGCCTTTCTGCCTTCCCATGCTACCCAAAGGCCTGGAGCTGCTGGGGCAGTGCAAAACACTTGTGCCTGAGTATGCAAATTAACCTGCCATCTTTGTTGGGTTAATTTGCATACTCCTGATTGGCTGGTGGGTGTTGCAAAGGTACAGTCAGTTTGCATCTTACTCTTTCATTAGTGTAGATCAGTGGTTCTCAATCTTTCTAATGCTGTGACCCTTTAATACAGTTCCTCATGTTGTGGTGACTCCCAATCATAAAATTATCTTTTTTTTTTTAATGTATTTTATTGATTTTTTACAGAGCAGAAGGGAGAGGGATAGAAAGTCAGAAACATCGATGAGAGAGAAACATCGATCAGCTGCCTCTTGCACGCCCCCTACTGGGGATGTGCCCGCAGCCAAGGTACATGCCCTTGACCAGAATCGAACCTGGGACCCTTCAGTCCGCAGTCCAACGCTCTACCACTGAGCCAAACCGGTCTTGGCATAAAATTATCTTCATTGCTACTTCATAACTGTAATTTTGCTACTGTTATGAATCGTTATGTAAATATCTGTGTTTTCCGATGGCCTTAGGCAACCCTGCTAGCAGTTCTCAACCTGTGGCTTCCACTAGCAGGGTCGCCTAAGACCACTGGAAAACACAGATCTTTATATTACACTTCATACCAGTAGCAAAATTACAGTTATGAAGTAGCAACAAAAATAATTTTATGGTTGGGGGTCACCACAATATGAGGAACTGTATTAAAGAGTCACAACATTAGAAAGGTTGAGAATCACTGGTGTAGATAGTTGGGTATTGCATTAACTGGGAAATACCTGAAGATACTAGGTGTACCAGTTAATAATGCAAATATTTTTCAATAGATGGCATTACACATATATTGATACATATGAGATTTGATATGCATGCTATTTTGTTGTATTGACAGCAAGCTTCAAAACTTCATGTGTCAAATTTGCTAAAGATGTTAACATCATAGATATTTCTACGCTTAAAAATGTCGAATTTTGTGCCAAAAAAAAGAGCATTTGCGGGAATTTTAATTCATTACTTTATTTTGAAGAAAAAGTTATCATATATTTTGGGAAGCTTATAGTGAACATGTTTCATCTCAAGATACTTGAGAAAGCTGGTTTAAACAGTTTAAAAATGATGATTTTGATATGAAAGACAGAGAATGTCCAGGTCAACCGAAAAAGTTTGAAGACCAACAATTGCAAGCATTATTGGATGAAGATGCATGTCAAACTCAAAAACAACTTGCAGGAGGATTAAATATTGCTCAGCAAACAATTTCTGATCATTTACAAGCAATGGGAAATATTTTAAAGGAAGGAAAATGGGTGCCACATCAATTGAATGAAAGACAAATGGAAACCTGAAAAGTCATCAGTAAAATGTTGCTTCAATGGTATGAAAGAAAGTCTTTTTTGCATCAAATTGTGACTGGCCATGAAAAGTGGATTTATTTTGAGAATCCCAAACCCACAAAATGACAGCTGATCCAGGTCAACTGTCAACATGGACTGCAAGGCCAAATCGCTTCAGGAAGAAGACAATGCTCTGTGTTGGTGGGATCAGGAAGGTGTGGTGTATTATGTGCTTCTAAAACCAGGTGAAACCATTAATACTGATTGCTACTGGCAATAAATAATCAATTTGAACCACGCTGTGATCATGCAGCGACCAGAATGTGCCAGAAGACACGGCAAAGTAATTTTGCTTCATGATGACACACCATCACATACTTCAAAGACACATTAACAGATCTTGCCTGGGAAGTATTAACCCACCTGCCGTATTCACCAGACCTTGCTCCTTCAGATTACCACTTGTTCTGATTGATGGCACAAGCACTTTCTGAGCAGCACTTCAAAACGTACGATGGAGTGGAAACTGGGTCTCTCAATGGTTTGCCTCAAAACAAGAAAAGTTCTGTTGGGACAGTATCCACAAATCACCTGGAAGATGGGGGAAAGCGATGGATATTGCTTTTAATAAAGCACTTTTGGTATTTCTCTTGAAATTATTGTTTTCTTTGATTACAAAATCTGCCATTATTAACCGGTACACCTAGTATCTGAAAAAGAAGGAAATTAAATTGTAACCTGACAAATCCATCCTCATCATGATCTCAGTTATACATAATTGATGAATCACTTCATTTCACAAGCTTCTGAGCCCTTCTGAGGTATGAGGCGTGAGTCCAGTGCGGGGACGAGGTGCATCGAGGCTGTGAAGAAATAGACCCATAGGCCATTGCAATCTCATGTCCTGACTACTGCAATGGGGGTACGTGAGAAGTCCCGTGGGACACAGCAGGTGTGGGGGCCATTATCAGAGCAGAGAGGCGTGAATGAAGTGGCGTAAGGAAGACCAGATACGCAGGGGACTTGGCGGGCAAGAAACAGCCAGAATCCTTTTCGGTTTTCATTCTCAATGTACGATACAATGTTAGAAGTCTGGAAAAACCTATGAAAATTCAGTAACTGTCAGGTCGAAAATGGACCTGACAATGCTGACAGCTTTCCTTTCTTCCTTGACCAAATGCACGTTTCCGGTGCCACTGAGCTGTCTGGGTAGAGTAGGAATCACTGTGTTCATCTCTGTACGATGATTCTGAATTTCTCATAGGAATCAGCTGTCATGATTACCAAGTACCATAAATCCAGGGCAGATTGTCACGGGATTAAACACTAATGAATTTAAGCCACGTTAATAAAATGATAAAGTACTTATTACTGTCCAAATGCCCTTAAAAGTAATTATCCTTTCAATTTCTTATTAGTTTATTTGTGCAGATGCTGGAACCAAACTAGCTGAGTCGACAATCCTGAGCAAGCAGATGATCGCCTCTGTACCTGGAGTAAGTCCCCACTGAATTAATTGTCTCCGCTTATGTTTTCTCATTTCTTCATTTAGCAAAGAGGTATTTTTGGCCTGTGTCCTGGTACACTTTGATAGGACAAACACTGTAAAATTGAAAACATAGTAACATCTTTTTAAAAAGAGCACTAGTGAAAATTTAAATTAATTTCAGCCCTTGGAAACATTTAATTCCAATTTTACTCATGGGAACATGAGTAAAATTGAAGCAGCTAGTTAAGGAGAGGAAAGGAATTACTAGACATAAAGAATAGATTTGGCATTGACAGTGTGGCTCAGTTGTTTGGAGTGTTGTCCCAAAAATGTTTCGGGTTTGATTTTCGGTCAGGGCACATACCTAGGTTGTGGGTTTGATCCCTGGTCAGGGTGCATACAAGGAGGCAACCAATTGATGTTTCTCTCTCATAGCGATGTTCCTCTATTGTCTCTCTCCCCCTCTCTCCCTCTCCCTCTCCTTCTTCCTCTAAAAGATCAATAAAGATATATTCTCAGGTGAGGATTAAAAAAGAAGACAAAAAGAATAGATTTGATTAAAGTTCCATTTTTCCAGAACCAATTTTTCTATACTGGCTCTCACTAGGTAATTTGATTTAACTATTTCTAGAAAGAAATAAGCATTGTAATACCATTTTTTCCTTTATATTTTCTTTGAAAATTAAAAAAATTTCATTATTCTCAACTAGTGAACTATTTGGTAAAATATGTTAAGGATTAAAGATGAGAAGCCAGCAAGTTTACTAGAACAAACTCAGAAACTTTAGGGATATTGTTTATTGAAAACAATTATTTAAATTTTCAATAGAAAAAAATTAATAAAGAAAAAGGATCGCCTATAATTCCTCTGCCTTAAAATGAGAAACTCTGTTGTTTTATAATATTTTTTCATGTTTTGATCTGTACAGTATCCTAATTAGCTTATTCCCATATTGTTGGAAATTTATGTACTTTCCACTTCATATATATTTACAAAGATTATATTCACCTTTATTTTGAATTATATCCTATTTTGAATTATATCCTTTAATTAAGGATTCACTCCTTAATTAAAGAGTAGGGATATATTAATGGTACATATTCTCATATTGCTTTTAAAAAATTGTGGGAACCCCTTTTCATATCCCGCACGATTCAGGGTCCCCGATTCAGGGTTCGGGTTTCTGGAGAAGGCCGAATACAAATGAATAAAGAGACTCAGAAAAATTTAATTTGGAAAATGGGGGCCAGGCGGTAGTTCAACTCTAGTGGCAGAACTCCCTCTCGCTCTGGCTTCACCACTCCTTTTATTAAGATTAAAATCATAAGATACATCTGTATTCCCCAGGCCAGAAACACCAGTAAAAGTCAATCAGTAGATCTTCTTAGGACTAACAGGTGGGGCTGCTTCAACCACCAACATCCCAGTAACCAGCTCCAACCCCTCAGAGCAATCAAGGTTGACCAGCCCGCCAAACTCCCTGTCCATAGCTTTCTATTATTAAAACAATGATTGGCTTCTAGCAAAAAGTGTTTTATTAATTTACATGTATAAGTATATCAGTTTTACCCATAACACTAAGCAATCTTTTTAAAACTACTGTTTATATTTTTTTGATATATAGGAGTTTTGAGAGCAGAAAAAATAATCATTCAATGGAGATAATTTTACTGCTAACATTTCAATGAATTTTCTTTCTCTTTTTCTGTGTATGTGTTTAAACACAGTTTGGTTCATATGGCATAAGCATTTTCCCCAAAGTTTAATGGCTGCAGAGTATTACCTCATACGCATGTGCCATAGAATAATGATAAAGAGTGCAGGGACTAGAGTCACAGCAGAGGATGAGGTCTGCCACTTACTGGTATGTGATGAGGCAAGTCAGTTAGCCTATGATTCTTTGGTTTATATTATCTGTAAGGGATATTAGGACCCAATGTCAAGGAATCAGGATTGAGTAAAATGATGGATGTGAAGTATATTAGTATGTTGCCAACATGCAGTAAGTATTGAATAAAAAATAACTATTAAAATGAATATTAACAAACATTAATTATTTTTGGATATTTTAGTTATTTTCAATATTCTGCAATTGTAGCTAATATGTGATAAACATCTTTTTGCTTAAGTCTTTGTCCATATTTTAGACTATATTTTTATAATAGATTTCTGGGAGTATAATTACTAGACTATGTTTTTTTTAAGAGTTCTTAATAGTAATTCGGATAATGCTATGAGATAAAACGCCAATGCTCAGTGACTCAACACACAAAGTTTATTGTTTGCTCATGTGAAGTTAAAGTGGGTGTCTTGATTAGTAGAGGGAGGAGGCCTTCCATGTGAACATGTAGGCTTCAGGTTCCTTCCATTGTGTGCAGTCCTCCACAGGCAGCTGATGGTTGGGAAAACAGAGGAGACTGGCACACAGATGGTTTCCATGCGCCAGAAGGGAGATGGTTCTGTGAGTAGCTAGCCAGACTCTGTTGCACATTCACTGGTTTCCATAGTGTTTAGTTCCCTAAAATTCAGTATTTGCTACCTATGTGATAGCTCAAAAATAATATCCTTGCCTAAACCGGTTTGGCTCAGTGGATAGAGCATCGGCCTACGGACTGAAAGGTCCCAGGTTCAATTCCGGTCAAGGGCATGTACATTGGTTGTGGGCACATCCTCAGTGGCAGGTGTGCAGGAGGCAGCTGATCAATGTTTCTCTCTCATCGATGTTTCTGACTTTCTGTCCCTCTCCCTTCCTCTCTGTAAAAAATCAATAAAATGTATTAAAAAAATAATATCCTTAATATATAAAAGGTTTATTGGAATCCACAAGTAAAAGACTATTTCAATAACAACAAAAGAACAAAAATAGTTATAGGAGTCACATATAGAACACTTTCCAATGACCAATAAGTCATTTAAAATATACCTTTTACCTCACTAGCCATCAGTGAACTATAAATTAACACAAAATACTAGGATATTAAAAATATAAAAGTTAAAATCAAGTAGCAAATCAACAGGTCTTTCTTAGTGAATAAAGGTATTGATGAATGATGAAGTGAAACAAACATTCTTATAAACTCCTGGTGGTCATGAAAAATGGTACAGCCAAGTATTCAGATGGCTTGCTGAAGAACAGTTTGACCGCTTACTTTTGTAAATGTTTGTGAAAACACTTGTATGTGCACATAAAGAATTTATACAAGTGTATTTATTAAAGCGGCATTTAAAATAGCAAATATATGGAAATATAATTAACTAGAGGCCCGGTGCACGAAACTTGTGCACTCAGGGTGGGGGAGTCCCTCAGCCTGGCCTGCAAACCTCTCGCAGTCCAGGAGCACTTGGGGGATGTCTGACTGCCGGCTTAGACCCACTCTCTGACAGTGGGATATCCTTAGGCAGCCATGAGCTTGGCTTCTGGCTGAGAGGTGCTCCCCCTGTGGGAGTGCACTGACCACCAGGGGCAGCTCCTGCATTGAGCGTTTACTCCCTGGTGGTCAGTGCATGTCAATAGAGATCAGTCGTGCCACTGTTTGGTCGATTTGCAAATTAGCCTTTTATTATATAGGATGTCCAACATTAGGGTTTTGTTTAAATAAAATAAGGTGTATCTATAAGATATACTATTTTGTGGCTACCAAGTCAAGTTTTCAAAGAATATTTAATAAACTGGAAAATGCTTATGATAGATTTAATACAAAAGCAAGTTAGAAAACAACCTCAGCCTTAAAAATATTGAGTGTATGTGTGTATGCTATATGCATCAGAAAGAACTTTGAAGGATTCAGTCACAGCGGCTATCTCACAGGCAAAGGACAGAATTAGGATTATAGTGAGTTTTTTTTCTTTCTACTAATTTGTATTTTCCAACTTTTCTACATTGCACGTTACTTTTACAACTTAAGCAATGTAACTTTAAAATCAGACATAAGTTTAAAGGAAGAATTGGATATGTTTCAGTTCATGTTTTTGGGTTAGAGTATGTTTTCAACACCTTTATCATCAGTTTTCCTATTGAAATAAACATAGACCTTCTAAAGCAAGTGGAATGTGACTGTGTGTGTGTTTTAAATAACACACCTAAGGTTATACTGATTTTTTGCAGATTTAAATAAAAGGGGTGTGTGATATTATATGCTTTGTTTTATAAGTATATGTAGCTCTCTAAGGTTATCCTGACTATAAAGTATGTTTTAAGGCTTTTATTAGATGTAGTTGCTGGTCTCTAGAGCAAACGTAACTGAGTAATAGTAAAGTCTTTGCTCTAATTTTCTTTTTCAATTTAAACTTAAAAGACAAATATTAAATACCACTCCTAGTAATTACTTTCTGTGACATTTGCTTATGTGAGAAGGAACAAAATATTGCCTGTGAAAGGAACAAATCCCTTTCAAGGCAGAGTGTGTGCTTCTGTTTGCATGACATGTGAAAGGTCAGAGAAAATGGAATAAATCGGGGGGAAATCCTTTCTTGCCTTAAAGGATTAATATTCCAAAAGCAGGGGCACAATAACCTTTTATAATTCCTTCACTTGATTTAAATGAAAAGAAGAAAACCTTAGCACATACGAAATGCTTGGAGAACTCTCCTGCGGAACTGCCAGTGACCTTATTCTCCTGTTTGTTATCCTGTCAGCGGGACTGGCAGGCGTAACCTCCCAGAGGAGAGAGGGGGTGATACAGGTCAGGGCCGGCAGATGTACATGAATATGGGAAAATGATTTCTGACTGGGTGAGCTAGTTAAATATATAATGTTCCTAAAGGAAGCTAAGAAAGGCCTGAGCACAGTATTCAGATGGCTTCAAAGATGGCCTGCTTTTGATCCACAGTAAACCCCACCAGAGCTCTCCCATGCGGCTTTGATGTAGCAGCCTGTCCGCTCATTTTCCTTTTCTCTGCTTAGCACCCTAACTTCACTGCCTTCCCTGAGAGAACAGGCTTATGCCATTTACTGACCTGAAGCACAAGTATGCTTTCTTCTCCTAAAACCTCCCACACATGCCGCTTGCGTCTGGGGAAGATGACCGTTTTGTTTGTTTATTTATTTACTAGAGGCCCGTTGCATGAAGATTCATGCAATAGGCCCTCTTTCCCCTGGCTTCTGGCACCGGTTTCCGCCAGCACCCAGGACCCAGGCCTTCCGCCTTTGCTGCAGACTCTGGCCAGAGTTTGCCGTCTTCGCTGCAGACTCTGGCCAGAGTCTCCTGTCTTCATCTTCACTGCAGATTCCAGCTGGAGTCTTCGCGGCAGGCTCTGGCCGGAGTCTGCCATCTTCATCTTTGCTGCTGACTCCCACTGGAGTCTGCCATCTTTGTCCTCGCTGTGGCCGGAGTGCTGCTCCTGTAGATCCCTTTGCCCCCCAGCCCTCTCTCTCATAGCAGGTGTCCTTCCCCACCTGGCCACTCTGTGCGTAGAGTAGCTGGTCAGCAGGGCTGCTGCCATCTTTGTCCTTCTAATTTGCATATACCTTCCTGATTGGCTGGAGGGTATTACTGAGGTATGGTCAATTTGCATCTTTCTCTTTTATTAGTATAAATCCCTAGCAAGAACACAGCAGTAATACATTTATCTACTCAATAGTGTACCTGCCATGTATGAATTGAGTTATAAATGACTTGACTTGAATATAAACAGTCTGGCTCTTTCGGCAAACAATATTAGTTTATATACTTTTTAAAAAAAATTAATTAATTAATTTAAAAATATTTTTTTTGTATTGATTTCAGAGGGAAAGGGAGAGAGAGAAACATCCATGATAAGAAAGGATCACTGATCAGCTGCCTCCTGCACTCCCCCTACTGGGGACTGAGCCTACAACCCAGGCCTGTGCCCTGACCAGCAATCAAACTATGACCTCCTAGTTCACATGTTGGGGCTCAGCCACGTAGTCACCGGCTGGGCTATATGCTTTTGTTTTTAATGGGGAAAGTCAAGATTCTGCTGATGGAATTTGGTGTCACGTATTTTATGAGTAGGGAAAATACATCACATATTTTATCACGCCCTAGAGTGATAAAGTGTTACTGTAGTTTTAGTGTGACTCCTGTCCCGAAGACTGATGCTAATGGCTTTACATAGGCCACATCTTCGGATAGCAGCCGCTTGAAAAACAGTCCCCCCAAACCAGCGAGGTTTCCCAGTAGACACAGGCATGTCGCCCTGTGTCCCATTGGCTGCTGCTTCGCTCTCCACCGCAAACCTTTGATCCATGTTGGTCCCCACTCCGGGCAGACAATCACAGACTGTGCTGAGAGTAATGGAGTGAGTCAGAAATCTAGAAAATGAAAGAGCTCCTTAGCAAACAGCGGGCCGTCAGAGGGAGGCAGTCACGGCAGCCAGGGCAGACACGAGGCTGTGACCTGAGCCCACGCCCAGCGGTGTCCTTGTGTTTCAGTGTGGCACGGCGGCCATGGAGTGCGTGCGGCAGTCCATTGGCGAGGTGCTGGACTTCATGGCAGACATGCACACGCTGACCAAGCTGAAGGTAAGAGCGCTTCCCTGCGCCGCCACTTAGGCTAACGAAACAGTTTGAGAGACGTACACAGACCAGGTGGGAATTCGCTGTTCCCTGGAGGCGCCCATGTCTGGGAGGCTGAAGACCCGGGTCCTACCGCTGCCAAGAGCGAAAGGAGAAAGGAAAGGATGTTTACGTGGCATCGGCCGTGTGCATAGCTTTATTTTTGCCACCCATTCAGTTCTCCCAATGCCCCCATGGAGGTGTTGTCCCCATTTCACAGATGTAGAAACCGAGGCCTGAAGCGCTGCAGTCGTTTGCCAAGGTCACACTACCATCATGTGGTGGAGTCAGGGCTGATCAAAGATTGTCCTGATTCCGTTCGGATTGCACCTCATTTAACTACCTAGAGCCTCAGTTTCCTCATTTGCAAAGCAAATCGAATGATACCCGCCTTTGCTAATGGTTACAAGGTTTAATGTGAAATAATGCACGGGAAGAGGCTTGCAGGCTGTAACACATTATGCAAACATAAGCCATTTATGGCTTTTACCTGCATTGAACCTATCTTCTTCAAGAAAATAATTAAAGACAAGGGATAGAACAAACCGTAATCAGCAGATGGGCAAGTTCCCAGTGAAATTGTTGAGCTTCTTTGCTGGTTTTGCAGGGTGCAAGGAATTGCTGATGCAAGTCAACTTCCCTGCCGTGAGCCCCAAAGATTGATAGTCTGAGCGATTTGAAGCAGGCCCTGGGCAGAGGGCAGAAGAGACGCTAACCATGGCCCAGCGAGCAGCCAGATGGCAGTCTGGCACTAAGTGATTCCTTTTTGATAAACAGGATCTAGTCGTGCCAGAAGCTCGTCAGCTAAAAATATGGCCCCTTCATCACCCAACGCAGTGGCCACACTCTGCTCAGATGGTCTGCGTGTTTCTTGGGACAGCAATAGATCGGCACGTCCTGGTGGGAAGTAGAATCAGAACTTTAAAGTGATGATCTCTCAGGCTATCCAAACCCAGGCATTTGCAAGGGAGCTCCCCTAGCGTTTGATCCCACGCTGGTTACTGATTGCCGAATCGGGTTGCCTACACTTAAATGGCTTCCATGTACAAAGAAGAGGGGACAATTGTTACCTACATATTTTTAGCTCATTTTAAACAGCCACTTTCAAAATACAGAGAAAAAGGAATAAGAAGAATCCATGATGATCAAAAGGCCGGGGACTACAGACATAATCCACCTCTCTAGTTTTCCTTTGTATTAGCAAGCAGATGAGAAAGGGCAAGTGGCAAGTGGCTTATCTAAGGCCATGCGACTAAGACAGAAGGAATGGGTCTAGAACCTAGGTCTCAACCCGGTTCAGGTCTCTTTCTACTCACTAAGCCACACCGAGTGAAGATATTTTTCTGGTTTAACTCAACAAATATGTAATAAGCATCTATCTATTCTGTACCTAGCACTATTTTAAGCATTTAGGATGCAGCGATGAACAAAAACAAACACATTAGCTGCCCTAATTTAATTTATAGTCTGGTAGTGGAGGCCACGTTTAAAGAAAATGTTACACAAACTAAAGTAAAATCGTGACTTTCACAATTGTATGAAGAAGGGGTAGACAGTGGCATAAGAGCTTCTAATAGGATGATATGGCCTAGCCAGGGAGGAAGTCCGGGAAGGCTTCCTGGAGGAAGTGACATGTAAGCTAAAACCCAAACAATGAATAGTTAATCAGGTGAAGAGAGACAGGAACAATATGTTCGGCAGCAAGAACAGCACGAATGAAGGCCAGTGATGGGAGGGAGCCACTGTAGCGGGACCGCGAAGATGAAGAGGTAGGCTTCAGAGCTCTGCAGCAGCAAGGTCATTCCAGGCATTTTAGGTTATGCAGAGGAATGTTTTTTTCTTCGTCCTAAGAACAGTGGGAAGCCATTGACGTTTCAGTGGGCTGTATGCTTGGGAGTGGTGACGGGAGGTGTGGAAATGACAACCTGATCGTTTTAATGCGTGACCCGGAATGTCTCAGGTACTCTGCCAAGGTCACCAAATAGCATTTGGTTTTGTAGAACCACATGAAGGCGTGTTCCCAGCCTCTGCATGAAGACACCTTTGGTGGACATCTCAAAGTGGGGCTGGCCCAGATCGCAGCCATGGAAATCTCGCGGGGCAACCACAGAGATAACAAAGCTGTGATTCGCTATCTGCCTTGGCTCTATCACCCCCCTTCGGCAATGCAACAAGGGTAAGACCCTAATTATTCAGGCGGTGAGGGTACGTAAGGCAGGAAGCACCCCGAGTTTCTTCCTTGGGCTTAGTGAGAGCAAGTGATGCCCTGAAGGTTCCTGGGGATGGGATACGCTTGGTTGGACAGATGGGAATGGAGACCATTGGCATGCTTACTGGCTAGCCTGGCAGCGTTTTTGAGCTTGGGTACCTCATGACATGGTGCCGGTAAAAGGAACTGCCTTCACACAAACCCTGTCTCCCTGAGGGGTGGTGAACACGTGGTGCTTTATCACTTCATGTTTTTTCTTTTCTTTTTTATTGTTTAAAATATTACAAATAGTAGTACTATGTTTCCCTTTTCCCCCCCTTGACCTCCTCCAGGCCCTCCCAACGCCCCCAGCACATGCCCTGTCCTGCCACCCGCCCCCCCCCCAGTGTCTCATGTCCCATGGTTATGCTTTTATGCATGCATACAAGTCCTTCGGTTGATCTCTTGCAGCCCCTCACCCCCCATCTCCCCTGCCTTCCATGCTTCCTTGCCTCTATTATTTTTTTGCTTTTATTTTTTTAATCTTTAAAGTATTACAAATCATAGTAAATATCTTTCCTTTTCCCTCCCCCATTGGACTCCCCCCAGCCTCCCCTACCCCCTAGCGCATGCCCTCACCTGCCCCCCCCCCTACCCCATTGTCTTTTATCCATTGGTTATGCTTATATGCATCTGCATCTATTTTTATTTCCCCCATTTTCTTTCTTTAAAAAAAAATATTGTCTCTACAGACTGGAAATAAACATATGAGCACAAGAAATCGCTTTACCACTTTAATTCTTCATTTCAGCTCATGAATAAGTCCCTAGGTATTTGTTGAGTACTTATATAGCTTCATGAGCTGAGATGGTAGCTAGAGCAAGATCCACAGCAGAGATGACATAAGAGTGCCAGGAGGTGTGCACCGTGCTCCTGCCTCTGAGGGAGGACAAGAAGAGAGGTGCCCGTGGTGGTTTACTTGGGAACTCCAAGCAGAGCCTGCCACTTCGCTGGCTGACTTCCTGGCTAGAGTCAGGGTTTGGAATGGGGGGTGAGGAGAGCAGGAGAAAATAATTGGAGAGTGGGAAAATGAGGGGCTGTGTGTTGTACCTTCTTCTCTATTCCCTCCCCTCCGGTGGGGATGTCAAACTTTCTAATGAGAAGAAAGGAAAGAGTCTAGAAAGAGACACCAGTCAGAAAGGCAGTAGGCTTGTGGAAGAATGGCATTTAATCCTGTGTCACCAAAGGCTGCTCTTTGCTCAGGAAACTTAGATCCAGAATTAAAGTGGGAAACAACTCTCCGGATACACCATGTTGTTGGCACTCTGTAACCTTGGTGTTTCGTTTTATGCAACTGCCTACAAAACCACACTTTTAATCCCTTCCCTCCAACGAAACAGAGAACATAAAATCACCTTGAACACCTCCCTCCTTCTCTAACAGCCCGAAAGAATTCATCGAGTGTGTCTCCCACATCCGTCTGCTGTCCTGGCTGCTCCTGGGGTCCCTCACTCACAATGCCGTGTGTCCCAACGCCTCCTCCCCCTGCCTGCCCATTCCCCTGGATGCAGGTTCCCATATTGCGGACCATCTCATTGTCATCCTGATTGGATTTCCAGAGCAATCAAAGGTAAGTGACTCCTGCGAGATTAAGACCATATGCATCGAAATTGCTAATGGAAACCCTTATCAGCCAATTATGGTTTTTTTGAGAAGAAAATGCATCTTATCACAGGCCCTCCTGTGGATATTAGGAAAGTGACTTTGTGCTAATGCCTTATTTTAAGTTGTTTAAATTCCCAGACTATCTTTTCTTCCCCCTAAATTGTTTTCGGTTTCCTTTTATGAAGATAAATTATGGAGGCAAGCAAGAATCAGCTTCCTAGGCATTTCTGTCTGAAAATAATGAAGAAGAATAAGAGGCTGGAAATAAAATAAAAATTCTGTCATCGGTTTTTAGAACCAGATATGAATGGAGGAAAATGTATGCTCTACCTAATTCTTCATGTACCAGCTTCTCAAATCTCTAGGGATATAGGGAGACACAAAGTGAAAATAAGAAGGCAGTTGGGGACTCACTAAAGCACACATTAGAAGCACCTACACAGAGGAAGTTTGTAAATGTGGGGACAAATGACATGCTGCAGGAAATAAACTAAAGCAAGGCATCAGCCCTGAGCCAGTGCAAGCAAACTAGATACATTGGTGCTAATGAGCTCTGGGGAGCCAAAGCCCCTTCACAGAGCTTAGACCAGTGGTCGGCAAACTCATTAGTCAACAGAGCCAAATATCAACAGTACACCGATTGAAATTTCTCTTGAGAGCCAGATTTTTAAAACTTAAACTTCTTCTAACGCCACTTCTTCAAAATAGACTCGCCCAGGCCGTGGTATTTTGTGGAAGAGCCACACTCAAGGGGCCAAAGACCGTGTGTGACTCTTGAGCCGCAGTTTGCCGACCACTGGCTTAGACAAATTCTGGGAGGTCACGGTGGGTTTGGGCCAGGAGAGGCTGACTCTGTGACCAAACAGAGCACCCGTCCCAGTGACGGGGAGGAGGTTTCCAGGACAAACACGGCAGCCAGTTTCTGAGAAGCCAACCCAGATCTGTGTTTGATTCTGAGGTACTTTGTAATCTGAACCTTGACAAAGTTCCTGAACCTCTCTGAGCTCTGGTTTTCCTTCTGTAAAATCGATGCGCGGATGGTTTGAGCATCGGGGAGGTGATCTATGAAAAGTGCCTAGCCCAGGGCCTGGGACACTGTAGGTTCCCACTCAGTCAGTGCTTACCACTAGTAGGAAATATTGCTGCTACGACGGCGACTACTAATAGTGGGGCTATAATTATTCAGTGCTGGGCGGTGTGTTCATACGCATCGCCTCCTGCACGCCTCACCACAGCTCTCTGAGGAGGGCACTGTTGTCCCCGTGTTGCAAATGAGGGAACATCCTGAAATGGCAGAACAAGCATTCTTCCTAATGTAGTTTAAAGATGGGAATGCCAGTTTTATCAAAGGGCAAGGGGGTGGGTAGGTTTAGCCTGTAAACTCGGGTGTCTTCTCTGACGGAGTGAAGAGAAAACAGCTTGTTTTGAGGCGATGGGTCATGAGTTTGTAACCTGAGCTAAGCCTCCGGCCTCTGTCCGCTTGAATGGACTGTGCGTTGGCTGTGCCCCTTGCAAGGCCAAAGCCACAGAGCAGCCCCGCCCGCAGGAGGAGGTAACCGCTCTTCCTCCGCTTCCTCCTCAGACCTCCGTGCTGCACATGTGTTCCCTCTTCCACGCGTTCATCTTCGCTCAGCTCTGGACCGTCTACTGCGAACAAAGCGCCGCAGCTACGAATGTCCAAAATCAGAATGAGTTCAGCTTCACGGCCATCCTGACCGCACTGGAGTTTTGGAGCAGGGTGACGCCCAGCATCCTGCAGCTGATGGCCCACAACAAGGTGGTGAGTTTGCAAAGCCCTTCCCCTCCCGGCCGGAATCTCCCAAGCGTGTAGACCGCTCCCAGTCATCACTCTGTTTGCTTTAAAGATCTCGGCGGCAATATTACAGAAATGGATTGGTGAATCTTTACATTGTGAGCTGGGTGTCCGACTCGCGTAAGAATTGTGACTAAAAGCAGAATCAACAAGGCCGTTTTGTTTTCTCTGCCTAGTGCCAAAGGAAACGTAGGCGAAACATCTACGTTTGAGAGCTGTTTTGGTGCTGTACATTCAGAGAATTGTGAGAGGGATTCATATTTAAAAACAAAACAAAATCATAGCAAATTAGGTCACCCTACATGCTTATTCCACTCAGAGCTTATCCACAAGGATTGAAGCTCCCCAATCCTCAGACCCTATTCCGCTTTAAGGTGGATGCTTCTCCCAGTGAGGGGCTGCTCCAAACTCAACGGGAAACACCTGGGGTCTGGTTAGCAGGAGCCCACTGCATTGAGCATGCGTGGATTAGTCCTCAGGGGGTCCAGGTTGGAGGGAGGTGCAAGGGCTGGCAGAACCCAACAGGCTCAGAAGCCCAACGCCGCACCACCCACAAAAGGCATCCAGAGAAGATTTTTTTGAATGAAAATTAGTCTAAGAAATGTTTTCTTTTAGTTCTAATTGGAAAGGAGATTATATATGTCCTTTAGTGAAGCACATTCTTTTCTTTAGAAAAGCGGGTGTTATTAGACAGTTCCGAATGGGGAGAGATGTTTCAGTTCAGTCGAAAGGACATTTATGCGGAATTTGAAGTGCACAGACAGCTCTGACTGCTGTGGAGATAATACATTTATTGGATCATAGTGCCTGCGACTGCAGAACTTGGGGTCAAAACCCTCTGTTCTGTCATTTTACAGAAGATAAAATGGAGGCCTCTAATTTAAACCAGAGATCCAAAGTTTCCTTCTATGGTCATTTGTTTTTTGATGCCTTTACTACCTCTCCTTCAAAGCTCTTTTGATATCCAAATGTCAGTGAATTTTGTAACAACGTTATAAATGAATTTGAATTAACTTTCTTCTGAAAATTTCCCCCAAGCAAAAAAGCCAGTCTGGTAAAACCCCCTGGAGCGTTTAAAGTCCAGCCTGAGGCGTTCCCCACAAGGGGTATCACTGCTCCTGTATTTCTGAACTCTCGTAAGCATGGCTGCCTTTCCCATAGCGAACAAAGGCTCGAAGACAGAAGCAGCAAAGGAAACAGTCCCTCGGATGCCGGCACCCGAGAGAGGACGGAGTGGAAGGTGGGGGAAAGGACGGAAGCCCAGAGTTCTGTGGCTGGTCATGAAGGAAGCAGAAGCCATTGATCCCCTGGTGTGAATCACAGAGCAGATTAACGAGATCAATACCCGAATTCCGAGGCAGCCCTGAGCGGGATGAAGGCTTGGCGATGGGGAACCCTCTGGAGTTTAAAGATTCAGCTTCTGGCTGAAGCTTTGGAGGAGAGCAAGCACCTCTCCCCGTGGTCCCCGCATCCTTGTGCAGACACACCTCCCGGGCACAGGGCGGGGCTCGCTGTGGCTGCAGCTGTTTGCACGGTTTCTTTTCAATTAGAACTAATGTTGGTGTTTCTTGTTTCAGATGGTAGAAATGGTGTGTCTCCATGTGATAAGTTTAATGGAGGCATTGCAAGAATGCAATTCAACAATTTTTGTCAAGGTAGGAAAATCTTACAATTTCTATAGATAGTTTCTTTCTGCCAAAAAACACATGTGGATTCATCTCAATGTATCTTCTGAAGAGGGGGAAAAAGTGATTTAGTTTTAACAGTCAGAGCTGGGGGTGGAGGATTCAGCTTCACTAAATGCTTTTCATATTATTTTCTTCTCTTGCTCCACCTCTGAGAACTGCTCTAACTGGATTAAATATGTCGGACTAACTGGATTAAATATGTGGGACCATGATCGCATGCAGCATAAGTGATAAAATGTTACTGGGAATGCTGATCCGAAAATGACCCTCACCTATTGCCAAGATATCCAGAAAACGAAGGAAAATAGTCTGTGATTGACTTGTTAGCTGGTGTTTTTGTCTAAGATAAATTAGTTTTTGTTTCCAATATTACTATTCTAAACCATTGGACAGTCTAGGAAGGCAATCTAGGCATTTGTCATCTATCCAATGACGTTAGAAACCTACCAGTGGCATAAAAAAGGAAAAGAGGAAAGGAGAACTTGATTTCTCACTCACTTTATCTTTTCATTTCCCTTTCCCACCTATCATTCTACCTCTTCATCTTTCCTCTTCCTGTAGGACTTCTTTCTTTACTCCCAACCTCAATATTCCATTGTCTCAGCCACCATCAGCCCCCACAACCCTGAGGGCATCAGTTTGGAACCTTATAACTTGCTATTTTGCTCCTTGGTTGACTCCTTTAATAAAGGACACTTGTCAAGCTAACTCATATGATGATGAAGAAAAGCAGCCCATTTTGGGGGGGGGGGGGGGAATGACTGTTGTTAGAACATTGCAATGTAGCTGGTGTGAATGATAGTAGCCAAAGTCAGCTCTATAGAGAAACTATGACTGACACTTGGATGGATGATCATACCTGATTTTATTTGTCCCAGCTTTATTGAAGTATAATTTATATACAGTAAACTATACATATTTAAGGTATTCAGTTTTTTTTCTTTTTAAAAAATATTTTTATTGATTTCAAAGAGGAAGAAAAAGGGAGAGGTAAAAACATCAATGATGAGAGAGAATCATTGATCAGCTGCCTCCTGCATGCCCCCCACTGGGAAATGAGCCTGCAACCCGGGCATATGCCCTTGGCCAGAATCAAACCTGGGACCCTTCAGTCCGCAGGCCAACGCTCTATCCACAGAGCCAAACCAGCTAGGGCTGATATGTTTAATTTTAACGGAGTTGTTGTTTTGCCATCTGGCCAGATGTCTGGCTTCTTCCACAGCTTTAGTCAGTTTCTCTATTATTAACAATTAACCTTATGTTTTAAAAACACCTACCTGGAATTTATTTTCTAGAACATGAAAATAACTTATTTTCCATTAGTCAAATGTATGAAAGGATTTGTTTACATTTTCAAAATCCTTTGGGTCTTCTGTAGGTTACCAGATGTAATATTTGGCTGACTCATATGTGGTAAACCTTTAAGAATGATAAAAAGTTTTCCTTTGCATTTACAGTTTAATTTTCTATACTCTCTAATTTTTTTTATTTAGAAAAAGAAGTCAGTTATTAAAGAAAATACTTGGAAAGTTGCCTTCTCTACACTAGCATCTAATAAACTGTCTTAAAATTTAGCAAAATAGAGCAGAGGTATACAGTTTGTTAAGTCTTAAACATATATTGCACCTGTGAAACCATTACTACCATGAAGATAATGAACATCTTCATCACTCCCTAAAGTTTTCTCACACCCATTCATAACTACTCTCCCACCACTCCCTGCACGCCACCTTCCTATCTCCAGGTAACTCCCAATCTGCTTCCTGTCAGTATAGGTTAGTGCGCATTTTCTAGGCTCTGTAGATAGAAAAGGCTAATATGCTAAGTGTCCCTCCAACCAGGGGGCAGATGCTCAAGGCAGGAGCTGCCATGATGTACACTGGCCGTTTACAAAGAAAGGGCATCGCAGACCTGGCGCTGACAAAGCAACACTCGGCTTTCCCCAAGTGGGACACAGGCCCCGCCACCCCCCCAGAGAAACAGGCCACCAAATTGCAGCCAATGCTGTCGAGACCCCATGGCACAAAATGCGGCCCACAGCCCAGCCCAGCCAGGAAACAGTCACTGTGGGCTCTGGGTAATGACGTCACATAGCAACACCTGGCTTCCTCTCCCTAGCAACAAGCCTCCTGGCAGTTTCTTCAGCCCAGGAACACGGGTTGCTTTATAGCCAGGTTCAAACATTTTACACTTTAACCAAATGGCTGTGAAGCGTTTTCCTGTGCCTCATCTCATTTGATCTGCACAGAAGTCCTGGAGTAGGTAGATAGGAGACTAGATAGAATCCTATTTTCTTTTCATTAGCCATAAAACAGAGATTTAGAATGTTTAGAAACTTGACTGAAATGGTGAAACCTTGAAAATGACTTCAGGTTTTCTCACTGTGAAGAGTATAGTCAAACACCGCTGCAGTTAAATATTTTACCCTCTGTTCTCTCTGCATGATCTACAATAATAATCTGCTTTGTGTTTATATTTACTGTGTTGCAGACAATTACCTGAAAGAAAAGTTGGGGTGCTTCGCTGGGCTGGAAAAAGTTTAGCTAAATCAGAAAGCAGATCTAGTTAAGCAAGTTTATCAATATACTAGAGGCCCGGTGCACGGAATCTGTGCCTGGGTAGGGTCCCTAGGCCTGGCCGGCGATCAGGGCTGATGGGGGCCTTTCAGCTGCCAGGTGGGGCCTTCCTTTGTTCCATGCCAACCCCTAGTGGTCAGCGCATACCATAGTGAGAGGTCGAACTTCCAGTCAGTCAAACTCCTGAAGGGAGTTTGCATATTAGCAAATTGACCAGCAGGCATCAGGCCAACCACCTATGTCCCCTCCCCCTGGCCAGGCTGGCTGGACCCCACCCAAGCACAAATTCATGCACCAGGCCTCATATATATATATACTGAATAGCTATATTATTCTGCCTTCAGGGATCATAATAATCTGGCCACTCAGTGTATATAACTATTTAAGTTAACTGTTTATTCTTGAGTGATTTTTGGTAGTATTTATCTTTCAAAGACTTTGTCCATTTCTTTAAAGTAGTCAGTTTTATTGGGGTGAAGTTGTTCATAATATTTCCTTATTTATACTTTTAATATTCATAGTATTAGTAATTATGCCACTTTTTAAATTCCTGATGTTGGTGATTGGTGACTTAACTATTTTGCTGTTGTTGTTATTGTTCAGTATGAAAAGAGGTTTATAAATTTTAGTGAGCTTTTGATTTAAAAAAACACACATCATAGTAATCAGCTTTTATTTTTATTGATTTTCTCTCTTCTTTTTCTATTTTAATGATTTATTATGTTCTTCTGATTACATTTAATTTTTTCTTCTTCTCCTAGCTTGGTATGGTGGAAGTGGGACTTACTGATTTCAGATTGTTTTTTAATATAAGTGATTAGTGCTATAAATTTCCCTCTCAGCACAGGTTTAGCTGCATCCCGAAATTTTGTATGTTGTGTTCTTCTTTTCATTCGGTTCTAAATGCTTTCTAACTTTCCCTAGAAAATTGGTTATTTAGAAGTATATTTTTTAGTTTCCAAATATTTGGGGATTTTCCAGAGATTTTTTTTATGGATTTTAAATTTAGGTGTTTTTTTTTGTGGTTAGACAGCATACTTTTTATAATTCAAAGTATTTTAAATTTATTGAGACTTTTTTATGACCCAGAATATTGTCTCTCTTGGTACATGCTCTGTGTACACCAAAAAGAATGTCTGTTGCTGTTGTTGAGGGTTATTTTCTATTTTAGTTGGTTCAAGCTTATTAATGGTTTGTTCAAGCCTTCCATGTCCTTCCTTCTGTTTAGTTATTCTGCCAGACACTGAGAAAGGATGTTGAAATACTGCAATAATTATGGAGTTCTTTATCTTTTCGAGTCTACCAATTTTTGTTTCATGTATTATGATACTATTTTTAGGTGCATAAATGTTTCTGATTATGATGTCTTCATGTATTGAAATTATGAAATGGCTCTCTTTATCGTAAGTAATATTCTTGTGATCTGAAAGCTACCTTGATACTTATAAGATGGTATATCTTTTTCCATCCTTTTCCTTTTAACATCTCTGAATCTTTATGTTTAAAGTGTACTTCTTATAGGCAGTGTATAGTTGGGTGTTGGGGTTTATAAAAAATTTAATCTGACAATCTCTTTTAATTGGGGTCTTTAAATAATTATATGTGTTTTTGCGATCTTGGCTTAAATCTATCACTTGCTATTTGTTTTCTGTATTTCCCATTTGTTCTTTGTCCCTTAATCGGTCTTTTTCTGATTTCTTCTGGATTGAATTTTTAATGATTAAAATTTTGATATAATTCCCTCTTTTATTCCCCTAGTTTTTTAAGATGGAAGATGAAATCATTAATTGGAGAGCCCCCCCCTCCCCTTTTTTTTCAACCATCAGTGTTTAGTGTTCTAAATTTCCTAAGTACTGTTTGAGCTGTATTACTCCAGATTTTGATATCTTTTTATTTCCATTCAGTCCAAAATGTTTTCTAATTTCCCTTAGGGTTCATTTTTTATCGAGGGTTATTTAGAAGTATGTTTTTTAGTTACCGTATTAGTTTGATGGTTTAGTAGAATTTATTGTATATATTTTTAACTTATCACAATCCACATTTAAGAACTATGCCACTCTATGTATACTATAAGAATGTACAATATCATACTTTCACTTCCTGTCTCCTGGCTTTGTCATAATGTTACTTCTACATGTGTGATACACCAAACCATACATTATTATTAAATTTAAACAGTCATCTTTTAAAGAGGTTCACATTTTGAAAATATTTATAGCCCTGGTTCAGTTGGTTGGAGTGTCATCCTGTATACCAAAACATTGCTGATGCGATTCCCAGGCAGGGCACAGATCTAGATTGTGGAGTCAATTCTCAGTCAGGCAACTGGTCTGTGTTTCTCTTTTCTCTCTCTCTCAAAAAATAAATGAAATATTTGCTATTAGTGCCATGTTTCTATTTGTAATTTTCAGTATTCTTCATTCCTTATAGAGAGCCAAACTTTCATCTTCCTTCTGCCCATATGACTTCCTTTACTGATTCTGGTGTGGGTCTCCTGGTGGTTGATCTCTGAGCTTTTGAAAGACATTTTTGCTAGGCTTTGAATTCTTAGTTTGAATTCCTCATACTGTAAAGGTGTCGCTTCTTCACTATCTTCTTTCCTACATCGTTTCTGACAGGAAATCTGTCTCATTCTCAACTTTTTCCCTCCTGACTCTGTCTTTTTTCTTTGGCTGCCTTTAAGATTTTTCTCTTTCTCGTTGTTGTTAAATGAACTGTTTCGGTGTCGTTTTTCTCGTGTTTCTTGTGCTCGGGTTTGTTGGGCTTCTTAGATCTGTGAATGTGTAGTTTTCATTATATTTGGCGAAGTGTCAGCATGTTTCACCATCTCTTTTCTTCTGTGCCTCTACTTGACATACTCAGTATTCCTTTACCTTCCTGACTGTATTAAATATAGCTATAATAACTATTTTATTGTCCTTGTCTACTAACTGTCATGTGCCATTTTGGGGTCTTTTCTAATTGCTTGACTTTTCTTCTCATTATGAATCACATTTTCCTGCTTCTTGCATGTCTGGTAATTTTTTTTATTGAATTCTTGACATTTTGAATTGGACTTTCTTGGGTGCTTGGTATTTTTGCATTCTTGACATTATTCTTGAACTATATTCTATGACATAGTTGAGTTCCTTAGAAACAGTTTTATCCTTTGAGACTTGCTTGTCAGCTTGGTTAGGTGGGATCCGAGCAGCATTTTTGTCTGGGGTTAACATTTCTTCACCGCTCAGGTAACACCCTGAGTGCTCTACTTGAGGTAGTATGATTTACAAGATTTTCCTACTCTACTTAGTGGAAACCCAAGTTGCTGGTCCTATGTGATCGGCAGGGATTTTTGCATCTGATATTTTGGGGTGTTTTTTTCTTCAGTCTTGAGTAGTGTTGTCACATGGTTGGGATTCAGCTGAAGACTCTGAAGATCTCACAGACCCTCAGAGCTCTTTGCCTCTCTCTGCGCAGCTCTCTCCTCTGCACTGGGCACCGGGCGAGAGTTTGTGCGGCCTCCCTGGGCATCCGGCTCCATCCCCTCAGTTTAGGAAGACTGCCGGGTTCTCCACCCGGGGCAGCGGCCTGATGACTCCGTGGAGGCCGTGGGCGAGGCTGACGGCAGGGCCCACCTTGTTTGCTCCCCTCCCTCAGGCAGCACTGCCCAGCGTGGCTGCTGTTCAGTGTGTGAGAACCGTTGTTCATACACTCCACCTGCAATTTCCTTTGTTTCAGGCAGGAGGGAAACCGGGTCTTTGTTATTCCATCTTTACGGAAAGAGAGCGTCTCACAACCGATTCTAATTTTGAGGACTGGAGAAAGCATGGAGTGAAATGAATACATTCAGCCAAGCAGGGCATCTTCAATTTATCCTGTGGCATAAACCAAGATAAGAGAAAAGGGATCACTTTCATTAGGATGAAAAACAACCTTTTTTTTCCAACTGTCCTTTAGTTTTCCAGATAATGCTTCTGGAGAAGTAAATAACAAAACAGAAAACCCAACAACTTTATTATAACTTGACAGAGCCTAAAATAAATTACGCCTAATTCTTACTGACAGCTTGGTAGGAGCCACTAGCTAAAGGGGACTGAAATGAATGCTATTTGCTAAGTCAAAATAGCATTCCTGAAATAGGATGACTGCTGGGTTATATAACACTCTCAATAATAAGGAGATTTAACCTGAAGTCGTTAGTCATGTGACTTACCAATCACAAACCCGAGGTCCCTTGTAGGTAGGTATACTTTAGAATCTTATGGCCACATGTTACCTCAATGGGGAAATAATAAAATAAAATAAAATAAAATAAAATAAAAACCCTACTAAAACCAACCTCGCTGTTCCCTTGGATTGTCTCATACAGAGACAGCAGTGGGAGGAGTGTCCTCGGGGTCTGAGTACTCAGCATTCCCTGTCTCCTACCCTCCCTGTCCCTTGGGATTCTTAACAAGGGGCTAGTTCAGTTATTCTCCAAATATCAAGAGGCATGTGGGCCTGCTGCCACATCAGATAGGCCGAGTCAATACAATTCTGTAGACATGAGGACCGCGGGGTTTGGTTCCTGCTGTACAGACGCCAGGAGAAAGCGGTTTTCCCAGTTTATTTTTCCCAGTCTGAGCACACAGCCTCATCTGGCACCGACGGGTGTGATCCTGTAGTTTGTATCAGTGCTGGTGGCAGGGGGATTTCGGGAGAGGGCGTGACTTCCTAATATGTTGCATTTTAGTCCAATGACATCTTTTGGGACACACCAGCCCCATTTCTAAACACAGTGTTTGTATTAGAAACTGAACACTCACTGCTGCAGCATTAGCCCCGAGTTTAGAAGTCAACATCCCTGGAAGCCAAATCAGCAAGTTAGACACATCGATAGCACGTTGAAGGTCACCCAGCAGCCAGAGTTAGCCCTGAAACCAAAGCACAGAGAGAAATGGGATTTACCGCTTCACCAAGGTTATTATTATGTTTTTAATGTTGTGATGAATTAAATGAGACAGGCAGTCTGTGGCCATACAAGTGAAGAGAAAGGTCATTTATACACTGTCCCCCACCCCCAAGTCTCTCTTCCCGGTTCTCACTGTGTTCAACCCATCGCCGTCCCCCAGTTGGCCAAGCTAGAAACCTCAGCTTTCCCTTTGACCTTTTCCTCGATCCAAAGAGCAGACTAGTCCTCAGGCCCTCACAGAAGCCACCACACTGGCCCCTGCCTCCAGCCTCCGCGCCCGCCCGCACCCTCGTCTGCGGGCTCCGCCATGGTCATCCTTCCGGAGCACAGTCCTCAGAAACTGGGTTTGGAATAAGATCCAGCCTCCTCAGGTGGCTTCCCGATCCTCCGTGGGCGATGATGCGAGGCCTCGCCTCTGCTTTCCTAAGCTAGTTCTCCCGGCGCGCGCTCTCTCTCTCTCTCTCTCTCTCTCTCTCTCTCTCTCTCTCTCTCTCCACCTTCAGCTCACTTGGGCCCTCCTGCCTCCACGCCTCTGCACATCGGTCCCGGGCTTTGCTTCCTGGGGAGCTCTTGTGTCACTTCGCCGGGGCTGCTGTACCGGGGTGTGACGGGTGGATGGCGTAAATGACAGAAATGCACGGCTCCCCGTTCTGGAGGCCATCAGGCACCAGCTGGGTGGTTCCTTCTGAGGCCACGGAGGATCGGAGGATCGAGGCGGGCCTCGCCCTGCCTCCTGGTGGGCTGCTGGGGTCTTTGGTGCTTTGTGGCCTGTAGTCTCTGCCTTCATCTCACTCAGCCTTCTCCCGAGTCTGTGTCCGAATTTCCCCTTTGCATAAGGACACCAGTCATATTGGATTAGGAGCCTCCCCGCTGCACGAGGGTGACTCATCTTAACTAATTCCGTCTGCCGCGACCCCGTTTCTAGATAAGGCCGACCTCAGAGGCTGAGTGGGTAAGGATGACAGTATCTGCTTGAGGGGACACAATTCGACCCTTGGGAAGTAACACTGGGGGAAACGATAGGATGCATAGAAGCATATTCAAACAAAGAGAGAAACCAGCATTCTCAAACGTATGGGATCATAGCCCCTTTCTTGGTTTCAGTCCCACCAAACTCGGGTTCTGTGGAGCACACTTTCAGAAAGCTGCCTCCTGTCCCCGACATCTGGACTCGCCGGGCCACAGATGTTCAAGTTCACTTGTGTCCCGAGGGCGGAAAGGTGGCCGAGAGAGCAGGGCAGACAGCCCGGGCACTGGACCTCCTGGGAGGACAGGTCCCAGGCAGCAGAGGGGCCGGGACTCCGGCCGCCTGTGTGCTCAGGGCCTCCTCTCCGCCCGCCTCCCCCACCCCCCCCACTGCCTGTGCACCCACCCCTCTCGAACCCTGGCCCGACTCACTCCCTGGTCTCACCTTCCACGTCACACCAGGCAGCCCCACGCCTTGTCTGTTTCTATCACTGAAACATTCTGACCACTTTCCGGTGAGGTTTTCTTTCTTTTCTTTTCTCTTCTTTTTTTAAAAAAAAACAAACATTTTATTGATTTTTCATAGAGAGGAAGGGAGAGGGATAGAAAGTCAGAAACATTGATGAGAGAGAAACATTGATCAGCTGCCTCTTGCACACCCCCTACTGGGGATGTGCCTGCAACCAAGGTGCATGCCCTTGACCGGAATCGAACCCGGGACCCTTCAGTCTGAAGGCCGACACTCTATCCACTGAACCAAACCAGTTTCGGCCGGTGAGGTTTTCTTAATGACTGCGGACAGATAGTCGCCATGCTGCTCAGACTCGATTCTAAAGATCCATGGAGAGAATCCTGTTTCAGGAAAGTGAGGATTTAATTAAATAAATACACATTTAATTTCCCGTGCTTGATAGCTTTCAAGGGACAATCAGTCATTTGCTCTGAAGTGTGTGTGTTTCAGGCGCCAATCTCCAAATGCCACCAGCTCAGCAGGGATTGGCCACAGGAAGACGCTAGCTTTTTAAAAAATAAACAATGGATGGTTGAAACTTGTCTTAAAACATTTTTTTTTTTAATTGAGCTCAGAGAAAGGAAGGGAGAGGGAGAGAGAGGGGCAGAAACGCCGATGAGAGAGAGACAGCACCGATCAGCTGCCACCTGCCCGCCCCCACTGGAGGTCAAGTCCACAACCGGGGCGTGTGCCCTGGCCGGGAATCGAACCGTGACCTCCTGGTTCCAGGGTCAATGCTCAACCACTGAGCCCCGCCAGCCGGGCAGAAAGGCGCTTTGTTGGTAACGGGTACCCCGAAGCAGGAGCCCACATCCTTTGGTCATGTCGAAAGAATTCAGTGTGCCCTGCGCCCCTCGACTTGTTGAAGCTTATGAGGGAGAAGGGGAAGAGTCATAACGGCTTCTGTGTTTCTCCACAGCTGATACCCATGTGGTTGCCCATGATCCAGTCAAATATCAAGGTGAGTCACCCCTGCGGACAGATTCCCTCCCCCCCACCCCCACCCCCGAGAACAGCCTGACATTCCGAGGGCTCCTTTGCACTCCACTGACTGTGGAGGAAGATGAATTCTAGCTGCTCCTGCTCCCTGGGGGCCTTAGTACAGGGCCCGTGAGAGGCCTGCAGCCCAGGTGGCAGCGGGAGCCGCTGTCGATGATGGTGGGGGACTCAGGGGAGAGGGGGATCCCAGAGTCCGGGTGAGGCTCAGTGATGGACTGGAATGCAGGCTGGAAAGCTGCCTGCAGAGGGTCCCCGGGGGGTCTGGTCCCAGGCATGCCCAGTGCCATCTCCCAGTCGCTAAACCTGCCCTTCTGTGACGGGAAGAATTCTGTTAAGAAAGAATAGCGTTGATTGAAGGACAGAACTGAGCTAGAGGGAGCCTGTCCCGCCCCCTCATTCTACCCAAGAGGAAACCCAGGACCGGAAGGAGGAGTGGTTTGGACAGGGCCCGGCAGAGGAAGAGGCAGCTGTGATGGGGCCCAAGCCCCGCCCTGATTGGTGCATTGTTACCGCGGGCCCAGATCCGCCGTGACCAGGGAACAAAGTTAAGATGCCCTGGCCACCCGCTTCCCCCACAGCTGGGCCCTGTTATGGCACTGGTGCAGGGGTGGGGCCGGGGGAGAAGACAGAGCCTTCTCAGAGTTGGGGAGGGATGCTGGAGAAGGAGGGGTGACATCAAGGCACGCAGGCACCCAGAGAGAAATGCAGCCTTCAGCGGCTGCAGGCCGAGTCCCAACCCAGGGGTGCCCCTGTCTGGGGACGAGACCTCACCCCAGCCCTCGTTCTGCTGGGAAAAGTGCCTGGACTTCCGGGTTGCCCCTGCCCCACTGGGAGATAATTCGTGGCGGTTTGATGTGGAGGGGCTGCCAAGAGGAGGCCCCTGGAACTGGGTGGAAAGCTGGGAGACGTAAGAAAAGCTCGCAGCCTCGCTTCTTCGTGTGAATTAATGAGAGCAGAGAGATTGTGCTCACGACTAGAGAACGTGCCGAGGCCCGTTCTGAACCCCGTTCGCACACGCATCCGTACAAACACGCCACGAAGTGAGAGTTACTGCCCCACTTGGCCCAGGAGGAAATCCAAGCACAGCCTGGAAAAGTCTGTTCCCAGAGCTGTCCAGAGAGGAGCCAGGATTTGAACCCAGGGCGCCTGGCTGCCAGCCCAGGCCCTTCATGGCCACAGCGGGCGTCCATGGCGCACAGCCCCCGGGGGACACACACAGGCGCTGGCCATGCACTGACGCTGCTTTCAGTTCCCGGGGCAGTGCGTGAGTCAGCGAGGAACGGCATGTTTGGGTGGATTGGGGCCAGGGGCACTCTAAAAACATGGTACCGGCTCACATCCACCGCCCTGAGCGCTGCCAGATCCCAGAGCTGGCCTTCTGCAGGCCAGACAGCCCCCGGGCCACGGGAGCTCTGCCCAAGCCCAGGCTGCCCCCCCCCCCCCCCCGCCCCCCCCCCGTCCACTGTGACGTCAGGAGGAGAGAATTAAAAGAAGTGTCCGCCCTTCCTCCCCAGCACCTCTCCGGGGGACTCCAGCTCCGCCTGCAGGCCATCCAGAACCACGTCAACCACCACAGCCTGCGGACGCTGCCCGGCGCGGCCCAGAGCGGCTCCGGCTCCGGCTCCGGCTCCGGCCTGGCGGCCCTCCGCAAGTGGCTGCAGTGCACCCGCTTCAAGATGGCCCAGGTGGAGATCCAGTCCTCCGAGGCGGCCTCTCAGTTCTACCCGCTCTGAGCGACACCCCGGCTCTCCGCGACAACATTCTGGTTTAGCAATAACGGGTTTCCACGCAAAACCATCGGACCAGGCAGGCTGGGGACACACCGGTACTGTACCTTCTCTCTCTAGCGTAGTCACCGACGGACAGGGCGGGGAGCGCCGCCGCCCCCGAAGCTTTCTTGCGACACATATTTCTGATGACTCCTTGGGCTATCTGATTAAGTGTTTCCTTACATTATTTTTTAAAAAACCAAATCATTTTTCTTTATCTAACTTCTATTTTTTTTAAGAAAAAAAAAATAGACTGGTGGGTACTCACAGAAAAGTTGTATAAGTCCCCCTGTTGCTATTTTTGATGATAGAGAATAAATAGGGTTTTTGAAACCTTTGTAGTGTTTTTTCTTAAACTCCACTCTTGGCGATGCAATAACTAAAAACACCCCGTCCCCACAAGCCAGTGACACGCGCCCGAAGCTTTTTGTCATTGATCCTGGGAAAAGTGGCAGCTCGCAAGGACCATTACAAAAGTGCACTTAGAAATTTGGTGGTCAAACTGTGCCGATCGCTCCCCACGTTTTATAATAATATCATTTTCCAAAACTGTCCAGTATGTCTTCTTATTTTTGAGACTAGTTTTTCAATGCATTCGTTCTAGGCTGTACTTTTTCTTGTAAGCTTTATGATAACCACTTCAGTTTTGTGAATAATAAATTTTATTCTTTTGTTAACACTTGTATACAATTCAATTTAAAACTGTAGATCGCATACTGGACCAGACCTCCCTGCTCTGGCACAGGGCGTGGCCCCGAGTGGCGTGTCCTAACTCGGGATTTTAACAGCGTGGGAACGCCGGGATCTATCCGCACCCGTGCTTACATCGGACTGTGCGTTCACAATGACGTTTCCCTCTCTCTCCCTGTAATGCACTGACTGAAAGAAGACTTGATATACCTTTAAGCTGTACAATGACATGCTATTAAATGCATTTTTTATTATCTTTGTGAGCCTGGGGTTTTTTAAAACCAGTGTGTAGAGGCTAGAGTTTAGTTCCCCATAACCGTTTCTTCCAAGCTTTTAACACTCTGAACTCCCCTGAAAGCTGAAGTACAGTTATTGAGAGGACAGGTGTTGGGGTTTTCCTCTCTTCTCCATGATCAGCATGGAGAGAGCAGTAGGGTCCAGTTACTGAGCAGAGGGGCTGGGGATTGAGAAAATAACAGGGAAGAAGAGATGACATAAAAGTAGAAAATAAAGCTGGGGCCGGGTGGAATCTCTGCTCTCTGATGGAGAGACAGGGAATTCCAACCCCAACACAGCGTGTTTATTTATGCTAAAACAGAAGGAGGTTTCATATGAAAAGACTTAAAATCAAAGGAGCTTAAGTGGGCCCAGGACCCACTCATTCCCTCTTTCCTGGGGCTCGGCTGAATCTACATTTCAAGCCTGCCCCTCCCCCACCCCAACCTGAAGCAAGTTAAAAGTCAGTACTGAGTAACACATCCAACCCCTTTGGTGGGTGCATTTCCAAGATGTGGCTTTGCCTGGTGCCTTGGATTCAGCTGACACTGATTTTAAAAAATGCTCAGGTGCCTTCCCTGGGGGTCGGCCCTCTACACACAGGGCTTTCTTTCAGCTCATTGGGTGAGAGGCTACACATTTGTTTAAGTCTGTTCTCTTCGAAGGACTTGAAGGGCCTGAGACAATTTATCTCTCTTTTTCCTATTGGTTGGTAAGAGGCTTTTCTTTTTTCCGGGAAGGCTGATGCCTTCCTGCTTCTCAGGGAGAGAAAGTCCTCGCATGTTTAAATGTTTTGCATGAGCTCCGGAAAGAGGGGGCGGATCTCCATCCCTGTGAAAACGGGCAGGGCACCAGGAGGCCGGTGCGTTCAGAGCAGAGAGACGACCATTCTCGTTTGCTAGCCCGCTCCCCTGTCCGGTGGCGTTTCCCTTTGTGTTACCTCACTTGTCAATGTGACGGCTCTCGGTGCGACCTGGCCGTGTCCCCAGCGGCTGGCATGTAGCGCGTGTTTAATGTCTGTTGAACTGAATGGACTCGATTAAGGCAACGGGTCTTCCTCCAGCTGCCGGCGGGCTCGGCCAGGGCTGCGATGTGACGCTCTTGTCGTGCAGGGACTCTGACGGGGGGCGAGGGGGGGAGGTGATGGGAACAGGTGGAGGCGGAGGCCCTGGCTGCGATTCCCCATCCGGGCTGGCCGGAGGCCTGGCTCTCGCTGGTCCCGAGCCCGCCCTGCCACGGCAGCCAGGGTCTTCGTGGCCCTGTCCTACCCGTAGGCAAGGCTCAGAGTCACCCACAGCTTCTCTGACCCCATCTTCTCGCCTGTTCTTTGAATGGACTTCCGCCTCAGTTTCCCTTTGTATGTGCTTCTCCCTCCCCCACCAGCCCCCGCCACAAGGGCTGGAGATGAGCCCATAACTCAGCCCTCTTGACCGGGCCTCCGCCTGATGCTTCCCGCTGTCCAGACCTGTTCCTTTACCCCATCACCACGGGAGGTCTGGTGTCCCTCCCTGCTTCTGGAAACCGTGACCTGTCCTCCTGCCACCCTGACCAGGTCCTGTTCCTGTGGGGGCTCTGCCCCCTTCTCCCCGCCCCCCCCATCTCCCTGTGTCCTCTCTTCTCTGTTACCTCACATGTCATTCTCTCCCGCAAGTGGGGCTCTGGCACCTAGAAGATGAGAGTCAGGGACAGGTGGCTGTTTGGCAGGATTGGCCCTAAGAAGTAGGAGGAGCCATTCCCCTAAGTCAGGGCCAGCCCTGTGGCCCACAGCCAACACGGCCACTGCGTCTGTAAGGTTAGGTTGGAGCACGACGCAGCCCGCCATCTGCCCATTGGCTCTGGCGGCTTTCGTGTGGCCCAAAAACCTAAAGTACTTACCATCTGGCCCTTTACAGGAAATGCCTGCTGACCCCTGGACTCTCGGAGGGCCCTCGAGGAGCCCCGAGCTGGACTTCGTGTGGATATGTTTCCCCACCCTCAGGGTTTTCTGCCGTCTCACCAGGGTTGCCCAGCCGTACAATGGGGACAGTGATACAGTCCGCCTCATACAGGGGCCGACGTGATGAAATGAAAGGATTGCGGGGCAAGGGCTTTGCGCAGCGCCCGACTCAGGGTAAACGCTAATACAAGTTCTCGGTTGCTATTTTTGTGTCACGTTGAAGCCTAGAGAGCAAAGCTACTTGCCCGAGGTCACACGGCTGGTAAGAGGCAGCGCAGGAACGTGACCCCAGGGCTGTGCTCTGACCCACTGCGCATACTGACTCCTGCTCCCCTCCCCCCGCCCCCTCCCCCGAGTCCCAGGGGCAGCCCTGACAGCAGAGGGCAGAGAGAGCCCCACAAACTGCACCTGCTCCAGACCGGCCAGAACTCGTTGTTGGCTTGGAGAAGAGCCAAGGCAGGGAGGGATGCCTGCCTGGGGGAACCAAGACCCCCGGTGGTGATGGGGGTAAAGGAACAGGTCCGTTTTCCCTGCCCTGTGGAGTCCTGCTGGCTTCGGGGCGTGCACACAACACTCCGAGGTGCCCACAGCGGGGTGAGCCACAGTCTGCAAACGCCCAGATTCCAAGGTCGTTCCCAGTGGCCTGCCTCTTGCTGCTGAGTAACCTGGGGCAGGTTACTAACCTCTCTGGGCCTCCTTCTCCCTCCTCTGTAACGGAGCTGTCTACCGCCCCGGGGCGGGTGGACAGCTCATCGGGGGAGGACGGCGATGGGGCTTGGGAGACCTGCCGGGATCTATGGACCTGCAGGAGGAAGACCTCGGCCACCTGATGGGGACCACGCCGGGCGAGCTCACGGCTGCGGGCTCGTCTGGCTTTCCCGTCAGCCTGTCCCCCAGAAGCCAGGCCTGCAGGACCCAGGGGAGCCACAGCTCGTCACCGGCTGAGCGAGTCCGTCTCCACGGAATGCCCGTCACCTGCCTGACAGCAAAGTCTCTTCCGAAGTCTCACCTGGGGCCACGTGGTTGCAGCAACATCACGGCTGCTTCCAAACGAGGACAGGCCAAGCGAGTGTGGACTGGATTGCAGAAGAAGGGCTATCCACCAAAACTCTCTCCTGGGCTGGGATTGAAGGGCTCCTGGGCAGTAATTGGACAATTCGAGTCATTTACTATACCTCTTTCGTAGAATTAATTTGCCAATGTGTATATTGGGCGTACTGTCTTGACAGTAATGATCTTTCAAAAAATACATTGGTGCTGACTTCAGAGAAGGAAAGAGAGAGAGAAACATCAATGATAAGAGAGAATCGTTGATCGGCTGCTTCCTGCACCCCCCACACTGGGGATGGAGCCCGAAACCCAGGCCTGTGCCCTGACTGGGAATTGTGGCATCACCTCCTGGCTCCCAGGTCGATGCTCAACCACTGAGCCACACCAGCCGCGTGACAGTGGTGCTCTTAAGAAGAATGAAGGGAGTGGTTGGAACTAGCAACAAAGGGTGTTTTTATGAAAGTTGAACCGGAGATGGTGTTGGTAAGAGCTGGCCAGCTCCTCCTGCTGGCAGGGCAGAGTGAGCCTCTGAGAGTGGTATTCAAGAGGGACCAAAATAGCACTTTGCGTCCGTTATGTTTACTCCTCTTAGCTCTCCTTCCCGTGGGATGGGTGTTATTCCCATTTTGCAGGTGGAAAAACTGAGGCCGAAAGGTTAAGTGACTTATCTAAGGTCCTGCAGCTGTCAGTGGTAGCATTAGGGCCAGAGGCCATCTGACTCCAAGTCAGAGCATCACTTGATGAACGTTATTTTCTCTTCTCTCTCTCTCTCTCTCTCTCTCTCTCTCTCTCTCTCTCTCTCTCTCTCTCTCTCTCTCTCTCTCATGTGTTCTGCCCTCTTTTGGCTGAAATGTGCCAGGAACATGGATAGAGAAATCTGGGGGCTTTTTTTGAGGCAGTTCCCTCTTGTTGGGACCTCTGTTTATTGATCTGTCGTAAGTTTCCACTGAGCCGGTGTCATTCATCTGTCAAAGGCGTTTTCTTGCCCTTGGCTTTGGGAATTCATTGATTTGAAAAGTAGGATAGCCCACCAATCAAATCCTACTTAGTTTCCCACTTAGTCGTTTTATGAGAAAGAATAAAATGTGACGAGTTAAAGACTGTGGCGGGGAGCTGTTAGATTGGGGGCCTATTGAGAGTTTACTCAGCCCTGTGGAGACCTGCCGCGAATTAACTGTAACCATAGCTACCAGTTCTGAGCGAGGACTGCGTGCCAGGCAGGCGAGACACATACTGACCTCATTCAATCTTCATAAAAGCAACTTGAGGTAGGCCCTTCTGTTTCCAACCCACATCACAGACTGGGAAACTGAGGCTTTCTGAGTATTTGCAGGCGGCAGTAAAAGGGAGAGCAAGATTAGAATCCAGTTATGCCTTTCTCCAAAGCCCTGGTTCTTGCCACCCCGGATTCTGGCAGTTAAGTGACAGGTGGAGTCCTTTGCTCCTCACCTGACCAGCCAGGTCACCTGGACTCACGTGGCCGAGACGTCCCTGAGCGGCGGCCGCTGCCACCCCATCTTTTATTTGATGACCTTGAGCTTTTACTTTCGCCCTTTGGCTTGAATATGTTCGGCGGGGCTTGCAGGCCCCAGTTTTGTGAGGTTCCCACTGCTGACCTCTGCCTGCCAAGCAGGAAGCTGCCCTCCAGCTTCTTGGCAGAAACCCTGCCTCTGGGCTGGTTTACGAGGCCTGGCACGCCACCCCCTTAGGCTGACCGCTCATTTTACAAGGCCAAGAGCAGGTGGGCGTTACCCCCTGCCCCTCAACCGGACCGTGGCACAAGGTGAGCCTTGGCACCAGCCCTTCCTTGCAGGGTACACGGGACAAAAGCCTCAGACGCAGGTGAACGAATCGCTGGCTCTTGAGTTCCGCCATCCAGACAGCCCCGCGGGCAGGCGGTGGAGGGGCCCCCGGGGCTGCCTGGCAGACGCCCTGATTTCCGCTCCCTCAAGTGGCCTCTGGAAAAGAAAGAGGCGCCGGCAATCAGGCCTGAAGGACAGACACTCCAGGTGAGCAAATCATGCTGCCTGGCGGGGCGCGAGGGGTGCCGGGGGGATGGGGGGGCTCTGCAAAGGGGGACTGGGCCAGGGCCTGACCCAGGGGGTGCCCAGAGGCAGCCGTTCAGCCTTGCGGGGAGGGGAGAGCTGAGTGGGGGAGGCAGGTGGGGACATAAGCCCCAGGCTCTGCAGCCAGGACCATTCTGGCCTTTACTGATCCGCTCTGTGACCACGGACAAGTCACTCGCTTAACCTTGCTCAGCTCTGCCGCATCGACTGCAGAACAGGGGGAGTTTCCTGTCCTGGCACTTCTGTGAAGAGAAAGAAATGTCTGCCGAGCACGGGGCACGGGACATGGAGCACGGGGCACGGGACATGGAGCACGGGGCACGGGGCACAGGGCACGGGGCATGGAGCACGGGGCACAGGGCACGGGGCATGGAGCACGGGGCACAGGGCACGGGGCATGGAGCACGGGGCACAGGGCACAGGGCACGGGGCATGGAGCACGGGGCACAGGGCACGGGGCATGGAGCACGGGGCACAGGGCACAGGGCATGGAGCACGGGGCACAGGGCACAGGGCATAGAGCACAGGGCATGGAGCACAGGGCACAGGGCATGGGGCACGGGGCACAGGGCACGGGGCATAGAGCACAGGGCATGGAGCACAGGGCACAGGGCATGGAGCACAGGGCACAGGGCATGGAGCACGGGGCACAGGGCACAGGGCATAGAGCACAGGGCATGGAGCACGGGGCACAGGGCACAGGGCATAGAGCACAGGGCATGGAGCACGGGGCACAGGGCACGGGGCATGGAGCACAGGGCACAGGGCATGGAGCACGGGGCACAGGGCACGGGGCATGGAGCACAGGGCACAGAGCACGGGGCATGGAGCACGGGGCACAGGGCACAGGGCATAGAGCACAGGGCATGGAGCACAGGGCACAGGGCATGGGGCATGGAGCACAGGGCACAGAGCACGGGGCATGGAGCACGGGGCACAGGGCACAGGGCATAGAGCACAGGGCATGGAGCACAGGGCACAGGGCACGCGGCATGGAGCACGGGGCACGGGGCATGGAGCACGGGGCACAGGGCACAGGGCATAGAGCACAGGGCATGGAGCACAGGGCACAGGGCACGCGGCATGGAGCACGGGGCATGGAGCACGGGGCACGGGGCATGGAGCACGGGGCACAGGGCACGGGGCATGGAGCACGGGGCACAGGGCACGGGGCACAGGGCACGGGGCATGGAGCACGGGGCACGGGGCATGGAGCACGGGGCACAGGGCACGGGGCATGGAGCACGGGGCACGGGGCAAGGGGCACAGGGCACGGGGCATGGAGCACGGGGCACGGGGCATGGAGCACGGGGCACGGGGCATGGAGCACGGGGCACGGGGCATGGAGCATGGGGCACAGGGCACAGGGCACGGGGCACGGGGCATGGAGCACAGGGCACAGGGCACGGGGCATGGAGCACGGGGCACAGGGCACGGGGCATGGAGCACGGGGCACGGGGCACGGGGCATGGAGCACGGGGCACGGGGCATGGAGCACGGGGCACGGGGCATGGAGCACGGGGCACAGGGCACAGGGCATGGAGCACGGAGCACAGGGCACGGGGCATGGAGCACGGGGCACGGGGCATGGAGCACGGGGCACAGGGCACGGGGCATGGAGCACGGGGCACGGGGCATGGAGCACGGGGCACAGGGCACGGGGCATGGAGCACGGGGCACGGGGCATGGAGCACAGGGCACGGGGCATGGAGCACGGGGCACGGGGCATGGAGCACGGGGCACGGGGCACGGGGCATGGAGCACGGGGCACAGGGCACGGGGCATGGAGCACGGGGCACGGGGCATGGTGCACGGGGCACGGGGCACGGTGCACGGGGCACGGGGCATGGAGCACGGGGCACAGGGCACGGGGCATGGAGCACGGGGCACAGGGCACGGGGCATGGAGCACGGGGCACGGGGCATGGAGCACAGGGCACGGGGCATGGAGCACGGGGCACGGGGCATGGAGCACGGGGCACAGGGCACGGGGCATGGAGCACGGGGCACAGGGCACGGGGCATGGAGCACGGGGCACGGGGCATGGAGCACAGGGCACGGGGCATGGAGCACGGGGCACGGGGCATGGAGCACGGGGCACGGGGCATGGGGCACGGGACATGGAGCATGGAGCACGGGGCACGGGGCACGGGGCATGGAGCACGGGGCACGGGGCATGGAGCACGGGGCACAGGGCACAGGGCACGGGACATGGAGCACGGGGCACGGGGCATGGGGCACGGGACATGGAGCACGGGGCACGGGGCACGGGGCATGGAGCACGGGGCACAGGGCACGGGGCATGGAGCACGGGGCACGGGGCATGGAGCACAGGGCACGGGGCATGGAGCACGGGGCACAGGGCATGGTGCACGGGGCACAGGGCACAGGGCACAGGGCATGGAGCACGGAGCACAGGGCACGGGGCATGGAGCACGGGGCACAGGGCACAGGGCAGAGAGCACAGGGCATGGAGCACAGGGCACAGGGCACAGGGCACAGGGCATGGAGCACAGGACATGGAGCACGGGCACAGGGCGCGGGGCACAGGGCACAGGGCATGGAGCACAGGGCATGGAGCACAGGGCACAGGGCACAGGGCACGGGACATGGAGCACGGGGCACGGGGCACAGGGCACAGGGCACGGGGCACGGAGCACGGGGCACGGGGCACAGGGCACGGGGCACGGGACATGGAGCACGGGGCACAGGGCACAGGGCACAGGGCACAGGGCACGGGGCACGGAGGAGGCTCAGAACACCAGTCAGAGCTCACCTTGCCAGAGTCCTCGCTGCCCCTTGGTTTCCAGAGCTGCTGAGCCCCCGACACAGCAGCCATTTCTCCTCTTTTTTTATTTTTATCATTTTAAAAAAATATATACTTTATTGATTTTTCACAGAGAGGAAGGGAGAGGGAGAGAAAGTCAGAAACATCGATGAGAGAGAAACATCGATCAGCTGCCTCTTGCACACCCCCTACTGGGGATGTGCCTGTAGCCATGGTACATGCCTTTCAGCCCGCAGGCCGACGCTCTATCCACTGAGCCAAACTGGTTTCGGCCCACTTCTCCTCTTGACCGCAAGGCCACGTGGCAGCTGGTGTTTGCTGAGAGGAAATCACAGCTCGCACGGGCATCAGGCTCTTGGCTGCGGCTGCGGCTGCCAGGGCGGCTCTCATACCCAAGCTGTGTCCCCCCCCCCCCCCCCCCCCCGCCTCCCCCCCCCCCCCCCCCCCCGCGCTGCTGTGTGGCTCCAGGCTCCCCCTCGTCTCTGAATGAGGCCGGGACACCTCCTCCACGTGGTGCACCCCCTATCGGCTGCTCCTCACTGGTATGAATACCTCCTTGTGTTGGTAGCGGGGGCAGCATTTTGAGGATAATAAACAGTTATGTTCTTCATTCTCTGGTGAACCCCATTCCCCAGCCTAGCTCCACGGACGGCGTGGGCAGGAGGGGTTTCTGATGTAGGGGAAGGTCTAGTCAGACAGGACAAGGGAACAGAGAGCCCACCTCTTCCGGCCCCCATGGGGGGGGGTTGTTGGCAAAAAAGGGGGGCACACCATAGGGCAGGACTGAGGCAGGTGGGGGTCACCTTCCCTCCCAGGTGAGGATGCAGTGGAAATGCCCAGATGAGCCCCAGGACACGTGACACACACACCTCCAGGAGAGGGGCCTGCAGCTCCTGGCACCTGGGCAGGGGCAGGGGCAGGGGCAGGGGCAGGGGCAGTGGCCGCCCTCAGGAGCCTGCACCCTGCTTGGGCTGCCCTTTCTGGCCTGCATGGGGGTGCAGATTCCATCGTCCCCATGGCTGGTGCTGAGAGAACAAGAAGCTGGGCAGAGCCAGTGGTTGAGAGAGAGAGAGAGAGAGAGAGACCGCCACGCCATGACATTAGCAACCGGAGCTGTGTGGCCACCCTCAGAGGCCAGAAGGGCCGAGGCCCAGCCCCGCAGTCACCTGGCTGGGAAGCAGCCGAGACCTGCCGGGACCCTGGTGACCCCGTGCGGCCAGACCCCTGCCGGGAGCCCCTGCCGGGAGCCCCTGCCGGGAGCGCACCCGCAGGGCGCTCAGGGCCTGAGCACCCATCGGAGAGGGACTCGCTGAGTCAGAAGAGACCCAACACCATCCATTTCAAATTCCCATTTTCCTACTCCCGCCCCCCCCCCCCCCACACACACACACTCAAGGAGGTGGGGGTTCTGAGGTTATGGGAAATAAAAGGCTATCTTCTTTTCTTCGTGCTGCATGTTACATGTGGAACCCCCCATTCATTCATTCCTCAGGCCTTCACACATTGCGAGGGCCAGCCACGGAGGAGGAAGCAGCGTTCTGAGGTGGAGGGCAGCGCTGGGGTGCAAGCAAATCGAGGTGACGGACAACAGCCGAGGGGGAGTGGCTGTGGGCACCTGCCGTGGGCAGGGCCTGGCATAGGTGAGGGCAGGAGCGGGGTAGGGAAGGAGGGACGGGCAGGGGTGAGGGAGAAGCAGGGGCCAGGCCAGAAGGGCCTTGTGAGCCACGGTGAGAACTGGCTTCACTTTTCAGGCTGGAAACTGGGGGGCAGGTGTTCTCGGGCACAGTCTGACTTACTGGAAGGGGCCTCTGGCTTTCGTGGGAGGAGCCAGGGGGCTGCAGAGGGGAGCAGAGCCGGTCAGGGGCCCCCACTGCCGTCCCGGCGGGAGGGAGAGGCGGCTCGGGCATCTGGGGAGGGAGCCGAGCTAAGCAGACGGGTTTGGGTTCTGGAGAACCAGCTGGGAGGACGTGCTGGTAGGCCATTGGCCACTTGTCTGAGGCACAGGACCGTGAAGGATGACTGCGAGGGGACCTTGAGCATGTGTGGAGGAGAAGGTGGGGTGACAAGAGGTCCTGACAGGGTGGGGGGTCAAGGGTCCTGACAGGACAAACTCACTCCAGAGATGAGCCGGCCATGGGGACTGCAAAGGACACACTTGGGAGTCCTGGACATTTCATAGGATGGGGGGGGGGGAAGCGGGGACGAGAGGGGCCTGGAGAGGTGGGGTCTATGACTAAAGGCAGATACTGAGGAGCCGGGAGCCCCACTCGGAGGCCCTGCTTGTTCTAGGATGGGCCTAGGTCCTTCCTGAGAGCTGGGCGGGGAGTGGGGGTGGGAGAAAAGGCAAGCGGTGGCCCAGCGGGTGGTCACTATCAGGGGGGCGAGTAGGCGTGTCCAAAGGCCAGGCCACAGCGAGGCCGCCACTGGGCACGAGCGCGGTGCTCCCCACGCAGGGGGGCCTCCTGCAGCCGCTCGCTGTCCGGCGGTCACTCCGCCCCCTGGGGTCCCCACGTGGCTCAGTGTGCCCCACACCTCCGTGGCAGGGCAGGGAGCAGCCCGGGAGCCGGCATGAGTCCCACAGGCGGCCAAGCGCCGTCGGGGTTCGGTGTTGGCTGTGCCGGACGCCAGAGCCGGAACGAGTGACCCGAAGCCCCGATTCCAGGTGGAGGTGGCCGTGGTGCGAGGAGGGGCCCCCTGCTCTGCGCTGACGGCTGCTCCGAGCTTGTCTCGGGGTGCCTGCGGCGGGCAGCGCCTCACACGGAGGCTGCCCCTTCCCCAGGCCTGGCTGGCCGTGGTGTTTGCAGCTGAGTCCGGCCAGGCCGGGGTGCACCGGGGAAGAGTACAAACTAGAGGCTCCCGCCGAGCCCTCACCGACCTCCGGGGAGGACCCTGCAGGCGGCTGGTGGGCAGGGAGCTCAGCGCCAGGACGGCAGGCGGCCTTCTATGAATGACGACAGGGACAGGAGCAGCAACGGTACGTGGGCCCACTGCGCGCCTACGTGTGCCAGGGGTGGGCAGAGCCGGGCGCAGGCCCGACCCGTCTCCTCTCCAGCGGGGCCCGCCTCCCTCAGGACTTCCGTGAGCGCCTGTCAGTGAAGGTGACTGTTTGTCCTGCCTGCCGGCCCTTCCCAGCTTTAACCCTGGAAGCCCCACATTTTGGGGGAACCTTCCGGCCCCAGGCAAGCTGGGACGGTTGGTCATGCTCTTTCTCCCCAGTTGTGTCAAGGACAGAGGTGGCCGGGTGGGGGGATGAAGGACAGGATTGGAGCCTGAGAAGCCCCATAAATGCCAGCTTTGGGGTATTAGAAGCCACATAGAAGTGAGCAGGCCACCTGCCCAGCCCAGCCCCGGGTGCCCAGCAGCCCCCCCCCCCCCATCCAAACGCACTCAGCCTATTCACTCCTCCCACCCCTGCCCAGGACCCGGCCCCCACCACACCCCACAACCGCAGCCATCTTGACAAGTGTGTTTTTATTGAAAATAAAGAAGGCATGACGCTTTCTTCCCCGTAATGAACACACAGCTCCCCTCCCCCCAACGCTGCCGGTCCTACGTCATGTGCGGTCTCAGCACAAAACGGACACCGTGGGCTCCCGGTGGACAGACGGGCGCCCACAGGCCCGCTGAGACGGAGCGAGGCCGGGAGCCGGGGGCGCCGGGAGGAGGCGGGTCGCGAATATTCACACTCATGCACGAGGAACCACGCAAATCACGCCCCGCACGGAGTCACAGGGTACAGTAATTCTGCGTATATATTGGTATCTCTTTATAGATAACTATATGTTTATATGTGTACAGCTTTCTTCCAAAACTCGCTTTAGAACAGGGGTGGGGCCGTCTAGCCCACGGGCCACGAAGGCCCACAAAACCGCGTGGGGGGGCCCTGCCAAGGCATTAGGGGCGAGTTCGGTAAGTGTCTGGCCACATAGCGCAGGCTCATTTGTCAGTTGATGGTTTGGGATCGCCTGCGAACGATGGTGTAATTTCCAAAGGGCCCCGGGCGGGAAAAAGGTTCCCCACCCCTGACCTAGAAGCGCCTAAGTTTCCACCTGAGGACTCGGGGGGGGGGGGGGGGGGGGTCCTCAGTGCGGGGCTGAAGCCGGCTCGGCCAGGCAGCGGGCTGGGAAAGGGCTACGGGGGAAAATGCGGGGAAGGCAGGCGTCTTGTCCTCGGCCTCCCGGTCTGGAGGAGGCTGAGCACTGGCCTGTCTGGGGGCCGCAGGCACGTGCCTTACGTGAGAGTTCTAAGCTCGATGCCAGGCTGGTGCGGTTTGATGGGCGCTCCCGTCGCTGCACCCTAAATGACTGGGTCTGGGGTTGGGGGATTCTCACAAAAATCCTTAAAAAAAAAAAAGCTCTTCTCTTGGTTTCCCTGCACACCCCGGGGAGGAGATGTCACAAACCAAACTGGGGGGATTTCCCTCCTAGGTTAGCTTTTCAGAGCTCCGGGGTGTTACCCAGGGAAGGGGACAGGGACCCCCCAGAGCCCGGGGGACGGTTCACTGGGGATTGGCGGGTTAGGCTAATTGCAAAATCTGGGCTTCTTAGGTTTAAGTCAAGGTCAGGGAAGCTGGGTCAGTGGATCTGCCTGCCCCCCCTCCCCTTGATCTTCTCCGTGACTCCTTAGCCAGGATCCCCCGCTCTGGCCGAAGGTGCCCCTCCCTCACTCCTGAGCTCAGGGTGGCACATGCTCAGGGCCGGGGGCCGGCTAGCGATCTGCTCGGGGATGAGGCAGGGGGCTCCGAGGCGGTGCCGGCGGTGGGGGAGTGCGCTGGAGTGGGGGCTGCCCTGCTGAGGACCCGTATCCTCCGGCCTGTCACCCCCGAGTGCACCCCCGGGGAAAGTGGTGGCATCAAGCAGAACTGGGAGGCGCTCACCAGGCCAGGGGCAAGGATGAAGGCCACAGTGGCACCGTGCCATGCTGGGGTGCGCGGGGAGAGCAGAACCAAATCCAACCCCCGAACAAGTCCTCCCACAGAGGGAAACGGAGAAGAAACAACCCTTTCTGAAGGGTATCCCCGGCCTGTCCTCAGCCCGTCCCGCTGACCTGGAGCAGGACAGGGTCAGGGTCAGAGCACACTCACCTCTGCCCTCTGCCCTCTGCCCTCCGAAAGACAACAGGGGAACCGACAACTCGGTGGGCACAGGGCTCCAGACAACGGGGGTGTCAAGGTTCACCCAATGGGGACTGCCTTCCAGTCTGTCTGTCTCACCTCCATGTGACGGTCTGGCCTGCAGCCCCGAACCCTCCACGGCACCAGGGGTGGTTTGGGAGGCAGACTGGGTCCACCTGGGTCGCTGCCTGGCCAGACCGCGGGATCATCTGATGCATCTGGTTCCTTCCTAGCAGGGTGTGGGGGTGAGGGGACCACTGTCTCCAGGCCTGGTGATGGGGCCTCCTGGGCACAGGCCTGCGGGGGCCCTCACCTGTCGCCCCTTTCCTTCCCTTCTCCCACCCACTGTGGGGGGCTCGGCACTTCCAGAACATGAGACCTCGGAAAGGGAGCCGCCGGAGGCACGCCGTCCCCTGGATGCGGGAGGCCTGGGGCTCTCAGGAGGGTCCGGGCCGCCATCAGGGCTGCAGGGAAGGGAGCGTCGGGGAGCCCCAGAGCCAGGCGCACACCTGCTCCAGCCCGCACACCTGCGGCGGGTTTGGCACAGTGGTGGCCCCCGCCAGCGAAGGCAGGGCCCGGCTCTCAGGGATGCATCAGCTCCCAGGGAGGGGACTGCAGGGCGGGCTCCGTGGCAGGGACTGGGGGGGGGGGGGGGTCAGGCAGGACCCAGGCGCCCAGGGTGCGGGAAGGGACAGGAGGAGAAGGCAGGCCCTGAAGACGGAAGACGATGGCAGGCGGGGCGACAGACAGGTGTGTGGGAAGCACCTTAGAGAGGGGATGTCTCCTGGCTGTGCCGATGGCTTCTGTGGGGAAGGGCACAGTCAACGGAGCAGCAGGCGGGTTTCCTGGGGGCGAGGTGAGGTTTCCCGGCAGGGACGTGGCCCCTGGGTTGCCTTTCTTTGGGCTACAGGGGGACGCCTCCCCCCACTCAGCAGACAGACAGACCCTCTGCCTTCGCCAGAGCGCATGCTTTAGACAGCTGGGAGACAGTGTCCAGAACATAGATGAGAGGCGCGGGGAGCCTGGGGGCTCGGCGAGGGGCTGTGTGGCCCCCAGCCCCGGGCATGGCTGAAGAGAATGCTTTCTCCTTTGAGAGGCTCAAGGCGGGCGAGGCAATGAAGTCCTGGACAAGCGCGGTGTCAGCTCATGTCCACTAGTGCCACCAAGGTGCCCTCGGCCGGCGGGTCCGGGCGGCACTCACACCACGGCGCTGTTCACGTCCACGCCCTTGCTGCTCTGCGAGGACGTCATGGGGTACTCCGCGACACTGGTGCCGTTCTCCTCCTTCCTCAGGGGTTTCCTGGGAGCGGGCGGAGGGGCGGAGGAAGCAAGGGAGGAGAGGGGATGTGGTTAGTCCTCAATGCATGGGAGTTAGCATGCCCACAGTCAGCCCGCCAGGCTGTGCTGGGTTAGTGTCCTCGGACAGCTGGGCTTGGGCGGGGGGCCGGGATGGAGGTGTGGGGAGAGGTGGGGGGCTCTGAGAAGGCTCTGAGCTGAGGGTCTGGACTCACAGCAGTACCTTCTCGTCCAAGTCTCCTCTCCTGTCCTCTCTTGATCGGCTCAGGAGCGGCTGGCCCAGCCCCCGCCCTAAGTGGCTGCAGCTCCTGGTCTAGGCCCTCTGTGCTGGGCAGCCCCATCCCGTGCCACGCTGCTGCCTCTTGGGTGGTCTGAGGCCCGTGGGGCTGTAGCTCAGACACCCATGTCCCCACTAACGCCCGGGCCTCCCTTGTGGGTTGTCTGAAGCTAATGTTCACAGGCATCACTGAGCCAGGGCCTGCCGGCTCCGCCTTCCCCACCGTCCCGAGCCTCCCCACACCTCGCCCGAGGAGGGCGACACTTGGGGGTAGTATGAGGCCTAAAGCCCCTCAGATCATCCGGGAGAGGTGGCTATCGCGGGGTGTGGTTAGCAGGCCTGCTCAGAGAGCTCCCCGAGGTCCAATCTGTCAACTGCCTTTTCTCCTGCCGGGAACCAGCTCACAAAACACACGGAAACCCAAGTGCACTCAGGCTGGGCTTCCTCAGAAAGGAGATGCTGGCCGACAACTGCCCCCTCTCTGTCACGCTTTGTTCAGAGCGCTCTCAGCCACAGCTTTCCTGGTCCCTTTTTAACAATGATCCCGGAAGAAGCAAGGCCCGGGGTTGAGTTTCATTTCATGGGGAAACTGAGGCTTAGGGAGAGCTGTGACTTGCCCAAGGTCCCACGGGTGGTTTATGGTGGCCCTGGATCACCACCCACTGCCGCCAAGTCCTAGTCCGTCCGTGTTTCTGTTTCTGTTCAGCATTCCCAGCAGGCATCCCCCCGGCCCCTCCGCCAGGCTCTGTGTCCAATCAGTGTGGGATGGCCTCCTCCTTGGAGGTTTCAGAAGTCCTCCGAGACCTCCAAGTAGCCCGCCTCATTTTGCTTTACCCTGGCACGGTGGTCGGCAAACTGTACCTCGAGAACCACATGTGGTTCTTTGGCCCCTTGAGTGTGGCTCTTCCACAAAATACCACGGCCTGGGCGAGTCTATTTTGAAGAAGTGGTGTTAGAAGAAGTTTAAGTTTAAAAAATTTGGCTCTCAAAAGAAATTTCAATAGTTGTGCTATTAGTATTTGACTCTGTGGACTGATGAGTTTGCCGACCACTGGCCCTAGCACATCCCATGTCCTGGGGTCTGAGGACCCCAATTTGGGTGGGTAGATGCTCGCTGATGTTTTCTGGAATCCCAGGTTGATAGAGCTCAGAAGAGGTGCCTTGTGGGTGATGGGCTCAGGGCAATGACAGAGTCCGAACCTCTGTCCCTGGGCCACTCCTCCTCTGTCCCATCATCCCTCCTCCACACCCACCACCTTTCCAGGGGCCTGGGTTTCCAGCTCAGCGAGTTTGCCTGGTCTGGAGGCGGGGTGCGGCTCCCGTTCCTACAATGCGCTCCCGTGCTGCCCGCTACAAGGCCACTTAAAGGAGATCCCCAACTGTAGCCTCAGGACAGAGAGGGACAATGGACGTCAGAACCAGGACTCCAGCAAACGCCTCTGGGCCCAACCCGCTCTGCTTTTCTCCCTGACAAATACTCATTCTTGGGCTGAAGAGTCCGCTGCAAGTCCCGCCAGGGAGCTAGAGCTTGCGGCCTTGGAGGAGGAGGAAGGGGGGAAGGGGGAGGAGTGGGGGGAGAGGGTCTGGCACTCCCTTGCATGTGGACAAAGCCTTGGACCCGGAGTCCCTGCCCTCCTTCGTGGAGGCAGGAAGTCGGCAGGATTATCCTGCCGGAAGAAGAGGGGCAGTTCTAAAGCCAGGCTGTGGCCTGGACACCCTATGCACCCCGGTGGCTCAGAGGGCCCAGTGGGGGGCAAGCATGACAGGAGGGACACTGGGGACAGGCCAGGGGGGACAGCCCCGGGCTCTTCTCAATGGCTCAGTGAGCTGCCCAGGCCAGAGAGGACAAAGGGGGTCTGGGCAGGGGCTCCACCCAGCAAAAAGGGCACCTCTGGTTGGTGCAATCCCCCTCTAATCCCCCCACCCCTTAGGGGCGTCCTGGAGTCTGAGCATAATGAAGGAGAGAGCTGCTGCCCAGGGCCCTCGGAGAAGTGGGCTGGGCCCGCTCCCTCCTCAGCCACAACCACTCTGCTCCCCGTTCTGCCCCATCCCCCCTGGAGGCTCGCTGGGCCTCCCCGGAGCCCGGTGACGCCGGAGTTGTTCCTGTAGCAGGAGGAGGCTCTGCCTCGGCCTCCCCCACGTGTGTCCTCCCATGGGCAAGTCACTGGCCCTCTTTATGCCTCAGTTTCCTGGTCTGTGAAACGGGCGCCGTGATGGTGTCGGCTTCACAGGCTTGTGGGAGGATGAACAGTTAATGTGTGTTAAGCTCTGAGAGGCGCCGCTGGCGCACAGCAGGGGCTCCATAGTGTGTGTCAGCGCTCAGGGCCTGCGTCCGCACAGCCTTCCTACCTAACGTGGCCCCGGGGCTCCGCAGGCGCCAGAGACTTGCTAGACCCAGCCCGCTCCGCGGTGCCAGGCGCCAGGCAGGGCTGCTCCCACCAAACCGGAGAAGGGCACCTCCGCCTGGTGCAGGCCCCCTACCCGGCCTGGCTCCTAAAACCGAGAGAAAGGGCAGTGAGCTCGTGGTGTCAAAGGGCGGGTCTCCACTTCCTGCGCCCCGGCCTGGAAGCAGCAGTGCCCAGTCGTCTGCTGGGAGTGCTGCCGGCAGTCTGGCCTCCGCAGAGGCTGCCTCCACCAGCATGGGGGCGGGGGGGGGGGGGACCAGAGAGGGTAGGGCAGGACGCGGCGCCCCTCTTGGGCCCCGCTGATATCCACGAGGCAGGTCCCACCTGCGGCCTGCTGCTCTGCTGGGGAAGCTGGAGGCAGAGAACAGCGGAGGAGCCTGAGAAGGGAGGGCTGTCGGCTTGCTTGCTGCTGTCCCTGCCCCCATGGGAGGGCCTGTGGAATTAAAAGGCGGAGTGGGTGTGCAAGCCCTCACCATTCTCTCTAACCGTAAAGCCCCTTCTAGAGGTATGCACAGCCCTCCTGACTCCGGGGAGGCCAAGCAACCCCATTTCTACCCCCTAATTCCTCTCCCCCATTACTGTGAGGTTTCCCCCTTTCTTTGTAGAATTCGTGGTTTTTTAAAACCTCATCGATTATTGTGCTGGTGTGTGTGTGTGTGTGTGTGTGTGTGTGTGTGATCTGCTTTCTCCATTGGGTGTGGTGGGGAGTGGGCAGGGGCTCAGTCTCATTTATCTCTACATCCTGGCACCTCGTCTAGCCCCCAGCACACAGTAGGTGCTCAATTAAGACCTGTGGGCCAGCAGTGAATCACTGAGAAGCCCTGGGGCGGGCGGCGTTCAAAAGCGCCCTTTGGGCTGGAAGTGGCTCACCCGGAGAAGCCGATGAGCACCGGAGCCCAGCCACACGCAGGCACGCGCCGAGCTCGCCGGCCCGCCCGCCCCCAGGGAGCAGCTCGCCTGCTTGTTGCCGGCAATTAATGGGCTGCAGGACCAGCCGCGTGTGGTGCAGCTTTAAGGCTCTTTCGGCCAATGCCTTGTAAATCGGGAGGAAATGGCTGTCGAGTGGCTTAATGGCAATCGATGGCAGAAGGTGAGGGCCCCATATGGCCAACGGAGGCCAGGCCTTCTTCCTGAGCCTGGGGAGGAGGGGAGGGGGGCTGGAGCGGGGGCGGGGGAGCTCGGGGATGCTCTCTGGAGGATGAGGGTCTTGGGCAGGGGGCGGGGTCTTATTCCCGTGTCCCAGGTCTCGCCCAGAGGAGGATTGAGATCGAGGAAAAGGGGCTGTGATGCAGTCTCCCCTCACCATCCCCGTCCGACTTGTGCCCTGGGTGCTGAGGACAGCGTCTCCTGGGATCCCCCGTTTCTTAGGTTTGCCAATGGGGGTCACCCTCAGGAGACCGGAGCGGAGCGCCAGGAGAGAGGGCGGGGCATTTCCGCCCCCCTCCTTTCCTGTTTTGGGGCTGCCTCTCTGGCAGTTCCAACCACGGCTCGGTTGTTCCCCTGGCACCTTCCCTGGCCCTTGTCCTAGCTGTGCTAACCCGCTGCTGCTGGTCTGCAGGCCTCGCCAGCTTCCTTTGCTCCAAGGATCTTCAAGCCCCGCCCACACTCTGGAGGAAGCCCCGCCCACCGCATCGGAAGGAAGCCCCTGGAAGGGATCCCCTGGGTGGGTTCCTAGTCTTTCCAGGCCACTAACAGACCCTGGGACCAAGAGCACAGAGCCTGTGGAATACAGTGACAGGAGGCCTCTCTAGCTGTTCTGGGGGGAGGGGTGGCACCCCCACAGGCCTTCCTGGGAGACACCCAGCCCTGCTGAAGCACAGCCCGCAGGCTGCGGCTGCCTGGCACTGCCAGTCAGATATTAATGTGAGTTTGCTCGCCTTACCCTCTTCCCTTGAAGCAGCACGTTTCTTCAGAAGTTTGGGGCAGACAGCGAGGCAGTGGCCATCCCTACCGCCCTCCGGTGTTTGGGAAGAGCTGGGTTTTTTTAAAAGGTGCTGCTGCCGAAACCGGTGTGGCTCAGTGGATAGAGCGTCTGCCTGCGGACTGAAAGGTCCCAGGTTCGATTCCGGTCAAGGGCATGTACCTTGGTTGCAGGCACAACCCCAGTAGGGGGTGTGCAGGAGGCGGCTGATGGATGTTTCTCTCTCATCGATGTTTCTAATTGCCTACCTCTCTGTAAAAAATCAATAAACTGTATTTAAAAACAAATAAATAAAAAGGTGCCTCTGCCTGTCTCCGAAGGGCAGGGGAGTGGGATCGGGTCCCTGATGGGACTAGGGCCCCCCTCCTGGCAGTGCTCCAGGGGCACACTCTTCCTCAAGACCCTTCGACAGCTCCCAGTGCCCACCAAGTCCCAGGCCAGCTGCTCATCCCTGCCGGCGCACGGCCCTCCAGCCTCCCATCCCGTGGCACAGGGTTTCCTGGAGCCCTGGTGCTTCTGCTCACTCGGTGCCTCTGCCAGGAGCGCCTGCCCTGCTCGGCATCTTACAGTCCTTCTCCCAGGGCAGCAGGCCCTCAGCTCCATGTGCTCTCACCCTGACCACAGTTCGCTGACTCCCGGGTGCCCACCACAGGCTGCAGGGACTTCCTGCAGCCCCATCCCACCTGCCTCCGAACAGCCATTCTCGCATCCGCCCCCACCGCCCTGCAGCAGCTGAGCCGCCCGTAGGCACAGCCCTGTCTTATCTATCGCTGCACCTACGCAGCCTGTGCATACAGTAGGCGCCCACCAGACACTGGGAACCGGGCTGACCTGGTCCCTGGGAGACTCCCACACCTCCACCTTGATTTCTGAGGTCTGGTCTGTCCCTGGATTACAGAGTCTCGGGGCCTTTCTGTCCGCCAGTTTTCCTGGCTTCAGCAGGCACGGACACACCCACCACACCCCTTTTCCGGGCAGCCCCAGGAAGAGCAGGAAGGGAGAGCGAGGTCTGTTCTCAGCCCAACACCAGAGTGGAACTCAACAGCAACGCTGACACGGGCCTGCGGTTAGGGCTGCCTGGGGGATCACGTGGTGCTGGGTGCAAATTCTGAGCCCTCTGCCCCCCGGCTGCTCCCTCACACCTCTGAACCTCGGTTTCCTCCTCTGGGAAATGGAAGGGGTTGGGGAAAGAGGCTGAGCGTGGCCTGAGAGACTGCTGGTGACGATGAGCCAGCGCTCGGCTGAGGTTCCGCCCTTGTTATTTGTCTGTTTATCGATTTGGGGGAGTGCCTTGCAGCATGCGTGTTGGGGACAGAAGGGGGGTCTGGCTGGGAGGCAGATGCCCAGACGTGGCCTGCCCCTCACGGAGCTGTGTCACCGGGGCCCAGTCCCCAGCAAACCCTTGGGCCGTCGGCTGGACATGTCCCTCACCCGTATGCCTTACTGTGCATTTGTTTAAGACTTTAACTTGATATTTTACTCTTTCTGCTTTGAATCATTAAGGTGGGATCACACAGAACAGTTGATTAAAAGGGCCAAGTTATGTATTTGAGGTGTTGTGATTGTTCCTTAACGAACTTTCTTGGGAATATATTGACCACCCCTACCGCTCTTCGGTGTTTTGCGACATTTCTCTTTGTCTTTTGATTCCGTCTCCCCCCAGGACCCCTGTGCTAGGCCAGAGAGCCATTCTTTGGAGGCTTGGTAAGACTTCCCAGTCTTACCGAGGGACTTGGTGGAGCTCCTGTGTCGTAACTCCAGGGGGCGCCCTTCACACCATGGCCGACTCTGACACACGCAGAGCCCAGGACACACAGCCCAGACCTCAACAACAGCCACACTGTGAAGCAAACCCCAACTCCAGTAGGGGCCACCCACCCCTCTAAAAGGCAAAGTGAGATGGTTACAGAGATGACGGTGAGTGCTACTGGAAGATAGTTTGCTGTTTGGATCATTCCTGACCCCACCGGGACACTCCTATTCATCCTTCAAAACCCAACGGAGATGGCCCATCCACTGCCAGCTTTCTCTGAGGCCTCACAACCTCCCTCTCCTCCCAAGAGAAGCAGTTCTCCGTCCCTGTCACCCGCCTCTCTCGGGGACCACTGAAACGTGGGAGCTGCTGCAGCACTTGGTAAGCACTTCCTGTGTACCAGGCACAACCCATTGTGCCCACCACGCCAGCAGGCATCTCCCCGCTCCTCGGAGCAGTAGGAGGCTGCTGTCCTTCCCCCTATTTGACAGACAAGGACACGTGACCAGAGAGGCCAAGGGACTGCCTCCTGGTAACACAGCTTGAACTAGAGCCCGGATTTAAAACTGGCTCCAAAACCCAGCCAGTCCCCACTCCAAACCGGCACGGTGCCTCCCGCCAGCGGCCCCACCGCCGACCCCGCGAGGACTTCGTCCGGACTCCGAGGGACCACGACGGTAGGCCCTGCGATGTTCAGGAAGGGCCGCTTCCTACTGCGCGGGGGGCCTGACTTACGGCTGGTGCTCACCACATGCCTGAGCTGACCTCCCTAAAAATGGTGGGGGTCTGAGATCTGCCCTGAATTACAGAGTCTTGGGGCCGGAGTGGGGGCGGGGCGGCAGGACAGGTCAGAGAGCCTCATGGGGGTGACGGATGGCGGCAGCGAGGCCACCAGCTTCCGAATATTCCGCCAACAGAGAGCTAAGGGGACGAGGAGAGCCGTGAGCCGATGCCAGCCGCCTCTCGGTAACGGCTGAATCAGAGCGAAGGCAGATGCACGTTCATGGCACGTTCTCCCTGCTTCTCGAGTGCTTGTTTATGATGAAAACCCGCCACACAGAGTGGGGGTGCAGGGGCCCCCAGGAGACACTCACCGTTTGATGGCTTTGTAGCAGACGATGACCAGCACAGCCAGGAAGAGCAGGGAGGCGCCGCCCACGGCGATGACGGTCACCAGCCCTGACCACCAGGTCTCCTCCGCGGGGCACGAGGTGGAGCTGGGCGCTGAAAGAGACGGCGCAGCCTGAGCCTCCCCGCACGAGGGGTCCGGCCGCCTCGGCGGTGCGCCGACGGTGACAGGGCGGCCTCGCCGCCGCCATCCGTCACCCGCAGGAGGCTCTCTGACCTGTCCTGCCCCCCCGCCCCCACTCCGGCAGCAGGTGACGTCATAGCTGGCCCCCCGCCAGGCGGCATCTTCCCAGCCGGGGTTAAGCACCGCGCCCGCCGGGCCATCCGTCCTCCCTGGGCATGAGCTAACTGACAAGCAGGGTCCGGCTTAATTTCCCATGAAAAATAGCAGAGCCTCGCGTGCTCTCCGTGGAGCATTAAATCCGCTTCCTCAAGAGGGGGGTGGGGAGCAGGGCTCATGGGGGCACTGGGAGGAAGGAGAGAAAGGGAGGCTCATGAATATCCGGTCTTTTCTTTAAACATGTTTTTATTGATTTCGGAGAGGAAGGAAAAGAGAGGGAGACAGAAACCTCCATGATGAGAGAGACTCATTGGACAGCTGCCTCCCGCACGCCCCCCCCTGGGGATCGAGCCTGCAACCGGGCATGTGCCCTCCTGGTTCATAGGACGACACTCACCACTGAGCCACGCCGGCTGGGCCACCAGCATCCGTCCTGAAGCTGATCTCTTGAGAGAGACACGCTCTCTCCCTGCTGGGATTGGTCCACGTGGTCTCAGCCTCTGTCACTGACAAAGCAGCTCACATCGGGGGGCTACAGGGCCCCCTGGTCACTACTCAATCCACAAGGTCCTCGAGGTGAACCTGTCCCTCCTCGGCCACTCACACACCCGGGCCCAGCACACGTGGCACTGAGGAGGTGCTGGAGTTCGGGGAGCACGTCCCAGCTGTCTTCCGGTCCTGCCTCGGCCACGCACCTGAGACAGACCCTGGCCGGTCCAGGGGCTTTGCTAAGGCGCTTGGTGCAAAGGCTGTGGGCAAAGGCGATCTCTGGGGCTCGCGGGAGGGGGAGACCCTGGGCCTCACATCTCTCAGCCCTGCTCCCTGGACTGCCTCTGGGTATCACAAGGACAAGGGTTCTCGGAGGTTCCTCCAGGGGCCGAGCGCCCCCGTGACTGCCCCGGGGGGCCCCGCACCGGGGGGCAGGGCCCACAGCCTCCTCCCTCTCGCCCACCCCCACACAGCACCCATTGTCTCCGAGCACAAGGGCCCACTGAGGCCCTGCTGTCCGCTCCCCGCACAGGGCATCCTGGCGGAAGCCGGTGCCAGGCCTCTCCCACCCCTCCCCCGGGGGGCCGGCTCTGTGGGGGCTTCCCGAGGAGCCAGAGTGTGGGCCGGGCTTTAGAGCCACAGGCACGGAGCAGACCTGGCACTGGAGGGACCGAGGCCCTTTCCGGGGAGAGAGAAGTCCCCTTTGGAACTGACCAGGTGAAAACGGAGCAGCCCCATCTCAGCGTGGGGGCGGGGCTACACCCCTTCTCTGCCCATGGGAGTCTGGGTACAGCACAGAGACCCCTCCTTCAGTCTTCCTCCTTCCTCCCCAGGCCGGAGTGCCCGCAGGAGGGATGCCTGGCTGCTCAATAGCGGTGGGCGGAGGGCACGGACTCCCTGCCCGCACTGAACAGAAAGAGGGGGCAGCGCTCCGGGGTGAGGGGCTTCCCCCCACTCTGCAGGGAGGAAGCAGGTTGAACACTGCAGTCTAAGTGGGGGTCCTTGGCCTTCAGCCAGGGCTCGGGGGGGGACAGTATACCAGGGAGGGAGGGTGTGCTTGGCCTGCTTTGGGGGCCACCTATCTCTTGCCCACAGTCCCCCTGGACGTGGTGCAGGAGCCCCTCCTGCCTGTCGGCGGGACTGCGGGGGCTGAGCCTCCATCCGCGGCAGATGGAGACAGTGAAAGTGCAAGGAGCTCTGCTAGAAGGCAGACCTAAGTGCACCCCCCCCCCCCAACCATCCTGGGGATCCAGAGGCCGGACTGCAAGGCCAGCCAGCGGACACCCTGTTGGCTTCACAAGGAGAGTCGCCCAGGGCCCCTGGCGCACCCCCACGGCAGTACCACTGGCCCCAAATGTCCCCCTGCCCTCAGCCTCTCCTCAGCCACCACCCTGGCGGGTGTGAGCATCCTGCACACAGCACCCTGTTCAGGAAGCGCCCGTCAGTGAGCTGCGGTCCTCCCCGCCCCCTTCCTCTCAGGCTCAGGCCCCAGCCGGTGGCATGCCTTCTCCAGCGAGGCCCCCAGAGACCAGTCCCCTGGCTGTGCTCTCGGACCCCTCACCACCTGCCCTTTCAGTCCGCCCACCCCTCTCGTACTCCAGGCCTGAGCAGGTTTTCCCCAGTTCCCCCAGATCCCCCTCTTCCCTGGGCACCTCCCCAGCTTAGCACCATGGTGAAGTGTGGACTGGCTTTGAATCAGGACCCACAGTTACATTCCAGATTCCAACCCTCAGGAAACCATCTCATCATTCCGATTTCACCTCAGTTCCCTCCCCGGAGAGTGGGGAAAGCATCAGAGCCCCCTCCGGGGCAGGTACGGGATGGACAGGCCCTCCAGAGAGCTCCCGCGGCAGAGAGCCTCAGCCCTCGCTGAACACCCGTCACCCTGATCACCCGTCACCCTGATCACCCGTCACCCTGAGCACCCGTCACCCTGATCACCCGTCATCCTGATCACCGGTCACCCTGATCACCCGTCACCCTGATCACCCGTCACCCTGATCACCCGTCACCCTGAGCACCCGTCACCCTGATCACCTGTCATCCTGATCACCCATCATCCTGAGCACCATTCACCCTGATCACCCGTCACCCTGATCACCTATCATCCTGACCATTGGTCACCCTGATCACCCGTCACCCTGATCTCCCGTCACCCTGATCACCCGTCACCCTGAGCACCCATCACCCTGAGCACCGTTCACCCTGAGCACCCATCACCCTGAGCACCCGTCACCCTGATCACCCGTCACCCTGATCACCTATCATCCTGACCATTGGTCACCCTGATCACCCGTCACCCTGATCTCCCGTCACCCTGATCACCCGTCACCCTGAGCACCCGTCACCCTGAGCACCCATCACCCTGAGCACCCATCACCCTGAGCACCCATTACCCTGACCATTGGTCACCCTGAGCACCCGTCACCCTGAGCACCCATCACCCTGAGCACCCGTCACCCTGAGCACCGTTCACCCTGAGCACCCGTCACCCTGAGCACCGTTCACCCTGACCATTGGTCACCCTGATCACCCGTCACCCTGATCACCCGTCACCCTGATCACCCGTCACCCTGACCATTGGTCACCCTGATCACCCGTCACCCTGAGCACCCGTCACCCTGATCACCCGTCATCCTGAGCACCGTTCACCCGAGCACCTGTCACCCTGAGCACCGTTCACCCTGAGCACCCGTCACTCTGAGCACCCGTCACCCTGACCATTGGTCACCCTGAGCACCCGTCACCCTGATCACCCGTCACCCTGATCACCCGTCACCCTGATCACCCGTCACCCTGACCATTGGTCACCCTGATCACCCGTCACCCTGAGCACCCATCACCCTGATCACCCGTCATCCTGAGCACCGTTCACCCGAGCACCTGTCACCCTGAGCACCGTTCACCCTGAGCACCCGTCACTCTGAGCACCCGTCACCCTGACCATTGGTCACCCTGATCACCCGTCACCCTGATCACCCGTCACCCTGAGCACCCGTCACCCTGATCACCCGTCACCCTGAGCACCCGTCACCCTGATCACCCGTCACCCTGATCACCCGTCACCCTGACCATTGGTCACCCTGAGCACCCGTCACCCTGATCACCCGTCACCCTGAGCACCCGTCACCCTGATCACCCGTCACCCTGATCACCCGTCACCCTGACCATTGGTCACCCTGATCACCCGTCACCCTGAGCACCCGTCACCCTGATCACCCGTCATCCTGAGCACCGTTCACCCGAGCACCTGTCACCCTGAGCACCGTTCACCCTGAGCACCCGTCACCCTGAGCACCCGTCACCCTGACCATTGGTCACCCTGATCACCCGTCACCCTGATCACCCGTCACCCTGAGCACCCGTCACCCTGATCACCCGTCACCCTGAGCACCCGTCACCCTGATCACCCGTCACCCTGACCATTGGTCACCCTGATCACCCGTCACCCTGAGCACCCGTCACCCTGATCACCCGTCATCCTGAGCACCGTTCACCCTGAGCACCTGTCACCCTGAGCACCGTTCACCCTGAGCACCCGTCACCCTGAGCACCCGTCACCCTGACCATTGGTCACCCTGATCACCCGTCACCCTGATCACCCGTCACCCTGAGCACCCGTCACCCTGATCACCCGTCACCCTGAGCACCCGTCACCCTGATCACCCGTCACCCTGATCACCCGTCACCCTGACCACCCGTCACCCTGATCACCCGTCACCCTGATCACCCGTCACCCTGACCATTGGTCACCCTGATCACCCGTCATCCTGATCACCCGTCACCCTGATCACCCGTCACCCTGATCACCCGTCACCCTGACCATTGGTCACCCTGAGCACCCGTCACCCTGATCACCCGTCACCCTGAGCACCCGTCACCCTGATCACCCGTCACCCTGATCACCCGTCACCCTGACCATTGGTCACCCTGATCACCCGTCATCCTGATCACCCGTCACCCTGATCACCCGTCACCCTGACCATTGGTCACCCTGATCACCCGTCACCCTGAGCACCCGTCACCCTGATCACCCGTCATCCTGAGCACCGTTCACCCGAGCACCTGTCACCCTGAGCACCGTTCACCCTGAGCACCCGTCACTCTGAGCACCGTTCACCCTGACCATTGGTCACCCTGATCACCCGTCACCCTGATCACCCGTCACCCTGACCATTGGTCACCCTGATCACCCATCACCCTGATCACCCGTCACCCTGACCATTGGTCACCCTGATCACCCGTCACCCTGATCACCCGTCACCCTGACCATTGGTCACCCTGAGCACCCGTCACCCTGATCACCCGTCACCCTGAGCACCCGTCACCCTGATCACCCGTCACCCTGATCACCCGTCACCCTGACCATTGGTCACCCTGATCACCCGTCACCCTGAGCACCCGTCACCCTGAGCACCGTTCACCCTGAGCACCCGTCACTCTGAGCACCGTTCACCCTGAGCACCCATCACCCTGAGCACCCGTCACCCTGAGCACCCGTCACCCTGAGCACCCATCACCCTGAGCACCCATCACCCTGAGCACCGTTCACCCTGAGCACCCATCACCCTGAGCACCCATCACCCTGAGCACCCGTCACCCTGAGCATCGTTCACCCTGAGCACCCATCACCCTGACCATTGGTCACCCTGAGCACCCGTCACCCTGAGCACCCATTACCCTGACCATTGGTCACCCTGAGCACCCGTCACCCTGAGCACCCATTACCCTGACCATTGGTCACCCTGAGCACCCGTCACCCTGAGCACCCATTACCCTGACCATTGGTCACCCTGAGCACCCGTCACCCTGAGCACCCATTACCCTGACCATTGGTCACCCTGAGCACCCGTCACCCTGAGCACCCATCACCCTGAGCACCCGTCACCCTGAGCACCCATCACCCTGAGCACCCGTCACCCTGAGCACCGTTCACCCTGAGCACCCATCACCCTGAGCACCCAGCAAGCCTGGGGAAAAGGAGGTGACACTAGGGCTCAGCAGCCCATGGAAAGGTCGGCTGGGTATGCCTGGGCTAGAAGGGAACGAAGAGGGGCATAGGCAGCTGGCGCCTCAAGCTTCTCTGCTCCCCCGGTTGGTGCCTGGGGCCTCCCTGCTGAAGTGGCTCCGGCTCCTGGCATCTGTGACTCCAGCCGGGGGCCTGAGCTCCTGGGACACTCACTCCTCCGATTTGTTTATTCCTCCCCAGCATCCTGGGCGCAGAGCCCAGTGCGGTGGCTGTGTGGCTGCTCGTCACCAAGGACTCTGTCCTCAGGCCCGGCTCCTCAGCGGGACATTAAACAACCCCCTGCATTATTAATAACCGTCTCCTCATTCCTGTGCCCGGCTAGGAAGGGAATTTATGAATTGGTCTGAAGTCTCTGGGGCAGGGCAGCCACGGCTGTGCCCGATGCCAGGGAGAGAGGTGGGTGGGGGCTGGGGCAGAGGCGAGACCAGCAGGCCTGCCTGGTGGAATTGATTCCGTGTCTGGTGGCAACTGCAGAACACGCCTCCCCTTGTTCATGGCCCAGCAGCCCTGCGTGAGCTCCTCAAGGCCAGGACGTTCCTCGCAGCACTGTCTCTCCTGGTGGCTGCAGGCGCCCTGCTCGGCGCCTCGCCGGGGACCCTCCCCTGGTCTGCCGCCTGTTCCCACCCAGGACTCGCTGCTGCCCAGAGGCCTGAGCTCACCAGCCGGTCAAGAAGCAATGGGGTGCCACTCTGGGAAAGCTGTGCGTGACCTCAGAGCCCCTTCATTGCCCGACTCCTCGTCATTCAGTGCTAATCATCCACTCACTCGACGCAGGCCTGTGAGGAGCCCACCGTGTGCCGTGTGCTGAGCCAGGTTCCGGGGACACGACAGTTGACAAAACAGACAGGGACCTTGCCCTGGTGATGCTTACAGCCTGTGGGGACGGACACGGATTCGGTAACAACTAGAAAACGCGCACTATGATTCCTGCCTCGTGGGACACTAACCCGTGCACGCGTTTAGGTACAAAACAGGGCACGGTAACAAATGTCCCAACGCCCCACACGTGGGAGCCATCGTGCGCTGACTGAGAACAGTGAGCTGGCCTTTGCCTGCGAGAGGCTCAGGACCTAGGGGGAGGGAAATGCTCCTGAGGTCACGTGGCCGGCACGCTGGGTCACCATCCCCCCTTCCAGAGGGCGCCACAGCAGAGTGCTCCGTCGGGTGGCATCTACTCTGTCTAAACAGCTGTAACCGTTTTTGAAGAGGGGTTAGGATCGCCCAGACCAGTGCCCACAGGCCAAATCCGGTCCTCTTGTTGTAAATAAAGTTTTATTGAAACAAAGACATACCGTGTGTTTGCCTATTGTCATGAATGCTTTCTGACTACAGAGCCGAGTTGAGCAGCGGCAATGGAGACTGTATGGCCTGCAAAACCTAAAGTATTTACTTTTACAGGAAAAGTATGTCTACCTCTACCTAACGAGGTGGTTTTTACCTGAGGCTCTCAGATAAGATTAAGCAAACAGTCTGAAATTATATCTTAGGTTTTTACTCTGCAAGTTGAATGTTCCACTCTTCCCATTTTATTTTTAGAACTAGAGGCCCCGTGCATGAAATTCCTGTATGGTGTGTGTGTGTGTGTGTATGTCCCTTAGCCCAGCCTGCACCCTTTCCTATCTGGGACTCCTTGAGGGAAGTCCAACTGCCTGTTTAGGCCCGATCCTTGAGGGATATCCAATTGCCCAATCCTTGAGGGATGCCCAATGGGCAGTTGGACATGCCTCTCACAATCCAGGACTGCTGGCTCCCAACTGCTCGCCTGCCTGATTACCTCTAACTGCTTCTGCCTGCCAGTCTGATCACACCCTAATCACTCCCCTGCCAGCCTGATAGATGCCTAACTGCTCCCCTGCCAGCCCGATTGCCCCTAACTGCCCTCCCCTGCTAGCCTGGTCACTCTTAACTGTCCTCCACTGCAGGCCTGGTTGCCCCCAACTTCCCTCCCCTGCTGGCCTGGTCACCCCCAAATCTCCCCCTCATCGCCCCTGCAGGCCTGGTCTCCCACAACTGCCCTTCTCTTCCAGCCAGTTCATCCCTAACTGCCCTCCCCTGCCGGCCTGATCACCCACAACTGCCCTCCCTTCAGGCTTGGGTTCCTCCCAACTGTCCTCCCCTGCAGGCCTGGTCCCCCCAACTGCCCTCACCTGCCGGCCTGGTCACCTCCAACTGCTCTCCTCTGCTGGACTGATTGCCCCCAACTACCCTCCTCTGCAGGCCTGTTCCCTCCTAACTGCCCTCCCCTGCTGGCCTGGTCTCCCCCAACTGCCCTCCTCTGCCAGCCTGGTCACCCCCAACTGACAGCCGCCACTTTGGTGCCAGGTTCTGAGACTCTGGCTCCTGATCTGATGACAGGCTCTCCCCCAGTGTCAGCAGCTCGGTGCCATTCCTTCTCTGCGGTTCCAAGCACCCATGGGAGCCACCGGCCCCTCCTCCTTCCCACCGTCCCCTCTGGGTGCTTCTGGGGCTTTTTGCTTGTTGGTGTTCAGACATCAGCTGCTGCAGTGGTGGTGGTGGGGTGCAGGTGACAAGGTGGAAGCCGCCTCTCACCTGTGCTGGGGTGTGGGGGACGTACAGCTATCCCCGACTTTCCTGGGGGCCCTTCTTTGGAAGACTGTCCCAGGGCTGCTGAGGCTCTGAAGCCAAAGCAGAGAGAATTTACACCCCACAACCCGGAGTCCTTACCCAGGCGCCAGGTGAGCCTGTGGAGCCCCCTGCTGCTGGCGGGTGAGGACGGGATGAAGCAAGCTAACCTCCAGCGTCCCCTCCAGAGCAGGCTCAGGCTCAGGCTCAGCCATTGAGCCACGCCGGCAGGGCAACACACTCGCTCTCTTAATAGCCACACGGCTTCCTGAGCGGACACTTGTGACCTAAAAAGTGGTCACTTCGCCTTTGCGGTCATAACGGTGCAGAAGGCTGCTCTGTGGCTCCATCCTCTGTGTGGGCAGTTGTACCACAGGCAGGAAACGGGGCGGCCCGTGTCCCACGAGAACCCTGCTTCCACTCACTACCCATGGACAACTTCTGTCCGGAGGATGGGCATGCGAGACGGGGCAGAAGGCGAGGGCTGGGCAACCAGCCCTGCCTGGGAACTTCCTTTTCCGTCTAGACAAGCAGCTCAGTCTCAAGATCCAGGCCACGCAACCTGGCTTCTGGCATTGCCCTGGGACCCTTCGACCTTCTGTACGCGATTCATGAATCTGGGCCTCAAACACCCCTCTGCCCAGCAGGGGTCGTGACCTTGGCCTAGAGCGGGCTTCCTCAGCCGGCACTGTTGACATTTTGGGTCGGATCATTCTTTGCTTGGGGGGTGTCCTGGGCATCCCCAGCCTCTACCCCTTAAATGCCTGGAGCACGCCCCCACCCCCCACCCCCCGGCCAACTGTGATGAGCAAATGGTCCCTGGGGAACAGAATCTCCTGGTTGAAAAGCAGGGGCCGGAAGCGGTCCAGGGCCCTCCCCTGGCTCCTCCACTTGGTGCAGAGACAGAGGCCTCCAGCCCAGACCTGGCCTGGCCTCCCAGAGCGCACCCCGCCACCCCAGCCAACGGAAGGAATGAAGCTTGATGGCCTTCCAGCTGGAACCTAAGTCTCCAAGCCAACTGCCTCCACGGTGACCCCTGGCCACTCGGAGGCCGCACAGCGGAGCTGGCTGTGACCGTGGCCAAGAAGAGGAGAATGCATTGTATTCCAAGGCACCCATAATTCTCTCTGCCAGGGCCGGGGACAATGGCCTCTGCCACCCACAGTCCAGCTCATTCTAAATATGACAACAAGGAGCCCATTCACTCCGAGGGGCGGGGGACGGGCCAGCATCTCTTCCAGGAAACGGCGGCCTTTGGCCTCCTCCGACGGCTGGCAAGGGGGACACGGAAACTGGGGAGCTAGGACAGGCGTGGCTCGATTGCCTTGTTTTTCTCCGGTGGGAGGAAGGACATAAACCAAGGGACGCCCCTCCCTGACCCGCCTGGCAGAGCTCCGCCCTCTCTCCAGGGCGGATGGAGCCTCCTGTGTGCACCATGGCCGATGCGCCCCGAGTCCTGGGCATGAGCCACGGCCAGCAGTCAAACCCACATCCTTCCGGTGTCCGGGGTGCCACGCCAACCCACCGGGCCACCGGCCGCGGCAAAACCGGGTTTGTGACCACAGCGTGGGCTCCCCATTTTGACCTCGCGGGTTCCAACCCTTGTCGGGGGCTCTAGAAGCTCTCCGGGCGGCACAGCACTGCCGGCGCCCGGGGGATAACTCCGGATCGGGAGGGTGGGTAAACTGCGATGTGTGTTTAAAAAAACAAAACAAGCAAGAAAGGAGTTAGTCGTCTGACTCAAGGGCTGCCCCTCCGAGACAGAGACAGCGGCAGGTAATAAACGCTCGCCTCCGGCTTCCGCTCGTCTGCAGGTGGGGAGGTGGGAGCGGTTAACCCGAAGGCTGTAGGGGCTTTGCCAGGCGCAGAGAGCGCCTTCGAGTTGGAGAAGGAGATAAACTGCCTGGCTGGTCACAGGCCCGATGCCGTCGGAGGTGAAAACCCTCTGTGTATTTCTGCCCGTGAGGGAATGCGGGGCTCCGGCCCCGGTGGGGGGCTTGGCTCCCAGGCTGTGGTTTAGGTTCTGGGGACCGACCCCTCTGCACCGAGTCCGGCAAGCCTCCAAGTCTCCGAGGTGAGCTGGGCACTTCGGGACGCCGGGCTCGGTCTGGGTGGGAGCCCCAGTTCAGCGAAGGGGGAGGGGTGAGGGGGGAGAGGGAATGAAAGGAACAAAATGAGGAGAAACTCAGAGAAACTGTTAAAAATCTCTAAAAGTATCCCTAACCGGTTTGGCTCAGTGGATAGAGCGCCGGCCTGCAGAGTCAAGGGTTCCAGGTTCGATTCCGGTCAAGGGCATGTACTGTGGCTGCGGACACATCCCCAGTGGGGGGTGTGCAGGAGGCCGCTGATGGATGTTTCTCTCTCACTGATGTTTCTGACTCTCTCTCCCTCTCCCTTCCTCTCTGTAAAACAATCAATAAAATAATTTTTTAAAAAAAAGGAAAGGGAGGGGAGGGGAGGGGCAGGAGAGAGTGCCGGTTGGGAGGAATGAACTCACTCTCTGGGTGTTCAGGGTCACAGCACAATCCCAACCCCACAGTCCTGAAGCCCAGCGATCCTCCTGGTGGAGACAACACAGCTGCTCTGCACTCCCCCCCCTCCCCCCCGGCCCCCACAGCCCAACAGGGCAGCGGGCGCACCCCATTCCGATCCCTTCCTCCAGGCCTCGAACGGCGCTGGGGGGGGGGGCTTTCCTGGAAGAGGAGGCCCCAGAAGGGGGGGCGTGGTGTCCCCCACCCGCTCTGGACATCAGCAGAGACCCTCGTGTGGACGTCATGGTCTGGGACCTTCCCTCAGCCCTTCCTGGCTTTCTTCTCTAGAGGTCAAAGGACAAAGGGCAACATAGATACCATTTACAGGTCATGGCCAGTCTTGGGGGGCCCACACTGCGGACTAACAGACACCACCCTCATCGGCAACCTCCCCACATTTGGGCAGTGAGACTGGAGCCCCACACGCCGGGCTGTGCCGGAACAAACAAGGCCAGCATCCTGGCACCGCCCTGGAGAGAGATGGCTGCCCGGCGGGGCTGAGCCGACAGAGTGCGCAGCGGCCTTGGCCCCGGCCCGTCGGGGAGACTGACGGCTTCCAGCGCCGCGTGCCGCCCTGAACTCAGCTGCGCAAACCGATCGCTCTCCGAACCCACCAAACTCCGCGGGTCTCCCACCTGAGACCCCCCCCCCCACCACCGACAGAAGACGCCCGCACAGTGGGCCTGTCTCCCTCTCCCCAAACCCTGGTCCTACCCCATTCTACCCTCTACCCCATTCTCACCCCTACCCCATTCTCACCCTACCCCATTCTACCCTCTACCCCATTCCCACCCCTACCCCATTCTCACCCCTACCCCATTCTCACCCCTACCCCATTCTCACCCCTACCCCATCCTCACCCCTTACCCCATTCTCACCCCTACCCCATTCTCACCCCTTACCCCATTCTCACCCCTACCCCATTCTCACCCTTTACCCCATTCTCACCCCCTACCCCATTCTCACCCCTACCCCATTCTCACCCCTACCCCATCCTCACCCCTACCCCATTCTCACCCCCTACCCCAATCTCAGCTCCTACCCCATTCCCACCCCTACCCCATTCTCACCCCTACCCCATTCTCACCCCTACCCCATTCTCACCCCTACCCCATTCCCACCCCTACCCCATTCTCACCCCTACCCCATTCCCACCCCTACCCCATTCTCACCCCTACCCCATTCCCACCCCTACCCCATTCTCACCCCTACCCCATTCCCACCCCTACCCCATTCCCACCCCTACCCCATTCTCACCCCCTACCCCAATCTCAGCTCCTACCCCATCCTCACCCCCTACCCCAATCTCAGCTCCTACCCCAGCCCCTGTCTGCTCCAGCCACACTGGCCCCACTGCCCCTCAGGCTCCGGGTGAGCTCAGTCCTGGGCCTCGGCGGGCGGTCCTCTTCCCGATGCCAGTGAGCCTCCTCCTGCCAGCCTGGCCACCACCTCCTCCTCTTCAGCTTGCCCTGGCCCAGCCCCAGCTGCTGCAGTCCATGCCATTTCTCACAGCACTGCCCGTCCCACAGACGGCCCAGCTCACAGCGTTACCAGCCTCATTGCCTTCCGGCCTCTCTTCCCGCCAGCGTCAGCTCTGCATCTGTTTTGTTCCCTGGACTATCCCAAGCTGCGAAACTGTAGACTCTGGAGAAACGTTTGAATGAGTCACGGGCCCCTGCCGGGCCGTCCCCCGGGGCCTCTGGCTTGGAACCTCCATCAGCACACGCCTGTGACACCAACCAGCCCGTCGAGGGGGCCTTTGGTTGCTCTCAGCCCCGCACCACTAGCTGCCTTACCTTGCTCGTGCCCACCCACGGGGTGGGGTGAGCAGGTCACCTCCCTAAGGCATGGCATCTCCCACTTGGCGGGCACACAGGGAGCTCCCTGGGCCTCTGGGTGAATTACTACATCACCCCCTGCCTCCAACGTCCCTAAGAGAGAAGCACGCTTTGTTTGGTGCTTGCAGCTCCCTCCACCTACAGTAAGTGGGTGCAGGAGGTGGACACCGGCTCCCCGCTCCTGATCCCCCGAGCTCTCCCCCCCCTTCGGGGCCTCCCTTGTCTCCGGGTCACCTGGCCTGGTTTCCGCTTCCGTCTGCCTGCCTTTCTCAGGCTCCTCTTCTTCCTGGGCCGTCCTCCTCACGCCCTTCCCCCCCCCCCCGCCCCCAGCCCTCACCACAGCCTTAGGGCCAGCTCAGGCCTCTGTCCTCAACTCACACCCACAAACCAGTGCCTTCCCAGCTGGCCATCCAATGGCACCTTCCACACCGTGTGACAGAGGCCGGGCTCCCCAGCCCACCCGCTCCCTTCGTGAACTGTGTCCGAAAGGAGCTGCTTCCTACTCCCTCACCCCCAAAGCTGGTTGGTCTCTGAGCCCTGCAGGTTCTCAAGCCCCAGCCCCTTGCCCACAACCACTGCCCGGCCCAGGCCAGCACTCTCTCCTGGACCACAGCCTTCTCCCTGCCAACTTCAGTCTCCTGCCACTTCTGTCCCCCCCTTCCCTCCCCCCCCCCCCCCCCAGCCAGGGCTGTCTACAGGACCTCAGATGGGAGCTCTGCACTCAGAGCCGCCACTGCCGGGGGAATGCGCCCTCAGGAGGCTCAATCCCCGCCCCACTTCTGCTCTCCTGCGCACACCAACGGGCCCTGCCCTTCCTTCTGCCAGAATACAGCCTCTCCACTCCCAGGCCACCCCCCCCCCCCCCGCTGAGAACTGCTCCCCCTCAGCTCAGCCAGTTCACCTGCGGGACACCTGCTCCCCTCAGCGGCCCTGTGGGTGCAATTCCTGTGTGCGCTGCCTCTGCCCATTGTTCATGGAGATCCCCAACTCCGCCCGAGAGAAAACAGAACCCCATCTTCCCTGAGCCCCCGCTGCAGGTTCGTCCTGCCTTACCCGCCATGCCAGCCTCAGTCCGGGGCCACATGGGGGTCTACACGCACCCGTTGGCTAGCAAGTGACTGTGCGGGCTGTGCTGCCCCCTGAACACGCACATCAGCTGCCCCTCTGGTAGGAGGACACGCACTTGACGCTGACACGCTTCCCCGAGGGAGAGAGAGGTGTGGGCTCCCAGCTTGAGGTGCAGACCCCTCTGGGGCTGCCCAGGACGAAGGCGCCAGGGCAGCCGCGGTGGAAGGGTGGGAGAAGGGCACAGCGGGGCAGGTGCCGCTGGCGTCCCGTTGGGCTCGCTGGCTCGGCTTCCAGCTGCCGTGTTGCATCTCTGCCTGGGGAGCCGCCTGCACCCCAGCTCCCTGGGCGCTCAGGCGAGTCACCCTCAGGAGCTGTGACCCACCCTTTCCCAGAGCTCCCCAGCGGGACGAGCCTCCCATGGTGGAAACTGGCTTGATATCACCCCCTTGGCTGCCTGTCGCCATCTCCCAACTAACCCCCTGCCCTTGAATTCTTGCCTCATATCTGTTTCCGGAGGAGCCCCAGCTCAGACTTGCCCCTGGAGGCTCCCTGGCACGTGGCAGGCTCGTAAACATGTTGGTCCCCGCCCGACCCGCTTCTCCAGAAAGTTCATCTTCTGTCTTCCCCGCCCAATCACATCCACTCATTCCCTCTGTCTCTCTTTCAAACCCTCACGGGTCAAGCTGTGAGCCGTCTCTGGAGACAAAGCTGAATCAACAGTCCCGTCCTCAGGGGTCCAATCAGAAATGTAACAGGCAGAGTGGCTGCTGTGTGCTGGACACAGTGGGGCCTCCTAGATGGATTCTGTAATGCCACGGAACAGCCCACGTGGGCAGCATGGCCACCTGAGCGGGCACTGCCCTGCACACGGTTGCCTGCGAACCACTTTGCCCCTCTCCACAGCCCTGAGTGAAATGGTCCCCGGGAGGCCAGAGTTACGGGGTGTCAGAACCAGCTTGCAACCCCAATGCAACAGGTGGATCCCCTTCCATTACGGGTGGCTTCACCCTCTAAACACCGGCCCCATGCTGGGCTGTGGGCCCGCCCTGCACACGCCGTTTGCATGCCGCCTCTCAGCAGAGGAAGGAGGCTTTCTCCCCACTAGGAGATGGGAAACTGAGGCTCGGGCCGTGGAGGAGCCCCAGGTTTCTGTGGAATGTCCCGAACAGCAAGTCCACAGAGATAAGAAGTGGATGAGCGGTCATCAGGGACTCGGTGAGGGCGCTAATTTGGGAGGTACAGGGTTTATTTGGTTTTTTTTGGGGGGGGGTGACAAAAATGATCTGGAATTAGACTGTAGTGATGGTTACACAACATTGTGAATACCCTAAAAACTACTGAAAGGTATCCTGTAAAACGGTGACTTTCATCTCAATCAGAAAAGTACCAGGAAGTACACGTCGGGCGTGGGTGCCGTTTCCAGTGCAGCCTTGAGCCCAGACTCCTCACAAGACCCCCGAGTCCTGGAGGGCGGGCTCCACACCAGGGCCCGAGGGTACCGGAGGCCACTCCCGTCACACCTCACCTTCCTTCCCTGCCGCCTGCCTCTGGATACAGCCAGGAGTTTCCACCTCCATTCATACAAGAATCACCCCTCAGGGTGGCCCGGGCATCCCCTCTAAAGCTCTGGGGTGGTGCCTGCGTGGATGCAGGACTCAGGGTCCCCGAGGGCAGGGCTCTGACAGCTCTCCGGAGCCTGGCACCTGCAGGGCACACACTCGGCAGAGGCTTGCTCCATACATCGACGGGTGAAGGTTTCTTTAAGAGAATGAAAGTCCACAGAAATCCATCGTCTTTTATTTGCTGGATGCAAGCATGTAAGTGGGAGACGAACAATTCCATTTATTGAACTGGGAAAGGGGAAGCCAGTCCTTACAAAAAATAATAAAATCACTTTTTGAAAGAAAGTCAGCTACGATTAAAATTCCTACGATGTCAGACACTCCGGTCCAGGGGCAAGAGTCGTGCTCACAGAGCCCCGTGCTCGGCGGGAGTGGAACTCAAGGCAGAGGCGGCCCATGTGATGGACGGGAGAGCTGAGGCCGGCTTGGGGAAGAGATCCCTGCCAGCAAAGGGTATGCTGACAAGAGGGTGGGGATGTCCCGGGAGCTGAGCGAGGCCTCACCTGTATTTCTGCATTCGCAGCCGCCTCTGGAGGACGGAACCTTGTCGCTCACACTTAGACAAGAACAAGGGAGCACAAGAGTGTGAGAGGCCAGCACACAGCTGGCCAGAGCCAGAGCGAGCCAGGCCCAGCCTCCAGGTCCTCCTCCTCGCAGACCAGGCAAGTGGCTCAAGATGACAGGACAGACGTCTGCCTCCCACATATGATGAACATCTGACTCCCCTGAACCCCAGTCAACGGTGACATGAAGGAGCAACTCAGCACAGACACAGTCCACGAAGCAAGAGATAGGCAACGTGACACGGCCCATGTGTGACACCACAGTCCCTCCTCAAGGCTCACTCTGGGCAAAGATGGAGCTGTGGGGTTCACACTCTTTCCCAAGGAGCCTGGCACCCCGAGGAGAAAGAAGGCTGGTCCCCAGGGGCGGCCTCGCCCGCTGCACCCATCACGGCGTTACAGCCTTCCGGGCACCTCCTCTTCGGCTTTCTCCAAACTTGTCACAGCGCAGGAGAAAATCGGGGTAACCTTCCTCAAGCCCCAGAGATTGTGTCCGTACAAAATGGTAGCCACTAACACTCAGGAGGGACTTGGAACTGCTGCTGAGTCCGTCCAGGGGCCCCCGGGGCTGCTTTGGCCCATTGGTGAGCTCACAAGCGTCCCGAGGACCAAGAGGGAGTGCTGGGAGTGCCACCTGCTTGTTCATTGCACAGAATCTGGGACATCCCTGCCCCACCCAACCACAGCCATCAGAGTCCCGTTACCCCACCCCCAAAACCTCTCAGACTGGACCGGGGCCTGCGGTGGCTACCCCTCCCTCACCCCCACCCGGGCCACATCCAGGCTCCTCCATCACTATTTCTCCTGGCCCCAAGCACCAGCCTCCTCAGTGGGGAGCCAGCCTTCGCAGAGTGTAAGTGAGGCCACGCCACTCCCCTGCTCAAACCCTCTAGAGGCCTCTCGTTGCATATAAAGAGCAAACCCAGCCCCGTCCCCAGCCTCCAGCGCCCTGCGCCTGCGTGGTCTGACCACTGCCAGCTCTGGGACTCGCCACCTCCCGTCCTGCTCCCAGCAGCCAGCCCGTCACGCATCCACCCCGAGGGCTTCCTGCCTGAGGAACTTGCACTTGCTGCTCCCTCCGCTCACAATGACCTTGCCCCGGACTACATCCTTCATCCGGCTCTCTGCTGACATGTCATCTCCTGGGCCCAGACCATGCGAGGCAGGTGACCCCACCGTTACCCCATCACGTCACATCATTTCATTACCTTGTGGCACACGCTGCCTTCCGTTTTCCCGGTGATTATCTGCAGTCTGTTCTTCTGTCCCAGCCCCCCACCCGCCCTGCCCTGCCTGTGCATGCCGAGAGCAAACTACAACCTCCATGGCTGCAGGGACCCTGCTGGCCTGAAGGCCACGGCATTCCCAGCACCCAGCCGGTGTCTGGCAACAGGAGACAGTCAAAAACCCTTGCAAAAGGAATGAATTAATAGCTACTGAGGACCCATGACACGCCAGGCAGGTGCTAAGGAGCTGGGGCTCTGAGTGGACAAGCAGACACAGTCTGTCTCTAGCAAAGGCTCCAGGCATAAGTCAAGTAACTAGTTAGATATTGCACGAGTGGGATGACAGCTATAAAGGCAAAGGAAAGTTCAAAGAGTGTGTGCATGTCCGTGTGTGTGTGTGTGTGTGTGTGTGTAGGGTGGTGTGGTTTTAAAATGTTCACAAATTCCCTGGCGCTCCTCTATCCGGGGATGGAATTGAATTCCCGCTCCTGTAACGTGACTCCTCAGCGGCATCATCCGAGGGCGCCTTGCTTAGGCAAAAAGAACCTCCATCAATGAGCACTTAAAGAGCCCATGTCACTTTTTTTTTAAGGTGTTTTTGTTGAGTTCAGAGAGGAAGGGAGAGGGGGAGAGAGAGAAAGATCAATGGTGAGAGAGAATCACTGATCAGCCGCCCCCTGCACACCTCCTGCTGGGGATGGAAGGGCACCCCGGGCCGGTGCTCTGCCTGGGAATTGAACCGTGGTCTCCCGGTCCACAGCTCAACGCTCAACCACTGAGCCGCAACACCCGGGCTCCCTCCCTAGTTCTGGTATTGCTCAGGCCACTCCAAGGTGGATTTGTGCTGTGTGTAACTGGAGAAGTCCTGCTGTAGGACCAAACCACCTCACCCAGCAGCGCCCAAAGCTCAACACAGGTGGCGGCCCCCACGCAGGCACTCCCTGCCTGTCTCCTGCCTCCCTTCTCTGCAGCCCGGCCTGGCTTCCGGTCCCGATGCAGGGTCTGGAGACCAGATTATCTCCAGATTCCCTCCAGGCTGGTAGCTCAATCCCCGCTCTCGGAAAGGTTGATCTTTCTGAACCAGGCGCGCAGCATCACGCCATTGCCCTGCTTCACACTTTTGTGGGCTCGTCCCAGGCTACAGCGGTTTCCTAAAGGAGGGGCTACTGGTCCCTGAGCTCAGCGAGCTGGTTTTCCATGGCACAGGGGCCCAAGGGCACAGTGAAATGCAGAACCAGAAATTGGGCCCTTCTGACTCTCTTATGAATCTCCTGATTTCCTGATAGGGAAGAATCTCCGCACGGAACTATCATGGCTCTGAGAAAGAGGAAGGGAGAGGGAGACAGAGAAACGTCGATGTGAGAGAAAAACATCCCTGACCAGGGATGGAACTCGTGACCCAGACACATGCCCTGACCAGGAGTTGAAGCTATGACCTTTCGGTGCACAGGACAACACCCCCAACCACTGAGCCACACCAGCCCTTGTTGTCATGGTCGCCTTTGTTTACGTAAGATACTGGCCTTTCAGTGACGGTGCGTAGGTCAACTTCTCTTTGGAAACTGATTTGCATAACCACAAAAGTGAGTCTATTTAAAGAAAAAAGGGGCAACTATCAGGAGGTATTTGGATATCCGCAAACTGCGGCTCTCGAGCCACATGCGGCTCTTTGGCCCCTGGAGTGAGGCTCTTCCACAAAATCCCACGGCCTGGGCGAGCCTATGTTGAAGAAGTGGCGTTAGAAGAAGTTTAAGTTTTAAAAACTTGGCTCTCAAGAGAAATTTCAATCGGTGTCCTGCTGATATTTGGCTCTGTTGACTAATGAGTTTGCCGATCCCTGGGATATGGTAAATGACGAGGATTCACGATATGAAATCGGCCACGTATACAAGGCCCTTCCGAGTCCGCCCCTTTAGACCTACTGAAGGGCTGTGACGCCCAAGGGGAGTCCCTGAGTCACACCGCCAGCCTTGGCCCCTGCTGTTCCTTCTGCCTGGACGCCCTTCCCCCACAGCCTCCGTATCAACTCAGAGCAACCCCATCGATTCTTTAAGACCCAGGTCAGTGTCACTGCTCGCTGTGGCCCTGCCGCCCCAGGACTCGGGTCACCCGGAGAGCTACCACTGTGCTCACTCGGGCCACCGCTGTAGGCAGCTGACGGGCTGAGAGATCCCAGAAGACCCGCTGGTCTCTCACTGTGCCTGGCACGGGATTTCAGTGAGGTGAACGGAAGGGCTCGACCTGGGGCTGTGGGTCCATCCGATCGCACGGGTCTGGAGCCCCAGCGGCGGGAGGAGGGAAATTCTAGAGGAAGGGAGCAGAGTGATCTGCGAGAGCAGGTGCCTGAGTCTGGGCCCCATCAGACAGCTCAGGGGGTCTGCCTCCAGGGGAGACGGAGGAGTGAGCTCCCTGGGAAGAAAGACTCCTGCAGCGGCTCCAAACCACCTCGGCACTTGATATAACGCTACTTCTTTAAGCCCCACCCCATGACTCTGAGCTGGTGGGTGTGGAGTGGGCCCTGAAGCTTTACTTTTTTATTTTTTGTTACTCCTCACCGGAGGGAATCTACCCACCCCCCTTGATTCTTAGAGAGAATGGAAGGGAGGAGGAGAGACAAAGAGAGGAAAACATTGATGTGATTGATGTGAAAGAGACACGTGGATTGATTGCCTCCTGCACGCACTGAGCAGGGCCAGGGACCAGGCCTGCAACCCTCTGGTCCGTGGCCCGGCGCTCTAACCGCTGAGCAACCTGGCTAGGACCATGAGCTGCACTCAAAATAAGTGCTCCAGGCGATGCCGAGGACCCCACTGCTGCCAGGTCAGCATGGAGACAGGGAGGGGCCCAGCAGACAAAACACAGAAATGCCCGTGACTGCAAAGATCCCCCAGAACACTGGATCACTGCCTGCACCCCGAGAGCCTGGCCTCACAGCCGACCCGAAAGCAAGGCGCCGCCAAGATTATTTAAAGTGCATCCCCACACCTCAGAGCTGTGTTTACTGAAAAAGAGCCACGCGTGATGACAGGCGTTCTACAGCCAACGGGAGCGATCGATCCAAATTGCAGACGCTTCTGTTAGAGACCTTGGCCACTGGCGACTGTAGGCAGGGAGCTGACCCCGCAGAGGCCGGACCGAGGCCCTGTCTGCCTAAAGAAACCCTCCTTTGTCTGAACGGCCAGGAAGTCAAATTGTTCGTAGATGAAATCGAAGCAAAGGAGGGCGGGGGTGGGGGCAGGGGTGGATCGCAGAGTTCACGGCGAGTGGCTGAAAGGCATCCGTGTCACAGAGCCTTCACTCCGGCTCTGCACTAATTGCCTCCTTAAACCAGAATTAAAGTCGAAAAATGAAACCACGTGCGTGGGTGGGATACACAAGACCAGTGCCCTGGGCCTGCCGGCCGAGTCGCTCATCAAATGGAGACTGACTTTTATCTGATTAACGGATGGAGGAGCATCCTTCTCCATCTCTCGGCTCCCTCTGTGCGGACGGCGCGCTGCAGGCTGCAGGGAGAAGTTGGGCCTTGGCGGCCCTCCTGCTCGGCCAGTGGAAAATTACCAAGCAGGCCAGGCTGCCCTCTGCCATGCCCGCAGGCTCTCCCCGGGCCCGGGAAACACACGGGGGGAACCGGACACACGCCAGCCTTCACTTACCTGGGGCAGAGAGGAGTCTGGGAGGCGGTGGGGGTGGGGGTGGCGGGGGCAACGGGGGAGGGGGCCGGCACTGGCAGATGTGTTGACAGCTGTCAGTCACCTTGGAGCAGGACTTCTGGGGTTCAGCCTGTGTCACCTGCAGACAAGAGAAGACAATGAGGCCTCATGGAGCCGAGATGGGCCCTCCCCCTGCCGGACAGGCCGGAATTCGGGGTCCTGCCCCAGGCCGCTGCAGGAGGAACAGGCAGATGTGGGGTTGGCTTAGAGAGAATACGTGGGAGGCTGGCATGGCAGGTTTGGAGGAAATAAGGTTTTATTTCCAGCTCTGCCAGGGACCGGCAATGGGACCGGCACAGGTGGCTTCAATATTACTAAGAGGTGGAGAGGAACTTGAAGGTCAACTCCTAGAATCTCCCCCTCAGACCGATGAGGAAACTGAGGCTCAGGAGAGGTGGCTGCCCAAGGTTCTCTCCCCGGATGACAACAGGATACTGACTCCACACCCTCAGCGAGCAGACCCAGCCATTTCTCCAGGCTTTCTTGCAATGAAAGCTGTCACTTTCTCTGTGGCCACAGCCCCTGACAGCCTTCTGGGTGGCCAAGGCCCCCGTCTTGGGGGAGGAACTTTCCTGGGCCAGACGTCTGCTCTGGTGGCCCACATGACCTAGGGGAGCCCAAGGTTCTTGCCTGAAACATACCCACTCAGACCACTCACACCCCTCAACCCCTCCTCCCCCCAAAATACCTGCCCACAGCCAAGGGGATTCCGGCCACAAGGTTCTGCCTCACCCTCAGTGCCTTTCTTCCAATCTGTGCCTGGCCACACCCCTCTTTTCACAGGCTGCTCCAGTGGCCCAGAATGTTCCCCCTCCCCCCACCCATACCGCCCCCTTCCCCCCTCCCCGCTGGCCTGTTCCTCAGCTTGGCTAGCATCTCCTCAGGGAAGGGCCTCGGACCTCCCTCACTTGGTCAGATCTCCTTTTAATAGGCTCTTCCGGCTTGGGGGGGGGGGGGCAAGAAATGTGGGTGATTCCCTGGTTCCTGTCTGTCTACACCGTTGGACTAGAGATCTATGGGGCGGCCTCGTCTCTCACTATCATAACCTGGCTAAAGCATGCCGGCCATTTAATAAACATTTGGTGAATGAATGAATGAACACATGAATGAATGACTGAATATTAAAAACTGAACCAGAATCCACCCCTCCTGAATCCTGGTCTGGCGTTTTTTGATGTCAGTTCCCTCGCCCGTAAACTAGGAAGAGTGGCGAGAGTGGGTTGTGTTCGACCGGCGGCTCCCGCTGCCCCTCAGAACCTCCGGCCGCTTTGAAAAGCACTCTCACCCGAGCCTTATCCACAGCGGTTACCGTGGAGGTTCTGCAGGCGCGGCCAGGCACGAGTATTTTGGTGAGCTTCCAGGTTACACTTCTAGCGGATGCCGTGGGCTAACCGCCCGTGGACCTACCCATGCAGGGTGCGCGCCTCCAGAGGCCCGTCCCAGGGAACAAGCGGACTGAGAGGCACGAAAAAGGAGGTGCCCCACCACCACCACCGCATCAGTAATGAGCAGCAATGCCCACGTGAATTTCTCTGGCTGTCACCTCAAGTGAGCAGAAACCCAGAACCCCAATTTCCTGGCAACCAGCCACGGACGGCTGCCTCAGGCCAGTGCAGACACTTCGCTGCTGTGTGCCAGGCCCAGCAGAGAGGGACGGTCCGCAGGCAGGGCTGGGATGCTCTTGGCATTGGCAGAGGTGAGCAGGCTGGGGTGGCAGCAGGAGGTGAGCTGGTTTACAGCCAGGCAGCTCCTGCTCACCACCTTTTCTCCTTTGTAAGGACCCCCTGCGGCTCAAACTCTGGGAGGCAGTGTGTCTCCCGCTGGGAAGCGCATAACCTCAAGGGTGAGCCTTTTCTCGGTTATTTTAAGGGGATGATGAACTCTACAGGCCCCCAACCCCCACCCCGCCTCCCCACCAGTGCAGCCCGGTTCTCCATCACGGAGCCTGTCCTCTGGATCCCACCTTCTGGGACCACGGGGGTTGCTCGAGAGCCTCTATCAAGTGTGTGAACTTCAAGCAACGGGGGCCCTTGCTAAAGCAATTACGTTCCCACGCTCCAAAGTGCCGTGTACGCGACAGAGTTCAAGAGCGGCATGCTTGCTTAACCCGGCCCAACACAACGACCTACTTTGGGGAGAGGCTGTAAGGGCACGGATGTGTAAGCGTTCAATGCGATGGAATTATAGGCAGGGACGCCAGGGCCAAGTTTGCAGGCTGAAGGGGAGGAAGCACTTCAGAAAGCTCTGGTGTCTGACAATGGCCCACTGGCAAGGGGCCGGCACCGCTGCGTAGCCAACTGTCATCACCAGAGAATCCAGGCTGGGCTGGCGGTCTCTCCGAGGGGTGGCCCTGGGTGGGCGCCTCACTGGTGTTTGGTCCAGTGCAAACCGGAGGGCGCTGAGCCTCTCGCCATGGACAGCTGGCTACTCAACCCTTTATCTACCTTCCAACTTCCGTTTGTCCTCGAAACCAGGTCCAGCACAGCCTTCTCGGGTAAGCCACCCCAGACTAGACCCAACTGCCCAGGATGCTTCTTCACCTTGTAAGCCCTTCTTTTTGGGGGGCATCAACCCCAATGATTGCCCACCTCTCCCTTACTAAAGCCGGCAGGTAAATGAGTCTGTGCTTTCTTTATCCTGATCAAGGGTGGCTTCCCGAGCCCTACTGTGTGTCAGCCACGGAGACAGGTGTCATTTCACCAGGAAGATAACCAGGAGAGGTAGGAGCTACCATCCACACACGGGGGGAAAGGGACGGCAGGGTCATGTGGGAGTAACTGACTGGAATGGCACAGGGCCTGGCATTCGGTTGGTGCTCAGTGAAAAGATGTGACAAGATGACCCGCCCACCAGTGTAGAAACGCAAGATCTACCTCGCCCCCAATCGAGGTCCACTTTGGAGTTCTGTGGTTTGGCGGTGTTGCATTTAGACAAGTTCCTCAGTGCTGGGAGCGTGTCTCAATACCTGGCTTGGTTGGTTGATACCTTAGGGCAGTGGTCGGCAAACTGCGGCTCGAGAGCCACATGCAGCTCGTGAGGCGCCGTTTGCCGCTCTGTTGACTAATGAATTTGCGGACCACTTGCCTTAGGGAAAAAAAAAACCACTTAAAAAAACACATTTTAATAATGTACTAATGTCTTTAACCTGAAGTCAAAACTTCTGGGTAAGGGTATAATGTCTTACAGCAGTGGTTGGCAAACTCACGAGCCGCAGTTGGCCAACCACTGCCTTAGGGAGCCCACAAGGAGAAGAAACTTGCCCTTGAAGTCACCTACTCACTTGACCAAGGAGGAGCAGAGGCTCAGAGAGGTCAGTGACTTGCCTAAAGCCCCCAGAGCAAAAGCTGGCATCACTGCTTCCCAGGACGAGTGTTTATTCCACTCCAGCCGTCACCTGCCTTCCCTCCGCTGCTCGGCAGTTCTCCTGGGGCCAGAGTCCTGAGGCACAGGCGGGTCCTAAAGCCACTGTGGTGCCTGTCACCGGGGTCGGGGGGACAAGCTGCTCCGTGGCTGCCAATCAGCACAGCGTTTTGGTCCAGGGGATATTGCCTCCTAAATAGTCTTTGAATCCAGCCTAATCAGGACCATCATCTCTCTGCTGGGCAGCACTGGCCCCTCACGGAGAGTTGCTATGTAACGTATAGGACACCCTGTTAAATTTTAGATAGACAAACACCAATTTTTTTTTAGTATAAATTATGTCCCAAATATTATATGGGATACACGTATGCTGAAGAACCATTTGTGATTTACTTGAAACCCAAATTTAACTCGATGCCCTGCATTTTTATTTGCTCAATCTGACAGCACTACCCCACCAGCGTCTTTGACCCTTGCCTTGACCCCCTTTTCGAGTCCATCCTTCCTGCTGGAGCTGGACCGAGATTCTGAAACGCCGGTCTGAGATTGCCAGCTCTTGCCTACAACCTTTGAGAATCCCTGAAGCCCCCAGGATCAACTCCAAACTGTAAGGTACAATGTTAGTAGCTCATAGCCGTGGCCTCACCCTCTCTCCTCAGGCCTTCGGGAACATTGCCTCTCTGCCTGAACACCTCCCCATGTTTGCCGCCTCCCCCCCTCCACCTCCCACCCCGACTCTGACTCCTCCTTGGGCATGTCTCAGCTGAGCACCACACGAGTCCCTTCCACCAGAGCCCATCTCTGAGCTTTCTGCTCCCGCTGAGCTATCTCGCCTCTAATTACTTGTTTAATTATCTCTCCAGGGCCAGACTGTTGATGCCACGAGGGCTGGGACCACAGGTCTCTTGCACTTAACACGGGGCCTGGGAAACAGTAGGTGCTCAGTAAGTGCTGCTGAATACGTAAGTGAAGCTGCAGTGACTGGCCACAGGGGAGGTCAGCATTGCTTGTGCCTGAGGGTGGCACTGGGTCGGCCCTGGGAGACCCGTAGGCTCGGATCCAAGCCTGTGTCCCTGACAATGACTTTAGGAGGACACCCACAAAGATGAGGGCTTCTGGCATCTTTTACGGTGACAGGCCAGCACCACAGTAACTTGATGAGACACACTCCCGTCACACCTAATAAATTTGCCAGCCTGTCATCCTCTTTGCTTGCACAAAAAGGAGTCATCTGGAAGTGAACTCAGAAGAACCCTAAATCACAAAAGCTCAAGAGCTCAATTCCAGACACATTAAGGAGAAAAGGGGGTGGCTCGTGGGTGCCCCACACCAACCTGCGGCACTTTAAATGTCATCTGACTTTAATGATTAAGTTTCTTATCATCTAGGCGGAGGCTTCGGGCTGACTTCAAAAGTAGGAACCTGGAGCTTTGGGGAGCACAGGTCTCTCACTTCACCATTTACCCTAATAATCAGAGGACTTCGTTATGTGGGTCCCACCTGTCCAAATGCTCACCACTTCGGGGGAGTCTCCTGGCAAAACGCTCATGAAAGCACAGAGAGCTGAGTTCTTTCTCTACATCGAGAAACTCCAGTGATGAGACAGATTTTTACTCTCTCCACTTAAAGGGACATACATGGCTTCATGCACTTCCGTTTTTTCCTCTTCTCCCTTCTATTACTCCGGATTCAGCTCTTTTGCTTAAAAACACAGACCCATCCATCCCAAAGCCCTTTTCCCTTGGCTTTTCAGTCCATATCATTTGTAGATTAATTTCTCCAGAGCTTCCAGCCAAGATTTTATCCATGCTACTTGTCTAGAGGATTCCTTTTCTAATTGATTTGCACAAAAATTGATTGTATTGAGTAACAGCATCTGAAACACGCACACTGTCTATCTCAGTGGTCGGCAAACTGCGGCTCGCGAACCACATGCAGCTCGCAAGCCGCGGTTTGCCACTCAGCTGACTAATGAGTTTGCCAACCACTGACCTAGACTCTCGATTCCAATAATTACAGGCTGTTGCTGTTCCTTGTGATTAAGCCCCTATCCCAGGGGTCAGCAAACTCATTAGTCAACAGAGCGGCAAACCGAGAGCCACATGTGGCTCACGAGCTGCAGTTTGCCAACCACTGGTCTAGCTAAAGGACAAGGTTAAAAAAAAGCCAGGCTGTTTTCACAAAATGATTTTTATGGTGGTTTTGGTAGCGAGGTGGGAGGGAGGTGGTGGGCAGTAGTGGGGGTGGTGGGGTGGTGGTGGTGGTGATGGGGGTGTCCTGACTCTACCCAGCAGAATTCTAGTCTCAGAGACAGACAACACCGTCGAGTGGCTCTCCGCACTAGCTGAAAAGTTTTCTTACAGTTTTCTTACGGAAAACTGTAAGCAAATAAACGTAAAAACAAAGTGAACTCAATACCTGGGGTTCAGCTAAAAGCTGAACAAGGGAAGCTGGTCCCCAACCACCTGAGTGTTTAAAAGTGACAAAACCCTGCATCCTGAGGATGCGGAGCCGAGTTTAATAACTACGGTTTCACACATTACACAAAGCTGTCAATTCCGAAAGGAAAACAATTGTGAGTGAGGCAGAGGCGAGGCAGAGGCGAGCCAGAGGCGAGCAGAAGGCAGGCCTGGTGCTGGGGCGGGCGATGGATCCTGGTCGACCCGCCCACTCAGCCAGCATGCTGGGCCCGGCTTCAGAGCCCCTGGTTCTCTCCCTGTGCTCCGCAGCCACCATCCAGGCAGGCTGACTGAGCTGGCTCCCAGCAGGGCCCCATAACTTGAGACAGCTCCTGGACCACGGCAGACTGGCAAGCTGTTTCGCCCATCCCTTCCTCTGTGGACTGTCACCCCTTACTCAGATAACCATCTGAATAATCCCCAAACCCCCAAATGCCACCGGGAATGAGGCTGCAAATACCCAGAGTGGGGTATTTAAATGCCCCCAACAGTAAAAATGTCCTCCAGAACCTGCTGAACCACTAACTAATCAAAGAGGTGGAGCAGACTATGAAGTGATCAAGAGCACCTGGCCAGCCAGGTAGATGAGCAGCAATGCTAGTACTATTATCAGCAATGGCCGCAGCGGCTACCATTGGTGTTTGTTGTGGCCTGGGCGCTGTGCTAAGTAGTCTTTATGTGTTTTAACTCATCAAGTACTTGTAATAGCACAGCCAGGAAGAAGAAACCAAAGATCAGAGAGGTTAAGTGCACTGCCTAAAGTTGCCCAGCTGGTATGGGGCAGGGCTGGGGCTCAAAATTCAGAGCTGACAGCAAAGCCCACCTCGTCGCCACGCCACTGTCCCACTGACCGAGTGGGTTCTGGGAGGTACTAGGGACCATCCCACCGAACCTTCTCTCTGACCTGAATAGAGGTTACTCCAGCTGGTGGCTGCCTGGCCTCTGCCCAGGGCTCCAGGGTGAGGAGTCCATCCTCAGGCAATGCTTACAGATGGACAGTTATTTCTTCCGTTCCCCATGAGTGGCCACCACTTACAACCCGTCCGCTTCCCCAACTCCACTCCCTGCACGAAACACAGCCTCTCCGGTGTTGAAGTCCAGCTTAAGGCTAATTGGAAGTTGATCAGTGGGAGATAAAAGATGTATATTCTTGGGATCCTTTTCGTTTTAAGTTTGCAAAAGCCCGAAGGTTTCTTTCCCGGCATTTCTGCAATCGGATGTCACCACCAAAAAGGCATTCCCTACACCCTTCTTGTCCTGCGGGTCTTAGGCCACAGCGGAAGCCTCCCCGTGGGGCTCCTGAGCTCTTCCAGGCTGGAGTACGGGGAGGCCCTGGCATCTTTTCTGGACATAAACTCTCCCCAGGACCAGCCGGAGGGGCGGCTGCAGGAAGCTGGGGTCGGAGAGTGACGTGACACCCCGCCCCCACCGGGTCTCTCCCAGGAGGTCTCCAAACCAGTGCAGCCCGTCACCCCGCGCCACCGCTCACCTGCACGAAGCCCCAGAGCGGGTGGAGCGCGCAGTGCAGCAGCAGGGAGGGCCAGCAGCCGCCGCGGCGCAGCACCAGGTCCCGGAGCAGCATCTCGGCCCGCGGCACCCGCTCTCGGGGCGAACTGTCAGGGGAGCAAAAGCTCGGGGTCAGGCGGGCGCCGCGGGCGCGGGCACCCTCGCAGTCTCGCACTCCAACACGTAGCGGTCCGGGTAGGGCAGGCACGCCTCGCAGCCTGGACCCCCCCTCCCCTTCGTAAATCCAGCTTGCCCCTTCACTCCATTTTGCACATTCGAAGACCCTTCGCGCACACTCACAGAGGCCGGCACCCCAGAACTCACACTCTGTCCTGGCGTACACGCCCAGAGCCCTGCGTGAATGCTCTGGCCCCGGTGCACCTGCCCGGAGCCCCGCGTGCACACCTCGGCCCTGTGCGCACCTCCACACACATCCAAGCACACGACACAACCCCGCGCATCACCCCAGAGACAGCCAGGCTCAACTCACTCTCACAGTTGAAACATTTCAAACCGGCCGGGCGCCACTCACCCGGGTGCACACCCACAGACACGGCCGTGCACCCCCCACCGGCCCCTGCCTGCACACTCGCTGACCCTGCGTGCACAACACCAGATCACAAGCCGCGCGCACCCTCCTCGCCCCGCCGGCTCTCACTGCGCACACTGCAACCCATGCACTTCCGTGCGCACCCCATTCACCCGGGCGCGCTCCCCCGAGCCCCGCCTCCCGCCCCAGAGCGCGAGCTCTCCCCGCCCCCCCCCCCCCCCCCCGCCCCAGGTCTCCGTCTTCGGCCCCATCCCTCTAGGGCCTCAGGCCACCTTGCCTGGGGGCCGCCCCAGCCGATCCACGGCGCGCCAAAGGAAGGTCGCACTCCCCCCGCGGCGGACTGTTCCGGAGCCGCCAGACGGCCCCCCATTTAAAGCCAGCTGCCTCCCCAATCCCCCGCCCTCTAGGCGGAGCCTCTATCCTCACCCTGGCGACTGTGCGGGCGCCTTGGGGGCTTGGCGTGCCGGGGAGGAGCTCCGGATACCGGAGCAAAAGTTTGCGCGCGCTTCGGGCCTCCGGGGCCGCTGAGCTGGGGTCCCGGGCGCGGCGCGCTCGCCCCGGGTGGCTCCCGGCTGCGCCAGGCAGCGCGCAGGGCGGGAGGGGCGGCACCCGGCGTCCAGGGCCGGGCGGGCTGCCGAGGCGGAGGCGAGGGCGGGGAAAGTCTCTCCGGGCCCCCGAGACCAGGCGGCGAGTTGCCCTTCCCGGGTCCCCGCCCTCCGGTGGCACCGCCAGGCTGCCCGGGGCGCGGGGGTGCCGAGCTCTCCTCGTCCGTGTCGCCTGCCCGCGAGAGGAAGGAAGCAGCGAGAGCCGCCGGCTGGGAGCGCCCGCTCGGGCAGCAGGCCGGCGGGCGGAGGCGAAATAAATAATGCACGAAAAAGGAAAACAGACGTGAGCCTCGCCCGCCTCCCGCCCGGGCTGCGCTCCCGCCCGCCCGCGCTCCCCGCCGGCGCCGGCGCCGCTGCAGTGATTCCCGGTCTCCATCTAGCGAGGCTATTGTGCACTGGGCGCTTCATCACCGATTCCCCCGCCCGCCCGCGGGGAGAGGGCGCCCAGCTCCGGGGGCACGTGCTCCCTGCTCGCCCTCCCCCAAGTTTCTCCGAGGAGCTGGGAGGCGGGTGAGGACTGATTCGTGGGGACCCCTTTTTGCGCTCGGTCCTGAAGGACTTTCTCCCCTCCCCGCCCCACCCCATTCGGATGGAACGGGAGCCCCCTCCCCTCCCCACCCGCTCCATGCGGGCGCCCCGCGGGCAGGGCCCAGGGCTTGTCTCCCTTCCGCAGTCCAGGGTCAGGGACCTCTCCCACCACAGCGCTGAGGCTTGGATGGAGCTGCCTATGGCCCCGGGCGAGGAGAGGGAGGCGGGGAGACCCCCGCTTTTCCTCAGCCAGCCATCTCCAACTCCTCTGTCGGAGGCAAGATCATCTTCAAGTCGTCGCCAAGTAGTCCGGCATGTTTCGTTCCAACAAGCTGCCCCTGGCCCCGAGGGCCCAGCGCAGGTACATGTAGCCGCTCTGCTCTTCCGGGGGGCAGCGCGTGGCCAGCGCTTGGACTGGTGGACTGGCCTTCCGGAGGGGCTCCCCATGCTTGGGCCATCCTATTTTTAGGGACCAGGGGTTCGGGACAGAGCCGAGCTGTCTGACCCCATAGCTCATTCATGGAGGGGACATGTTCTTTGTTCCTTTGCCCGGTCTCTGTGGGCCCTGAAGTCACCCCTTAAAACACATACTCTCAGTATAAACTGTCCGCTCCGCACATGAGCTTTCAGACCAATTTCCTAGTGGCCGCCTTCGTGTGAAAGGCTGCCCTAAGGCTCTTCTCCATCTAAGCTCTGCAGAGACTCATCTGAGCCTGGGCGATGCTGGGGACAAGCATGCATGAGGCCTTGCCCCTACCCTCCAGCAACTTGGGGTCTGATCTGGGAGACAGATAAAAGCAGCGATTCCACTTTCCACTGGCATTCCACTCCAGGCTGTGGCGTGAGAAAGGGACCTGCGCTGTAAGGGGGACAGAGAGGAAGGAAGACCGGAGGGAGGGTCCCTAAAGGTTTCCAGGACCAGGTGACCTGCTGGGAGTGGGGTTGTATTTCAAGTGTTGAGAACCCTTGGGGCAAAGATGTGGAGATTCTTCTCCCTCATTCCCTCTTTCATTTCATGCACAGTGTCCGTGAGCACCTGCCAAGGGTCAGACAGAGCGTTGGATGCTGGGTTCACCATAGTGGACAAATGAGGTCTTGTCGCTGCCCTGAAGGGGGCCAGGCTTGAGGGAGGAGAGCTGGAAGAAGACATTGGGGGGGGGGGGGAGGGTGTGTGTAGAGGCTTCCTAGGTTATTTTTGCTCACCAATAGCTTGAAGTAGGCGAATGAGGCACAAAAGGGAGCCTTATTGGCCAGCTGAGGTTAAGGTAACACAGTATGTTAATGCCTTGCCACTCTGGCCCGGCAGGGTAAGCTGGTCAGTATACAACTTCCATCTTTAGATATGACACCAGCCCCTCATGCTTATTCATGCAGCTCTTTGCCACTTAAAAATGCTCTTTTTAAAAAAATATATTTTTTTTATTGATTTCGGAGAGGAAGGGAGAAGGAGAAAGAGAGAGAAACATCAATGATGAGAGAACCATTGATTGGTTGCCTCCTGCAGGCCCCCTACTGGGGATCAAGCCTGCAACCTCTGCTTGTGCCCTGGCTGGGAATCGAACCCTGAGCTCCTAGTCAACAACCCAGCCACGCCAGCAGGGCCACTTACAAATGTTCTTTACAATACATTTTAGCCCAATTCTCACAGCTCTGGGAGGTAAATATAACTGCCCCATTTGACAAGGTCAGGGATGTGACTTCCCCAGGATCCCACAGCCGCTCCCCTGGGATTCAGAAGTACTGACCCCCAGCTAGAAGTCCGGGATTTTGGAAGAGCCTGGGCGGGAGTTGGAAAGCCTGCATTATCCATTCTGGCCTCCAGTATTCCGTACTTGACCCAATCTGCATACCTCTTGAATGTCCCCCAACCCTCCTAACGCCATGGAACATCCCAGCCTTTCTTAGGTGAAGACATTCTGGCCTCATGCCACGGCAGGACCTAGAGAGACTCTGGCTCTTCTCCTCCTTCTGGACTCCTATGGCAGCCCACAGCATGGTACCTGGGGTCTGCCTGCCAGGGCCAGGAAACTCTACTCAGAAATGCAGGGGAGTTAAACCTTGGGGCAAAGTTTGACCAGTGAAAAGCAAGAACTGGGAGGGGCCCAGCATATGGACTGCAGTGGTTCTGTTGGGCCTGACAGGAGAGATCTAAAAGGCAGGAATGAGCAACTGGCAATATTTTTTTTTTCTGAAGAGATGGCCAGCGTGGCAACACACAATTTTGTGTTTGCTTTCCTCCTTTGCTTCACTTCTTTTTCTCCCTTACTGCTATGGCCCTAGGGTTGTATCCCTCAATGAGGTGTTAGCAAGCAAGCTTTGCTTCATGCTCTGCTCCCCAGGAACCAGGGGCAATCGGTGCTGCCCTTCTTAAGTTAGATCCAAATATTATAGGAGGGTGTGAGCATCTGAATAATGCAAGGGGTGGACTGTATTGGAGCCATTGGTGCACTTTCTCAAATTTGCTTGGCTCCATCTGCCTCCTCATGTTGCTCAATGGAGAGGACAGCCGTCACCACCATTGTCCCATCTCCTCAACCGCTGGTATCGCAGCCTCCCCCAGGGTGAGAGCTGAGTTTCCATGAGGCTTCCACGGTGCCCACCTTGGCAGGGACCCCAATTGCAGTGGGCCCAAGCCCAGCCTGACCATGCTCACGGTGGTGTTAGCTTCTACCACCAGTCCCATACTCAAGTGAAGTCCCACACTACAGAGCGTGGGGTCTGCTTCCCCCCGGCAGCTGTCTGTAGACAACCTGAACATGCGGGGAGTTAACGCCTGTGGTATGAATTTTTATCAACAGGAGAAAAGGGTCTGGAAAGATCTGGTAGGTAATCCAGCTCCCATTCTCCATTCATATGGCTTATCCAAATCTGTTCTGTGTGGCTGAGCAATGGGCCTGCTCAGTGAGCACACCACACTTCCTTCTTCCCCTGCCTCCCTGCCTGTTTCCTCTCATGCCTTCTGAACCTGGGATGGAGCCCCCCAAAATGTGTCATTAAATACACTTTGCTTCAGGTTCCCTTTTGGGGGGATCCTAGGCTTAGACAAGTTCTAGATGTTTCATGGGCTCTAGATGTTATGGCCACATTCATGAAATGCAGTGGGACCCCATGGCAGCTAGGACACGGCATATCGGAGACATCTGTACAGCGGCAGCAGACTGAAAGTGGTGGTTCCTTGAGTGATGGATGACTTTCCTCAGATCTCCATTTTTCTACGGGAACAGCACATTCCAGGTGGGAAGAGCTCCTGCTGGTCCTGGCAGGCGTGGGTCAGTGGTTGAGTATCAACCTATAAACCAGGAGGTCACAGTTCGATTCCTGGTCAGGGCACATGCCCGGATTGTGGGCTCAGTCCCCAGTAGTGGGTGCACAGGAGGCAGCCGATCAATGATTCTCTCTCATCATTGATGTTTCTATCTCTCTCCCTCTTCCTTCCTCTCTCTGAAGTCAATAAAAAATATGTTAAAAATATAACACCAGCTCTTGGGTTAGACTGCTTGATTCTCTCTAGCTCCATAATCTTTGGAGAATTTCCTACCCTTTAAAGCCCAACATTTTCCCTTTTCTAGTAGGAATTATAATAGTATCCTATATAATAAAAGCCTAATATACCAATTGTCCACTCGACTAGGAGGGGACACATATGTAAAACCTTAATCAATAAAGAAATTAAAGATTGAAAAAAAAAAGGCTAATATGCAAAGTCTCCCCCTGACCAGGAGTTCAACCAAGGGATGGGGCCGGCTCACCAACCACCCATGACCCTCCCTGCCCCAACCAACGCCCCCCATTCTAATTGGGGGTGCCCGGCCAATCTCTTGCATTCCCTCCCCCTGGCTGGCCAGACCCCACCCATGCATGAATTCATGCACCGGGCTTCTAGTTTATAAATTATTAGGCCTCTAGTTTATAAATTATTATGAGTTCTTGGAAGGATTAACTGAGATAATTCAGATAAACACTTAGCCTGACTCAAAGTGACTGCTCAGAAAAGGCCATTTTAAATTACTTTTTAAAGATAGAAGGGCAAAAATGCTGCCCTTTTGCAAGAGCGCTAATTGGCATCAGGGATCTTTGTGAATAAAACACAAGGAAAGCAAAAGAAGTGCCTTGTCACCAGTGAAGGGACACTCATTATTGCGCTATGAAATTATGCAGGCTAATTAGGTTTTGAAAAGAACATTGGTATTATCCAAATTGTTCATTACCGCAGCTTGAATTAAATATGTAATTGACAATGTCATGTTTTCCAGGTCCGCAGTGAATCTACCCAGAGAGAATGTTTTCCTGATTGACCAGGTATGGGGGAAGGGGAACCCCAAGTCTCTCCTGGGATCTGTTCGGAATGTCACTCATCCATCTGAGGTTGGTCCCAAGCCCCAGCCAGTATTTTAAGAGCAATAGGATTCGTTACAGGTTCGCCTTGCCCCAAACTGAGTTACCTCTTTTCCCCAAGAACATTTTAGTCCGAATCCCTTGCGGCCAGATGTTTGGACATGGAGAAGAGTCAGGAAGGGGGCCAGATGTTAAAGTATAGTTTAAAATCACCCATGTCTTCCCTCCCTTGTCATCCTGTCTTTAATCCTGTGAAAAGACCACAGTTTGGGGAAGCATTGTCAGGACTGGGCATGCTTGGTCATGTGGCCTGGCCCAGTGCCACTTTTCTGCACCAAAGGAAGTCCAAACAGAAATGACCCAAGAGAATATTGGGTTGGAACCCGTGGTGGCCACCCCTCTGGCTGGGCCGGGCAGGTGTAAACGCCAGCCCCGCTGCAAGAACTGGTTCCATCTCTCCTCTTCTGTGGGCGGGGCCGTCCCCTCCAAGATCTCACCTTCTCATAGAGGGAGGAGACACATGCGTGCATGACCCCTAAACTGCATACAGGGCCTTTCCTCTTTCCTGCTTAAAACTCCCAGAAGGCTCTCTGACACAGCACCCAAGCTCCCTTCTATCCCCTGTGCCCCCTCCGTATACTCTTACCCCTTTGTCCTGGGTGCATCTGCAGTTCCCACAGCCCAGCAAGGTACCCACCCTTCTGCCCCACCCCCTGCTGCTCCACATCTTTCTGCCCCAATCATGCTGTGTGCTCTTCCGAAGATCCCCTCTCCTCCTGTCACCTCGGCCAATTCCTGTAGAGTCACCCCTGTTTTTTTTCTTTCTTGACCTTACACGGCTCTCTGGACTGTAGTGGTTAAGACGTGTACAGTCAGGGAGGGAGCAGGCATGGACTTTGTGGAAAGAACTCTGTGAAATTGAGGGAGAGTTGAATCTGGGAAATTCCCTTAACCTTTCTGAGCCTCAGTTTCCCCAGCTGGAAACAAGGGTGCTGGTTGCAGCTTGCTGGGCTGTGGGAAATACTAGACATGGTGCGTGTACAGCTTTGAGCCCAGTGCCTTCACAGCAGAGGCCACACGGAATCCATCCACTTGATCTAGTTGCAAGGTTGCCTCCCCCGACAGTGTGAGCCCCGGGGTAGGGGCCCTGATCATTCATCCTGCATCCAGGCACCTGGCAACCTCAACATCGGATAGGAACTCCGTACGTAGCTGGACTTGACTGCACAAGCCAAGTGGGGAAGGGTCCCCTTCACTTTTGAAACTTACCTTCTCAGTATCTCCTATTTCTCCCTCCTCTGGCCTCCTTGCTATTTTGTGCAACTTCAGGCCCAAACCTACCATGGGGACCCAGCCTGGCTGTCCCCTCTGCCTGAATGCCTGTCCCTCGATATCAGCAGGACCCATTCACTCACCCATTTCGTTTAAAAATATGTATATTTTTATTAATTTCAGAGAAAAAGGAGGAGGGAGAGAGAGAGGAAACATCAATGACTAGAACCACCCATCAGCCATCTGAGGTTCGTCCCACACGTCCCACACCAGGGACCAAGTCTGCAACCCAGATATGTGAGCCCACTCGGAATGGAGCCATGAACTCCTGGTTACATCAACCACGGAGCCGTACCGGCCGGACTCCCTCACCCATTTCAAGTCTTTGCTCACATGCCACTTTTTAAACGCGATTCACCTTGACCAATCTATAAAATGTTAGCCCAACCCTAACCAGTTTGGCTCAGTGGATAGAGTGTTGGCCTGTGGTGGCAAGGGTCCCAGGTTTGATTCCAGTCAAGGGCATGTACCTTGGTTGCAGGCACATCCCAGGAGGGGGTGTGCAGGAGGCAGCTAATCGATGTATCTAACTATCCCTCTCCCTTCCTTTTTGTAAAAAATCAATAATATATATAAATGTTGGCCCACACCTACAGGCTCTCCCCATTTTCCTTGATTTGTTTAATTTTTCTCCCTAGTACTTATTACTTTCTAAGATTTCATTTCCTTGTTTCCTTGGTTGGAATGTATCTCTCTCACTAGAACGTGGGTCCCTCTCTGGGACAAGAGGCATTTTGTGTGTCCTGCCAGACATCCCTTCAGTCCAGCTCTGGTTTCAGCACAGCAGTGGTGGACAGTTCCTCCCCACGCTGGGATCCCCCTCCTGCAGCCTCCCTACCAAGCTATAGCCTCTCTCCCAGCTCTGCCTGAGAGATGAGGAAGCCCACCTGGCAAGCAAAAACCGGGAGTGCCAAGGTTTGTGGCCTCCAGTGGGGTGGTTTAGTAGAAACATGCCCAGCATCTCTTCATGGAGGACAGTTCTTTTTTTTTTTAATATATTTTTATTGATTTCAGGGAGAAAAGGAGAGAGAGAGAGAAACATCAACAATGAGAGAGAATCATTGATTGGCTGCCTCCTGCATACCCCCTACTGGGGACCAAGCCCGCAACCTAGGCAGGTGCCCTGACCAAAAATTGAACCATGACCTTCTGGTTCATAGGTCAACGCTCAAGCCCTGAGCCACACCAGCCAGGCTGGAAGACCGTTCTGAGATGAATTCTTTATAGGTCTTTGGGGGCCCCTAGTGGACGGAGGCCCATTGGTCCAGAGTGGGAACTGGCGCCTTAACACAGCCTTAACTGGCTCCTTCCTCCTCTGGGCTCACCCCCCAAATAGATCACTTGTTTGGGTCCTTGTCTCATGCTCTACTTTTGGGAGAACCCCAGTGAAGAGACCGCCATATTCCAGAGCCTAGAGTGGCGCTTGACCTGTGCGTGACCCAGTCATTGGTTGAATGAACGAACGAAAAGAGAGACAGTTTACAGAGTTTTACATCTCATGTCTTGCCTTATGATGAAATGTTTGGGTGACTTTTTATCATAGGGAGAACTTGTTGAACTGCGTTTTTTCTTGTGTACACTAGGATTTTTGCGGAATGACTTCTGCCTGGAAACCTGTCTGTCTTTGCGCTTTGTGGATATTTCAGGGAATGAGGATTTGGCCATTTGTTTTAGTCAGAAATGTCAGACGATCCAAGAGCTTGGGGATCTCTTGCTAACGCCTGCCTTGACCAACACTCAGCTGTTGTTACAACTTGTCAAAAGCACACCTATCTCAGAGTATCAAGTAGGATGAGTTTGGTCTGGTAGCCCCTGAAATGTGGTTGAGGAAACCCGTGCTTATTATGCACTTGACAAACGTGTGTAGAATGCAGACTATGTTCCAGACGTGAGCACAGGGAACCAGAATTGCCTGCTTCCCTCAGGAACCCCGGGGTTGGGGGGAGAGGGGGAGGGAGAGACGGATGGGAGGAGAGTATGATAGACATGCAGGGAAGGGCTGTGATAGACGGGACCACGGCTGCAGACTTGCAGGAAGAACCCGTGTTTCCAGTGTCTTGGCACCATTGCGCTTCCTGGTCTACATGAACCAGACTGTGGTTTTCTGCGCACAGTTGCTGTTCACGCCTCCTGGCCTTTGCGCATGCAGTTTCCTCTGCCTGAAATGTTTTCCCTCCGTCTTCCCGGCTAAGTCCTAGTCATCCCTCAAATCCACAGGTCACGTTTGAATAGCAGCGTTCCCCTAGTTATATAATTTTGGGCAATCATTAAAATTCCTCAAGCCTCCGTCTCCTCATTTGTAAAATGGGAATAATAATAATGTTACTTCCTTTGCCTGGGAAAATCACAAGCGAACATAAGTGGGAATAGGTTTTGCCAATTCTAAAATACCATGCAAATACCAGCCATAATCTGTAGTTGGGAGAAGCTTAAACATGATAATAATTTATTTCAGGTAAAAGGGAGTTTGGGGCTAGTGTGGTATTACACAGAGCAGGCTCTGGGCTCTTTATAGCTTATTGATCTCCCCTTGTCAACATTTTGTTTCTTTTCACCTCATGGTCCAAGATGGCTGCTCAAACTCCAACTCTCACACCCACATTCCATCCAGCAGCAAAAGGAAGACAGAAAGAAGGGTACAACCCTCCCTTGAGGAGCCCTTTCCACAAGGATCAAATGCTGGCATCCTGTTGACCTGGGCATAATCACATGACCCCACCTAGTCGCAAGGGAACCTGTGAAACAAACTTCCTGTTCCGGGCAGCCACGTGCCCCGCCGGAAGTCAGTTTTCATTACCAATGAATTGGAGAGATGGTGCAATTGGTAGACAGCTAGCAATGTCTCTCACATCTTCTAATGATCTGCGTTACGGAGTTTCCACATGTTGGATTTCTTCATTGTGGTGTGTGTGTAACCCATAAGCTATTGCACAAGAAACAGCAACCCCAGAGGCAGTGCTACTAAGAAAATCAAAGTAACCCTTTTCCCCCAATAAGGGGTGCCCTTTTGGGGGTCTTACTCCATACAGAAGGAGATATTTACCCCATCCTATTAGCACAATCGTGAACAGAACAGAGAACAGGCTCGCGGGGCTCAGTCAGAGGGTCGGAGGCGCAGTACCCCCTTGGCAGCATCTGGCTGGGCGGACTGTTGGGAGGGAAGCAAAACCTTCATACAGCCAACCTGTGAGACACTGAACTTTGGGAAAGTGGGGAAAAGAGCTCTAAACACGAGGCAGCCAACCCGTGCAGGTGCTCTGAGACCAGATAACAAAGAACACAGGCGTATCTCCCTGGAAGGCTAGATCCTTCCTCTCAGCCTCTCTGCACGTCCCTAATGGGCGGAGCAGGAGGCTGAAACCAGATACACCCCCCCTGCTCTGGCATCTATGGCCCACCCCTGTCTGAGAATAGAGAAAGCTAATAGAGAGCCTCAGAGGAAAGAATTCCTCCAGGTAGTGTTATCTTTAGGTCCTTACTTAGAATGAATAGATTCTACCAGGCTAT